>CM059434.1:90130993-90865993 GCA_030390025.1 Squalus acanthias | reverse complement strand
TATGAGCGTGAAATGGTGACAAGCGAGAAAATGACTCCATTTACGTACTGCTTCGATGATAGCCGTAGCCTCCTTCTCCACAGGAGGATAATGGAGCTCGCTACCCTGCAGAGTTCTAGACAGAAATGCAACGGGTCGACCGCCTTGATTCAAGGTAGCCAAGATCGCCACCTCCGATGCATCGCACTCGACCACGAAAGGGAGATTTTCATCGATGGAATGAAGTGCGGCTTTTTCCAGTTGTTGCTTGAGGAGGTCGAAAGCTGAAATAGCCCTCACCTCCAACGGAAATGACTTTGCGTGAAGCAGGGGCTGGATCTTGTCGGAAAAGTGAGGTATCCACTTCGCATAATAGGCGAACATGCCGAGGGCCCGACGAAGAGAGCTGCGATTTGTAGGAGGAGGGAGCTCCTGAAGCGGACGAAGTCGCTCCGGATCCGGTTTGATGACACCATTGCCCACCTAGTAGCCAAGGATGTTGACTGATGGTACTGATTTCACAGATTTGGACTCATTTAAGGTTAAGTTGCGACGACGGAGAACGTCAAGAAATTTCCGGAGGTTGGCATCATGCTCCTTCTGGTCATGACCAGCAATGGTGATATTATCCAGATATGGAAAAGTGTCCGTTAAGTTCTCCTGTTTGACTAGGCTATCCATTGCCCGTTGAAAGACGATCACTACATTGGTGACCCCGAATGGAAGGCGACGAAACTGGTAAAGCCGACCATTGGCCTCAAAAGCCGTATACTTTTTGTCAGAGTCCTTTAACGGTACTTGATGGTATGCGCTCTTTAAGTCAAAAGTTGAAAATACCTTGTAGTTAGCAAGGTTATTGACCATGTCATCGATGCGTGGTAGTGGGTAGGCGTCCAGGTCGATATACTGGTTAATAGTTTGCGAGTAATCGATGCAAAGACGTTTCTTGTGTTGCTTCAGAGGATTTTTAACAACGACGACTTGAGCCCGCCAGGAAGATGAACATGGCTCAATGATACCGTCAGCTAGAAGGCGAGAGATCTCTGCCTCGATAAAGGATAGGTCATCTTGGCTGAAACGTCGTGATTTAGTGGCTATGGGCTTAGGTCGGGGGGAAAGATTGGCAAACAAGGAGGGCTCGTCAAGCGAAGCCGCCCAAAGTGCACAAAACGGTACTTTGGAAATAGTAAGCTCCGGCTTTGATCCTCCAAACTCGAAAGTGAGTCTTTTGTGTTGTTTCTGGAAATCCTGTCCCAGGAGCACATCACTGCATAGGTTTTTGAGCACCCCGAGCCGGGTAGAGAAATAAGTGCGGCCATTGAGAATAAGGTCGACAAGACAAAAGCCGGAAGAGTTAGTGGTCAGTGTCGTCAGAGCCATTGCAATTTCCCTGTCCGAGGGGTAAACACGCAGTTTTAACTTACTGACCGCCTGCTCACTGATGAAGCTGTCAGAGCTGCATGAGTCGATTAATGCACTCAAAATGTGTCCATTTACCGAAACCTTCGTGGCTGCATGGGACAGGCTTTGGGGTAAAACAGCTGTGATGGGAGGAGGGGCAGTTTTATCCTTGACAGCTGTAACATTAGTAGTGGCTCTTGGGCGAGGAGCAGTTTTATAGATGACAGCTGTAACATTAGTAGTAGCTCTTGGGGGAGGAGCAGTTTTATAGGGAGCAGCTGTAACCCTAGAAGAGGCTCTTGACTGACATACTTTCGAGAAGTGACCTTTCTTACTGCAATGATTGCAGATTGCATTATGAGCAGGACAAAATTTCCTATAATGAAATGCACCTCCACGGAAGAAACACTTCCTTTTAGATTGCCAAGATGCCGCTAGGGTAGGGTCGTCATCAGCTAGGATAGAGTCATCATCAGTGAAGGCTTCCGCCTGAGGCTTATCGGAGGAGTCACTAAAAGTGACAGCAGCAGTCCGTGCACGTGGTAAAAGATAGGCATCTGCATTTTTTTTTGCCAAGTCCAGTGAATATGCCTGGTCATAGGCAGCTTGTAACTCGAGGGTTTTATTCTCCAGCAGACGCCGGTGTATGAAGGGAGACGCAATTCCATTAATAAAAGAATCACCAATTAACTCCTCCTGGTACTGCTCAGCTGAGACAGCCTTGAGATTACAATCTTTGCTGAGCCTGCGAAGCTTTTGAAGGAATTCGTCAAGTGATACCCCGGGTTGTTGTCGAGTTGTGGCCAGTAGATGCCGAGCAAAAATTTTGTTTGGGGCCTTAACATATAGTTGCTGTAGTATTCGGATAGCGGGGTCATAGTCTACACAGTCTTCGATATAGTCAAACACATACGGGGATACATAATTGGCAAGTATCTCTAACTTATCAGGAACATTCTCACTACATGCCCTGAGGAAGTTGCTGAAGGTACGATACCAGTGTTTCCATACCTAAGCAGTTGTAGGTGAATTCGGGTCCAGGTCAAGACGAGCGAGTCGGAGTAGTTTCTCCATGATGGATTGATTACTATCTCTGGTTCCCTTCTACCGTTTGAGTCATAGCCGTCTGTTCCCAAAACCACTCAGAGCGTGGAGCAGGGCAGTTGATTAAATTGATGTAAGAAAACTACTAGGCACTTGGTCTAAGCGTTAAACAAAGCTTTAATCAACTGTTTACCAACATGGAGATCTAGTTGTGTCCTTCACTAGTTCCTGTTAAGGAATGTCCTAAGCAAGCTGGCCCATGCCCGAGTATCTATACTCTCCCTGGACAGCGCCACCAGCAGGACACCCAGTATTACTTCATGTGTGTATGTGTGTGTGTGTATGTATCTATGTGTGTATGTATGTGTATGTATATATATGTGTGTATATATGTGTATACGTGTATATGTATGTGTATATATATGTGTACGTGTATATATATATATGTGTGTATGCGTGTATGTATATGTATAAATGTGTGTACGTGTATATATATATATATCTATCTATCTGTGTACGTGTATATATGTGTACGTACACGTATATATGTGTATGTGTATATATGTGTGTATACGTGTATATATGTGTGTATACGTGTATATATGTGTGTATACGTGCATATATGTGTGTATATATACGTATGTGCGTACATATATGTGTGTGCGTACATATATGCGTGTGTGCGTACGTATATATATGTTTGTGTACGTGTATATATATATGTCTGTGTGTGTACGTATATATATGTCTGTGTACGTATATATATATGTCTACGTGTGTGTGTATGTATATATATATGCATGTACGTGCATGTAGGTATATGTATGTACGTGCGTGTACGTGTATGTATGTGTACATGTATGTACGTACCTGTATGTGTATGTGTGTATGTGTGCACGTGTATGCGTGTGCGTATATGCATGCGTGTGTATGTATATGCAAGTGTGTACGTATATGCATGTGTGTACGTATATGCATGCATGTGTGTACGTGTGTGTGTGTATATGTATATATATATATATATATATGTATGCATGTGTACGTATATCATTTATGTATGTGTGTCCGTATATATGTATCTGTGTGTACGTATATGTGTGGATGTGTATGTATATATGTGTACGTATATATATGTATGTGTGCGTGTGCGCGAGCGTTTGTGTGTGCGTGCGTATGTGTGTGCGCGCGTATGTGTGTGCGCGTGCGTGTTTGTGTGCACGCGTATGTGTGCGTGTGCGCGCTCATGTGTGCGTGTACGCGCTCATGTGTGCGTGTACGCGCTCATGTGTGCGTGTACGCGCTCATGTGTGCGTGTACGCGCTCATGTGTGCGTGTGCGCGCTCATGTGTGCGTGTGCGCGCTCATGTGTGCGCGCGCATATGTGTGCGTGTGCGCGCGTGTGTATATGTGTGTGTGTGCGTTTATATGTGCGCTCATACATGTGTGTGTGCGCGTATATATGTGTGCGTGCGCGTATATATGTGTGTGCGCGTATATCCGTGCGCGTATGTATGTGCGCGTATATATATGTGTGCGCGCGCGTATATGTGTGTTTGTGCATATGTGTGCGTGCGTATGTGTGTATATATGTGTATGAGCGTATACATATGTATGTGTGCGCGCGTATATGTATGTGTGCGTATGTGTGTGTATATGTGTGTGTGTATGTGTGTGTATATATATGTGTGTGTCTGCGTATATATATTGTGTGCGTGTGTGTGCATAAGTGTGTGTGCGCGCGCATATATGTGCGCGTATATGTATGTGTGTGTGCGTATGTGTATGTGTGTGTGCGTATGTGTATATGTGTGCGCGTATATGTGTGCGTGTGCGCGTTTATGTATGTGCATTTATGTATGTGTGCGTGGGTATATGTGCGCGCGCATCTGTGTGCGCGCGCATATGTGTGCGTGTATATATGTGTGTGTGCACGGGTATATGTGAGTGCGCGTGTGTGTGTGTGCGCGCGTATACATGTGTGTGCGCATTTGTGTGCGCGTATGTGCTTGTGCGTATGTATGCGCGTATATGTGTGTGTGCGCGTATATATGAACGCTCGTATATATGTATGTGCGCGCGTGTATATATGTATGCGTGTGCGCGTATATATGTGTGTGCGCGTATATATGTGTGCGCATATGTGTGCGTGTGTATATATATGTATGTGTGCGTATATATCTGCGTATATGTGTGTGTGCATATGTGTTTGTGTGCGTGTGTGCGCGTATATATGTGTGCGTATATGTGTGTGTGTGCGCATATATGTGTGCGCGTGTGCGCGTGTGCGCGTATAGGTGCGTGTGCATTTATGTATGCGTGCATCTGTGTGCGAGCGTATATATGTGTGCGTGCGTATATGTGCGCGTGTATATATGTGTTTGTGCACGTATGTGTGTGTGCGTACATGTGTGCGCGTATATATGTGTGCTCGTATATATATGTGTGTGCGTATATATGTGTGCGTATATATATGTATGTGTGTGCGCGTATATATGTATGTGTGCGTATATATGTGTGTGCGCGTATGTATATGTCTACATGTGTGTACGTATATATGTGTGTACGTATATATGCATGTACGTGTGTACGCATATGTATGTACGTGCGTGTAGGTATATGTATGTACGTGCGTGTACGTGTATGTATGTACCTGTACATGTATGTGTGTCCGTATATGCATTAGTGAACGTATATGCATGTGTGTACGTATATGCATGTGTATGTATATGCATGTGTGTGTGTATGTATATGCATGTATGTATGTGTACATATATGCATGTGTACGTATATGCATGTGTGTACATTTATATATATATATATATGTATGCATGTGTACGTATATATGTATCTGTGTACGTGTGTGTATGTGTGTACGTATATATATGTGTGTGCGCGAGCGTATGTGTGCGCGCGTATGTGCGTGTGCGCGCGTATATGTGCGTGTGCGCGCGCATATATGTGCATGTGCGCGCGCATATGTGTGCGTGCGCGCGCGTATATGTGTGCGTGCGTGCATATGTGTGTGTGTGCGTTTGTGTGTGCACATATATGTGTGCGTGCGCGTATGTGTCCGTGCACGTATGTATGCGTGCGCGTATATATATGTGTGTGCGCGCGTATATATGTGTGTTTGTGCATGTGTGCGTGCGTATGTGTGTATATATGTGTGTGCGTATAAATATGTATGTGTGCGCGTGTATATGTATGTGCGCATATGTGTGCGTGCATATGTGTATATATGTGTGCGTATATATGTGTGTCTGCGCGCGTGTGTGCCTGCGTATGTGTATGCGCATATATGTGTGCATATGTGTGTGTGCATATATATGTGTGTGTCTGCGTATATATATTGTGTTTGTGTGCATAAGTGTGTGTGCGCGTGTGTGTGTGTGTATATGTGTGCGCGTATATGTGTGCGTGTGCATTTATGTATGTGTGTGCATTTATGTATGTGCGTGCATTTATGTATGCGTGCGTGGGTATATGTGTGCGTGCGCTTATGTGTGTGTGCGCATATGTGTGCGCGTATATATGTACGCTCGTATATATGTATGTGCGCGCGTGTATATATGCGTGTGTGCGCGTATATATGTGTACGCGTATATATATGTGTGCGTGTGTATATATGTGTGTGCGTATATATGTGTGTGTGCATATGTGTTTGTGTGCGTGTGCGCGTATGTGTGTATATATGTATGTGCGTGCGTATGTGTGCGTGTGCGTATATGTGCGTGTGCGTTTATGTATGCGTGCATGTGTGCGAGCGTATATATGTGTGCGTGCGTATATGTGCGCGTGTGTACGTATGTGTGTGCGTACATGTGTGTGCGCGTATATATGTGCGCTCGTGTATCTATACGCGTGTGTGTATATATATGTATATGTGCGCGTATATATGTATGTGTGTATATGTGTGCGTGCGCGTATGTATATGTCTACATGTGTGTACGTATATATATATATGCATGTACGTGTGTGTACGTATATATATATATATATATATGTGTACGTGTGTAAGCATATGTATGTACGTGCGTGTAGGTATATGTATGTACATGCGTGTAGGTATATGTATGTACATGCGTGTACGTGTATGTATGTGTGTACGTGTATATACATGTGTGTACGTATATGTGTGGATGTGTGTACGTATATATGTGTGTACCTATATATATGTATGTGTGTGTACGTGTATGTATGTGTGTGCGTATGTACGTATATGCATGTGTGTGTACGTATATGCATGTGTGTGTACGTATATGCATGTATGTGTGTACATATATGCATGTGTGTACACGTATATGCATGTGTGTGTACGTATATGCATGTGTGTATGTATATGCATGTGTGTACGTATATGCATGTGTGTACGTGTATATATATGTATGCATGTGTGTACGTGTATATATATGTATGCATGTGTACGTATATATATGTATGTATGTGTGTCCGTATATATGTATCTGTGTGTACGTATATATATGTGTGTACGTATATGTGTGGATGTGTGTACGTATATATGTGTGTACCTATATATATGTATGTGTGTGTACGTGTATGTATGTGTGCACGTATGTGTGTGTACGTATACGTGTGTACGTATATATATGTATGTGTATGTATATATATATGTATGTGTGCGCGCGCGCGTATATGTGTCTGCATGTACGCGCGCATGTGTGCGTATATATGCGCGTTCGTATATTTGTGTGCGCGTATATATGCGCGCGCACGTATATATACGTGTGCGCGTATATTTGTGTGCGTGCATGTGTATGTGTGTGTGCGCGTATATGCGTGCGCGTGTGTGTGTGCGCATATATATATATGTGTGCATATATATATGTGTGTTTCTGCGCATGTGTGTGCGTATATATGTGTGTGTGCGCATATATAAGTGTGTGTGGGCGCGTATATGTGTGTGCGCGTATATATATGTGTGTTTGTGCATATGTGTGCATGCGTATGTGTGTATATATGTGTGCGTATAAATATGTATGTGTGCGCGCGTATATGTATGCGCGCGTATATGTGTGCGTGCGTATGTGTGTGTGTATATATGTGTGCGTATATATATGTGTCTGTGCGCGTATGTGTCTGCGCATATATGTGTGCACGTATGTGTGTGCGTGTGTGCATTTATGTATGTGTGTGCATTTATGTATGCGTGCGTGGGTATATGTGTGCGTGCGGATATATGTGTGCGCGTGTATATGTGTGTGTTTGTGCGCGTATATGTGTGTGCGCATTTGTGTGCGCGTATATATGCGCTCGTATATATGTATGTGCGCGCGTGTATATATGCATGTGTGTGCGCGTATGTGTGCGCGTATATATCTATGTGTGCGTGTATATATGTGTGCGCGTCTGTGTGTGTGCGTATATACGTGTGTGCATGTATATGTGCGTGTGCGCATGTGTGTGTGCGCGTGTGCATGTGCGTTTATGTATGCGTGCGCGTGCATATGTGTGTGCGAGCGCATATGTGTGCGAGCGTATATGTGTGCGCGTGTGTATGTGTGCGCGCGTGTGTGTACATGTGTGTGTGCGTATATATGTGCGCTCGTATATATATGCGTGTGCGCCTATATATGTGTGTGCGTATATATATATATATGTATGTGTGCGCATATATCTGTGTATGTGCGTGTATGTGTGTGTGCGCGCGTGTGCATATGTGTGCGTGCGTATATATGTGCACGTATGTGTGTGTGCACACATATATGTGTGTGCGCGTACATGTGTGCGTGTATATATGTATGTGCGTATATATGTGTGTGCACGTATGTGTGCGTGCGTATGTGTGTGCGCGTATATGTATGTGCGCGCGCATATGTGTGTGTGTGCACGTATATATATGTATGTGTGTGCGCGTATATGTGTGTGCGTATGTATATGTGTGTGTATTTATGTGTGTGCGTATATGTGTGCGTGCGTGTGTATGTGCGTGTATGTGTGCGCACGCGTATGTGTGTGCGTTTATGTATGCGTGCATGTGTGCGAGCGTAAATATGTGTGCGTATGTGTGTGTGTGCGCGTATATGTGTGTGTGCATGTATATGTGTGCGTGTACATGTGTGCGTATATATGTATGTGTGCACGTATATATGTGTGTGTGTATGTGTGTGTGCGCGTATATGTATGTGCGTGCGCATATATGTGTGTGCGCATATATATATGTATGTGTGTATTTTTGTGTGTGCGCATATATATATGTATGTGTGTATTTTTATGTGTGCGTATATATGTGTGTGTGTGTGTGCACGTATGTGTGTGCGCGCGTATATGTATATGCGCGTATATATGTGTGCGTGCGTCTTTGTGTGTACGTGTGTGTGTGTATATGTGTGTGTATATATGTGTGCGTGCGCGTATGTGTGTACGTGTGTGTGTGCGCGTATGTATGTGCATATGTATGTGTGCACGCGTATATATGTGTGTATGTGTGTGCGTATGTATGTGTGTGTGCGCGTATATATGTGTGTGCATATATATGTGTGTGCGTGTATGTATGTGTACGTATATATGTATGTGCGCATGTGTGTGTGTATATATGTGTGTGCGTATATATGTATATATGTGTGTGCGCGTATGTGTGTGCGCGTATGTATGTGTGCACGTACATGTGTATGCGCACGTATGTGTGCGTGCATATGTGCGTATATGTATGTGCGTGTATATATATGTGTGCGCATGTGTGCGTGTGCGTATATGTGTGTGTGCGCGTGTGAACGTGCGTGTGTATGTGTGCGCGTATATGTGTGCATATGTATGTGTATGTGTGCGCATATATAGGTGTGTGTGCATATATGTGTATATGTGTGCGCGCGCGTATATGTATGTGTGTGCATATATATGTGTGTGTGTGCGTGTGTATATGTGTGCGTATATATGTGTGTGTGCGCGTGTATGTGCGTGCGCGCGCGTATATGTATGTGCACGCGTATGTATGTGTGTGCACGTACGTGTATGCGCGCGTATGCATGTGCGCGCATATGTGTGCGTATATATATGTATGTGTGCGTATATGTGTGTGTGTGCGTGTATGCACGTATGTGTGTGCGTGTGTATGTGTGTACGCGTATATGTGTGTGCGCGTATATGTGTGTGTGTGCATATGTGTGTGTGGATATATGCGTGGATGTGTGTGTGCGTGGATATATGCATGTGTGTGTGTGTGTGTGTGCGTGTGTACATGTGTGCGTGTGCGTGTATACACGTGTGTGTGCGCGCATTTATGTCTATGCCTGTCTGCGTGTCTGTGTGTGCATGTGCGCGTGTCTGCATGCATGTGTGTGCGTGCAGGCGTGCGTATCTGCGTATGCGTGCAGGCCGCGCGGGTGTGTTCAGGCCCCTTTCCGACTTCACAATGGAAAAACCGTGCATGCGCGGAAATTTGAATGGGCCGTGCAGCCTGTTAAAAGGGGCCGTGCACCCAATGTGTGACCAACTGAACCAAGCTGATATTTGGGAGGAAGAAGAATGCTAGTGTGATCTGGGGACTGGGGGGAGAGAAGAATCCCACTGTGAACTGGAGGAGAAGAGTGATTCTGTCACTGTGACAAGTATATAAATAATTTTTAAACAATTTATTAGATTTAGAACCTAGAGCATCAATGCATAGCTACAATAGTCCACAATTTCTCTGCAGAAAATGACCACAATTCTTTCCACAATCTTCAGCTATTCAAGCGATGAAATCTTGGGTATACCTGTGTCTTAACTTACGACATACTTGCGCCTCACTGTAATTTCAGTGTGATTCCATTTCATAGGCCTATATGTTTTTGAATTGTCATCTTTTTGTTTTGAGACTGTCACCTTTTATGAAGCTGTTGGTCAGCTTTTGCTGGTTTCTGAGGTTGGCATGTAGGTACTTTCATGCTGGTTTTACATTAAAAGATGTTATACTTTGGTAAATTATCGGGTTCGGTGTTGCTTTCATATTGGTATTAAATTGCCTGTATAAATCGGATGTTAAAATCAATGCGTATAACTGTCCTTCAGTAATAATGGATCTGCTCCATAAAGGATTCTGGGCCCCAAGCAATGCGGAAAAATTTGTTGGAGCTAGGTTTACTATACAGTGAAACTTGTAATATTCACCATAATGCACCCGCCCCCCCTCCCCAAGTGTATAATGGAAATAGATAGATAATAAGGAGTCCCAAAATGTTGCTCATACTTGTTTGGCACAGCAGTACCTGAGCACAAGAATGAAGGCAAGCACTATACAAATCATTAAAATTGAATTGACCCTTTCTTGGGCTGTGAGGTTGCTTTATGCCAGACAGAAGGAAATTGATGTTGATGGGCAGTGCAATGAGACAGATATATCTGCTGCTCTAGGCAGGTGTGTAGGACCGTCCTCATTACAACTGCTATAAAATTTGTATGATGTGCAATCCCTTGGCAGGATGCATGCGGGATTTAAACAAGGCTCAAGATTAACAATATCAATTCCCCATGCCCCTTGAGGCACCATGGTAACACGTGGCAGGACTCCATCTAGTGGGCCAGCTGAAAACTGATAAACTGATGTCAGGCAGATGAGAGAAAAAGCCACACACCTCCCCCGGGGCTTGAATGTTTCAGAGTTGAGATGTCAACTGCTGAGTTACCAGGTCGCCCAACGTATCAGTAATTTGTTCTGGTACAATATGATAGTCAAAAATATTAGTATTTCACAGAAAGATTTGGTAACATCTGGTAAATTTTAATTAATTGAGCCAGTTATTAATCACAACACACAGAAGCGATGTTGCGAATATTGGCAAAAAGTGACATCACTGCTAAGTTGCCTCATTTCCAGTACTTCTATCCTGTAATTCATAATGATAAGTGTAGACAGCTTAAATGCGGGTTAACTTAACCACTTCCCTCCTTCCATTGTGGAAATATTTCTCTTGAATGTATGGTAAACCATAAACCTTGAAGTTCTGCATCGTACCACCAGATGAACATAGTGCTTCGATGCCAGAAATGCTGCTAAGTTGAGTTCTAAGAGGTACTTGCTTCAACCACAATAGAACTGTGTGAGAAAGTACTTGGACACCAGTAGTAGTTATAGTATTTTGTTGGTTATTCACTTTTACATATGAACAAACAAAACAAGGGTGGGAAAAATTCGGCAGACGATCAAACTCACCACCTCCAGACATGGTGCGACCATGCACACGGTTGACCCATCCCCAGAGAGACTGTGGGTTCCTGTTGGTGTGAGCAGGTGTGGATAGCATTCCCACTATCTGTTGAAAATATGCCACGAGAGTGCTTTTGGTGATGGACAGAACAACTTCTAATTCTCATCAGATTTGGAGAGTTACCTTTTTGCTCAGAAATTATTTTAAATAGAAGAAGAACTAGTTATTGCTTAACAGGCGAAGGTAGGATATATTATTTGAACACTTTCCTTGTTTTGTTAAATAATTTGGTAGTTATTTCATCGCGGTTTCATTCTTGATAGGGATATCAAAAGATAGATTTCCCTAGTGCCTACTACTAAGAAAATGAGTTGAACTGTTGAAATTTCAAAGAGATATTGTATAAGTATTGGGTTTCATCAGGATTATAAGGCATTTGATATTGTACATGCTCAAAAAGCTTTGGCAAAGGTCTTGGCTCCACAAGGGGAAAATTTGTTCAGAATGTTGGCTATTGGGAAAAATGTGCCAAGATTACATTTTTCTCAATACTTTAGCTGAAATACTACCAGGCTGTTGTAGCTCATTGATCCCTATGGCTAAACTGTGCAGTTAGTCCTATGGAAAATTCATAGTGATACCATGCTGAGTATTGTGCTGTGTAAAAGCAGCATGCAGCAGCTTTTTTTTATAACCCTTTACAGGGACGTGCTGAAGAGCACCTCCTGACATATTGAGACTTATTGGCATCATCAGTGCCAAAGATAAGGTTATAATTAGCTGTGTGTGCTTGGTTATATTTGTGTTTGCGTTTTTGTTTCTACAGTGCTAATCATTTAAATTGCACCATAGTAATTGGAATGTCGTTTTAAAAGATAATGTGCGTTCATCAATTAATATTGCATGATGTGACTGACCTGGTAAATAGTTAAAAAGTAGTAAAGCAAAAAAGAATAAAGGTTTACAAATAACAAGAAGGAGATTAGAAGGAATTCTTTTTGCAAAAATTGGAATATGGAATATTTTACAAGTGGCTATAGAAGCCAAATCAATCACAAGATTTAATGGGGAATTAGATAATCACGAAGAAAAATATTGACGGGTATAGGAAAAAGCAGAAAAGTGGTATTACCAGTATAGATGATGTACTAAAATTTCTAGCATTCTTTAAATTAAAAAGAGAAATTATTTCCTCTTTCACCCATTTTGCAGCACATCCCCTTTGCCTCATGCTTCCTTGTTTTCATTGCTGAGTGTTCACTCTGTGGATTAGTAGCTCTACCATTTTTTTCCAGCTATGCATCGTGGATATTCTCTTCTCCTTCTTAGGCAGTCCCTCGGAACCGAGGATGACTTGCTTCCACACTAAAAATGAGTTCTCAGGTGACTGATGAGTCCAATGCGGGACCTACAGTCTCTGTCACAGGTGGGGCAGACGGTGGTTGAAGGGACGGGTGGGTGGGGTTCTTGGGTTGACGTGCGCTCCTTCCGCTGTTTGCGCTTGGCTTCTGCTTGCTCCCGACGAAGAGACTCGAGGTGTTCGGCGCCTTCCCGGATGCTTCTCCTCCACTTTGTACGGTCTTGGGCCAGGGATTCCCAGGTGTCGGTGGGGATGTTGCACTTTTTCAAGGAGGCTTTGAGGGTGTCTTGAAGCGTTTCCTCTGCCCACCTGGGGCTCTCTTGCCGTGTCGGAGCTCCAAGTAGAGCGCTTGTTTTGGGAGTCTCGTATCGGATATGCAGACGATGTGGCCCATCCATCGGAGCTGATTGAGCGTGGTCAAAGCTTCGATGCTGGGGATGTTGGCCTGAGCGAGAACACTGACGTTGGTGCGCCTATCCTGCCAATGGATTTGCAGGATCTTGCGGAGGCAGCGTTGGTGGTACCTCCGGTGCTTTGAGATGCCTGCTGTACATGGTCCATGTCTCTGAAGCATACAGGAGGGCGGGAATCACTACTGCTCTGTAGACCATGAGCTTGGTGCTGGGTTTGAGGTCCTGGTCTTCAAACACTCTCTTCCTCAGGCGACCGAAGGCTGCACTGGCACACTGAAGACGGTGTTGGATTTCGTCATTGACGTCTGCCCTTGTTGACAGTAGGCTACTGAGGTATGGAAAGTGGTTCAAGTTGTCCAAGGCCTCGTCATGGATTTTGATAATCGGGGGGCAGTACTGTGTGGCGGGGGCAGGTTGGTAGAGGACCTTTGTCTTACGGATGTTTGGTGTAAGGCCCATGTTCTTGTACGCTTCGGTGAAGGTGTTGACGATGGTTTGGAGTTCGGCCTCTGACTGTGCGCGGACGCAAGCGTCGTCTGCATACTGTAATTCGATGACAGAGGATGGGACGACCTTGGATCTGGACTGGAGGCGACAGAGGTTGAACAGTTTCCCATTTGTTCTGTAGATTAGCTCCACTCCAGCGGGGAGCTTACTGAGGGTGAGATGGAGCATTGATGCCAGGAAGATAGAGAAGAGCGTTGGTGCGATGACATAGCGTAGCTTGACCCCGGTCTGTACGTGAATTGGGTCTGTGGTGGATCCATTGGTCAGGATCACGGCTTGCATGTCGTCGTGAAGCAGGCGGAGGATGGTGACAAACCTTTGAGGGCAGCTGAATTTGAGGAGGGCACTCCATAATCCCTCACGGTTGACAGTGTCGAAGGCCTTTGTGAGGTCAAAGAAGGGCATGTACAGCGGTTGGTGCTGTTCCCTGCATTTCTCTTGTAGTTGACGCACGGTGAAGATCATGTCCATTGTGCCCCTTAGTGGGCGGAATCCGCATTGTGACTCTGGGAGGAGCTCTTCAGCCACTGGGAGAAGGTGATTGAGGAGGATTCTTGCGATGACTTTCCCTGTGGCAGACAGCAGGGAGACTCCTCTGTAATTACCGCAATCGGACTTGTCACCTTTCTTGAAGATGGTCACGATTACGGCGTCCCTGAGATCCCCTGGCATGCTCTCCTCCTTCCAAATAAGAGAAATGAGTTCATGTATTCGTGCCATTAGTGCTTCTCCGCCATGTTTTAGCGCCTCGGCGGGGATTCCATCTGCTCCTGAGGCCGCCTTGTTCTTCAGTTGTTGGATGGACTTTTCAACCTCATGCCGGGCTGGGGTTATGCTGAGGTGGTGGCGGATAGCATGCTGCAGGATGGAGTTGAGGACACTCGCGTCGAAGACAGAGTCTCGGTTAAGGAGATCTTCGAAGTGCTCCTTCCAGTGGGCACTGACTGCCTCTCTGTCCTTGATGAGTACCTCTCCATTCTTGGCCCACAGTGGGGTAGGACCTTGGGTGCTTGGGCCGTAGGTGGTCTTGACTGCGCTAAAGAATCCACGCACGTCGTGGTTCTCGGCTAGCTGCTGGGTCTCCTGCGCTTTCTCCACCCACCATCTGTTCTTTAGGTCGTGAGTTTTTTGTTGGACCTCGGCCTTCAGGCGTCTGTAGAGCTGCTTTCTTGCTCTCGAGTTGTGTTGCTGTTTCCCGATCAGGAATGCCTTGCGCTTGCGGCTTATTAGCTCCTGGATTTCCTGGTCGTTCTAGTCGAACCAGTCTTGGTGTTTCCTGGTCGAGTGACCGAGCGTCTCTTCACAGGTGCTGATTATGGAGGCCTTGAGTGCAGACCAGGCGCTGTGGACACTCTGTGTCTCTGAATCACTGGGAGTCGCCAGGTTGGTTGTGAGGCGCAGGCTGAATAGGGTTTTCTTAGCAGGGTCTTTGAGTGCTCCAGCATTGATTTTCCTGCGGCATTGCTTCTGTTGCCGCCGCTGTTTTGGGGCTACGTTGATGGAGATGACAGAGCAGATTAGGCGGTGGTCTGTCCAGCAGTCATCAGCTCCTGTCATGGCGCGGGTGATGTGGATGTCCTTGCGGTTCCTCGCTCGGACGATGACGTAGTCCAGCAGATGCCGGTGCTTGGAGCGAGGGTGTTGCCATGAAGACTTGTACTTGTCTCTCTGATGGAACAAGGTGTTGGTTATGACAAGGCAATGTTCTAAGCATTTCGTCAGGAGGAGGGTACCGTTTGAGTTGGCTTTCCCTACCCCCTCTCTGCCGATCACACCTCCCCAGAGGTCTGTGTCCTTTCCAACTCTGGCGTTGAAGTCGCCAAGGATGATCAGCTTGTCGCCCGTGGAACTCGGGACGGGGATTGTTCGAGGCTGGAGTAGAATTCCTCTTTGGTCTCGTCTGTGGCTTCATGTGTTGGGGCGTACGCACTGATGACCGTAGCGCACTGTTTCCGGGCTAGGGTGAGCCGTACAGTCATGAGGCGTTCGTTTATTCCACTAGAGGAGTCTCTGAGACGTTGAACTAGCTCATTTTTTTATGGCGAAGCCTACCCCATGGAGGCGGCGTTCTTCTTCAGGTTTGCCTTTCCAGAAGAAGGTGTAACCACCGCCTTGCTCCTTGAGCTGGCCTTCCCCTGCCCGCTGGGTCTCGCTTAGGGCGGCGATGTCTATGTCGAAACGTCTGAGTTCCCGGGCAACGATAGCAGTACAGCGTTCTGGTCTGTCGCTGTTGGGGTTGTCCATGAGGGTCCTGACTTCCAGGTCCCGAACTTCATTTTAAAGGGTGGAAGAGGCCTGTGCGTGAATTCTTTTAACGTGGGGTGGCCGTTGCACACCAGCTACCACATTTGCCACAGCAAGGTCTTGGTCCAATGGCAAGGGGATCCAAGATGATTGGAGACCAGGCTCTGCTACATCAGCCTAGCACACACACACAAACATACTCCTACTGTCCTCCTCCCTCCTTCCCGCAAGTCCTCACTGCCTGGGTTTCACAGGCTGCAGTGTGGTCCTCCCGAACCTACTGCTGGTCCACGCTGCGCCATTCCTGGGCCTCGACCTCGCTGCTGGGCTCGTCCTCGCTCCTGGGCCCCGTCCTCGCTCCTGGGCCCCGTCCTCGCCCCTGGGCCCCGTCCTCGCCCCTGGGCCCCGTCCTCGCTCCTGGGCACCGACCTCGCTCCTGGGTCCCGACCTCGCTCCTGGGCCTCGATGGTCATATCGTGGATATGACTCATTAGCTGTAGCCAAATCCAGCCTTATGTTTGGAGATGCAATTATTCTGATGTGAATGATTATGGATCTCCTTGGCATTATGCTCATCGGCATGATTGCAAATCTGCCTGGGTTCAGATCCTAAACCTGCCATTGGAAGTTTTCCACCAATAAAAAATAGGTATCTGCCTATATTGTGCAGGGTCTGAACTCCAGATATGATGGGGTCGATTTTAACTCCCCCTGCCTGCCGGAAACCAAGCAGGGTGTGGGGGGAATTCCAAGGAAACTAATATTGAATCGGGGACAGTGACTCAGCCAAAATTAACGTAAGCAAAATAACAATAATGGGAAATGGACCAACTCAGGCCCTGTGGATAAAATTGGCATAGCCTCATATTGACGTGGGTGAGCGGAAAACTAACATAAACCAGTGGTTTGCTGCCGGAAAGCTGCTGGCAGTTAAAATCACCCCCATAGTTACACCTTTAAAAACATTTACCTAAAATTACCGTAGAAAAAGTTATAGAAGGTTTATACTTTTACCTGAAGACATTAGTTCGGGTAGAACCCATAAATAAGCAGACGGCTACTTTAATAAACTTAAATTGCATAAACAAACAACCCTTTCATATACAGTAGAATTCAATTATAGTGATCAATTTTGGTAACCCTCCATTTGATTATGTCGTTGGGTTGATCATTATATGTACATCTCCAAGTTTCCATGCAGTGGCATGCTGCACTAATAAGATCGAGCAGCAAGACTGAATTTATAGATTTTATGTACAGAAAAACACAGTACAATGCTAAAAGCAGCAAATGACATAAAAATTAATCGAAAGTGGCTAAAGCTAGCAGCATAAAGAATGTCTAGAACTTTCCTCTGCTGTTTGGTTATTTCCAGAAGCTGTCTAAGTGATAAAATGTGCAGCAGTCCACATCACTGTTTTGATCTTATTTCACTTGTAATGTGTGTTATAATGTCCATGTGCTCATTATAAATTTCAGTGTGTCCGAGGCTCGACTGCATGTTGACTTCATCAAGTGACATTCCAGTTGATAAGTGAGATGTAATCATCCGCCAAAGGTGCAGAAGCAATCTTTTCATTAAGTGCTTGGTCATTCAGAGCTGTAAGCCCATATTTATAGAATCAGTCCATAATGCATGCTTTTGATACTGCTCCCAAAGCATTTATAACCATGTGTACTGCATCCAGTAGGATAACATGCCCAGCAACATTCAGTACAGTCACTGTGTCATCAGAACAGATGCTTTCAATTATTTTGCTGCAAATGCAGTGAAGGGAGTGTGTCTTGAAAGCTTGTATGATCCCCTGGTATGGTGACCGTGCAAAGTCTGTCGTGCCTGTGGATAGAAACACACCTTTTTTTGTTGAAAGGACTCAGCTGTTGTTGGACTGCAAAATGAGCAATTTTTCCATGCTGACAATCAAGCTGTAATGAAGTCATTCAGGCATTTCTGTTGGTTCTCTGTTCAACCTGTAAGTTGTGAACACTGAGGATTTGCAAATTTGCCAATGACTACAGGATGGCATCTATCTGTCACAGATGTGTTGCAACAGAAAGCCACTGTGACTGTCTCACTTATTTTCCTCCTGATTGGAATGTCTTTGAATATTAGTGTACTGGTTCAGACAGCCCCCTGAAAGAGCCCCGTTTTGTCACAATTGTAAATTTTCTTATTATTAAAGTCATGTCGGCAGTTTGACAAAACCTCCCTAACACAAACATCACGTGCTTCTTCATTGCCGCCAGCCTTCTTGCCATGAATTTTCTTGAATGCAGTTATTATTCTGTGCTTTCCAGCGACTAAAACAGGCTTGTCTGGATGTGAAATAAAGCTTTCCCATTACTGTTGCGAGAGTGATTTCTGTACAAGCAGTGAGCCACTCGTAGCACACCGTGTGATGAGGCATACTGTAATCAGTGTAGGAGTGTGTTCTCAGCATCAGTGTCATGTCTGAGTTTTGGTTGTTCATCCAATCATTATTGTTCGTTCTTAGGTTAAACAGTGTGGATTGTGGGATTTTAAAGTGTTTTGACAGAACTAGTTTTGGGTATTGTATCCATGCCCGGCAAAATTCTCACCGTGCAAGTGTAGTAGATAACGAGTTCCAATTAGCAAAGGCTGGTATTCGGACAGAAGAAAAGTAAAGTACAGGAAACTTTCGTTTATCCGGCATCGACGGGACCGGCGTGGTGCCGGTTTATCGAAAGTACCGGATAACGGAGAGTTATATCTACCGAGGCTATTTTTAACCTAAAAAAATCAAGAAATGTGCAGTATACAGTATTTGGGTACTCACCTACAGAATGTTGTGTTAAATGGATAGTGGACGATGCTTGATTAAGTACAGTACTGCCAGTTGAGGGTAATCCATAACTCTTTAATTACTTAACAGTAAAACAAAACTTATAAACGACTGTCTACAGTACTGTAGTTGACTGTACACTTATTCCGAGTCATCTGGTTCATCAGAAATATCCGTGCCAGCTGGGTCATCAGGATCACGCAGTTCCACCGATTCTTCAGGCACTTCCGCTGCTGCGACTCTTTTGGAAGCTTTCTTAAACATGTTGCGGATGTCGGTTTGCTTAGTGGACTCTTGCCTTTTCTGTAGAAAGGTGGAATGCAGAATATGGAGTTGCATAACTTCTTGTGCAGTGTAGCAATTCTGCCTTTCAGCAAATTTGAGAATTGTAGAAAATCCTTCTGCAGCTTTAGCCCAAGAAATCTTCTCTTCTTCAGAAATCTCATCCTCTTCACTTTCCATCTCGCTTTCCTTTTCTTTCTTTGGATTCAAAACATTCTGAATTATTTCATCATCACTTAGCATATGCACAACACCAACTTCTCTATCTGCATCAACCCACTGCTCGATATCACTTTCACTGAGGTGACGTAGAGGGTTTGCTGGGCCTGCATTTTTCACCATTCCAGCCATTTCCATTATTGTACTCTTCTTGGGACGAACACTGAACCCATGAAATTCCTCCTCTGAAGAAGAACCTTCAGCAAACATTACAGAAGGCCACAATTTGCGCCAGGCTTGCCTCAGAGTGTGACCTTTCACCAATTTCCAGGAACATGCAACATTATAGATGGCATCTTTAATATTGTATTCCTTCTGCAAATCTTGAATATTCTCATCTTGGCTTAGCAGTTTACGTAGGAAGTCTTTCTTGTAATGACACTTCAGATTTTGGATAACGCCCTGGTCCATGGGTTGGATGAGAGAAGTTACATTTGGTGGCAAATAAATGGTGAAAATATTTCCCGAAACCAACTGGGATTCATGCGGATGGGCTCTGCAATTATCAAGCAATAAAATGCATTTGCTATCTTCAGGTTTCCCTATTCTGCGGAAATGTTCCTTCACAGATGGAACAAAAATATGATGGAACCAATCGGAGAAGATTTCCTTATCCATCCAAGCATTTTTTTGAGCTTTGTACTCAACAGGTAAGTGCCTCACATTTTTAAATGCACGGGGATTTTTATACTTCCCGATAACAAGAAGTTTAACCCGGTGTGATCCAGCAGCGTTCGCACATGTTAGCACGGTTACACGATCTTTATTTTTCTTGTAACCTGAAGCATTAGCCTCACTAGCCCCAGCAAGCGTTGATTCTGGCAAAAACCTCCAAAACAAGCCAGTTTCATCGGCATTGTAGATCTGTGCTGGCGACAAATCATGTTGCTGCACAATCCGATTGAAATAATTGCAGTATTCTTCTGCGGCTTCGTGATCAGCTGATTTCTTCTCCCCGGAAATATCGAGTCGTCGTATCCCGTGCCGTAACTTGAAGCACGTTAGCCATCCATCGGAGAAAGCACACTTGTCAGTGAGCTCCATCCTATCGTAGAATTCCTTCGCTTTCTCGATGAGCATGGGTCCGGAAATTGGAACACCCTCTGAACGCTTAAGAGAAAACCATTCATAAAGCACGGTATCCAGCTCTTCAAGCTTAGGCTTACAAAGCGTACGCCGTTTCTCTACACTCTTGCATGTCTCCGAGCTTGAATAAAACTTGAGCAGCTTATCCTTCTGCGATTTGATGTCGTAGATTGTTGACGAACCGATTTTGAATTCATTCATAATGTTGATACGCTTCTCTCCCCTTTCTAGTCGTTGGCATATCTCGATTTTCTGTTTTAAAGTTAAGACCACTCTCTTCCTTTTGCTTGGACCAGCTTTTGGGAATTCCATAATGCAAGATGGAGGAGATAATTGCCGATGAAGATGGAAAGACACACAGAACAATGGTGGCTAGGAAGAGACTACCAGCAGCGTGGCAGACACACAGCAAAATGGTGTATCAGAAGAGACTACAGTACCAGCAGCGTGGCAGACACACAGTAAAATGGTGTATCAGAAGAGACTACAGTACCAGCAGCGTGGGAGACACACAGCAAAATGGTGGATCAGAAGAGACTACAGTACCAGCAGCGTGGCAGACACACAGTAAAATGGTGTATCAGAAGAGACTACAGTACCAGCAGCGTGGGAGACACACAGCAAAATGGTGGATCAGAAGAGACTACAGTACCAGCAGTGTGGGAGACACCCAGCAAAATGGTGGATCAGAAGAGACTACCAGCATCGTGGGAGACACCCAGCAAAATGGCCGATCTGAAGAGACTCCAGGCAGCGCGGGAGAATCTACTCATGCTACTGCAATGTTTCGGACTTGCGACAGCGCCAGGAGGCCGAGTAGTGGCACTTTTGAAAAGTACCCCTACTGACTAAATCGGCGTTCGCGGACTCGGACTCGGGATCGGCAACATTGCCGGTTATTTGAGAGGAGTTTTCGGAGCACTCGGCGTTCGCGGAGACTCGACTGCGACTCGGCAACATTGCCGGTTATTTGAGAGGAGTTTTCGGAGGATGATTTTTGCCGGTTAAGCGAGAATTCCGGATATTTGGGTGCCGGATAAACGAAAGTTTCCTGTAGTTGGCAAATTGCTGAGGTTGCTTTTATCTCCAAGGCAGGCCACTTCACTTCTAAGTGCCTCTAATAGACGTTGCTATGAGTTGATAAGTTTCTGCTGGGGGAACATCAAGGGCAAACTCTTCACAAATTGATCCTTCCAATCGAATCATTATAACCGAGTTCAAACACACTAGTATAAATAGGAAAAGGTTTTGGAAAGTAAGATTTGGTCCAGAAAGCCAATTACTGTAAACAGTGATCTTTAAAGGTGAATTATCTTGTAGCTATTTACATGATTTATCCCAGAATAAGGCCAAAACTTCAGAGTTTACATTGATTCTAAATATACAGCAGCCAAATAGGCAGAACCAAAGTATTTACAAAGCAAGAGTCAGCGAAGACCACCCTTATCATTCAAGCTAAAGCCTAATTCAAATGAGCCTCAAGCTCACAACATAGGAGTAGGACTAGAGAGAATATTTTCCAGAGACTTTCAGCACTTATTACGGGAAGCTCTGTGTGTATGAATAAGCATTTTATGCAGAATTGGTTAATTTTCTATATGGTACTTATGTTAGATATGTTAATTTTGCCTGTATATTTTCAGCTGGGGAAAACCCCAAAAATGGTGTAAACTAACTTCATCGAATTTCTGTAGTGTTTTGTTTGTCTCAGCTACTCCCTTTCTTTTAGCTGATGCTGACTGTCTATTTTTGACTCATCACTGTTTGATCTTTATGATTGGTGGTTTTCATTCCTGATTGGTAGAATGGTTACCTGTTCGGTTGTGATTTGTTGCTGATTTGTGAATGTGAGATTTTAGCCAATGAAGTTTTAAGTGTGACACAGACATTTGCATGAGTTACAGTGTGATGCTGAAGAGTGACACAGGAACTGTGATGGATAACAAGTAAAATGGACAATTTTAATGTAAAAGTCATTTTTTGGGAGCTTGACATTCAATAATCATCAGTCCCACTATGATAACACTTGCTACAGCTGTGTTTAAATTGAACAAGGATATATATGGCCCAGAATTTGCAGTTGTAATGACGGTGAAACTGTCAACGTTCGCTGTCATTACTGTGTAAAACTGACAGCAACTTCTGGCGTCCGCACATGCGCCGTTAAACGTGGAAATCCGGAAGTTGCTGTCAGTGATACCCTGCTCCTCCACAGGGTGTGCTGTTGCAGTCTTAGCAGATGGAATTAATTAGAAATCACTGCATTGACGTGAACTTCAACTTTTTACGCATTATTCTCGCTGTAAAAACCATTGAAAAAGTTAAGCCTTGTTCAGTGAGGGGTAACTGGGTTTTTAACGGCGTACTGAGTCATAACTGCTGCTGAACAACCGTTCTGACCCTGAAAAGGTAATTTTATACTTGTGGAATGTCAAATTTTTCCATTATGATAAATCCATATTTTAATTTTTTTTTAAAGTTTGTTTATGATATTTCAGCTTCTACCTTAATCCCATGTGTATGTCCCAATCTTTATTTTGCATTCTGTGAAATGATTAAAAGGTGAATGATAAAACCTGCTTTTTACTTCCTGGTTTGCTGTCGGTGAGAATTCTTCAATGTGATTGGCTGCTCAGCCTGCTTGATGACATCACTGTTGCTGGATGCCACAGATCCTCTATAAGATGGTGCAAGATGGAAGGTCATGTCAGATAAGGGGAAATTGATGCCACAGCGCCTGCTAAAAATTTGTGGGCAGCTTTCTTCGAGGTCAGCGGTGAGCGCTGTCATTTCACCGCTGATCGCAAAATCCGGCCCAATATCTAGGGGCGTTCAAGGATCAAGTAAAATATTGTAGAATTTAGTCTTCAAAAAGATTCAGC
This sequence comes from Squalus acanthias, assembly GCA_030390025.1. Taxonomy (NCBI): domain Eukaryota; kingdom Metazoa; phylum Chordata; class Chondrichthyes; order Squaliformes; family Squalidae; genus Squalus; species Squalus acanthias. Next base: position 90,842,629 of record CM059434.1, on the reverse strand, counting down.
CAGAGAAATTTATAAAACAAAACAAAATAAAGCACAGATGTTTATTTTCTTTCTTTTTTACCTAACAGGGGAATTCCTGGAAAGAAATGTGGAGCAATTATCCTAACAGCAGAAGAATTGAGCAATTGCCATGTAAGAAGAAATTATTTACTTTCTTCCAAATGAAATACTATATAACTATTACAGTAGAGGTGCTATCAAAGTTTAATTTGTTGCCTATTAGAATTTAGACCTTTGTGTAACATAAATATGCTTCTGTTAACCAGGCAAGAAATTAACTGTAATAAGCAGATTTCCACATTTTGCTATGTTCCTTCTGGTAGATATAACTAATCAATATTAGCAGGCATTATGATTATTTAGCAATGAGTAGGCTCAGTAAATAGTGGGCATTGGGAACTCAGGCAAGCCTACGACTCATTGCAAGTATGGTCCTGATTTAAGTCTGGGCCTTTGTTCCTTAATACTCACTGATTTCCCCCCATTCTGAGCATTCTTCATCAATCGGGTATAGGGACACCATGCACATTGGAAATGGGCAAGAAGAAAGATAGAACTGCGAAAGAATGTTGAAGAGCAGAGAAAGAAACTGAGAGCATTCAGAAAAAATAACAATAGAACATTAAAATACATTTCTTATACTCCCCCCCCCCCCCCCCTTCAGCCTAGCCGACCCTTCTATAGAGGACACATTCCTCATGCAAATTTATCGATTATAAAAAGTACAGACTTACTGTTTCATCGGCCGTGAATTTAATAGAGCTCAGAGGGCGGGTTTGGAGGCGGGTCGGTAGTGAAAATCTAAAAGATTGATGGCGGGTTGAGAACACACCGCCATTCTGCCTCCACACTACTTTGGCAAGTGTCGGGTTAGCGATTCCCGATCAGACCCGACACCAAACGGCGGAGAGGCACTTAAGGCTGTTAACTGCTTGTTAACAGCTTGTTCACTGCCTTGATAATCTTATTTTAACTGGCTGTTGCGATTTTGCAGCTTTTTTTGCGTGCTGCCCATCGTCAGACAAACATGCTAGCTGCATTGTGCCGGGTTTAGCGAAGACCTGAATTGTTGGCAGCTGTTTGAACAGCTTTAAAGCGATTCTGCAACATCTCTGAGTTTCAGATGCCACAACTTAGTGCTTTGAGGTTTTGGGACACATTTTGCTGCTCTACTTATCTTGTGACTGTTGAAGCTGAAATCCATCTGCAGTGTGACCTCCTTGGAATACTTTCTGGCCACTTTGGCTGAGTGCAAACAACCTCTATTCCTCAACTGAGATATATTCCAGTGGTATGGGAACCATTTATATCCTCTCATCCTGGTCGACAGATTCGGAGGAAGAGCAGCCGTGGCAGCAGCAGAACCAGGCACAGCAGCAACACCAACAGCAGGAGCGCCAACCTTCTCCTCAGCCACCTGATGCTGCAGAGGGCATCAGCGCAGGGCTGCAGCTCGCCGCAGGAGATACCCCCAACACAGGGTTTACAGGCAGAGGATAAGCTTCCTCAACATGAGTGAGCAGCAGTGCCAAAGGAGGCCGAGACTTTCGCGAGAGCTAGTCGCTGACATCTGCACAATGCTGCACCAACACCTGGAGCCCAGAGGAGCGTGTGGACACTTCTTACCAGTGGCTGACAAAGTCACCACCGCACTCAACTTCTTTGCTTTGGGCTCCTTCCAGGGATCAGCTGCAGACATCAGCGGCATCTCCCAGTCGGCCGCACACACTTGCATCCTGCAGGTTACCGATGGCCTCTTTGCAAAGTCGCACAATTACATCCACTTCTCCATGGATGAAGCAAGTGTGACCGTGCATGCGATGGCTTTGTAAATATGGCAGGCTTCCCAAGGGTGCAGGGCGTAGTAGACTGCACACATGTGGCCATTAGGGCACCCCATCACAACCCAGCTGTATTTGTCAACCGCAAGGGATTCCACTCCTTTAACGTCCAGCTGGTGTGTAACCATAGGAAGATCATCATGCATGTTTGCGCAAAGTACCCTGGCAGTTGCCATGACTCCTTCATCCTGCGGCAGTCTACTGTGCCTCAGCTCTTCAATCCGCCAACCCAACTTTCCGGATGGCTACTTGGCGACAAGGGCTATCCCCTGAAAAAGTGTCTCATGACACCGATGAGGAGGCCATCAAATGAGGCTGAGGAGCGGTACAATGTCAGCCACATTTCGACCAGAAGCATCATAGAGCAAACCATCGGCTTGTTCAAAATGCGATTGGAGCCCTGCAGTATGCACCAGCCAGGGTGTCCAGAATCATCGTGGTCTGCTGTGCCCTGCACAACATCGCACTGCAGCGTGGCTTAGCGCTTCCTGAGGAACAAGTGGCTCAGCGCACAGCCTCCTCGGAAAAAGAGGAGGATGAGGAGGAGGAGGACGAGGAGCCACGCTTTGCGGGGCCGGATGTGGCTAATCCAGCAGCACGCGACCACATTGCTGGCCATCAGGCAAGGGATGCACTCATCCATGCCAGATTCGTGCAGGCTTACGCTTCAACCACAAATGGCTGGCATATGGCTATGAATGTGTGGACGACCTTCTTAACATGCCATACATCATCTGTCCAATAAATGGTGCTTTCCTATCACACTCACCACCATCATTACAAATGCAAGTAGCCCTGAGCCCTTACTGTGCAACTTCCATTTCTCAGCACACATAGGCTAAAACTTCAAATCTTTGCCATCACTTTTATTTAATGCAATCACAATCTGGATGACAAGCGGTACTTTTTCACACAATAAAACACCCAAGTGACTACCCTTGTGACTATTTGTGTGTTAACTTCCTCTTACGCGTGCTTCTACGTGGGGCTTCCCCTGTGACTTCAGCAGATGTAGAGGCACCTTGCTCACTTTGATGCTGTGCCTGCTTAGACGCCTTTGGCGGGTGTCCTCTGGGTTTGGGATCCTGGGAGGGCTCGGCAACAGTCTGCTCTTCCTGCGGCTGTGCAGGGGCTGAGACGACCATCTCATTTGGGTGCGAAATTCAGGGCTCTGACTGAGGGCTCCGCAGTGGCATGGTCGTGTGAACGCTTGGAGAGGGGCCCACACTTCCTTGTTGTCAGCCACCAACATCCCTCTCATGGGTCACCCGCACTTCACTGCTAGCAAGTGGCTGGAGAGCATCTTGCTGCACATCAGTGAGGCCATGAGGACCCGTCTCTGTACTGACAGTCCTCATAACGGGACGTCCATGTACCTCTGGTGTCTCCCCTCAATAGATGCCCATCTATCCTCCATAGCAGACCATCTATTTAGAAGAGTCACCATGTTCTCCTGAGTCTGGTGACTTATCTCCTCCATGGAGGTTGCCTCCCTCTCCATGGCGGCACGTTCATGCGCCATTGCCTCCACAAAGGCAGTGCTCATGTTTGAGATGGACTCCTCCATTCTCTGCACACTCGCAGTTGCAAAACCTGTCAGAGACTCCTGCACTTGTTGCTGAAGTTCCAGCACCGCTCTCTTTCTGGATGGCCCCAGAGGCACAGCATCTACACGCAGCTGAGCAGAGTTAGGAGAGTCCTGCGACCTCTGACTAGGACTCTCTCCACTGCTGTTGCTGTCTCCACCATCTGCTGATGCTCACTTGTGAGCTGTGATACACCAGGTGACAACACTACTCTATGTCGCGAAGGACCCGCCGAGGTGTGCGTCTCTGCGCTGGTGCTGGGTGCGCTCGTTTCTGCTGATGCTGCTCCCTCAGAGGCTGCAGGTTGCTCTGAGGAGTCGTCCGACTCTTCCTCCTGGACAGTGGGGAGGGGGGCAATCGATGGTCCTGTGGGAAAGTAAAGGCATGAGTTAGACATCTGATATTTAGGTAGCAGATACATCCTTTTGTGCAGATGATCAAAAGTCAATCTCTATGAACATCATTTGCTATTTCAGTCAATCATGAAATATAAAAGAGAAGGTTTAAAATGTATTCTGTCACCAGCTTCATCTAATGCGCCCATCTCTCCGTCCCCCACTTCCAGCTCCTCGCCACCTTCAACTATCTCGTGAGCAGCCTCCTCAGCGCTTGTCATCATCGCAAGGGATGGTGGCCCTCCTCCTGTCTTCGCTCCCTCCCTCTTATTGTGGGCTATCTTTTCCTGCAAGGAGGGACACAAGTTGAGTTTCATTGAGAGTGATGGAGTGAGTGTGAAGAATCCATAACATAGAAACTTAGAGGGAGACCAAGATGGAGTGAGGTGCCAAGAGGAAGCTGCCTCCCTGTGCATTGTTAGTTGCTGTCATTGCATAAAAGTGAGAGCAAGTGTGAGGAGTGCATAGTATGATGGGGAAGTGATTCTGTACATAGAGAGAGAGGGATAGGTAAGGGTGCAAGGGAAGTAAGGGTAAGGTGAGATGTGGAGGAGCAGGCTGATAATGCAGAGTGCTGGTGATGAGAAGAGGAAAGCAGATTGAAGTAAAGTGTGATGTGATACTCACTTTTGATGAGCGCAGAAGATCATTGAAGCGTTTTCGGCACTGGACCCATGTGCGTGAGCAAACTGACCTAGCGCTGACCTCCCCAGCAATTCGCAGCCAGGCTGCCTTTGTTTGCTGAGGAGGCTTCCTCCGGCCATCGCAAGAGAACAGAATGTCCCTGCGCCCTCTTACTCCCTCCACAAGAGCTTGGAGGGAGTCTTCAGCAAATCTCGGCTAAGCCTTTGCCCTTGCTGTAATCATCATGAGCTGGACGATTCCCAGAGCAGCAGAAACCAAATGAGAAGCTAGGTCTACATGGAGCCCTTTAAAAACAACTGAATGAGTGACGTCAGCAGAGGCGAGCAGTAGACCCGCTCCCACTCATTGGGCCGGGTAGCGCGCACGGCGGGCTTAATGAGGCCACTTAACTCAAAATCTATATTGGGGAGCAGCTGAAACCGGCAGTGGGACCGGAACCCACCCACCAGGCAACCCGACTCCAACCCTCCTCCTCCATTAAATTCGCGGCCATCATATCTAAATGTTTGATGAAGTCAGAATGAAGAAATTTGGTTTGGGGCCAATTGTGTTAGTGGTACTTTATTCCCAGTCCCTTTTTGACATACATTTTGCACTGAAGATATTTGTAGGTAACTAACCTTCTTTCTAGTGCTGTGTAAAAGTAAGTTTTAATGGTCCCTAGCATATTTTCTTTGTCTCTTTTTTATTCACAAATTAATGAAGCAATTTAAGCAAAGATATCAAGATGCCACTGATATTGCAGCATAAAATAATTAGCAGCTTCCCAATTCAGTTAGGCCCATTAACTCGTATCAGGCACCTTGTATCTGACAGTTGAAAGCTATCATCCAATTAGTGGTTCTGTACAGACATTGGTTTTTCAACACCTGCTGATTGCAGTGGAACTGAAGTGCCTTAAAATATCAGTAGTCTTGCATTATGTCAGGAAATTACAGTGTGCAAAGAATAAGCTATATAATTGGTGATTTATTCTAGTTTTACTAATACCAAATTATATTGGGTCACACTGGTCTCTCTAAAATTCAAAGCTCTTGATACCAGAGGAAATTCATAAAAACCGTAATTAGGATTTCAGACCATTAAATTTTATTTGAAAATTGCAAGATGATCTATAATATGACATAAAATGGGACTTCTGGTTTTCATTGTTTGGGAATAAAATCAGATTTAAACTCCTGTATTGTACACGAGTTCTCTTTTTTTCATTGCTGAACTATTCTAAAAAATATTTATTGACTTGTTTATCTAACTCTTAAATAAATGGTTTAATAGTCATAGTCTGAAAGAAGGTTTTATGTTGTGATGCTTTATGGCTTTTCATAAAAGAAAAGTCTCATGGAGGCATAGGTTAATTCCAGTAGCGAATGTAATTGATCAGTTTTTGTTCGTAATTTATCAGCGGGCTAAACAAATAAATGCTTTACCCAACGCTTGTGAGACGTTTACAAGCAGAGTTGTGTATTTTTCAAAAGCCATGGTGTTCAGTGATCATGCACTAATTACTTCTATTATTTATGTATATTCAAACTTTTTGCTTACACACTGGTATTTGTTGCATTGGGTCTTCCACAGACTTTTCACACGGGCCTGTTTACTGACCTATCACTTAATCCTCGGCAGTATCAAAACAATATCTAGTAGTTTTAACAGCTTGTGTAACAACTTTTTGATTGCTTCCTTTCACACTTGATCTTTTCCCCCCCCCCAGGATGTTGTGATGATGCAGTTTTGTGCCAACAAATTAGATAAAAAAGATTTCTTTGGAAAGTCAGACCCATTCCTCGTATTTTATAGAAGCAATGAGGATGGAACGTAAGTGATCTATTAATGATTTTTTTTTTTTTTTTTAGAGTAGATTGATTCCCAGATATTGACTTCTTGTAATAAGTTTATTTTGCCTCAGAATTGCTTCAGGCTGGCAATTTTTACTTCACAGCAGATTGTTTATAAATCTTGGTGATGCATGCAATCGTTTTGTAAAAGCTATATTTCCAAGGTTGTGTGGGTAGGTGTGAATGCCACATAATGGTTTGACCTGATCTGCAATTTTCTGATATAGAATATGGGTATGACAGGACAGGTTATAAATCACCAATTTTGCCCTGTTCCCCCCTTTTATCATTTCCCATTACTTTTCATTAATAATTGAAGAATGTTTTCACATAACGCTTCAGTGACTTACAAATTGCTCCATATTTTGTGACCATTTTGTCACAACAGATGTTCTGGTAACTGTGATTTATTATAACTGTTTTTTGGGGTGAATGTATTTCATGCATATATAATAAAGTATCTAACCCTAAGCAGGAACATTGTCAATGTTTAGAAAATAACTTAAATATATTGGAGACTCTAACTGCAAGATTCATTCCAAATTGACTGCTTTTCATAATTCATACCAGTGATTTATTCTAAAGCTATGGTATAGTTTCATAATAAATCCAAAATATGGGCTAATTAAAGTTTTTTACAGGTCTGAGAGGATTCATCACTGAGGAACCATCAAGCAATTTTACATATGAATGATTATATACCCATATATAAATCAGCTCCTCAGCCAGACACCACTCCTCTAATCAGTACCTAATGCTTCCTTTGTTTCAGGCAATTACTTATCTACCTCCAATTTTTATCTAGGATACCCAGTGCCTTAAGCTCATGGCTTCATCACTAATGCTTCTGAGACCCCTACTCACACTTTTGTTATCACCAAACACAATTTGTTCAATGTCCCCCTCACTGGCCTCTCAAACTCCAATTCATCCAATATTTTGCCACCAGCATTCTGTTCCTCAATAAATCCCGCTCACCATCGCCTCTGTCCTTGCTGACCTCTATTGGTTCCCTGTCACTCAATGTACCAAATTCAAAATCTGAGTCCTTGTTTGTAAATCCCCCATGAGCTTGTCCTTCCCTACCTCTACAACCTCCTCTCGCCCTACATCCCAGTCTGCACCCTTCAGTCCTCCAACTTTGACCTCCTGTGCAAGCCCACCTTTTTTCTCCACTGTTAGTCATACACCCTTCGTTTGCCTCTGCCCTGCTCTTTGGGACTTACTCCCTAAAATCATCGCCTTTTCTACTTCTCTCTCTCTCTCTCTCTACCTTTAAAATCCTCCTCAAAACCATTTTTTTTCAACCTTGATTTGGGTCACCTCTCCTAACTCTTCTGTTACTGCTGAACATCCATTTCTTCAATGTGAATTGCCTCAAGACTTTAAAGGCACTAAATAAATGTTTTATGTGGCATTTTGTAGAAGGCTTTCTGGAAGTCCAGTTGCACTGTATCATAGGACTTCCCAACATCTATTTGAGATGTCACTTGCTCAAAAAAAATGAAGGAGGTTTCTCGGGCAGGATCTCTCTCACCTTTCTAATGGGATTTTGGTAATAACAGTTCCTGAAAATATTGCCAGGACAACAATCCTCAAACTAGGAAAAATTGAATCACTCACAACATGATTCTACTCAGTGACATCACCTCAATCCATGCTCAGACCATTTTCCTTTTTACTAACTTGTTTTATAGCATAAACATGGCAGGACTCTTTGGATACACTTATCGGAGGGGCAGACCGTTACCTGTGGATTATTTGATTGGGTCCACATGCTAAATAAATATCATATCAAAGTGTCCTTATCATGTATCCTTTGTGTAACAGTCTGTGAAAATTAAATATATGAACTGAACATTTGTTCCAGCTCCAAAAATGGGGTGTCCTAACATGGGAAATACTCAATTTTAGCAGCCTGCTGAGGAACGAATGCAACTCATTTCTACATGTGTGAGAGAAGCAGACTTTATTAGTTGTGCTACTGGGCTGTAAGCAATGGATGTTTTGATTCCAGTATTTATTTATGTCTATCTTAACTAAAAACATTAAAATTTAGTGTCTTTCTTATGGTATGTTGTAATGCACATGCAACATATATTTAGTTAGTATATGGAAATGTCAGTTATTCCTGCTTAAAACTATTATAGTTGAGGCTTGGGCGTCCATGAAGACACTTAAAATAAAAAAGATGTTTATTTTACACATGTTAATGTTTGGATTCTGAACACTATGAAAAAGGAAACCTTGTATTTGCTTTAACAAACGTTACAATAAACACAAAATAAAACTTATGGTTCCCAGCAAAGAAATGGTTGTCTCTTCCATAATATTTCTGTCCGTTATATTCTCTGGAGGGTAGGTGCGGGGTGCGGTGGCGGGGGGAGGTGGGTAGAATAACACATGTTATTTATTCAGTTTAGTTCAACATCTTGTCTACGTTGATATAGCAGTTACAAATAATGGATGAGGTGCTGACCTCCACGACTCAATTCTTGATTTGTGCTCCCGTCACTCTCTGGTGGGAGCACTAATTCATAAAATCGACCCTGTGGTCCATTGAAGTTAACTTTTCAGAGCAATAAAGTGAACACAAAAAAAATGAGAAAATAAGATGAAATTATTATTGCTATTCCATTACTACTATTTCAGACTATGTTTCAATATATATATTTTTTTAGGTTTACCATTTGTCACAAGACAGAAGTTGTAAAGAACACATTGAACCCAGTGTGGCAAGCCTTCACAATCCCTGTTCGTGCTCTCTGCAATGGGGACTTTGACAGGTAGGAGGAATCAGTGCATATCTGTTTGCAAATTTAGCTGGTCTCCAAGGATATTTGAAAATAATTTGAAGCTTTTTAAAGATGACAGATATAATATTGAGTTTGCATAAATATTAAGCATTGGCACAACATTATTGTCTGGTGACAGGCATCTTCCTGACTATTCACGTATATTCAATATTGTACAGACATGACTATTTCAGATCTACCAAATGTAAGCTCTTCAGTTTCAGACGCTGTCAATCATTCATTTTGCATGCCTAAAATGCTGCTAATAAATATTTGGAATACTGGAGGAAAGTAACACTTTATTTATTTATTCACCAATTTTCTTCCTGCCTTTTCTGGCTGGGATGTGGTTCCATAGACAACAGGGCCTGGAAACTAAATGGCATTGCGCCCATTTACTGAACGCTAAACTGGTGGCTAAGCCTCCAATATGGTGGGCAGAAAGTGCACGTTCATTAAACGCCAGATGCACAAAGCCCGCCATATTGGTATAGGCAAAAGTATAGGAGCCAGGGCTCGCGCCTGAAACAGGCTTTAGACGCTTTATGTATGCAAATAAGAGGGCCAACATCTGTTTGAGGACCGCTCTGCAATATTGGCTTGCCCTGAGGCAGCCAACGTGAGCGTCAGCTGCATTCAGGAAAACCAGGTCTGCTCAGGAAAACCAGGTCTGCATGTGACTTAATAGGTGGTCCTAAAAGGGACTGCTGCAGCCTGCCACCAAAAAGGTAAATTTGTTAAAAATGCTTACCTGAATTTGGAGTTAGGAGGAGCAGCAGTGCTCCTCCCAACCTCACATTAAAATGATTCACCTCTACCTCCCAAATCCCATCCACCGCTACCTCGCTAATCCCATCCACCGCTACCCTCCACGATCCCGGTCACCGCTACCCTCCCCAATCCCATCCACCACACCCTCCCTGATCCCGGTCACCACTACCCTCCCCGATCCCGGTCACCACTACCCTCCCCGATCCCGGTCACCACTACCCTCCCCGATCCCGGTCACCACTACCCTCCCCGATCCCGGTCACCACTACCCTCCCCGATCCCGGTCACCACTACCCTCCCCGATCCCGGTCACCACTACCCTCCCCGATCCCGGTCACCACTACCCTCCTCGATCCCGGTCACCACTACCCTCCCCGATCCCGGTCACCACTACCCTCCTCGATCCCGGTCACCACTACCCTCCCCGATCCCGGTCACCACTACCCTCCCCGATCCCGGTCACCACTACCCTCCCTGATCCCGGTCACCACTACCCTCCCCGATCCCGGTCACCACTACCCTCCTCGATCCCGGTCACCACTACCCTCCTTGATCCCATCCACCACACCCTCCCCAATCCCGGTCACCCTCCCCGATCTCATCCACCGCTACACTCCCCGATCCCGGTCACCACTACCCTCCTCAATCCCATCCACCGCTACCCTCCCCGATCCCATCCACCGCTACACTCCCCGATCCCGGTCACCCTCCCTGATCCCGGTCACCACTACCCTCCCCGATCCCATCCACCGCTACCCTCCCCGATCCCGGTCACCCTCCCCGATCCCATTCACGTCTACCCTCCCCGATCCCGGTCACGTCTACCCTCCCCGATCCCATCCACCGTTACACTCCCCGATCCCGGTCACCCTCCCCGATCCCATCCACCGCTACACTCCCCGATCCCGATCACCACTACCCTCCTTAATCCCATCCACCGCTACCCTCCCCGATCCCATCCACCGCTACACTCCCCGATCCCGGTCACCACTACCCTCCCCACTCCTGGTCACCACTACCCTCCCCGATCCTATCCACCACACCCTCCCCGATCCCGGTCACCCTCCCCGATCCCGGTCACCACTACCCTCCCCGATCCTATCCACCACTACCCTCCCCGATCCCGGTCACCACTACCCTCCCCGATCCCGGTCACCACTACCCTCCCCGATCCCGGTCACCACTACCTTCCCCGATCCCGGTCACCCTCCCCACTCCTGGTCACCACTACCCTCCCCGATCCTATCCACCACACCCTCCCCGATCCCGGTCACCCTCCCCGATCCCGGTCACCACTACCCTCCCCGATCCCGGTCACCCTCCCCACTCCTGGTCACCACTACCCTCCCCGATCCTATCCACCACACCCTCCCCGATCCCGGTCACCCTCCCCGATCTCATCCACCACACCCTCCCCGATCCCGGTCACCCTCCCCGATCCCGGTCACCACTACCCTCCCCGATCCCGGTCACCACTACCCTCCCCGATCCCGGTCACCACTACCCTCCCCGATCCCGGTCACCACTACCCTCCCCGATCCCGGTCACCACTACCCTCCCCAATCCCGGTCACGTCTACCCTCCCCGATCCCGGTCACGTCTACCCTCCCTGGTCACGTCTACCCTCCCCGATCCCGGTCACCACTACCCTCCCCGATCCCGGTCACCGCTACCCTCCCCGATCCCGGTCACCGCTACCCTCCCCGATCCCGGTCACCGCTACCCTCCCCGATCCCATCCACCGCTACCCTCCCCGATCCCGGTCACCACTACCCTCCCCGATCCCATTCACCACTTCCCTCGCTAATCCCGGCGACTGCTACCCTCCCTAATTCTATCCACCTCAACCCTCCCTGATCTAGGAATACTTTGTGACTTAACAAATAAAACACAAAAAAGTGAAAGAAGAAAAAAAAGGACAGAACTAATATTGAAAGAACAGTGTGTTGCAATCTGCTACCTTAGAATGTTACATGTAGTGGATTAGATGATGTATAATATATATTAGCTGATTTGTTACATGTAGTGGATTAGATGAAGTATAATATATATTAGCTGATTTGAATGTCCATTATCACAAGGGCTTGTAATTGTGTCTACTCACGTACATTTAGTGTTCATCCATAGAAGTTCCAACAGCGTGTGGTGCAGCTCCAACTTCTAATATTTGATATATATTAATGACCTGGACTTGGGTATACAGGGCATGATTTCAATGTTTGCAGATGACACGAAACTCGGAAATGTAGTAAACAGTGAGGAGGATAATAACAGACATCAGGAGGACATAGACAGAAGTGTCAAGTGATTCATTTTGGTAGGAAGAATGAGGAGAGGCAATATAAACTAATTTTAAAGGGGATGCAGGAACGGAGAGACCTGGAGGTGTATGTACACGAGTCTTTAAAGGTGGCAGGATAAGTTGTGAAGGCTGTTAAATAGGCATACGGGATAGAGTACAAAAGCAAGGAAGTTATACTAAACCTTTATGAAACACTGGTTAAGCCCCAGCTGGAGTATTGTAGCCAATTCTGGGCACCACACTTTAGGAAGGGTGTCAAGACCTTAGAGAGAGTAGAGAGGAGATTTACTAGAATAGTACGAGGGATGAAAGACTTCAGTAATGTGGAGAAACTAGAGAAACTGGGGTTGTTCTCCTTAGAGCAGAGAAGATTAAGAGGAAATTTGATAGCGGTGTTCAAAATTTTGAAGGGTTTTGTTAGAGTAAATAAAGAGAAACTGTTTCCAGTGGCAGAGGGGTCGGTAACTAGAGAACACAGATTTAACGGTAACTGGCAAAAGAACCAGGGGGGACATGAGGGAAAAAAATTACCAAGCGAGTTGATCTGGAAATTACTGCCTGAAAGGGTGGTGGAAGCAGATTCAATAGTAACTTTCAAAAGGGAATTGGATAAATACTTAAAAAGGAAAAATGTACAGTGCTATGGGGAAAGAACAGGGGAGTGAGACTCAGCCGGTTTCCTTAAAGGGACCATGGCCAACTTTCTTTTGACATTTGTGCTATCAGTGTTCTACAGCATTGAGGTGCTACAAACACTGACAAGCACTGCACAGAGGTGCAGGGCTGTACCCAGGCTCTCCCATGACTCCTTCCATATGCTTATGGAGGGAGTCACAGCACACAGAGAGGTCCTTTTCCCTTCCCATGGGCGGAAGAGACCTCCCCAGGAGATCAACACAGCCTGGTTGCACATTTCAGAGGAGGGCACAAATAGGGATGTGGTCAGGAGGACCTGGGTGCAGTGCTGAAAACATTTCAATGAGCTCAGTAGATCACGAAATGTTAGTACAAAGCCACACTCGACCTCATCCTGCTGTGCCTCTCATCACATCCTCATCACTCTGCCTTCCCTACACTACTCCTGCACATCCTTACACCAACTTACCTTGCACCTCCACCCATCCCTCTCTATCTACATTATTACTTCCCCATCTCACTAGCCACCCCTCATACTCACCCTCATCCCAGTGCAATCATAACAACTAACAACACACAAGGGTAGGCACTTGGGTGTTTTATGCAATGTTCATGTAAAGTTTCGGTTAATGTGGTGTCAAACATTGAAACCTTTTTTTCAAAACTTTGCGTTCTTGGACAGATTTGTGTGCACCTTTGGAAGTGGCTTAGTCAGTTTTAGTGAGTTGCAGTGAATGGTGAGACATAATGGTACCCCCTGCAATGGTGATGAGTGTGAAAGAAATGGCTTGGGCATTGTAGGGATGCTTTATGTTGTTGATGTGGGGTGGTGCCAACCTGGCGCATCATGTGGCAGCCAGGGTGTACAGCATCAAGTGAAGTAAATCTGGCCATGGTGAGGCCATCCCTGGCCTCCCGGGCAGCAATGTGGTTGGGTGCTGATGCCCTGAGTCTTGTGCAGCATCAGTTGATTATGGAGAAGGTTGGTGTTGTTGCTGGTGTGCCTGGTGATGCTGGTGTTGGGGCTGATCATGGTGGGATTCTGAGGACCAAGGTGAGAGAGTTTCAAGGGTACCCATGCTGATGGAATAGATGGCAGCTGAAGTAGAGATGACAGAAGCAATCTGTCAATGGTAGGAGAGGTAATGAGGTCAGACTGGAGATGGAGACTTGTGTAAAGACTTGCAGCATCCTGAATCTGTAGTGGAAATGCAAGTTAGAGAAGCCAGTGGTTAAGGGAACATTTCTCAATCAGCTGGGAGCTTTGACTTGACATTTGAAGCTGTCAACTCATCAGCTGATTCAATGACCTCCCGCCTCAGCTTCACAGATGAGGTCTAGGCACAGTGGAAAACCGGTGTGCGACCTGTCAAATCCAAAAATCTGGGAAAAAAACATGGATAAGTGGCTGTAAACAAGCCACTAATGATTTTAATTGCCCCCCCCCCCCCCGCTGCTGCGTGTCGGGTCTGCTCAGCGCTGACAGACCCGACATTTGGTAAAGGCGGGTTCACAGCGGGGTCCTGACCCGCTGGGGAAAACAACACTTTCCCACCCGACCCGCCACCTATCGCACCCACTGATCCCCCACAAAATCTAGCCCACAGTCTCTAAGCTGACACCAGTCTTAAACTAATACTTGTAATATATCTGTGCCCTTAGTCGGCACAAATATGTTCTCCATAAGTAATTTTTAATGCTAACTTTGGAATAAAATCCTTGTGTGCTAGAACCAGGTGTGTCAGTGCAACAATTGCATGATTTAGCCAACAAGTTATTTTTCTCGTAGCATTATGGATTATTAACAGTCATTAGTGATGGGCATGATCTTTTCCACTAATTATTTGATGTGATTGAAAAACAGATCCACTGAGATTAAAAACAATGACAGCCACAGCATTCACCTTGCCTTCCTGATTGATAATTGTTTATTTTACAAATTTAGTAAGTCTATTATTTTATTTTAGTATTAAACAACAACAAACTTGTATTTATATAGCACCTTTAACGTAGTAAAACGTCCCACAGGAGTATTTTAAGACCAAAAATTTGACACCGATCCACATAAGGATAAATTAGGGCAGGTGACCAAAAGCTTGGTCAAAGAGGTAGGTTTTAAGGAGCATCTTAAAGGAGGAAAGAGAGGTAGCTAGGTGGACAGGTTTAGGCAGGAAATTCCAGAGCTTAGGGCCTAGGCAACAGAAGGCTCGGCCACCAAAGGTTGAGCGATTATAATCAGGGATGCTCAAGAGGGCAGAATTAGAGGAGCGCAGATATCTCGGGGGGGTTATGGGGCTGAAGGATATTACAGAGATAGGAGGGGTGAGGCCATGGAGGGATTTGAAAACAAGGATGAGAATTTTGAAATCGAGGCGCTGCTTAACCGGCACCAATGTAGGTCAGCGAGCACAGGGGTAATGGGCGAACGGGACTTGATGCGAGTTAGGACACGGGCAGCCGAGTTTTGGATGACCTCAAGTTTACGTAGGGTAGCAATGTGGGAGGCCAGCCAGGAGTGCATTGGAATAGTCAAGTCTAGGGGTAACAAAGACATGGATGAGGGTTTCAGCAGCGGATGAGCTGAGGCAAGGGCGGAGACGGGCGATGTTACGGTGGTGGAAGTAGGCGGTCTTTGTTATGCTGTCGATATGTGGTAACAAGTTCATTTCAGGGTCAAATATGACACCAAGGTTGCGAACAGTGTGGTCCAGCCTCAGACAGATGTTAGGGAGAGGGATGGACTCAGTGGATACGAAACGGAGTTTGTGGCGGGGACCGAAAACAATGGGGGCAATTTTCTGACATCTGAGGTGCTAGGACCCCAGCTATTCACAATATATATTAATGATCTAGACGAGGGAACTAGATGTAATATCTCTAAGTTTGCAGACGACACAAAGCTGGGTGGGCGTGTGTGCTGTGAGGAGGATGCAGAGAAACTCCAGTATGATTTGGACAGGTTGGGTGATTGGGCAGAAGCATGGCAGATGCAGTATAATGTGGATAAATGCGAGGTTATCCACTTTGATGTCAAAAACAGGAAGACAGATTATTATCTGAACGGCAATAGATTGGGAAAAGGGGAAGTGCAACGAGATCTGGGAGTCCTTGTGCACCAGTCGCTGAAGGTAAGCATGCAGGTGCAGCAGGCGGTTAAGAACGCAAATAGTATGTTGGCCTTCATAGCGAGAGGATTCGAGTACAGGAGCAAGGATGTCTTGCTGCAGTTGTACAAGGCCTTGGTGAGACCACACCTTGAGTATTGTGTGCAGTTTTGGTCGCCTTATCTGAGGAAGGATGTTCTTGCCATGGAGGGAGTGCAGTGAAGATTTACCAGACTGATACCTGGGATGGCAGGAATGACGTATGAAGAGAGATTGGGTCGATTAGGCTTATATTCGCTAGAGTTTAGAAGAATGAGAGGGGATCTCATTGAAACTTATAAAATTCTAACAGGACTAGACAGACTAGATGCAGGAAGGATGTTCCCGATGGTGGGGGAGTCCAGAACCAGAGGTCACAGTCTAAGGATAAGGGGTAAGCCATTTAGGACTGAGATGAGGAGGAATTTCTTCACCCAGAGAGTGGTGAACCTGTGGAATTCTCTACCACAGAGGGCATTTGAGGCCAATTCATTAAATATATTCAAGAAGGAGTTAGATATATTTCTTAAGGCTAAAGGGATCAAGGGATATGGGGAGAAAGCAGGGACAGGGTACTGAATTTGGATGATCAGCCATGATCTCATTAAATGGCGGAGCAGGCTCGAGGGGCCGAATGGCCTACTCCTGCTCCTATCTTCTATGCTTCTATGCTTCTAAGCCATTGCAGGTGATTCTTTGGTTACGATTAGATAGATAAGAATGGAACCAGGTGAGTGTAGTCCCACCCAACTGGACGACGGTGGAGAGGCTTTGGAGAAGGATGGAGTGGTCAACTGTGTCAAAGGCTGCAGACAAGTCAAGAAGGATGAGGAGGGATAGTTTACCTTTGTCACAGTCACAAAGAAGGTCATTTGTGTCTTTGATGAGAGCCGTTTCGGTACTGTGGCAAGGGCAGAAACCTGATTGGAGGGCTCCAAACATGGAGTTGCGGGAAAGATGGGCACGGATTTGGGAGGCAACAACACGTTCAAGGACTTTGGAGAGGAAAGGAAGGTTTGAGATGGGGCGGTAGTTTGCAAGGACGGTGGGATCGAGGTTTGGTTTTTTGAGGAGAGGGGCGATGACGGCAGATTTGAGGGAGTGTACCTGAGGAGAGAGAACCGTTAACAATATCAGCTAACATGGGAGCCAGAAAAGGAAGTTGGGTGGTCAGCAGTTTGGTCGGAATAGGGTCAAGGGGGCAGGAAGTGGGTCTCAGACAAGATGAGCGCGGAGAAGTCATGGGGGGAGATCGGAGAGAAACTGGCGAAAGATGTGAGTTCAGGGCTAGGGCAGGGGGGAACCTTAGAGGAAGTTTGGCCCGGTGGGCTAGGGGAAGGAAGGGAAGTGGCAGAGGCAGCTGAACGGATGGTCCCAATCTTAGAGAGAAAGAAGTCCATGAGCTCCTCACATTTGTTATCGGAGGTGAGGGTGGAGGAGACAGGGGAGAGGGGTTTAAGAACACAATATTATGTTGGATCTTTTGAAAGTGTTCTTTATTGACCTTATGTGGCTGTATTAAATGGTTAATTTATAAATATCATGCAATAAATAGCACTTTTGCTAGATGACCACTATGTATATTTTCTAGAAACATCAATTTACTGATAATGAAAGGAGGTATAATATAAATATATATCTTGTTTAAATGTTGTTGACAGAACTATCAAAGTGGAAGTGTATGACTGGGACAGAGATGGAAGGTAGGACTTTTTTCATTGTTTTTTCTGACCGTTTTGTTCCAAATTACAGTTCACAAAACTAAAACAAATCAACTTTGCTTTCTTTACGAGAAATGCCAAACCATCTAATGTATATTATCAGGTTCAATAACATGGCAATGTCCCAATGTAGTATTTAAAAAGTTAAACATCCCAACTTAAAGGGATCTGAAATTAAGGGCTATCCCACAAACATTAAAGAGCTGATTTACTGAATATGTGCTCCCGGCAAGGAACCTTGCTCATTGGGAACGTATATTTGTGAAATCACAGGCACACTCTCCATAACTGCCCATCCATTAGAATTAATGGAGCAGGAATGGGAATTCGGAACATTGGCCCCTCAATCACAAAATAAAGCTCATATACTTTTCTTTCATTTTTCTATGTTTATGTTTTTCTTTGTTTCCTTTATCAATTTCTTTGTTTCCTTTACCATTTCCCTGTGTTTGACTCCTTTGCTAACTAACATACAAACAACTCGAGCACAAGCACTATTTGTACATTAATCTTTTGGGGGCTATATGCTTATGCCATGGTTTGCATGTCACCATATTAGCAGATGTATTACTAGTGCTACACTCCCACTTTTATCCTCAAAATCCTTAATTTTTCTGGCATTAATAAAATTTGGTCTTGATACCGCCAGATTATATTGTAGCAGGTCGGTGAACAATCACAGCTGGATCGTGATAGTGACTTTTGAGCGGAAGTGTGGGATAACTTTTTTTCTTGAGAGTAGACAATAGTCTTGCCCCTTACTTTTGAAAGTGCTTTCAATCTGTAATTACCTGTGTAATTGGACCTGATATTTAGATATTATTTATCTTGTTGGGTTGCAGTACAACATTAATGCTTCTCTTAAAAGTTTTAAATGTTTGTTACAATATTGCTCAAGAATTGCTTAGTTATAATCTTAAAAGTAACAAATCACTAGCTTGTGGACATAAGTCTGAGGTACATCATCTTCCACCGTAATTTAAAAAAACCTTGGTGTGAGAAAGTAGTTCATGGATTTAGCACTGTAAAATCTTAAACAATTTACAGCTGGGAAGCTTTTAACTGTTTTGAAGGTTGGAAAATGATTATTTACATAAGAACATAAAAACATAAGAATTAGGAGCAGGAGTAGACCGTATGTCTCCTCAAGCCTCTCCTCCATTCAATAAGATCATGGCTGATCTTCGACCTCAACTCCACTTTCTCGCCTGATCACAATATCCCTTGATTCCACTAGAGTCCAAAAATCTATCTATCTCAGCCTTGAATATATTCAGTGATTCAGCATCCACAGCCCTCTGGGGTAGAGAATTCCAAAGATTACGACCCTCTGAGTGAAGACCTCCTCATCTCAGTCTTAAATGGCTGACCCCTTATCCTGAGACTGTGACTCCTAGTTCTAGATTCTCCAGCCAAGGGAAACAGCCTCTCAGCATCTACCCTGTTAATCCCTGTAAATATTGCAGTACAATATTTACTCGGCTGTTCCTCTTCCTGTTACCATAAGTCTACCTGGTCTCATTGTGTGTGCCGCATAGAGTTGGATGGTACTGAAGAAGGTGGTGTAACTTCTCCAAAATATCAGGATTGCCTCTATTCATATTCACAGAGTGGTTGATGGTGGGCCGCTTTATTTGTTTGTGGAAGGTAACAGTGGTTAGAGTGCTCTTATCTGAAATCACCTCCAAGGCTTTTGCTTTTCACCCTGGGGATGATGGTCCATCCAAGATTAACTCTTGTTGCAAATTATTCTTCACTGAGTAAAACCCACTTCAATATCACTAAAATGCATTGTGTGCTGCTTGCCACTTGCAGCTTTTGCAGGTCCTGTCATTTTGTAAACTACTTTCTGAAGTAAACAATACTATAGAATGAAAAATTAAGCCAATGATTTGTTAACCTTATATTGACATATTTTCTCAGACTTGCATGTATGCACTGCAGTGGCGGCTGGTGACCTTTTGCACAGGTGAGGCATACACCATGCATGCGTAACCAAGCCAGCTAGTTCCCATGGCAACTGGCCCTTCATGTGGCGCCTATACCCTGTGCCACAGTCCAGGACACAAGTTGGTAATCAGCCTGCCATTTCTGGGTAGTTTTTGCAATGAAACGTTTAAAAAAAAAAGTCAGCCTAACATCAGTGGTGGGGAAACTACAAGAGACAATAATCCAATTGTCACTTGGAAGAACATGGGTTAATAAATGACAGACAGCACAGATTTGTTACAGGCAAATCGTATCTGGCTAACTTGATTGAGTTCTTTGATGAAATAATGGAGCGGGTTGATGAAGGTAGTGCAGTTGATGTTGTGTATATGGACTTTCAAAAGGTCTTTGATAATGTGCCACATGCTAGACTTGTCAAAATGAAAGCACATGGGAACAAAGGGTCAATGGCAGCATGGATATGAAATCAGCAGAGAGACAGAAAGCAGAGAGTAGTGGTGAATGGTTGTTTTTCAGACTGGAGGGAATTATATAGGGGCTGGTATTAGGACCACTGCTCTTTTTGATATATATTAATGACCTGGACTTGGGTATAGGGTGCATAATTTCAAAGTTTTTAGATGACACAAAGCTTGGAAATGTAGTAAACACTGAGGAGGATGGTAACAGACTTCAGGAGGGCAGACAGACTGGTGAAATGGGCAGATACATGGCAGATGGAATTTAATGCAGAGAAGTGTGAAGTGATGAATTTTGGAAGGAAGAATGTGTAGGGGCAATATAAACTAAATGGTACAATTTTAAGGGGGGTGCAGGAACAGAGTACTTAGATTTCCAGAAGGCATTTGATAAGGTGCCACATCAAAGGTTATTGCGGAAAATAAAAACTCATGGTGTAGGGGGTAACATATTGGCATGGATAGAATATTGGCTAGTTAACAGGAAACAGAGAGTAGGCATAAATGGGTCATTTTCTGATTGGCAAGATGTAACGAGTGGTGTGCCACAGGGATCAGTGCTGGGGCCTCAACTTTTTACAATTTATATAAATGACTTGGATGAAGGGACCGAAGGTATGGTTGCTAAATTTGCTGATGACACAAAGATGGGTAGGAAAGTAAATTGTGAAGAGGACATAAGGAGGCTACAAAGGGATATAGATAAGTTAAGTGAGTGGGCAAAGATCTGGCAAATGGAGTATAATGTGAGAAAATGTGAAATTGTCCATTTTGGCAGGAAAAATAAAAAAGAAGCATATTATCTAAATGGTGAGAGATTGCAGAGCTCTGAGATGCAGAGGGATCTGGGTGTCCTAGTGCATGAATTGCAAAAGGTTACTATGCAGGTACAGCAAGCAATTAGGAAAGCTAACAGAATGTTATTGTTTCTTGCGAGGGGAATTGAATACAAAGTGCAGGGGGGTACTTAAAAAAGAAATTAGGAGAGCGAAAAGGGAGCATGAAAAAACACTGGCGGGCAAAATAAAGGAAAATCCCAACGTGTTTTATAAGTATATTAAGGGCAAGAGGATAACCAGGGAAAGAGTAGGGCCCATTAGGGACCAAAGTGACAATCTGTGTGTAGAGCCGGAAGATGTGGGTGAGGTTTTAAATGAATATTTTGCATCTGTGTTCACTATGGAGAAGGACGATGTAGGCATAGAAATCAGGCAGGGGGATTGTGATATACTTGAACAAATTAGTATTGAGAGGGAGGAGGTACTAGCGGTTTTAGCGGGCTTAAAAGTGGATAAATCCCCAGGCCCAGACGAGATGTATCCCAGGCTGCTGTGTGAGGCAAGGGAGGAGATTGCAGGGGCTCTGACACAAATTTTCAGAACCTCTCTGGCCACAGGGGAGGTGCCAAAGGACTGGAGGATAGCTAACGTAGTACAGGAAACTCTTTATTAACCGGCACCGACGGGACCGGCGTGGTGCCGGTTAATCAAGAAGTCCGGATAACGGAGAGTTATATCTCCCAACGTACGAGAGCCCCGTACACACTGACATGCGCCTGCATTCGGAGCTCCGTCTCCCCGGGGACCGGCAGCTGACCATCTGTTGTGTCCGGTGCCTACCCGGGCTGCACATTCCCCTCCCAATCTACATGCTCTGATACAAGGCAAACGCCTCGGGGTTTTTTTTAAAGTTATTTTTAAAGGAGAGATGAAGGAAAACCCCGGTTACCTACTCAAGAATTTTGCTGGTTAAGAGAGATTTCCGGTTATTTGGGTGCCGGTTAAAAGAGAGTTTCCTGTACCATTATTCAAGAAGGGTAGTAGGGATAAACCAGGGAATTACAGGCCAGTGAGCCTAACATCAGTGGTAGGGAAATTATTGGAAAAAATTCTGAGGGACAGAATTAGTCTCCACTTGGAGAGGCAAGGATTAATCAAGGATAGTCAGCATGGCTTTGTCAGGGAGAGATCATGTCCAACCAATTTGATTGAATTTTTCGAGGGGTGACTAGGTGCGTGGATGAGGGTAGTGCAGTTGATGTAGTCTACATGGACTTCAGTAAGGCTTTTGACAAAGTCCCACGTGGGAGACTGGCCAAGAAGGTAAGAGCCCATGGGATCCAGGGCAATTTGGCACATTGGATCCAAAATTGGCTTAGTGGCAGGAGGCAGAGGGTGATGGTCGAAGGTTATTTTTGTGACTGGAAGCCTGTGTCCAGTGGTGTACCACAGGGATCGGTGCTGGGTCCTTTGCTGTTTGTAGTGTACATTAATGATTTAGATATGAATGTAGGTGTGATCAGTAAGTTCGCAGATGACACGAAAATTGGTGAGGTGGTAAATAGCGAGGAGGGAAGCCTCAGGCTACTGGACGATTTAGACGGGTTGGTCAGATGGGCAGAACAGTGGCAAATGGAATTTAACCCTGAAAAGTGTGATGTGATGCATTTTGGGAGGACTAACAAGGCAAGGGAATACACAATGAATGGTAGGACCCTAGGAAGGACAGAGGATCAGAGGGACTTGGTGTGCATGTACATAGATCCCTGAAGGCAGCAGGACAGGTAGATAAGATGGTTAAAAAGGCATATGGGATACTTGCCTTCATTAGCCGAGGCATAGAATATAAGAGCAGGGAAGTTATGATGGAGCTGTACAAAACGCTAGTTTGGCCACAGCTGGAATACTGTGTGCAGTTCTGGTCGCCACACTAGAGGAGGGATGTGATTGCATTGGAGAGGGTGCAGAGGAGATTCACCAGGATGTTACCTGGGCTGGAACACTTCAGCTATGAAGAGAGACTGGACAGGCTGGAGTTGTTTTCCTTAGAGCAGAGAAGGCTGAGGGGGGACCTGATTGAGGTGTACAAAATTATGAGGGGCATAGATAGGGTAGATAGAAAGCAACTTTTCCCCTTAGTAGAGGGGTCAATAACCAGGGGGCATAGTTTCAAGGTAAGGAGCAGGAGGTTTAGAGGGGATTTGAGGAAAAACTTTTTCACCCAGAGGGTGGTTGGAATCTTGAACTCACTGCCTGAAAGGGTGGTAGAGGCAGGAACCCTCACAACATTCAAGAAGCATTTAGATGACCACTTGAAACGCCATAGCATACAAGGCTATGGACCTAGTGCTGGAAAATGGGATTAGAATAGATAGGGCTTGATGGCCGGCACGGACACGATGGGCCGAAGGGCCTCTTTCTGTGCTGTATAACTCTATGACTCTATCAAAGTAGGGAGGTTATTCTTCAGTTATACAGGGCATTGGTGAGACCACATCTGGAGTACCGTGTACAGTATTGGTCCCCTTATTTAAGGAAGGATGTAAATGTGTTGGAAGCAGTTCAGAGAAGGTTTACTAGACTAATACCTGGAATGGACGGGTTGTCTTGTGAGGAAAGGTTGGACAGGCTAGGCTTGTATCCGCTGGAGTTTAGAAGAATAAGAGGTGACTTGATTGAAACATATAAGATCCTGAGGGGTCTGGACAGGGTGGACGTGGAGAGGATGTTTCCTCTTGTGGGAGGATCTAGAACTAGGGGTCACTGTTTAAAAATAAGGGGTTGCCCATTTAAGACAGAGATGAGGAGACATTTTTTCTCACAGAGGATCGTGAGTCTTTGGAACTCTCTTCCTCAGAGGGCGGTGGAAGCAGAGTCTTTGAATATTTTTAAGGCAGAGGTAGATAGATTCTTGGTAAGCAAGAGGGTGAAAAGTTATCGGGGGTAGGCGGGAATGTGGAGTAATCGGATCAGCCATGATCTTATTGAATGGCGGAGCAGGCTCGAAGGGCCGAGTGGACTACTCCTGCTCCTAATTCGTATATTCGTAGGGAAACCTGGGGTTCACATACATAAATCTTTGAAGATGGCAGGACAAGTTGATAAGGCTACTAAAAAATCATACAGGAGCCTTAGCTTTATAAATAGAGGTATAGAGTACAAAAGCAAGGAAGTTATGGTAAACCTTTATAAATCACTGGTTAGATCTCAGCTACAGTATTGTGTCCAATTCTGGGCACCACACTTTAGAAAGGATGTCAAGGCCTTGGAGAGGGTGCAGAGGAGATTTACTAGAATGATATCAGCGAATTCAGTTATGTGGAGAGATTAGAGAAACTGGGATTGTTCTCCTTAGAGCAAATGAGGTTAAGGGGAGATTTAATAGAGGTGTTCAAAACTATGAGGTTTTTTGATAGAGTAGGTAGGAGAAACTGTTTCTACTGGCAGAAGGGTTGGTAACCAGAGGACACAGATTTAAGATAATTGGCAAGTAAGCCAGGGGGGAGATGAGGAGAAAAATTATTTTTTTTAAAATATGGGGTGGGGTCTGATGGGGGGTGGGGGTGGATGGTGGCGAGGGGAAGCACTCCTGCTCCTCCTGGCCCACAAGGAGTGCCGTGAAGACATTTACCTTCTCCCCAAAGCTGTCCTTGCCTCGCTTCAGCTGCCTCGCTTCAGCTGCCGGGTTTCCCGAGGCCTGAGAAACCCAGCTGCCCTCAGGTTAACTCAGAGGCTGTGAGCCCCATTAACATACTTAAATTGCAACCCGCCTCCTGGGAGTTTGTTGGCTGCCCGCCCCTTGTCTTGGCTCCGTACAGCCTGGAAGTGGGCGGGTTGGGGTCGAGATTCAGAATTTTAAAATGTTCACCCCCACACCCGCTCCCAACCCACCTGTTTTTGTGTGCTAAAATTCCGCACTGTGATTCTAACTGCACTGGGTGATACCTGACCGTCAAAGGGTGAAACTGTCAGCCACTCCAAATCCAAGACACAGCTGTACCTTCTAGACTAGAATTCTAGGTGAGGCAGGGCTGCCTTTGATGCACTGACTGACCAAGCCTCAGTGGTACTAATG
The DNA here is from genome assembly GCA_030390025.1 of Squalus acanthias. Classification (NCBI taxonomy): domain Eukaryota; kingdom Metazoa; phylum Chordata; class Chondrichthyes; order Squaliformes; family Squalidae; genus Squalus; species Squalus acanthias. The sequence goes on along the minus strand of CM059434.1, from coordinate 90,817,697 downwards.
ATGCGTGCATGACAGGACTGAAGCCAACACTGGAGAAGGGATAAATCAAGTCCATAGTATCAGTAGCTGAGAACTTCCGCAAATCTGTTCGGATTGGCACAAATGTGGCCGAGCGGGACTTCAGTCCGCCACTTTGGCCTCAACATGACCCTGTCCCAAATTGCAGGGACGGTGTCTTTAGTGTAATCAAAGTGGGTGACCCACCTCACTGCTCTTGGGGTGGGGACCAGAGAGGAACAAGATAAAATGTTTTATTATTCTCCACAAGGAACCTTTGACCATTATTTTGAACTTAATATAATCCCTCTTGATTACTCGGGTATATTTACATTTCCAGGCTTCCAGTAAGCCCACAGCGATCGCTTGGCCCTCCCAGTTAAGGTATAACTGTCTGGTCAGCTGTACGGAGGAGCTGCCAGATTTCCTGTCCCACCTACCCCCTCATACAGTAAAGCTGTCTGTCAGCTCTCCACTTGTGTCAGCAGCTCACCAATAATTAGCTCTAAGCAATGGAAATAGTTCTGGTTTCCAGTGAAGTTCATCCAGTGGATGGTGCACCTGCTTTGCCCACCTGATGAATGGAGTCACTCGAAAAACGACTGCCAACAGGCAGGGCTTGTGCAGGGCACTGCAGCATTAGAGTTGCATCGGGGTCCTATGTACATCGTAGGGCCCCAATTTGCATAAATTAATGGGGGTCCCAATTATTTTGGGAGCCTATTTCCCAACCCAAAATCATGACAAAATCACCAGGAATGGGGCGGTAAGTGCCGGAGTGTGATTTTGGTTTTGCGACCGCCCTGCTCTCACTGAAAAACACAGTGCTACCGAGACCAGAATTGGCTCCAAGGTATGTGAAACCAAGTAGATGGAATGAAAACAGTGACTGCGGGACCTGGCATCTACCATCAGTGTGTTCCCCTGCCCATGTTGGTGTGTTCCCCTGCCCATGTTGGTGTGTTCCCCTGCCCATGTTGGTGTGTTCCCCTGCCCATGGTGTGTTTCCCTGCCCATGTTGGTGTGTACCCCTGCCCATGGTGTGTTCCCCTGCCCATGTTGGTGTGTTCCCCTGCCCATGTTGGTGTGTTCCCCTGCCCATGTTGGTGTGTTTCCCTGCCCATGTTGGTGTGTTCCCCTGCCCATGTTGGTGTGTTCCCCTGCCCATGTTGGTGTGTTCCCCTGCCCATGTTGGTGTGTTCCCCTGCCCATGTTGGTGTGTTCCCCTGCCCATGGTGTGTTCCCCTGCCCATGTTGGTGTGTTTCCCTGCCCATGGTGTGTTCCCCTGCCCATGTTGGTGTGTTCCCCTGCCCATGGTGTGTTCCCCTGCCCATGTTGGTGTGTTCCCCTGCCCATGGTGTGTTCCCCTGCCCATGGTGTGTTCCCCTGCCCATGGTGTGTTCCCCTGCCCATGTTGGTGTGTTCCCCTGCCCATGTTGGTGTGTTCCCCTGCCCATGTTGGTGTGTTTCCCTGCCCATGTTGGTGTGTTTCCCTGCCCATGGTGTGTTCCCCTGCCCATGTTGGTGTGTTCCCCTGCCCATGTTGGTGTGTTCCCCTGCCCATGGTGTGTTCCCCTGCCCATGTTGGTGTGTTCCCCTGCCCATGTTGGTGTGTTCCCCTGCCCATGTTGGTGTGTTCCCCTGCCCATGGTGTGTTCCCCTGCCCATGGTGTGTTCCCCTGCCCATGGTGTGTTCCCCTGCCCATGGTGTGTTCCCCTGCCCATGTTGGTGTGTTCCCCTGCCCATGTTGGTGTGTTCCCCTGCCCATGTTGGTGTGTTCCCCTGCCCATGTTGGTGTGTACCCCTGCCCATGTTGGTGTGTTCCCCTGCCCATGTTGGTGTGTTCCCCTGCCCATGTTGGTGTGTTCCCCTGCCCATGTTGGTGTGTTCCCCTGCCCATGTTGGTGTGTTCCCCTGCCCATGTTGGTGTGTTTCCCTGCCCATGTTGGTGTGTTCCCCTGCCCATGTTGGTGTGTTCCCCTGCCCATGTTGGTGTGTTCCCCTGCCCATGTTGGTGTGTTTCCCTGCCCATGTTGGTGTGTTTCCCTGCCCATGTTGGTGTGTTCCCCTGCCCATGTTGGTGTGTTCCCCTGCCCATGTTGGTGTGTTTCCCTGCCCATGTTGGTGTGTTTCCCTGCCCATGTTGGTGTGTTCCCCTGCCCATGTTGGTGTGTTTCCCTGCCCATGTTGTGACCAACAATATCATTCAAGAAGCTGCCTCAGACGCCACATACAGGTGATCTTTTCAGCATCATTTACAATGGACACCCCAAAACATGATGCTGCGAGGTACTGAACTCCCAATATGCTGCGCTCCAGAGTGGCAGTTCTTGTGATTCAGATCATGATGAGGAAAGAAACATTGGAAACCAGCTGCTTTTTCACAGGGATGGAGGGACAACTGGAAGTGTTATTTTCCAGAGTCACATTGGTGGATGATTGAGATCACATCAACCATCTTTTCTCAGCCAGGGATGGTGTATGGTGATGGGACATCTAAGAAAGAAGAGGGGGGGAAAATAACTAAAAAAAAAAGAGTCACATTAGCAAAAAGAAATATCCATAAATTATTTAAATAATATGAGTACAAATGTTTCACTAGAAGAATTTTGAAAAAGTCATAAATTGTGAGACTTATAACAGAAATTGAATTTTTGTCTACAGTTTCTCTTGTTTTTGTTTCATTTAAATAGCATTTTAAAACACTTAATTCAAAATTGAGACTATTCAATCGAGCTTACACGGTCATTATAAATCATCATGTTTGCTCGGAGGTGAGATGTCTGCTTTATTACCATAGCACCTCTTTGAAGAAGAAAAAGTATTTTGACTTGTGGGTACCTTAATTACAAAGTTGTCAAGAGGTAATGCCCCTCAAGAACACTTCCTATAAAACCAGCATGTCAGGCTGTGGGAAGAAGGTTACAAGCTTTTAATCATAAAAGTCAATTAAGCTAAAGTTGCTTTGAATTAAGTGTGAATGGAATTTGCACAAATGTCTATCATAGATTCAGTTGTGTCAAATGTTCCAACCCAAACAATGTACATTTAATGTCTTCATTGACAGTCCATACGGTTATCTTAATGCCTTTGGGGGGAAAATTCGGTTAGTTTGCGCCTCCCGTTAGCGCCTTAAGAGGGCGCTAATGTGGCGTAAAGCCACTAGCACCCGTGCGCGGCGATGTTTGCGCCGCTCACAAAATTGACTAGACATTTTGCGGCAGCGCTAAACACTACTGCCATGATCTCCTGCGCCCGCAGATCGTGACGTCAGTTGAACGTGCAACGCCCCGGTAGCGCCTCAGACCAGATATTGAGTGGCGCCCCCTGTCTTACCGCCTGCCACTAGCAACGACAGGTTGAGGGGAGCGTTTTGCAGTCAGGAAGGGACTGGGGGAGCGCTATTTAAAGGCGACCGCTTCCTGCCTTTTTTTGTCTGCGAACTTTTTTCATCATGCATTCTGAGTGAGAGAGAGAGACTGCAGGAAATATTCAAAGCTGTGTTGAGGAGTTTTGGGTACTGAGCAGCACTTTGCAGGTTCTTTTTTATTTGATCTTCCTTGCATCGATTTAGAAGAGACTTTGGGGGCTGCACTCTGAGCTCTTTCCCTGGGCCTCTCCATTGTTCTTTCCAACAGATTTGATGTACAGGTCTCTCCAGGCCTAGATTCAAGGCTGCAATGAGCAGGGTGTGGATGGAGAGCAAGATCGACCCAATCCCCTTTAAGAACTGGCCGGTGACAGTGTGTCTGTGTTCCATTGCTGACTGACATCACATGAGCTTCGCCAGCGCTCTGAGGTAGCGCCTCGCTCCTCGGCCTTTGCGCCTTAAGACAGGTGTGCAGCACCTGATTTAGTGTTCCAATCACCTCCAGGGGTGATAAAAGCCAAGTTTGCAGTCGGAGGCAATAATTAGTGCCAGGCACTAAACTTTGCGCCCGGCCGATAATCGCGCCCCAAACGGGGCGATACTGAATTTCTCCCCCTTTGTGTTTATAGGTTGTAAATATTGTTCATATTGTTTTGCTAATTACCTTTATCTAACAGACTTGCTTTGAAAGCAAGTGTCTGTTCTTCAAAGGAATTATGGCCCCGATTTGAACCCCCACCCTCCCCGGGCCTGGCGGAAACCGGGCGAGGGGGACAGTTAAAATGAGGTGAACGACTTGCCCCCTCTGATTACGCAGGTTAGGATGGGCTATCCCTTGATGGGAAATGTATTTTTGAGGGAAGGGTATAGGTGTTGCTGAAATCTTTGGAATAAAAAATCAGCTGCACATGTATGCAATGACAGGGATTGTTACTTGGTCAATTGACAGACCACTGCAAAGCATGACACAGTTGCAATCTTTCATGGGATGTCCTGCGGTCCTGTGCATTACACTTTAGAGCTCCCTTTACTTACACTGGGGATCCTTTTATGGTTCAGGCTATGCACCAATTGCCCTCCCACCTTGGGAACCAGGCAGAAGACCACCTTGCAAGAGTTTGCAACCATATGGGGGAGCCTTAGTATGGAGAGGTGAGAGTAGCTGCCCTTGGCATCAAGGGAACATTCGACCAAGTATGGCACCAAGGAGCCTTAGCAAGATTGAGCTCAATGCGGGTCAAACAAAAAACCCTCCAGTAGCTGAAAACATACCTGACACAAAGGAAGATGGTTGCAGTTGTCTGAGGCCAGCCATCACACCACTATAACATTACTGCAGGAGTTCCTCGGGGAAATATCCTCAGTCCAACCTTCTACAGTTGCTTCTCTCCATCATAAGATCAGCGGTGGAGTTGTTTGCCAACAATTCCGTAGAATTCAACTTAGTTCACAGCTCTTCTGTTGATAATACAGCCCAGATCAACAAGAAGAGCAAGAATGTTGTGGGAACACCATCACCTCCAAGTCACACATCCTGACTTTTACATTGATTGCTGTTCCTTCAACATCACTGGATCAATATCTGGCATTCCCTACCTAACACCATTATGGGATGCCATCACCACAAGGACTTCTGCAGTTTAAGGAGAAGGCCCACAACTACTACCTCAGAGGAACTAGGGTTGGGCGATAAATGTGGCCATGCCACCTTCACCCACGTACACATAGGTCCTGGAGACTATCGGAGGGAATTACCCTCTTCATTTTCTGAACATAGCTACAAGCATCTGTAGGATGATCAGATCGGGGCACGAAAGGGTTTCATGGAAACCGAGGTACACCGTCTCATATGGTTTTCCATGGTCTACTTCGTAGACACTTTTTCACATCAAGGATATTGTTCATTTAGCAGCAGCTATGTTTGCATAAAAGGTTGCTGTTGGGAATGACAATCATATCAGTGGAATTATGCAGCCAGAGGTCATCGTGCAGAGCCTTCCTTTCCCATCCAGTAAATGTTGACCGCCTTTGACCCTGGACCTCACATGGTGGTCACAGAAGTATAATGTACTACAGGAGAGTTCCCAGCAGCAGTCTTTCCTGCAGTTGATAGTAGTGACTGATAGTTCCTGACAGAATGGCAGGCCCATGCGGGTTTCGGGCAAGCAGACATGAGAACTCTTTACCTGACGTCAATTAATTGGAGCTAAGTTTAATAAAGCTACCCCGGAACACTTCCAGACTTAGTATTGGGCAAGCCTGTATATGGGGTCAGATAATGCTATGATGGTTCACTATATTAACAAATGGGGGGGGAGATGATTCATTCCCACTGTCAAAATGCTATTCCACTAGTACGCTGTTATCTGGGTCATAAGATTACTCTCTTGGCTCAGCATTTAAGCAGGGTAGATAATATAGTGGCAGGCATTCTCAGTCACCATATAGCTCACCCTTGTGAGTGGAAAATTTACCCAGAGTTTAGTTCAAGACATTTTCAGGAGTTGTGGGCATCTGGAGATAGACATGTTTGCTTCAGCTGAAGGACAGAAGCTGTTTTAGTCTGGAGGCTAGATAGTCTTTGTCCCTGGAAATGAAGGTTTTTGTATGCATTCCCTCTGTTTTCCCAGAAGTAGTTCGAAAGATACATGCAGGCGAAGAGAAAGTCATGCTGGCAACTCATTACTAGCTCTGAAACAATGATTTTTAGATACTGTGGCAGGGAGCAGAGGCAGGATCCTCTCTCTTGCAGGATGGATCTGCTTACATAGTGGGGCGGGGGTGGGAGGGAGGAGAGAGTAAATCATTGCATTCGAGCCTGGAGACATTCTGGTTGACGACCTGATTATTTAATAGCATGCCATTATTGTAGATCAGTCATATTTGATATAGGCATTCTGACAGGACAGTCCTTGGATTCATGCATAGTTTTTAACCTGAGGTGGTTTCCCTGGTCCACTTGGGTCAAGAAATTGTTCTGTTGTTTTATCCTCTGTTAAAAGAATTTGCTGGCAAAATAACAGCGAGTTAAAGGTGCACACCGTTAATTAGTGTGTATAAAATTGAGCAATTTGTGGCGAGGAAGAGACACGCCGTGAGTTGCTGGATGATTTGCGCCGCTCCACCGTTAGTCTTGTGAAAACGGGATCTTGCCGTCAATCTCCCTGTGAGTTTCAAGAAATTGCTGGATTACGCGATAAATACAAATTAAACTTGCCGCAAGAAGTTAGGGTTGGTATTTCATGACATAAGAACCCTGTTATTGATTAGATTTATGTTCCTGCAATGCCACTCAGCTTCGGAGGCCCAGAAAGGGAACCAATTGAAACTGTGGGGTCTCATTTCTGCAGCTACTGAATTGTTCCTAGAAGTTTTTTAATTTTTTAATTTAAACTTTATTTTTTTTCTTACTTTTCCTTTCCGTCTCTTTTTTTCCTCTGGCTCTCAATCCAATCTGTCTTTCTTTCCCTCTCTTTATTTCTCTTTCTGTATCTAACTTGACTTTAACTCACCCTATTTCCTTTTCCATTGTTAGCTTTGTTTCTTTTTCTTTCCTTAAATTTATTGGTTAAGGAGATAGACTATTGTACCCGTCGTTCACCAAGGTCCCAGATGCCTCATTGATTTATCAATTCGCAGTTCCCGGTAATTTGCGAGCTGAAGGATGAGAAAAAAAATCCAAAAACTAATGGGGCAGCCGCGAGATGCCCTGCTCCAGCAAATTCTGGCCCATTTCCACTACGTAGTTACGTTCAGCGCTCTAGGTTCTGAAGAATTAATCACCACCTTTTTCAGTGACAGTTTCCCATTTAAGTGCAAAAACCAAAATGATCAATTGACTTTGGCAATTTACATTCTAATTTAGGTGTTTAAAACGGTCAAGTTAGAAAACTTCAGGAAATCCTGAAGTTGCGGTCTGTCATTCACAGCTCCGACAGAGGCTGCGCTATACCCCCCCCCCACCCCACCCCAGGGCCGGCAATCAGTGTAATCATCCAAATCAGGGAAACTGACGAAAACTTCCGCTTTTCCGCAGTAAGTACGCTGTTAAATTTCCCACTAAAAGTTAGACCCAAAGGGATAGGGGTAACTGGGGTTTTAACAGCGTATTGACTGATAAACAAAGGTTAAGGGCCTGGAAAACTAATTTAAAGTTTGTGCAGCATGAAATTTGTCCATTTTAATAAAAATTTAAATTTTTAAGGAACTTGTCCATCTTTATTTCAGGTTTGTCTTTTCCCCATGTGAGAGCCCCAATCTTTTTTTTGTGCTCTCTAATATTTTTTAAAAAGTTAGAATTTTACGAGCTTACTCTCACTTCCTTGTTCGCTGTCTGTGAGAATTCTGCGTTTTGATTGGCTGCTTAGACAGCTTGTTGACGTCACAGCAGCTCGTACAAGGGGATCCCCACGATACTATGCTGATTTGAATTGAATGCTGGAAAACCCGAAGTTCTCAACACAGGGATCGCGAGATCCTTGTGCGAAGCGTACTTCGGGGCCAGCGGCAAATGCCTTCGCTTTGCCGACGACCTGCAAATTCTGGGCCATTGTTTCTCAAGTTCAGAATGACTTGTGAGTGAAAATTCTGTTTATTTAAAACTTTCTGCCGTTCTTCACAGCAATAATTGCACTTTGCCTGCAATCAAATAAGAACAGCAGACTGATTTTTGCATATTGAAACCAAAGAATTCACACACAGAGGACCACAAATTACATCATAAAATATGTGAAATTCTCCAAAGTGGATTCCTGTTTGTTTGCTCGATGATCCCCATCTGTTGCAACACAGCTTGAAATCTCCACTGATTGTCATGTTGGCAAATTGAAGCACTTGAAATTACAAATGGTCTTTTTAACCTCACACTTTCTAGCTATTTCCATTACCTTGTTACATACATCACTATAAACCAATATATTTTGTAATTTGATATTACAGAATTATCCATTTTTGCTTTGCATTGATCATTGTTTTGAATGTAATATTCTGACATTGTTAGGTAGTTACATAAACATTTTGTTGGAGTCATTATCAATTATGCCATGCAGAGTCTACAAGAATGCATCTAATCTGCATTTGCTACCTGTTTAGAATACACTATTTGCTGCTATTTAAATATATGATTTTGAAAGGTGCTCCTCAAAAAAAAAACCTTGCTTGACAAAATCAAATGGCTAGAGAACACTTGCTATATTGCTGTCTTTTATCAAGGTCCACTGGTGCTTTTGTAATACAAGTGCCCAATACTTACATCATGTAGTTTGGCAAAAGCAAGCATACAATTATCCACACAAAGAAATGAGCCATTGAGTTTTTTCATTCGCTCGGCTGAAGCATTTCTTGTCCCCAATTCTTGGCCGACAGTAAATTATTCAGTATGGTTAGTAGTGCTTGTTTGTGTTTATTGGTTGTATGGCTGTTAATGCTATGTGACCAAAAGTTTGACATCACATTGTGTTTTTGATGTGCAGCCATGATTTTATTGGGGAATTCACCACAAATTACAGAGAACTTTCCAGGGGACAGTCACAGTTCAATGTGTATGAGGTAAGTTCTTGCTTTTTGTTTTCTGATTAAAATAATTGGATTAGACAATTATTATGCTGGTCCCAACCAATTGTGATTTTTTTTTTTGCTGTTGGTTAATGTTGAATAATTATGTTGATCATTAATATTACAAATAACAACCTTTTGGTACAGGAAAAAGCCATTTCACCCATTAAACACATTCATTTTTGATCAACCCTACATATCTGCCTTCTTACCATAGCCTTCAATTCCTCATTTCTCTAGAAAAGCATGCTTAAAATTGCATGTTCGACCATTTATGTTGTGTACTTCAATAACCTCTGGTAAATTATTTCACATATCTATTACCTTTTTGGATCAAAAGATTTCACCCTGACTTCCCTTCTTATTACTAACTTCCTCAATTTTAATTTCTGTTCTCGGTATTTGAACCCTTTTCCACATTTGCTTCGACCAGCTTCATCAATTCCTTTCATGATCTTGAATGCTTCAGTTAAATCCCCTTGAAATTTCCTCTTCCCTCCCCAAAAATTGCCCAATTTCCTTAACCTTTCCTCGGAACTTATATTCACCATACTTGGCATTATCTTTATTCGTCACCTCTGTGCCCTCTCAAGGCAATGATATCCTTCTTATTCCCCTTTGTTCTTGTGATAATCTTCAGTCTGTGCCCTTTGAAACTGATTCACCAACCAATGGAAACAACCTTTCACAATTTACCCTCTCAAAATCTTTTATAATTTTGAAAACCTTGACATCCTCCCTTAACCTTTTCTATTTCAGTGGAAAAAAGCCCCAACTTGAAACAGTCTAGCCTGAGCCTGGTGTTGTTGTTGAATCTACCTTATTTACATTGAGCAAGTTCTACACCACTGGAGTGAGAAACTCTATACAGTTGTTTTGAAAAACTCAGTTTGCAACTTTATTTTCCCTGGGCCTTCCTTGGTAACTGGTGAAGCTTAGATAGATTCATCTAGATAGATTCCTTGGTCAGGCCTCACTTGGAATACTGTGTCCAGTTTTGGTCTCCTCACATGGTGGGTGATATTGAGGCTTTGGAGAGGGTGCAGAGGAGGGCCACTAGACTATTTCCTAGTTTAAAGCATCTTAGTTATCAAGATAGACTAAAAGAGCTGGGACTCTACACTTTAGAGAAGCGTAGACTTAGAGGTGATCTGATTGAGGTTTATAAGATAATGAAGGGAATAGATTGTGTTCCAGTTGACAGTTTATTTCAATTAAATAGGTTAGGCGGGGGGGGACCAGGGGGTCACAATTTTAAGTGTGTATGGCCAGATCGAGGTTAGATGTCAAGAGGAGGTTCTTTTCCCCGAGAATAGTGGACCTCTGGAACAGGCTGCCGTCTTGTGCGGTGGATGCTGATTCGCTGGATTCCTTCAAGCGAGAGCTGGTCCTGGTTTTGGTCGGGGCGGTGATCACCTCTTACAGAAGGCAGGTACTGCAGGGAATTCAGGACCAGAGTGATGTGATCTGGACTAGTTTTGATCATCTAGCTGGATAGGAGAGGAATTTCCCAGATTTTTTTCCCCTTAATTGGCCTGGGTTTTTTAAAATCTGGTTTTTCGCCTCTCCCAGGAGATCACATGGTTTCGGGTAGGGTGGAGTGTATATATTGTGATACACAAGGTATCGCGATTGTGTGGGACGGGCTCGATAGACCAGAGGGTCTTTACCTGTACGTCATTGTTCGTATGTTCATCTGACATGGGCTGAATGAGGCACACAGGTCATTGCTGGCTAGAAAAGATGTTGGCTGCTGGAAGTAGCATTTGTTTTGGTGTTGGAATGTTGCTGTCTCCAGAGGCACCAATGAAAAAAAGGGTCTACATCTGGGCAGTCAGTGTTCTCCAAATATAGGACAGAGGAAAAAAGTGATGAGACCCATTACATCAGATCTCCAGCCCCATTGCACTGTCTGAGATAGGGTTGCCAACTCGGGTTTCATCACTTGCCTTATTTATCATGTAGCACTGCTGCCCATGTCTGTGCTGTCATTGTCTGCACCACTGTAAAGACAAGTGGTGAGTTTTTTTAAAGCTCTGGCAAAGTGTAAGTTCCAGTACAGCTACAACACTGGCATCTATCCGACAATGTGGAAAACTGCCCAGGACAAATCCAATCCGGCCAATTACCGCCCCATCAGTCTACTCTCAATCATCAGCAAAGTGATGGAAAGTGTCATCAACAGTGGTATCAAGCGGCACTAACTCACCAATAACCTGCTCACTGATGCCCAGTTTGCGTTCCGTCAAGATCACTCGGCTCCCGACCTCATTACAGCCTCGGTCCAAACATGGATAAAGGAGCTGAATTCCAGAGGTGAGGTGAGAGTGACTGCCCTTGACATCAAGGCAGCATTTGACCGAGTCTGGCATCCAGGAGCCCTAGTAAAACTGAAGTCAGTGGGAATCGGGGGGAAAACACTCCACTGGCTGGAGTCATACCCAGCACAAAGGAAGATGGTTGTGGTGGTTGAAGGTCAATCATCACAGCCCCAGGACATCACTGCAGGAGTTCCTCAGGGCAGTGTCCTAGGCCCAACCATCTTCAGCTGCTTCATCAATGACCTTCCCTCCAACATAAGGTCAGAAATGGGGATGTTCGCTGATGACTGCACAGTGTTCAGCGCCATTCACAACTCCTCAGATAATGAAGCAGTCCATGCCCGCATGCAACAAGACCTGGATGATGTTCAGGCTTGGGCTGATAAGTGACAGGTAACATTCGCGCCACAGAAGTGCCAAGCAATGACTATCTCCAACAAGCGAAAGTCTAACCACCACCCCTTGACATTCAACAGCATTACCATCGCCGAATCCCCCACCATCAACATCCTGGGGGTCACTATTGACCAGAAACTTAACTGGACCAGCCACATAAATACTGTGGCAACAAGAGCAGGTCAGAGGCTAGGTATTCTGCGGCGGGTGTCTCACCTGACTCCCCAAAGCCTTTCCACCATCTACAAGGTACAAGTAAGGAGTGTGATGGAATACTCTCCACTTGCCTGGATGAGTGCAGCTCCAACAACACTCAAGAAGCTCGACACCAACCAGGACAAAGCAGCCCACTTGATTGGCACCCCATCCACCACCTTAAACATTCACTCCCTCCACCACCGGCGTACCGTAGCTGCAGTGTGTACCATCTACAAGATGCACTGCAGCAACTCACCAAGGCTTCTTCGGCAGTACCTCCCAAACCCGCGACCTCTACCACCTAGAAGGACAAGGGCAGCAGGCGAATGGGAACACCATCACCTCCAAGTTCCCCTCCAAGTCACACACCGTCCTGACTTACAAATATATCGCCGATCCTTCATCGTCGCTGGGTCAAAATGCTGGAACTCCCTCCCTAACAGCACTGTGGGAGTACTTTCACCACACAGACTGCAGCGGTTCAAGAAGGCGGCTCACCACCACCTTCTCGAGAGCAATTAGGGATGGGCAATAAATGCCGGCCTTGCCAGCGACGCCCACATCCCAATAACGAATAAAAAAAACAGTCCCTTTTTGGCATGCACTGAGCTCTAGTGTTAAAAACTATTTTTGGATTTAAGAGCCATGTTTTTGGAGTTACCTTGAGGTAGTTGTTTAGTGGCTGGCTAATCTTATGTTGCTAGCAGTGAAGAATTCAACTGGGAGAGCTGGTACACACAGTGATCCTTAGAGTGACACACGGGGAAGCCTGGAGGGTGGATGAGTTATGTACTTCCAGACATTGCCAGTTAGATAGGTTTTGCATATTTCATGAGATAAAGGTACTGTTATTCCCTCAGCTTTACACCAAGGTCATTAAATATCTACCCAAGCAGAAGTTCTCTGCAGTGAGTCTGCACTTGTGATGTAATCCTTTCTATAATATACAGTTTGTGGGATGTAGCTAATCCATTACCAGGGAATGCAACAGATGAGGTTATCATCACCGATTGCTACGTACTTCCAGTGATTTTGTAAAAGCTGCCTTTGTCCAATCTAATAAATAAGTGGAGACTATTCTAAATGTAGAAACTGGGCTTTTTTACATGCAATTTTGCACTCAGTAGCAGAGCAAATGATAGATTTTTGCAACAATAACTGAGCATTTGGATTCATCTTTCAGTGGCAAAATAGAAAAGGAACTATTTTTAAAGAAAGAAAGAACTTGCATTTATATAGTCACTTGTCACATTCTCAGGAAATACTAAAGCACTTCAAAAGTGATTCAATGGCTGTGAAGTGTAGTCACTGTTATGCAGGCAAACACGGCAACAATAACAAAGCATAGATCTTAAAATCTGCTCTTGAATTCCTTGGTGAATCATTGGTTATTACCTTGGATAACCTTTGCAAAACCTTTGATAGAATCTGACACTGTATATTTCTTAAACAAGTTGCTTCCCACCAAAGCATTGTTCATGGCGAGCTAGATTACTTTTAATTGCTGGACCGGATCGGTAGCTCATTTTCCATTAATTTAAGAAATCCCCGGGGCTCTGTCTTCTCTCTTTCTACACATCAGTGTCCTCCTCCACTCATGATCAAATACCATACACTATTTTGTTGATGATTCCACTCTACATTTATTAGCTTTCTTCACATTGCACGCCTTCAGTGCTCATAACCTCCAGTCCTTTCACAGTGAAATAACTATATCATTACACTTTGATCTCTTCCATACCCTTCATTATGACAATGAAAATATTGTTTCTGTTGTAACTTTTCTTGTCTTTTTCTACCTTATCATTGCTACTATGGTCCCTGCTCCTATCAACTTTTCTCCATGCTTTTAAAACCCAAGCTCGGCATCCCCTAATCACTACTTCATGATTTCCCTCATCTCTTTTGTTATTTTCAGCCTTGGTGGTGTGCCGCACTCTGGCCCTCGGCTCTTCTATTTAGTTTCTTAATAAGAATAAAATTGATTGGAAATCTGGAGAACTCAAATCTTCCCACTTAACTCTTGTCTTCCTGCAACAAAGGAATTGCAAATTCATGCCATTACAGTTTTCAGATATTCATGAGATCTGTGATTTTTTTTCCCCCCCATTATTGTGAATGCTCTCTGCAGCTTTATCTTTTCAACTTTACTTGCAAGGTCAACGTTTGATGTTTGAAAACTTTATGTTGAATTTCCTTTTTCACTCTTTAGCCTATTTACATGAAGATAGTTTCTGTGGCCTCTATTTCAGTAGTCTCATTGCAGATACAGTTATTGGGAAATCGTGGGCAATGCACACCCAAATTTCCAATATATGCTGCCAGGGAGCAGGCGGGCAAGGCTCCCCACTGGGCAGCCTCCTAAAATTACCTGCTAGATGTTATCTCATCATTTTCCAGGTTTATATGCTCGAGTTTCTTATCCTCTGTTTATAAGCACCACTGCTACTTTTGTTTTATAATCTTGCCCAATTGAAAAGTCAGAGTACAACAAATGTCAGACATTTTCTTCAGTTTCTGAAGGTAATACATTTTCCGCATTCAGTTTCTGAAGGTAATACATTTTCCAACTCAATCAAAATATCTTTATGCGGTTCTTTATTATTATAATATTGTTATCCAAATGGAATGGTGTCACTATATTTGTTCTTGTTAAGCCAAACTCTCTATGCTTGCTCCAGTATAAATATACTTAACATACTTGTTTGTGTTGGGTGGGAGGAGGTATAGGAGACCAGCTAGAGTTGAGATGTTGGAAGAGGATATCCTGATGGTTGTGGAGACATTTCAAGCAAGATGTGGACATTTTGTGCCAAGAAAAAAACTTTTAAGGGTGCATTGCTGAAAACTGAGACATCAGAGACGTTTGACTCAGCGCATAGAAACAACAATTCTTTTGAAAAATTATAATAGCAAGAATTTTTGAAGCTTTAGAATATTGTAGATCTTTTTGATACAACTGAAGCTTTATTGGATCTAGCTAGCTTACTGTTTTCATCTGGATGGATAGCTGAGGATAATGCTACCAAGCCTATCTATGGCAGTTAGTTTTGTATTTTTATCTTTTTCACCATTTTTTTTAATGGCTCTTGTCCATAATGCAAATTGTTGATGTTTGGACATCTCTTTAGAACCAAATATGCTCCTAAAATGAATTCTACTGAACAAATATTCACATTTTAGTTTGTTTTGCTCATCTTATGCATGGTTCCTTTGCCCATTGGTGCTCTTCTATCAGTCAGCTTTGCCTTCTACTTTCAGTTTTCTACAGTTTCGACTTTACCCATCAGTGATTCATTTTCATTCTTTTTAAAGATTTCGGACATTTTGGAAGTCTGGGTATAAATCCGAGTTTTTAAATTCAACTTTAAAAAATGCTATTTTATTCAGTCAACATTTTTTTAGCTTGTTTGGTCCCTTTCTCTCCCTTCAGAGTTGACAGGTTCCACTGTTGAATTTAAGAGAGATTGTTGGAGAAAATTGTCTCTTATGTTTTACTGAGTGATCTCCACAACTAAACTGCTGAGATTTATACCAGGTTTTTTTTCAAATGTAGTGTAAAAATGCAAAATTATAGCATAAACTTGGGCTTTAAAACAAAAAGAGAGGTGGAATATTTGTACTGTAAGTGTGAGAATAACTCAAAAACAATGAGATTACCAGGCCTGTTTCCTTTTCTCCTTTTAAAAAAAATAATTTAGGTATCCTATATTATCACGTTTGCCAAGAGGAGTTAGGCAAACAGCAGACTGTTTTAAACTAGTTATCCCAGTTTAATATTTTGTATAGTATTTTTGACTTTTATTTTATGCTTTTGCGGTTTTTTTTATTTTTAAATAAATTTGTTTAGTAGTTTAGTCTGTACAAAGGAATTTAGTGTTGTGACATTTTTTGCCATCCGGCACTCAGCATGGAGTCACACCACCTATAGTGACTGATCACAGTAACAAGTGATACCCGCGCTCAGCATGAAGTGACACCACCTTTAACAGCTAGTCACAGTAATAACGCCAACTCCTTGCAATCAGTATGGTATCACATCACCTGTAAGACTTGATAGCAGCCATCACTGATGTTTCCTGTGGAGCCTCATTATATATAAAGCTACTGTCTCGCTGTACTCCACATGAAGGCTTGCTGTTAACTTTGAAGGTTGTGGAATCTAGCTCCATTCCAGGACTTGAACACGTAATCTGAGCTAACACATAGGTTGATGCTAAAGAGCCCCTGGCATTATTTGAACAAAAGCAGGGCGTTCCTCTGGTGTCCTGGCCAGTAATGAAAATTGTGTTGGCTGCTTAATTTTGCAGATTTCTATGCCTGAATTCCCAATATGCACTCTGGTTGTGCGAAGCTCTGTGCCAGAAATGCTAAATTGTAAAGTTTACAATGCTTTTTTCTTGTTTCCAGCAAGTAAGGAACCACTATGTTCAGCAGTTTAGGAACCATCACAGCATCTTTCCAGTCATCTTTATCTGTACTTATCCTTAAAACTATAAATCCTAGTGCTTCCCCAGTGGCTCAATGTGTTTATTTAGTGAGTATTTAAGCCATACAGACCAGGGTCAATGCCTGATCTGTGCTGAACTGGCTCATCTCAGCCAGGACAGCAGTATTCTTCTTAGCTGAAATTCTACAGTAAAACAGACAACCTTAACTGCTTTAGCTGGGAGTTTGTTCTAAACATCCAACAACTCTGGGGGGAAAAAATGCTCCTCATCTGACACATTTTTTAAAGTAGTTTCAATTCTACAGTCAACAAAATAATTGGCATATGTTTCTTGTTTAAAGCCATAGGCCCAAAGATTTGTTGGCTCCTGCCCATTTTTCAGATGCAAACTGGACACATAAGCATCCAATATGGAGGGCAGCACGCAAACGTTCAGTTCACGCCGGAAGTGCGCCACCTCCTATATTGGATGGGGCTGCTTCATAATCATCCAGGGCACGTGCGGAAGTATGTAAAACGATGAGTAAAATATTGAAGTAAGAGTCCTACGCTGGTTGTAGGACTCTTGTCATATTGGTCTGCCCCAGCGCCGGAATCGCCATTTGATAAACTCGCTCAGTAACTCGTAGCACTAACAGGCAGGAAGGACCCTTCAGAAGTTCTATTTAAAGGGCTCAACCACTACATGCACGTTAGTTGCTGGTTTGTCCTTTTAGGCTGCTGGTTAATGTCTGGGTGTTTTTTGGCCTGCTTTCTGAATTATAAAACTTAATTCTGACTTCTGAGAAAAGGATTTCATAGATCATAGATCATAGGATCATAGAAGATAGGAGCAGGAGTAGGCCATTCGGCCCCTCTAGCCTGCTCCGCCATTCAATGCGATCATGGCTGATCATCCAAATTCAGTACCCTGTCCCTGCTTTCTCCCCATATCCCTTGATCCCTTTAGCCTTAAGAAATATATCCAACTCCTTCTTGAATCTATTTAATGAATTGGCCTCTACTGCCTTCTGTGGCAGAGAATTCCACAGGTTCACCACTCTCTGGGTGAAGAAATTCCTCCTCATTTCTGTCCTAAATGGCTTACCCCTTATCCTTAGACTGTGACCTCTGGTTCTGGACTCCCCGACCATCGGGAACATCCTTCCTGCATCTAGTCTGTCTAGTCCTGTTAGAATTTTATAAGTTTCAATGAGATCCCCTCTCATTCTTCTAAACTCTAGCGAATATAAGCCTAATCGACCCAATCTCTCTTCATACGTCATTCCTGCCATCCCAGGTATCAGCCTTGTGAATCTTCGCTGAACTCCTTCCATGGCAAGAACATCCTTCCTCAGATAAGGCGACCAAAACTGCACACAGTACTCAAGATGTGGTCTCACCAAGGCCCTGTACAACTGCAGCAAGACATCCTTGTTCCTGTACTCAAACCCTCTCGCTATGAAGGCCAACATACCATTTGCCTTCTTAACCGCCTGCTGCACCTGCATGCTGGTGCTGTACTGTTTTTGGCTGCCTTCAAAACAGTTTTACTGCAGTCATGGGTGGTCTGGTAGGGCTGCCTTTGGTACTGGAGGACAAGGGGAGTAGCAAGGAAGACAAGAAAGAGCAGCTGGGAGAAGAGAGAGAATGAGGGCACTGCGCAGGAGATCATACCCACAGCGAGGCTTCAGGGAGAACTTCTATCTGAACTTTGCTTGAGGAGCAATGTCTCGGGCATCTTCGCTTCACAACGGAGGCTGTTATTGAGCTATGTCCCAACTCGATCCTTGAACCAAGGCATGGACAGCAGTGCCTGTGGCTTGCAAGGTCCTTAACTTCTATGCCATAGGCTCCTCCCAGCTGCAGCAGGTGACATTAGCAACATCTCCCAGTTTGCAGTCCACCATCGTGGGAAGTCATCAAGGCTCTCTAGACCAAAAGGTACTCTTACACCTCTTTCCCCATGGACAGAGCGAAGCAGCACGAGAGGCTTCGCCTGCATGCAGGCCTCCCCAGGGTGCAAGGTGCCATAGACTGCACCCACATTGTCTTGTGTGCTCCCCATCACCAGCCTGCCATTTTTTCTGAATAGAAAGGGAGTCCGCTCCCTCAATGTCCAGCTTGTTTGCGACCACAGCAGCGCATCATGCTGGTGTGTGCCCGCTCTCCGAGTAGCAGTCTTGATGCATTCATCCTGCGCCAGTCCTCTGTGCTGCCTCTATTCCAACCAGGCCATCAGGTCACAGGCTGGATACTGGGTGATGAGGGCTGTGTCCCCTTCAGACATGGCTCATGACTCTGGTCAGGAATCTGGGCACAGCCGCAGAGCTGGCCTACCACCAGAAATGCCATCACATGCCCGTTTTTGGGCACAGTCAAATTTCTAGGCCATAAGGTTTTCTGAGCACAAACAGAATGAAACATGAAAACATTAAACAAAACCTCATGTGATGAGTTAAAACACTATGGGGGAAAAATTCAGTATCGCCCCATTTGGGGCGCAATTATCGGCCGGGCGCAAAGATTAGCGCCTGGCGCTAATTATCGCCTCCGACTGCAAACTTGACTTTTATCGCCAACAAAAAAAGGCAGGAAGTGCTCCCCTAGTCCCTTCCTGACTGCAAAATGCTCCCCTCAACCTGTCGTTGCTAGCAGCAAGCGGTAAGGCAGGGGGCGCCACTCAATATCCGCTCTGGGGCGCTACCGGAGCGTTGCGCACTCGACTGACGTCATGATCTGCCGCGCAGGAGATCGTGGCGGTACTGTTTAGCGCCGCCGCAAAATGTCTAGTTAATTTCGCGACCGGCGCAAACATCGCCGCGCCCGGGCACTAGTTGCTTTGCGCCCCATTAGCGCCCTCTTAAGGCGCTAACGGGAGGCGCAACCAACTGAATTTTTCCCCCTTGAAAGCTTACCAATGTGGTGCCCCAAGGTGGTGAGGGCACTTGTTGAATTATCTTTTAAAATTGAAATTAATAAATTACAAAAAAAATTGATGCCCATGTCACAATCCAGCAATGTTATTTGTATAGCTTTAGTTGAATACTGAATTTCTTCCAGCTCAAGGGAATAACATTTGTGTTTCACAGATCAATAGTGATAACTGGAATCTTTGATAATTGTATCACATCACTCTCTGATTGTAATAATTACAATAGATAACAGAAAATTGAATGATTACTACCTTTTGAACTTTGCACAAAGTAGGTTACATTTGCTGAAAAATGATTGTTCAGTATTATCAAGGCTTCATATTAACACTGCAGGATATATTACTGGACTCACCAGTATGGCAATTGTTGATAGAGCCTGATGTTTTTAAAGTTATAACCTAAAAATCCTATTGTAACATTCCTAACTTGAGAAGGTTAAAAGTATGTTAACTTTAATATCCTGAATATTTTGTTAATAAGTTACACATTATATTTGGTATCTCCTAACTAATAGGAACTATTTAAGTGAAATCTATTTTAGCAGTGATGTGGTGGAAGTACAGTCTACTTTTAATTCAACGTCCCTTAATTTAAGTTATATGATAAAACCTTTTTTTTAGAACAAAATTTCTACTTTGCTGTGTTATTTATATTGCTTAATTCAAGTTAAAAATTTTAAGCACAAAAAGCAACTTTGAACTGTCAGGAGTAGACTGTACTTTGAGCATTCACCAAGTTTCTGAAACCTTCTCACCAGCTTAATGGCCAGTCATCCTACGGGGGTATCTTACTGCTTGTCATTGCAATTTACAGCTGGGTCTCAGACTAGCATTGAACCCCATTATCTAGATCTAAAATCAGTAGAGCATCCCTTTAGGGGAACAAAACAAAACTGCTCAGCCTCTGACTAACTACAGGGATTATTGTTAGACAGTGATGACTTTAGATCCAACATCCAAGGCACAGAGAAAAGACATTTACCAAGGAGTTTGAATTAAATGCTCTGTGTTATTTCCCCCTAAGCTAGCAAAAAGACCTGGAAAAGTGGGGGGGACGGGGGAAGAGAGAGAGAGAGAGAGACACACAGGGCCGGGTGGGGGAGGGATGGTTGGTGAGGTGAAGTAATATTGCAATTATCAGTAAAGAGGAGGCACCATTGCTTCCAATGAGATGTACCTAAAAAGGTGGGGATCGCCATTGACTTTGAGGCAGCAGTGGACCCAGAGACAGTATAAACATTAGTGAGAAGTCGCACAACACCAGGTTATAGTCCAACAGCTTTATTTGAAATCACAAGCTTTCGGAGCGCTGCTCCTTCGTCAGGTGAACATTGCCACTGGAAGCAGAGGCTGTCTTCTGTTGTGGCCACCCAGTAACTATTCAGCACAACCCTTCCTTGCAAATTAATGATACTATTTTTAAGGCTGATATTATAGACTCTCTGCACCGTAAAGCCCTTTTATTGGCCATGGTGCAGCAATAAAGTTGCAGATTACAACTTAAAAGCAAGCATGTGTACACAAACTTGTGCATCATAATTGTGCTAAGTTGTTCAAATGCACTGTAATCCAGCCACGATATAAGTGAGGTGGTCTCCACGGCATTAATTGATTGTATGCTCACTTGCCCACATTGGTGCAGTTTTCATCCAAGGAAAATTCTATAAATTAAATATAATCCAGCAGATCTAGAAATGTGCATTGTGGTGTAGCAGATTAGTAGGTTTTATGAATTTACACTCCTAGTGCAGAGATTGATCTTGTAATATCTGTCCTGTATACCTTCCTCCAGTCCGACAAACAACCGTTCACCACTACTCTCTGTTTCCTGTCACTTAGCCAATTTTGTATCCATGTTGCCACTGAACCTTTTATTCCATGGGCTTCAACTCTGCTGGCAAGCCTATTATGTGACACTTTATCAAAAGCCTTTTGGAAGTCCATATACACCACGTCAACCGCATTGCCCTCATCAACCCTCTTTGTTACCTCATCAAAAAACTCAAATGCGGTTTTCTGATGCTGGCCTACCTCCTCCCTATCTTTGTAATCTCCTCCAGCCCCACAACCGCCCCCGAGATATCTGTGCTCCTCTAATTCTGGCCTGTTGAGCATCCCTGATTTTAATCGCGCAACCATTGTTGGCCGTTCTTTTAGCTGCCAAGGCCCTAAGCATGGAATTCCCTCTCCTCTCTACCTCTCTTTCCTCCTTTAATACACTCCTTAAAACCTACCTGTTTGACCAAGCTTTTGGTCATCTGCCCTAATTTCTCCTTATGTGGCTCGGTGTCAAATGTTGTTTTATAACACTCCTGTGAAGCGCCTTGGGACGTTTGACTACATTAAAGGCGTTATATAAATACGTCGTTGTTGTTGTTGTTGTGGTAGTCACCATTGTAATAAGAGCAGTGATGGTGGAAGCTTCAGTTTACAAAGTTATGCTGTACGCTCCATGCTGATCTACAGCCAGACTCCTCCACAAGTGTCACACGGCCAATGGCTGTCAAAGTTACAACTTCCCTTAACTGTTATGCTTAGGATGCATTCCAGGTTGCCACTGAGGACATCAGCAAATTACATCAAAAAACACACCAGAGATATACAAGGCAAGTGACTGATGTTTGTTTGCTCGAGCAAACAATTTCATCTTCTTCGCATTGAAAATCAATAGCAACGTGAAAGAGCTGTGAAATTTTACAGAGTGGCAGGATTGCTGAAAGTCCAGGGGGTTGTAGATTGCACCTATGTGGCTTTACCTGTTCCTTTGCCCAAGGCCACTACCTACAAAAATCTGTAAAAATTCCACTTCTCCGAATGTCGCAACTCATTTGCAACCATCAGCACCACAATATACATGTCAATTCTCGCTTTCCAGGCTGCTGTCGCAATGCCTTCATTTTAAGGCAGTCCATCATCCCATCAATATTTGACCCTGAAAGGCAACTCTCGGTGGCTCTTGCCCGATCAAGGCTGTCCTCTGCAGCCATGATTCATGACATCTCTGCAGCATCCCAGGATACCAGCTGAACACACGTATAATAAGGTGTATCTGCTCAACCAAGTAATCATTGAAATGTTGAAGCAAGGCTTTAGGTACCTGGATTAATTTGGGGGTATTCTGCAATACAGCCCAGCTAACATTTCCATAATTATTGTTGTGTGCTGCATGCTGTGCAACTGCATAGAGACATCATCATAGAGGTCGTAGAGGAGAAAGGATTCCAGGCACATCAAGGGGACCACAAAGAGGAGCAGGAGGAACCTGAAATGGTTGAAGATTAGAACACAGTGCCAGCTGTCAGAACCATTTGGCAAGTTTGCATACAGGACACTACTTAACTTGCAAATGTGACCACTGCATTGAAATTCCTGTCTTCAACTCCTCATATGCTTCACCTAAGTCTTCCAGGCAACTCACAAATATCAGTCATACCACCGGATGAAACATCCTCGCAAAGCTTTGCAAAAACACAGTGGCCTAGAAATTCGTCTCAGAGCTGGCGCAAAACGGACAGTATCGGATTGGCCGCCTGTTATACGCAGTGCTGGATATTCTGTTCCATTGGCTGCATATAACAGGTGGCCGATCCAATACCGCCCGCTTTGCGCCACCACCTGAGAGGAATTTCTAGGTCAGTCTGCCTACACAACTTCAATGCAACCAGATTTTTAATGTCAAACCATGTCGTGTGTAGGTGCCTAGTGTTTGTTGCCACGATGCTTGCTCTTGGTGACTGTGCATGATGAATATACTTTTAATCCTAGGCTTGTACCTCTAGCTACTATCTCAGTGGCAGAAGTATGGAAGGCGGCTCGCTGCTAAGTGTGCATATGGGCCTCTTGGGATTGATGTAGCTCTCTCTTCCCAGTAGCTTAGTCGTAAAGTGGACCTGCTGGAGGCTGTGCCACTTCTGCTACTGCATGGGTAACATGGCCCTGCATGCTTTTTGACATGATTGAGTATTAATGATTGCTGCTGAAAGGGTTCGAATTGCCAGGAGTTCTAACAGTGGTGGGTATCGTAGGTGTATCCATGTACTTAACAGACCATTGAGTGTGGCTACCACCTCTTGTCAGGCGAGGTGCACTGCTGTCCTCTGGGACGTGCCCTGGCAACTTGCCTCACATCAGTCTCATGCAGCAGCACGCCACTTTGCCAGCCATCAAAGAGGATCGGGTGCAGCACTGCTCTGTCACTTTCCCACAGTTCCATTTTATGCCTTCACATTGGGTTTCCTTTCACTAGATTTTCATTACTATTCATAGAACACATTAGAATTGAGATTAATTTAGCTAATTCCTTCTAACCACAGTTAGCCTCTTGTCTGCCTTGCTATGTTTGTTGAGTAACTATATAAGTCAAATAATACATTCTAAATCTGGATGATTGAGTCCTTTTTTTTAATGAGGCAGGTGAATTTTCAAAGCTCTCTTTGACAGATCGTTCCTACATTTTGATCCACATAACTCTCCAGTCAGTATATTATCTTTGCATTTATCAACAATATATTAATAATCTTATGTCTGCATGCAATTTCTGTCAACTTTTTCTATTATAAATTCCTGTGTCCATATTTATAATGCCTATGCAAACTCGTCATGTTGTAATTCCACCAGTGGAGCCACTACACCGCCAACACTGACAGGAGGGTGTAATTACAGTGTAACAAATCTACATCGGCAGTTTCCATTATAACTGTGGACATTAGAATATATAATAGAAATATAAAAATAAGGACAGACCGTATAACTTTAAAATGGGGACTGAATGATGTCTCTGTGCCCTAGTCCGATTATCCCTTGCCTCTAACCCTGCTTCGCCTGAAGACTACACTTGGTCTTAACTTCCCATGTGCCATGGAAAATGACCAGTAGATTATTAATAATCTTGTTCACGTGCACACTTTTGTCCAGCTTGCTGTCGCCATGATTTGTGGTCATGCTTTTATGTCAACGTTTAAATCCTGTATGTAAACAGTTGTGTGTAACTCTGGCCAGTAGGTGGTAACTGTGGCAATGTTACGGGCAATTTGCTAGTCTTTCTTTTAAATGGGAAATTTGCAACTAGATTAAACATTGCAAGAACAATAATTACATATTGAATTAATTGACATCAAGGAAGAACTTTATATATGGGATTTAAATGGGAACAAAAAAAGCAAATCAAATTAACTCAGTTGGCACCAGTCAAGGAGCGTGTACAAGATCTTTTTGCACAGCAGCCAGAGAGTTTGGTAATCAGAAGTGTTGTGTGGTATTGTTATGATGATCATGTCACACACAACTGATGCAATAATGTATTCAGTGGTGAATAATGTGGCCCTGGGAAGTGAGAAGAGTGCTGATCGTCAGGCTCTGTTTGTAACCTGTGCCCCATTGGGCTGACCTTGCACGATAATGTGAGCTCAGCTCATTAAAATATTTTTGTCATGTTCCCAGAGCTTAACTTAGGGAGTGCAGAGAGTGGGGATCAGAGGCCTCACTATTGGGAACCAGCAGATAGTGAGGGATTGCCACCCTTTTTTTTTGAAGTTACATCAGTAGGGGTATAACAACCCTTTTGAAAGCTTGGTCTTTGGATGAAAAGCAAGTAGAGGTAGAACAGCAAAGGGAAACCCTTTTAAAAGGGGAGGGCCATCCGGTAACATAGTTATTTAAGACTTTCCTGTGTCGGGGCCCCTTGCTATTTTATCATCACTCTTTGTAAATACACAAAAAAGGTTTGGCAAATGTATTTTCATAAAAGTAATGACCCTTATGAAAGAGTGTGTGGGTGGTTTGATATGGTAGTGCCCTGGGACGTTTTTGTTATGTGAAAAGCTCCATTAGGTTATATTTTACGTTGTTCTCCAGTGGGTTGAGAGTTGTAATAGTGAGTTTGTAACTACAAGCACCAATTAGCACATTCCCAGTCACAGCACTGCTGTTATAGCAAAGTGCTGAGCGGAGGCTAACAATAGGGAAACTGGAAGAATGAGTTAGCCCAGGACATAGGGACAGGAGTAGATCATTCAGCCCCTCGAACCTGTTCCGCCATTCAACTAGATTATGGGGTATATGTGCACAAATCGTTGAGGGTGGCAGGGCAGGTTGAGAAAGCAGTTAAAAAAGCATACGGGATCCTGGGCTTCATAAATAGAGGTCATGATGCGGAGATGCCGGTGTTGGACTGGGGTGGACAAAATTGAGAGGTCGCACAACACCAGGTTATAGTCCAACAGTTTTATTTGAAATCACAAGCTTTCGGAGCTATCGATTGCTCCTTCCTCAGGTGAAGTAAATTGGATACAGAATCGCCAGAGCATATATAGATGGAAAACAAAGCATGTGTACTTTACAATTGCAGACCAATAAATTAAATCATCCTGACTATCTGCCGAGGTGTGATAAAGTTAATTAAGTCAGCCAGGAAGGTACCACATCAAAAGACATAGCAAGATACAACTGAGACAATGAGGTGTAGTCGCAGGGGTTCTAACGTGTCAAAAGCTGCCGTCTGTATGTAAAACGAAAAGCTTTAAAAAAATTTACTTTTTTACTGGGAAAATTTTTACTTTTTTACTGGGAATCACATCTGTGAACAAGCTAACGACGACTCGAGTCCGGATCACGTCATGTATCGTGACATAAACCCAAGATCCCGATTGAGACCGTCTTCATGAGTGCGGAACTTGGCTATCAGTTTCTGCTCGATGATTTTGCGTTGTCGTGTGTTTCTAAGGTTGCCTTGGAGAACGCTTACCCGCAGATCCGAGGCTGAATGGCCTTGACTGCTGAAGTGTTCCCCGACTGGGAGGTAACAATCCTGCCTGGCGATTGTTGCGCGGTGCTCGTTCATACGTTGTCTCAGTGTCTGCATGGTCTCGCCGATGTACCATGCCGCGGTGCATTCTTTCCTGCAACGTATGAGGTAGACAACGTTGGCCGAGTCACATGAGTATGTACCATGTACCTGGTGGGTAGTGTCCTCACGTGTGATGGTGGTATCTGTGTTGATGATCTGGCATGTCTTGCAGAGTTTGCCATGGCAGGGTTGTGTGGTGTCGTGGTCGCTGCACGACACCACACAACCCTGCCATGGCAAACTCTGCAAGACATGCCAGATCATCAACACAGATACCACCATCACACGTGAGGACACTACCCACCAGGTACATGGTACATACTCATGTGACTCGGCCAACGTTGTCTACCTCATACGTTGCAGGAAAGAATGCACCGCGGCATGGTACATCGGCGAGACCATGCAGACACTGAGACAATGTATGAACGAGCACCGCGCAACAATCGCCAGGCAGGATTGTTACCTCCCAGTCGGGGAACACTTCAGCAGTCAAGGACATTCAGCCTCGGATCTGCGGGTAAGCGTTCTCCAAGGCAACCTTAGAAACACACGACAACGCAAAATCATCGAGCAGAAACTGATAGCCAAGTTCCGCACTCATGAAGACGGTCTCAATCGGGATCTTGGGTTTATGTCACGATACATGACGTGATCCGGACTCGAGTCGTCGTTAGCTTGTTCACAGATGTGATTCCCAGTAAAAAAGTAAAAATTTTCCCAGTAAAAAAGTAAATTTTTTTAAAGCTTTTCGTTTTACATACAGACGGCAGCTTTTGACACGTTAGAACCCCTGCGACTACACCTCATTGTCTCAGTTGTATCTTGCTATGTCTTTTGATGTGGTACCTTCCTGGCTGACTTAATTAACTTTATCACACCTCGGCAGATAGTCAGGATGATTTAATTTATTGGTCTGCAATTGTAAAGTACACATGCTTTGTTTTCCATCTATATATGCTCTGGCGATTCTGTATCCAATTTACTTCACCTGAGGAAGGAGCAATCGATAGCTCCGAAAGCTTGTGATTTCAGATAAAACTGTTGGACTATAACCTGGTGTTGTGCGACCTCTCAATTTCATAAATAGAGGCATAGAGTACGAAAGCAAAGAAGTTATGATGAACCTTTATAAAACACGGGTTTGGCCTCAACTGGAGTATTGTGTCCAATTCTGGGCACCGCATTTTAGGAAGGAGGTGAAAGCCTGAGAGAGGGTGCAGAAAAGATTTACGAGAATGATTCCAGGGATGAGGGACTTCAGTTACGTGGATAGACTGGAGAAGCTGGGGTTGTTCTCCTTAGAGCAGAGAAGATTGAGAGGAGATTTGATAGAGGTGTTCAAAATCATGAGGGGTCTAGACAGAGTAGATAGAGAGAAACTGTTCCCATTGGCGGAAGGGTCGAGAACCAGAGGACACAGATTTAAGGTGATTGGCAAAAGAACCAAAGGCGACATGAGGAAAAACTTTTTTACGCAGCGAGTGGTTACGATCTGGAATGCACTGCCTGAAAGGGTGGTGGAGGCAGATTCAATCATGGCTTTCAAAAGGGAATTGGATAAGTACCTGAAGGAAAACAATTTGAACGGCTACGGGGAAAAGGCGGGGGAGTGGGACTAGCTGAAGTGCTCTTGCAGAGATCTGGCATGGGCTCGCTGGGCTGAATGGCCTCCTTCCGTGCTGTAACCATTCTATGATTATGGCTGATCTGTCCCGCAACCTAAGGAAATACAAACCAAGTTTATTGTAACCTGTCCTCATAATTTAACCCAACTCCCTTCAGATAAAGGCCAACATACAATTAGCCTTTTTGACTACTTTTTGTACCTGTATGCTAACTTTTAGTGATTTGTGTACATGGACACCTAAATCCCTTTGTTCCTCCGCAGCTCTAGTCTCTCATTTTTGATAAAATATTCCAATTTGGCTTTCTCAGGTCTAGAGTGGATGATATCACACTTCCCCACATTGAACTCCATCTGCATTGTTTTCCCCATTCACTTAGTCTCTCTATGTAACTGCCTGCTCACATCTGCAAAACTCACTGTGCATCCTAACTTAGTGTCATCTGCAAACTTGGATATATAACTCTCTATTCCTTTATCCAGGTTATTAATTTATATGGTGAAAAGCTGAGACCCCAGTACAGACCCCTGGGGAACACCACTTGTCACATCCCACCAATCAAAGAATTAACACTTTATCCCTACTCTCTGTCTCCCAGCTCCCAACCAATTACCAACCCATGTCACAAGGTTATCTCCAATTCCGTGGGCGCTCATTTTTTGCTAATAATCTCTTGTGCAGTACGTTATCAAATGCCTTCTGGAAGTACATATAGCCATTGACACTCCCCTATCCACCATGCTTGTGACGATCTCAAAAAATTCAACTAGATTTGGCAGACACAAATCCATACTGAGTCTCTTTGATTAGCTGATACTTGTCCAAGTGTGCAGTCACTCTGGGCTGGATTTTGATACTGGGGCGGGTTGGGGTCGTGTCATCCACTTTTCGTGTTATCCACCCGACTGCAATTGGATGTGGGAGATTGATGCGATTTTCACCTAATTGGGCAATTGAGTTCCAGCATGTGGGAACCCATAACCCAATTAGTGTTTTCAGTCTGAAAGTCACCTCTGATGATGTCATAATTGCTGCTGCATTGAAGGTCTGCAAAGACTGCCTGGCCTTTGCTGTGAGAGGACCTGGATGTAAAATGAGCAGCAGCAGCCCTAAATCTGCTCCCAGATATTTTTACACCACCACTCCCAGATATGTCTCCCATCTACCACCACTCCCAGATATGTCAGCCAGCCAGCTATCCAAATGTGCTCCCACCAGGTTTCACATTCGTGGTTCAGAACAGGCATAATTCACGTAGAAAAAGGGTTAAAATCATAAAGGCCTTTCAAAATGGCATTATAGAGGCAATTTAGTGCTTGTTAAGGGCCTTAACAGCCTATCCCGCCTCTTAGAGTCGGGACCAGCAGACACGATTTAATGAAAATTGCATGGAGGCGGGCTTGTGCCCGCCTGCCAGTTTTCGCAATTTTAACCCCCCACACGCCTCCAAA
Source organism: Squalus acanthias (assembly GCA_030390025.1). Classification (NCBI taxonomy): domain Eukaryota; kingdom Metazoa; phylum Chordata; class Chondrichthyes; order Squaliformes; family Squalidae; genus Squalus; species Squalus acanthias. Next base: position 90,788,576 of record CM059434.1, on the reverse strand, counting down.
CCCATCTCCACGGGCCAATGAAAATCCAGCCCTCTGTCTCTGACGATAGATTCCAGTAACTTCCCCAAAATTGATGTTAAATTGACAGGGCTGTAATTACCTGGTTTCTCCCTTCTTAAATACTGGATGACGTTTGCAATTTTCCAATCCAAAGGCACAATTCCTGAATCTAGAGAGGTTTGGAAAATTATGACTATAGCATCTACAATTCCCTCATCTATTTCTTTTAATACAGGGTGGAAACCATCAGGTCCTGAAGATATGTCTATCTTAAGTCCCATTATTTCTTCTATTACCATTTTTTTAACTTATATTAAATCTAATAAGTTCCTCTCCTTGACCTATTTTTAGGTCCCCTTGCACCTTGATATTTTGTCCTCTTTCTCTACGGTGAAAAATGATACAACGTACTCATTCAACAATCTGCTATTTCCTTATTATCCATTATAGTCTCACCTTCATCTGCCTTTATTGGACCCATATTCCCCATTACCAATCTCTTGCTCTTAATATATTTATTAAAAAAAATCCTGTTTGCTTTGATATACCTTGCAATATTTTTTTCATATTCTGTTTTAGCATCTCTTACTACTTTCTTTGTATCCCTTCGTTGCTTTTTATAGCCTCCCCTGTCTGCTGGATTTCCACTTTTCCTTGCATTTGTATAAGTCTTTTCCTTTAGCTTGATACTGTCTCTTACCTCATTTGTTGACCATGGTTGCTTAACTACGCAAGTTGAGCCTTTGCTCTTTAGGGGTATGTACTGTTTTGCATCTTACAAAATATTTATTTTAATATTTCTCACTGTTTGGAGGTTTACTCATTAACAGTTCAACCCTGTTTACTGTGGTCAATTCATTTCTCATTTTCTTGCACTGTCTCGATCCAAAGATCACTATGGGCAGTCATTAGTTTACCCTGTCAGCTAGGGAGTAATACATGTACTGGAAAAACCTTGGGAATATAGGTTGGCTTAAGGAAAAAGAAGTGTAGTGTGTATTAACCTCATCTTTTAATAGTGCTAGTTTAAAATTTATGGTGACTTACTGGTGAGAAAGCCTCCTGAGTTCATTTATCTGTGCAGCAGCCCAAACAAATGTGTGGCCACACCATGTGAGGGAAGAATGATGTTTTGAGTTTTCATAATGAGCTACCAGCTTTTTCAGCTGCTTGTGTGTATAAATACTTGTGTGATTTACTTGTGTACTTACATTTTGTGGACAGTTGTAACTGACTATAGCTACAGCCTTTAGACTTGATCCAGTTTCTAAACTGGTCAGTTTGAGTAGAATACCAGCTACTTGCTTGCAATAATTTTCAATTTAAGATTACTTTCTTAAAGATCAATGAGAACTTAATACCTATCTAAATGGGAATTTATTGATCTTAGGGCATGTCACACATCATTGACATTTCCCAACTACTTTTTTGAACCAGCTCCAAAATCCCCCACTGTGCTCCAGTTGGTGTAGGCTGGACAGTAGCCCAGGTGATGGTAGACTAATCACTCACACATGTCTTATGACCACTGATATATCCTGCCAAGCCTTGGTATATCCTGCCAAGCCTATCAGTAGAAACATATGCATGACTCAATTTGCATCAATGCATTGTAACTTCTTCGGTAATTGAGTAAATTATTTATGGAGTTACAAACAATGTTATAATAAAGAAATGCTTGGTTTTCTATGTACTCAATTTAACATAATTTAATTCAGCATACACAGAATTTTTGCCAGTTTTGTAAATGCTAAAGTTAGACAATTAACAATTTTCTGCACTTTTACACTTTTTAATTGGGATAATTAACAACATTCATGAATGGAAGTGACAATTAAATGATTTTACCTTTTAGGTGCTAAATCCAAAGAAGAAGGCAAAAAAGAAAAAATACATTAATTCTGGAACAGTAAGTACTTGTGTATTTGATGGATACATAAAAATGATTCAAATACCTCTGTAGGAACTGTGGTTCACTTACAGGAGACAATTTAAGGAGTTGACTTTATCTACTTATGGATATCTATTTTAAGCTTATTTTTAATTCTGATATCATATTTTTATATTTTCATCTTTTAGTTCACAATATTTTTGTCTCTTTTGCTGCAGGTACAGTATATTGATGCAATTTATGAGTTGATGCATGCGTGTGCATTTGACAGTTTTAAGCATATAAAAATATTCCTAATTTGGACTGAGTATTTTTGAATTTAGTATCTTTCAGTATTTCCATTTCTTGTTCTTTGCTTGGGTTATGTAACAGTGTATTCTTAACACCAAATTTGATTTGTTTAATTTTATCTTCTATAAGACAATTTTTGTTGGATCAAATCCTCTTAAGTTCAAACTTTTGGACTGTAATTTTGACGCTGGTCTTTTTAAGAGTAAATTCCTTGTTAACCTCCCCATTAACAAAATACATTGTAAAATAAAGGCCCTGAATTTGCGGTCGGAGGCTTCCCACGGGGAAATGCCTCTGAGCCGCAAATAAAATCCACCCCTACCTGGTGGTCGGGAAGGTACGGAGATTCGCGGTCTTGGGCCTATCCGGTACGTGCGGAAAGAGGCACACGTATCTCGGGCACAGGCGGTTCGCAAGCGCCCCTGGGATCATGTGGGCCGGCCCAACGAATTAAAGGGAATCTCCATTCATGCTTATGGAGATTCCGTATGTACGGAAACCCCATAAGTATGAATGGGAATACCCAAAAAAATACATCTACACTTCAAATAATTTTTTTTAAAATCTCATATTTAAAATTAATTAAAATGGCATTTTAGTAAATATTTAAAACAAAAATTTAATTTTTTGAAAAATAAATATACATGTTTTAAAGGGGCTAAAAATAAACTTATCTTATTTCACAGGTTTTTAAATGTATAAATTATTGATAAATTTTTATTTTTCTGTTTTTTAAAACTCTTACGCTGGCGTAAGAATTTCACGGGTATTCGCTGGGCAGAAGTTGGGCAAATAGCCCAACTCTCCGCCCGCGGATGCCCTTTTCCCAGGGATGCGGATGATCTGTCAAGAAAATTCTTGACAGATCGCAAGTTCTGGGTTTTAGTGCATGCACAGCGCATGCCTAAACCCGGAACTTTGGGCGCGTATGCACCTCGTACGGGCCGCAAATTATGGCCCAATGTCTTTAAAATTCTTCCATTCACTTAAACATTAACTAAACAATATCATGTGTAACACTACCTAAGGCTTGCTAATATGCTTATTTCAAGAAATTAAAAGAAAAAATGTTTTTTGGGTCCCTGGAATGTTTGCGTGGGAATGGAATACCTTCCTACTGCAGGCATCTAAGGGGAAATTTTCCAATTTTGCATTCTTGATGGAGAGCTTCGCCCATCAGTACTCATAAGGAACTGAGCATGATTTTTCAACCATTTAGTATAATGGTCGGAAAATGATGTGGCACGTGCCCGAATTTCCGATATGCACTCTCGGCAGGCGAGGCATCCCGCTGGGAGCTCAGAATCAGACAATTGACCCCTCCACGATCATTATAAACCACTATAAGATAGGTGCAGAGTAAAATTCTCTCTATTGTGTCCAAACAATATGCTTGAGCCTTTATAACGTGTCACACATTAAATGTGTACGAACATACGATAATGTTGGACAGAAATAGACCAACTAGTCTATCCCATATAGTCGCGATGCCTTATGCCTCACAATACAGACATTTTCTACCCACATGGAGCCATGTAATCTCCTAGGAGAGGCAAAAAAACAGAAAAAAACCTAACCCAATTGGAAGAAGAAAATCTGGAAATTTCCTCTCTGACCCCTTCAGGCGATTGAAACTAGTCCAGAAGACCACGTTGACCCTGACTTATATTAAAGCACACTCTTGTACAACATGATCTCCACCCCAGCCAGAAACAGGTCCAGCTCTCTCTCGAAGGAATACAGCAAATCAGTGTTCACCGCATGAGCCTGCGACTGTTCCACAGGCCTCGTATTCTGTGGGAAAAGAAGAACCGCCTAACAGCCAACCTAGTTCTGCCCTTATATAACTTGTAAATGTGACCCCTGGTCCTCCCTCACCTATCCAGTTGAAATAATTTGTTCATGTAAACACGATCTAGTCCCTTCATTATTTTATAAACCTTGATCAAATTGCTCCTAGGTCTATGCTTCTCTGAAGTACACAGACCCAGCTCATAAGTACATAAGAACATAAGAAATAGGAGCAGGAGTAGGCCATTCGGCCCCTCGAGCCTGCTCCGCCATTGCATAAGATCATGGCTGATCTGATCTTGGCCTTAGCTCCACTTTTCTGCCTGTTTCCTGTAACCCTTGACTCCCCTGTATTTTCAAAAATCTGTCTGTCTCAGCCTTGAATATATTCAATGACTCAGCCTCCACAGCTCTCTGGGGTCAAGAATTCCAAAGATTCATGACCCTCTGAGAGAAGAAATTTCTCCTCATCTCCATCTTAAATGGGCGACTCCTTATTCTGAAACTATGCCCCCTAGTTCTAGATTCCCCCACGAGGGGAAACATCCTCTCAGCATCTACCCTGTCAAGCCCCCTCAGAATCTTATATGTTTCAATAAGATCACCTCTCATTCTTCTAAACTCCAATGAGTATAGGGCCAACCTGCTCAACCTTTCTTCATAAGACAACCCCTTCATCCCAGGAATCAACCTCGTGAACCTTCTCTGCAGCCACTGCTTTTAAGACCCTAGGATGCAAGCCATCAGGTCCAGGGGACTTGTCAGCCTTTAGTCCCATTAGTTTGCCTAGTACTTTTTCTCTAGTGATAGTGATTGTTTTAAGTTCCTCCCTCCCTTTTGCCCCTTGATTTTCCACTATTATTGGGATGCTTTTAGTGTCTTCTACCGTGAAGACAGATATAAAATATTTGTTCAAAGTCTCTGCCATTTCCTTGTTTCCCATTATTAATTCCCCAGTTTCATTCTCTAAGGGACCAACGTTTACTTTAGCTACTCTCTTCCTTTTTATATACTTGTAGAAGCTCTTACTGTCTGTTTTTATATTTCTTGCTAGTTTACTCTCATAATCTATTTTCTCCCTCTATTATTTTTTTAGTCATCCAGCTCTTTAAGCCTATCTAGGTAGCTAAGAATCAATGGGCTGGATTCTGCGACCCCTATGAGGTGCATACGCGCCCATAGGGCCCGCGCAAGTGCCTGTTTCAGGCATGTGAAGAGCACGCGCTGAAAACCGGCATTTACGATCTGTCAAGAATTCCCTGAAGAAAAGGGCCTCTGCGGGTGGAGAGTTGCGCTTTTTGCATAACTTCCGCCCGCTGAATGACTGTCAAATTCTTACGCCTGGTAAAAGCAGGCATAAGGCCTGCTTTTACCAGCTTAAGCGTTTCAAAAAATAGAAATTTAATAACTCATTTATAAATTAAAAATACTCTTCAAAAAGATAAGTTTATTTTTAGCCCCGTAAAAAATTAACATTTTCCCCCCCCAAAATTAAATTTTTGTTTAAAATATTTAATTAAATGGCATTTTAATTAATTTTAAATATGTAATGGCCCGTAATTTCCGATAGGAGGCTTCCTTCATGCGGAGGCCTCCTATCGGGAAAAAATCTATGCCCTTACCTGAGGGCTCCCGAGGTTCGGACACTTCCGCTCCTGGGCCTCTCTACAGTCGAAATGCGCAGGGCCCACGTTTCCCAGGGGTGCAGGCAGTTCGCAAGCGTCCCTGGGATCACTTGGGCCAGGCCAGCCAATAAGAGAAGGGAATCCCCCTTCATACTTTTGACAGATAGACCTGTCAAAAGTATGAATGGGGATCACTGAAAAAAAACATCAAAACATTAAATAATTTTTTTTTAAATCACGTTTTTAAAATGAGTTAAAATTACATTAAATTAAATATTTTAAACAAAAATGTAATTTTTTGAAAAAAATAATTAACGTTTTTTACGGGGCTAAAAATAAACGTACTTTTTAAAAAAAAAGTATTTTTAAATTATAAATGAGTGAAAATTTTTTTTTTAACTTTTTAAAAATCTGATGCTGGTAAAAGCAGGCCTTGCCAGGTGTAAGATTTTTAAGTGATTTCAGCGGGCGGCGGTTCTGCAGGAAGCGGAACTCTCCACCCGCAGAGGCCCTTCTCCAGGGCAGGCAGAGGATTCTTGACAGATCGGAAATGTCGGTTTTCAGCGCATGCGCTTTACATGCCTGAAACCGGCATTTCCGATGTCCCTTCGCATCGGAAAATACGGGCCAATGTTTTTTTTAAATTTATTTAATGTGTATTTTTTAGGTGATCCCCATTCATACTTTTGACAGTTCTGTACGTACAGAACTGTCAGAAGATTGAATGGGGATTCCCTTCTTCCATTGGTTGGACCGGCCCATATGATCCCAGGAGCGCCTATGTGCCCGCGCGGACCCGGAGTGCAAGCCGCCATTCCTCCCGGGTCACTAGGTAAATTCATAAACATTTTGCAGGTCGGAGGCGTCCGCCTGCGGGAGGCCTCCGATTGTAAATGTTGGCCCAATATTGTGGCCCTCATTTGCACCCTTTCCAAAGACTCAATTTCCCCCACCATGTGAGGTGATCAAAGCTGGACACAGTATTATAAATGAGGTTTAACCAAGATCTTGTACAAGGACAAAATCATATACAGGAAACTTTCGTTTATCCGGCATCGACGGGACCGGCGTGGTGCCGGTTTATCGAAAGTACCGGATAACAGAGAGTTATATCTACCGAGGCTATTTTTAACAAAGAGACTCCAAGCAGCACGGGAGAATCTACTCATGCTACTGCAGTGTTTCGGACTTGCGACAGCGCCAGGAGGCCGAGTAGTGGCACTTTTGAAAAGTACCCCTACTGACTAAATCGGCGTTCGCGGACTCGGGATCGACAACATTGCCGGTTATTTGAGAGGATTTTTCAGAGCACTCGGCGTTCGCGGAGACTCGACTGCGACTCGGCAACATTGCCGGTTAATTGAGAGGAGTTTTCGGAGGATGATTTTTGCCGGTTAAGCGAGAATTCCGGATATTTGGGTGCCGGATAAACGAAAGTTTCCTGTATTTTGTTTTGTAGTGAATTGTCCTGTGAATACAACCGAGTACCCTTCTGCTTTAGATAGAGCTTCAAGTCATTGGTTGTGAACCTATAGAGAGTGATGCAATATAACACCCAGATCTTTTTCTTTCACGACCGGCTTCAATTTTGTTTGTTGTAGGGTGTATGTATATTTAGCATTAGACCTATCCACATACATGACATTAAACTTTTATACATTAAACATAATTTGCCAAACACGGGCCCATTGCCCCAACACATCGAGATCTGTTTGCAGTAATTGATCTCCAAACAGATCCCAATGCATTGACAACAACTTTCTGCCAATTCTTAATCCACCACAGCAGATTATCATTGATTCCACAAGATTTTATCTTTTAGAATAGCCTCTTGTGATGTATCTTATCAAAGGCTTTCTGAAAGTCCAGGTAGACAATGTCTACTGGGTTGCCTCATCCACTAAGTTAGTAACTTATTCAAAAAAATTCATTCAAATTAGTAAGTCAATTACCTTTTTTTCCAGAAGTCGTGTTGAGCATCCCTGATGACACCTGTGGTTATATAGAGCATCTCTTATGATACCTTTGAGCATCTTACATATTATTGAAGTCTAAAACTAATGGTCCTATAGTTACCCAACACTGCCTTATCACCCTTTTTAAAAATTGGAACCATATTACCATCCTTCCAGTCTGAGGGAACAGGGCCCAACTCCAGCAAACTATTACAGATATGGGTAAGGGGCTTGCATAGTATCTGTCTCATTTCTTTCAGGACCCTTGGGTAGATGTCACCTTGGCCAGCACCCCAATCTATTTTCAGGCTCCTTATTCTGTCTAAGATGGTATCTCATCTATTTTAATATTAACAGTTACTGTTAACAGCACATTCGGCTAGCACATTAAATGTTTGGGGTGACACATTAAATCTACCTGTATCAGAAAAAAATCAAGTGTCATGATTTTGTGATTGGTTCAAATAAGGAACTTAACTACTGATTTGCTGAACTATAGATCAGTAAAGGTCACATTGATAAAGGCAACGGATTGAATTGCTGCAATTTAATAACATTGCTTGATTTCTTTTTGAAAGTGGTTTCAGCCTCTATTTTGATTTCTAATATACTTACAGCAACAAGATATAAATAACATTTATGACAGAGAAAATTTAATAATTTGTGCTGATATCATTACACTTCAAAAAGTTTTTCCCACACAGGCCTGCCTCTCCTCAGTGACCTGTGTTGAGTTGTGTTGCCGTTCCAGAGTTTGAAATTTCACTTGAGCCTCGAGTGCAGTAGATTTACAACTCCTGTGGATTAATTATATGTGTGAGAGAGAAATGCATCAAGGGAATTGTAGTTTTCACCCCACTTGTGTGAAACTTGATTACCCAGAGTGCATTACAACAGCCCTTGTCACATGACAACCAGGCAGAAAATGTACCAATAACAATAGTGAGGTATGATCAATAGGGGAAAAAAAAATCAGTGTTCTTTGAAGTTTATGGCATTAAAAAAAATCTGAGCTAAAGGTGTTTTTTGGGGTGAAGGTTTTTTAGAGTCACTGAGTTGGGACTGATGTGCCCGCCTGGAAGGAGATATTTATGAGCCACTTTGATGCTGTACTCAGTCAGTCAGCCAGGCCCGAATTGTGGCAAATGACTACCTGATCAACGTCTTTCGTGGTGGGGAGACATCCCTGGTGCACTGCTGTACCAGTGGCATATTTAGCAAGAACTACGAATCCACCAGGGGAAGAAAAGGAGTAAAAGGGCATTTATAATCATACAAATTACTATTAATAAGGTTTTTGAGGAGGTAAGAATGAACAAATAAATAAAAGTACTTGCATCTTAATCAAATATCTTAATCCACCGTGGGAGGCAAGGCAAAAATGATATATATTGTACGAATACCTGAGATGAGAGGTTTTAGGTAGGGAAAAATGACTTGCATCTTAAGCCAATTTTCTAAAGTCCTAAGTAAATAATTTTAGAACTGTTACATCTGTGAGGCCCGGTCTCTTTCAGTATCAATGGCCATGTTCATTATTTTTAGCTCATCAGTCATGATATTTGCTTCAGTAAATTTACTTTATTGAAGCAATGGGCTTCTGTCATGTTTAGAAACTGCACTCCAGGTCTCAAACTATCTGTGAGCTCTTTCATGGAACATCTACTGGTCCACGGCAAGATAAGCTTATAGAAATACTTTCAATCAATAATCAAGTACTTTTTGAAATATTTTTACCTAAATTTTGAAAAAAAGATCTGTTTTGGGGACAAAACATAAACTATAGGGATGTTGTGGGATATAGGATGCAATATATGTGGCAACTTATTATTTGATCATTTTCTTTCTTTAAATTGCTAGCAAATCACATTTGAAGTAAATTTAAGAAAATATTGCCATAACTAAAATCTCAATCTTCATTAAAGTCTGGTTAAAGAAATAATGGGGATAAAATGGGTCTTGGGTGATAATGCAAAGCAGGCGATAGCGAATCGGCAGCTCATTTTACACAACGCCCGACTTTTAGCCTTGGCTCAGTGGTAGCACTCTCCCCTCTGAGTCAGAAGGTTATGGGTTCATGTCCTGCTCCAGAGACTTGAGCACATAATCCAGGCTGACACTTAATGCAGTGCTGAGGGAGTGCTGCACTCTCAGAGGTGCTGTCTTTCGGATGAGGCGTTAAACCATGGGACTTTGCAAATTGGCTGCCGCATTTCCTACATTCCAAACAGTACTTCGGAAGCACTTCATTGGCTGCACAGCATTTTGAGACGTCCCGAGGTCATGAAAGGTACTATATAAATGCAAGCTCTTTCTCTTTCTTTCTTTTCTTTCTTTCCCATTGACTTCAATTGAAAAGGAAATCAGGCATGTTGTAAAACGGGCGGCCGATTCGCCATTGCCCCTTTTGCACTACTGTCCAAGATCAATTTCACCCCCAATTAGTTCAAAGATAGAATATTATATATTGTAGCACTAAGCTAAGAATTTTCCCCTTATAAGAACTCAAGTTTTGTAAGCAACTAACTATACTAACTGATGTTAAAGTAAGAAAAACAGACTGGTGCAACTACTGTAACTGGAATAGAAAGAACAAACATTGGCCTGGGTTTTGCGTTCGGCGACGTACTCTCAGAGTACGCCGCCAGCATCCAAATAGAATGCGCACTTACCTGATGGGAACCCTCTGTCACAGACTTGCTGTTTAACGCTGCGTATTAGAGGGCAGCGTAATGGCCCACAGATCCCAGGGGTGCAGCATGTGCGGAAGCGTACCTGGGATCACGTGGGCCAGTGCTCCAATCAGGAAACAGAAGCAACAAGTATTTGGAGAATTGATCTTTGAAGCTTTATATTTGGAGAATTGATCTTTGAAGCTTTCTCAGAGAACGAATAAAAGGAAATAAAAACAGGAAAAGAATAAATAAATCCAAGGAAAAGAGTTCTGCTCCATTCCCATTTCTTTTAAAGAAACATAAATTTAACAACATCTGCTAAGTTATTCGATGATTCTGTGTGTATGCCTGTCAATTTGTGCTAATATTCCACATTTTCCCCGGGTGCCGTCCCAAATGAGACGCTCAGGTTCTACAACTTTATACGATCCTGGATGTCATGTAATTGAAATAAAAAAGCATTTTTTAAAATTCCAATACAATAATAAAGCATCAGATGAAGATTCGGGTATCCCCTCACGCTGTGAAAACAGGCCCTGTGCCTGTTTCCACCAGCCTTAAAATTTCCGTACTTAATTGCTGGGCAGTTGGTGGGCAATGAGCCCAACTCTGTGCCAGCAATTAGGTTTTCAATGTTGGTGCGGTGTTGGTGCGGATGGTTCGTCAAGTTGGAACTTGACAGATCGCAAGTTCGGGATTTAGCGCATGATCAAGGGCATGCAGAAATCCCGAACTTGCTGTCCATTTCAAAGGCTCAGAGTACGGCGTCATACCCACCGCAAATTCTGGCCCAATTTTTTTTAAAACAACCCAGTAACCATTCTCGGGCACCACTTTATAATGTAATGTATTTATATTTCCACATTAATGAAAAGACATATATTTCCTGTTTAAACTGTCGCTCTTGCTTTATTGTGCTTCTTGGGTTCGCCAAGAGGGTGGTGTGGAGGGCTTGGTGTATGTTTTCGATTTGCATTGTAATACTTTTTCATGAGACAAAACAGTTGCATTTTTCGTTTTTTTCTAGGTAACGTTGCTTTCCTTTGCAGTTGAAACTGAGAGCACTTTCCTTGATTACATTAGAGGAGGGTGAGTATTTAAGTTGTTCTGCATAATTCTTGCATATAGCGCACAACACCTTAAATGTGAATGTCACACATTAAATCTGTATGTTACCGTTTAATGATTGGCTTAAACCAGGAAAACCTTTTCAGATAACAATTATGATTTACTCCAATATCTGACTACTGCCGCTACTAATCAAGAATGAGAAACCAAACTACCACAAAGCTAACCAATTAGATCGTTCCAAACAAAGTGGTTTTGGTGGTCGTGTTACTTTCCTATCTGCTCTTCATACCCCTAATTTAGCAATGAAAACATTGCTAAACCTAGCCTTAAATTTACCCATTGTAAACAGGCTGTCCACTCTTTCTGGGGCATAGAGTTTGAGTTCTACTCCATTGCCAGAGCTTGCAATTTAAAGCATATTGTCACTCTGAAATATGTCAGAAGGCACTGGAGCATGGATTACCAATGATCAACATCATGGGACTTATATTTAGAATTTATAACAGTTTAATAATTATATGCTATTCTGCACTTGATTGAACTTACATAGTCTGGAATGATTGAAATAAATGATCTGGATGAAAATACCGGACAATATTTTCCATTCAACACAATAGTGCCATCTCTGTGGAAATATTAATATGTTTTCAGGTTCAACACCTGGAGAGTATATTGAAGCATTGGCCATTATGACATTCTTTGGCTTCCCTGTCACAATGATATGAAGTTATCATCAATGCTTTGCAAGGAGATAGGTTATTCAGGAGAGGAATGGGTTCACTATATTAACTGTAAACTGCCTGATTTTTTTTCATTCGGTGGACCAAACAAGCTGATTATTAACTGAAATAAAAACTATGAAAAAAAACTTGTTTATTTAAAAAAGCCATAGATTCCCAGTTCCAATATGTGAGAAGTTCAGGGATATCTTCATTTGAAAAAAAACCCATCCAATTGACTTGCTAATTTAAAACTTTGGTGCAGGTTTTGTAAATTGGTGTTCCCAGAGCAGAACTTTGCACAATGCAAGTGTACATCAAGAATTCATGTGCGCTTCCCCACGCAACACACAGGCCGCGATTTCGCCTACCGAGGTGGGTCCGGGGCAGGCCGGTGTTGGTAGCGCGGTCTCAGCCCGCTGCCTGCTCCATCCCGCTCCGTTGAAGTGATTTTATGACGATTGGGCTTGTTAAGCCTGCCCTGCGGGGTTCCCTGTCCAATTGAAGGAAGCAGGTCTGATGACGTTATTTGATGACGCGTCATCAGCCGGTTTCCTTAAAGGGGCCATATCCAAGTTAACTTTGACAGTTGTGCTGTCAGTGTTCTGTAGCATTGAGGTGCTGCAAACACTGACAAGCACTGCACAGAGGTGCACGGCTGTACCCAGGCTCTCCCATGACTCCCTCCATATGCTTATGGAGGGAGTCACAGCACGCAGGAAGGTCCTCTTCCCTTCCCCTGGGTGGAAGAGACCTTCCCAGGAGACCAAGGCAGCCTGGTTGTACATTGCACAGGAGGGCACAAGCAGGGATGTCGTCAGGAGGACCAGACTGCAGTGGCGTAAACCTTTCAATGATCTCAGTAGATGACGAAATGCTACTGCAAAGCCACACTCAACCTCATCCTGCTGTGCCGCTCGTCACATCCCCATCATTCTGCCTTCCCTACCCTACTCCTGTACATCCTTACACCAACTTACCTTGCACCTCCACCCATCCCTCTCTACTACATTATCACTTCCCCCTCACACTCACCCTCATCCTACTGCAAGCATACCAACTAACAACACACAAGGGTAGGCACTTGTGTGTTTCAGCCAATGTTCATGTGAAGTTTCTGTTAATGTGCATGGAGCACATTAAAATGAAGCGAAGGGGACGAACCGTGCCAAACAAGGTGAGATCAGCCCATCACACTGTTGACACAGGTGTGCCTGCAGCCCTAAGTGTGCTGCCTTCACAAATTTGGGCATTGTGTAAAAAATTAATTGTAAAGAACAATGCAGTCCTTGAAATGAAAGCATAGATAAGTAAGGATTTGAAGTAAGGGAAGGTTCCTCAAATATATATTGCCCAGCAACTTCGAGGTTAAAAACATATTAACTATTTGCAGAAAATGTTATTGCACAAGATTGTGTTTTCTGCTGAAATTATATGTTTTGCATCAGTGAACTGTACCTTCCCATCCCAGTTCAAATTAAATGTACATTGAAAACCAATCAAGCAAAATGCAATATTGCGCCTTAATAGATGTTAACCTTCAGGTGTAATTTTGGTGGTGACAGTGAAGACCATTTAAAACAATTATGTGGAGAGATTTTACCCGCTGCTGTGTCACAAGCAATTTTATGGATTGATTTGTTTAATTTATCTAGCAGAAACCTGGAAAAATATTTCTGTAATTGGAAATAGTTTTTCTGTGACATATCCAATAGATTTAGGAACAACGGATAGGGTATTTACCTTTTTTGCTACTGACTGTCAGTTTAGTTAAGTAATCAAATCTCTTTTACATAGAACGTGTTTGCTGTACAGTGGTGTGTGCTTGTCAGTCACCACTTATGGATGAATAACAATGGAATAATATGATTTAGCTTCAGCTGTGTCCTCATTTAGTTGTTGAAATACAGATTTTGAGTTGAAGAAACATGGCATACATTCATTCTCTACTGTGAAATTCTCATTAGTGATTAAACTGAGATGAACAAAGTGGTTGTAAAAATGCAAATCATATCATTTCAGGCGCAGGTTATCAAAATGTATTAAATTTTATTAGCACCTTAATGACCTTATAATTAACACAAAAAGGGGATGCATCTACTGTTTAAAATATTTTTGAAACCATTGATTCATTTAACAAGAATTTAGTTCTCAAAGACCCAGATAAGAAAGAGTGTACCCTTGGCTCACAGACGAGGAAAGACAACTACGTGAATTGTTCACAAAGAAAGGGTAATGAAAAAGCAATCTAATTTGTTAGATTGGGAGGCTAAAGGAAAGCTCAGGGAAAACCAAAGATGGTTCAAGTGATTTATGGAAATGGAGAAAGATGCATACAAAATATGTAAAATAAGCTGAAGTGCTGATGTTGTGCAGCGCACACATTGTTGTTTTCTTTGTATATTTTTTAATCTTTGGTTATAATTTGCAACTCCCTATTTTTCATCTGTGGCCTGCTGCTTGCTGCAGTGCTAGTTGCCACACCACATTTTTGACATCAGGGGTTAGGTAGGGTCGGGGGAGCTGACACTGGGAGACCAGTCAGATGTTGAATTTACAAAATCTATTTGTTTAACCCCAGATTAAAGACATGTTCATCATTTTCCCAATTTAGGTGCTTGAGAAGTGTGAAAACATCATTATTTTTTTCACATGACTTATGACTGGCTAGTTTTATGCTGTTAATGCTTTTTAATCTGTGAACCACAATGGAAGGAAACAGTCCACAAGATACCATTTTGATTGGTGGATGTTAAAATATTAAATAAATAGTTATTAAAGGAAGTGGAAGATTCATTAATGACTGTGATTGGGTGAAACACCTACAGCTGTACTAAAACTAAGGGTGGAAGTTAATATGTTGGAAGTGGCAATATACATTGTGAAGTCCACCTTTAACAGTGCAACCTCGCACATTCCAATTTGGGCAGCCCAAGGCCTCCGTCTTTGTTCCTTGAGTGGAGTATACCGTCAGTAGTATCGGCAGGGAGATGTAGTATTTCCTTTACTGATCTTTTTATTAGTTGGTCCAGTTTGCTGAGTGTATTCTGAGATGCCTCGGTTAGAATAAGGTGATAGTATATACGTGGAATCATGTGTGTTTTTAGGATTTTGAGCTTCTGGGTTGGCTTGAGCTCGACCTTCCTCAGGCTCTCTATTCACATACTGAGTTTTACGGACCACTTGTCCTCCGTGACTCCTGCCCATGGGTCAATTCGAGCTCCGAGGTACTTTTCTAGTTCCCCTGGAGGGATGTAGCTCACCGGGCTTCCGTTGATCTTCCAGTTCTCTTTGCAGTTGTATAGGAACGTCTTCCTGGAACAACTGAAGTGGAAGCCAGCTGTCCATCCACCTACTAGCAATGCTATCTTCTGAGAGAGAAATCTCTAGGAGATTGCAGTTGCTCGCAATTAATCACAATCACCACTAACATGTAACTTACTTCTCCTATAATTGGAAATGTCTTCCTCTCAAGAACTTGTCAAGCTCTCTTTTAAAGTACTGTGACATCTTGGCAGTTTGTTCCAAAGGGCGATGATTCTGTAATTTCTCTGAAAATAAATAGTTTCTGGCGTCTAACCTGATGCTTTGCATATGGATTTTAAAGGCATGGGGCTATAAATTTGTTATAGCCAAGGAATGGGCTGTGTAAGGACAAAAGATGGTGAATTAGCACCAGGCAAAAATGCTCTAGACTGCACGCAAAATTCGTCCTCACTGCTCAATAAAATGATTGGAGTCTTAAATCAAGTCTAAAAACCCAAGCTCATTGGCATTACACTTAACGGCTGGACCAATATCGGGTGCAGTCTAATCGCAACTCATGATTGCCACAGGCTTTTTTCACTACTTAAATGGGAGGTTAATTGATGAAACAGCACTTCATTCTCAGCATTGTTGGCTGTGCAGCTGCCTCAACAACCATAAGAAGAAGGACAAGGAGAAGGAGCACTTATTTACAAGTGTTCATGGCAGATCGCCACCCCAGGGAGAGAGCCCACAGGTTTTCCCATGAAGCTTTGGAGGCATTGGTTTTAGCGCTGGAGAGAAGGCGGGCAATCCTGTACCCACCAACTGGCAGGAGGCCCTCACCACAAGTCTGCCACACTATGTGGAGGGAGGTGGCACACCACATCACGGACTGCCAGTCCGGAAGCCCGATTGTTTGGCTGTCTCCTCCTTCCCTCCTGTTCCTCATCTTCTTCCTCCTCATCCTCCTCCTCGTCCTCGTCCTCCTCCCTCTGCACACATGTTCCGTCTTTCTCGCTGCCTACGCTCCCTCCGCCGTAGATCCTGGAGGGCAAGATGGCATGCCAGTACAGCCCCCATTAATCTTACCAAGTGTTGCAGTTTGAATCTTTGAAGAATAAATGTAGCTACTTTGTACTTGCCACAAGACTCCTGATACAAAAGAACCTTGAAATTACTCAATGAAACTGTTGCAGTAGCTGAAACTAAGAAAAAAGCACTGAAACTGCACTAATCTGACAGATGCGAGTGATTACTGATGATCCTTTAAATAACGTCCCTGCAGCCGGCTTCCTGGTGCTGCACGCCAGCTCTTCCTGTCTGTGCTTACTCCAGCTGATGAGTTAAGTGGCTAAAAGCACTTTGGGAAATCGGGCGTTCAGTGAGCATTGCACACTCACTGACGTCACGATCTCCCTGGCATTGAGGATCCCCGGCGATAGCTGTTACCGGCAGCGCTACGGGGGGCGGTCCCAATTTGGCGTGCGGTGCTGGATTTGCCTTGTCCTGTTGGTACTAGTCTCAATGCCGCATTAACGCTATCTACTGGTGCTAATGGGCGGCGCTAAGGGGACAAATTTTTCCCCCATGATCTCTAATCCTACTATCTATATCCACTTTAAATAACCTGTCTGTAACTAGTAGCTTTATCATTTAACAACTTAAATCATATCCCTCTATGCCTGTGTTTCTTCAAAGTAAATAGCCCTAACTCTTGGAACCTATGCTCATAACTAACAGCTTTAAGATTCAGTATCATCTTGGTCCTTGTTTACTCCCTCTCCAGATCCTCAATATCCTTCACCATGTATAGAGATGAAAACAGTCACAGTGGGGGCAATTTTCCACTTTACATGTAATACAGCTCCATTCTAGTTTGCACTGCTTTAAGACCCGCCAGTATCCCAAGTGCTAATAACACACAATTTTCATGTCTAGTCTTACTTGCATAATGATTCACAATTCCAGATGCAAATTCCGCTGGTTCCAGGAATTATACCACTGGTAGGAGACGAAAATTGCATGCAAGTCAAATTCAAAGGGATGGGGATAATTAAAGAAAAGTGTCACAAGGAAGGAGACAAAGATCTGGAAAGCTTCTGGAGAGCATTAAAAGGCATCTCAACCCAACAACAAGCTTTGCCAAGGTGAAAGGGTTATGGGATTAAGAAGGTGCAGGCCAGGATGAAGGGAAACGGATCGTAGGGGCAGGCATGAATTAGTAGACAAATGACAGTACACTTAGCCTCCTCTTTGATTGCATCTGAAGTCTCGTTGATGCTGCATTAGATCCGTACAAGGAGAGTTTTCCTCTGTGACACACAACACCACCATCCTACAGGCTAGCACTGCAGCATGCCTGCAAGAAGGTGCAATCAAGTTACAGGCCACAGATGTCCATTATTGTACTCACACATGTGAAAGTTGTATGCTATATGGTAGCCACTGGTATCCTTTCAGCAGATGGCACACCTTGGCAATCTCTTCTCAGCTGATCCAGATTTTGAGAAGGCAGGTTACTACAGTCATTCCCAGGTAGGTTTGCCAGGGCCTGCAGAAATGGTTACATAGAAACATAGAAGATAGGAGCAGGAGTAGGCCATTCGACCCCTCGAGCCTGCTCCGCCATTCGATGAGATCATGGCTGATCATCCAAACTCAGTACCCTGTACCTGCCTTCTCCCCATATCCCTTGATACCTTTAACTTTAAGAAATATATCTAACTCATTCTTGAATATATTTAATGACTTGGCTCAACTACCTTCTGTGGTAGAGAATTCCACAGGTTCACCACTCTCTGGGTGAAGAAATTCTTCCTCATTTCTGTCCTAAATGGCTTACCCCTTATCCTTAGATTATGACCCCTGGTTCTGGACTCTCCGACCATCGGGAACATTCTTCCTGCATCTAGTTTGTCCAGACCTGTCAGAATTTTATATGTTTCGATGAGATCCCCTCTCATTCTTCTATACTCCAGCGAGTATAAGCCCAATCGACCCAATCTCTCCTCATATGTCATTCCTGCCATCCCAGGTATCAGCCTTGTGAATCTTCGCTGAACTCCTTCCATGGCAAGAACATCCTTCCTCAGATAAGGCGACCAAAACTGCACACAGTACTCAAGGTGTGGTCTCACCAAGGCCCTGTACAACTGCAGCAGGACATCCCTGTTCCTATACTCAAACCCTTTCGCTATGAAGGCCAACATACCATTTGCCTTCTTCACCGCCTGCTGCACCTGCATGCTTACTTTCAGCGACTGGTGCACAAGGACACCCAGGTCTCGTTGCACTTCCTCTTCTCCCAATCTATTGCCATTCAGATAATAGGCTGCCTTTCTGTTTTTGACACCAAAGTGGATAACCTCGCACTTATCCACGTTATATTGCATCTGCCACGCTTCTGTCCACTCACCCAACCTGTCCAAATCATCCTGGAGTTTCTCGGTATCCTCCTCGCAGCACACACTCCCACCCAGCTTTGTGTCATCTGCAAACTTGGAGATATTACATTTAGTTCCCTTATCTAGATCATTAATGTATATTGTGAATAGCTGGGGTCCTAGGACCGATCCCTGCGGTACCCCACTAGTCACTGCTTGCCATTCGGAAAAAGACCCATTAATTCCTACTCTCTGCTTTCTGTCCGCCAACCAGTTCTCTATCCAAGTCAATACCTTGCCCCCAATCCCATGTGCCTTAACTTTACACGCTAATCTCTTATGCGGGACCTTATCGAAAGCCTTTTGAAAGTCCAAATACACCACATCTACTGGTTCTCCCTTATCTATTTTCCCAGTTACATCCTCAAAAAATTCCAGTAGATTAGTCAAGCACGATTTACCTTTTGTAAATCCATGTTGACTTTGTCCGATCCTGTCACTGTTTTTCAAGTGCTCAGCTATTACATCCTTTATAATGGACTCTAGCATTTTCCCCAATACCGATGTCAGGCTTACCGGTCTGTAATTCCCCGCTTTCTCTCTACCACCCTTTTTGAATAGTGGGGTAACATTAGCTACCCTCCAATCCATGGGTACAGTTCCAGATTCCATCGAATGTTGGAAGATGATCAGCAATGCATCTACTATTTCTAGGGCCACTTCCTTAAGTACCCTAGGATGTAGATTATCAGGCCCTGGGGATTTATCAGCCTTCAATCCCATCAATTTCCCTAACACCATTTCCCTGCAAATACTGATTTCTTTCAGTTCCTCCCTTTCATCAGACCGTATGTTCTCCAACATCTCTGGGAGGTTATTTGTGTCCTCCTTTGTGAAGACAGAACCAAAATATCCATTTAATTGGTCTGCCATTTCTTTGTTTCCCATTATAACTTCCCCCGCTTCTGACTGCAAGGGACCTACACTTGATTTCACTAATCTTTTTCTCTTCACATATCTATAAAAGCTCTTACAGTCAGTTTTTATGTTCCCAGCAAGCTTACTTTCATATTCTATTTTCCCCTTCTTAATTAATCCCTTTGTCCTCCTTTGTTGAATCCTAAACTGCTCCCAATCCTCAGGGTTACCGCTTTTTCTGGCCAATTTATATGCCCTCTCCTTGGATCTTATGCTATCCCTAATTTCCCTTGTTAGCCACGGTTGAGTCACCCTTTTTGTTTTATTCTTATGCCACACTGGGATGAACAAATTCTGTAGTTCATCCATGCAGTCTTTGAATGTTTGCCATTGCCTATCCACCGTCAACCCCTTGAGTGACATTCCCCAATCAATCCTACCCAATTCGCGCCTCATACCATCGTAGTTTCCTTTATTTAAATTCAGGACCCTAGTCTCTGATTCAACTACTTCACTCTCCATCCTAATGAAGAATTCTATCATATTATGATCACTCTGACCCAAGGGGCCTCGTACAACAAGATTGCTAATTAATCCTTTCTCGTTACATAATACCCAGTCTAAGATGGCCTGATCTCTGGTTGGTTCCTCGACATATTGTTCCAGAAAACCATCTCGTAAACATTCTAGGAATTCCTCCTCCACAGTATTTTTACTAATTTGGTTAGCCCAATCTATATGTAAATTAAAGTTGGTTAGTGGCATCTTGACAGGAGCAGCCAAACAGGAAACACTGGCTTCTGATATACTTTTGTTTATGCTGTACCATGTGAAGTATTACATGCTGTGATTGGGAGGCCTCTGAAGAACTTTCCAGCATAATGCTTCGACATTCACGTATCATTGTGATGCCATCAGGAGGTCTGCTGGCAAGGCCGTCATTGGGTAAAGTAGCGTCTACCAACAACATCAAGTAAGGTTTGCTACGCCTCTCTGCAGAAGTTGAGATGAGAGTGCAGGTGTGAGCAGGAGGGCCTAGATCACCCCTCAGGCAGCCTGACCTGCCTGGCATCTTTCTGCTGCTCCCCTTTACCTCCAAATATGTCACATCAAAGGAATCCCAGTGACAAACCCTCTGCTGTCATGGCAAAATAAATAATAAACTGCATCTGGCACTCATGAAAGCCTAACTGTCATCTGGGAACAAAATAAAAAGAAGGGCCTTTAAAATGCTTAATATACTTACTTTGAAAGTGTATGGGGCTTTTAAATGCCCTCCTGCCTGCAGGTCCGTCTGAGGTCTTGTCCACAGCCAAATTTCACTGGGGTGCTGGAGGTTCTGTGTCCAGCTTGCCCTGGGCCAAAAATAGCACAAAGCCCTTAAACACCCTCTTTTTGATATGGTATGAAGCTCTCGCTTGTTTCCAGTGGGGGCTTCAGATAGATGCCCACCCCAGGCCCGACCTGCATGGCTCTGAGCAGGAATTTGGCAGTTTTGCCGTATTTTAGTTCCTGATCCGTCTCACTGCTGCTTGAAATCAGTACTTCAGTAGTAGGGAAAATGATAGAATCTATTATTAAGGATGTGGTAACAGGACACTGAGAAAATGATAATAGGATTGGGCAGAGTCAACACGGATTTATGAAAGGGAAATCGTGTTTGACGAATCTGTTAGGGTTTTTTGAGGTTGTAACTAGCAGAATAGATAAGGGGGAACCAGTGGATGTGGTGTATTTGGACTTTCAGAAGCCATTCAGTAAGGTGCCACACAAGAGGTTATTAAACAAAATTAGGGCTCATGGGATTGGGGGTAATATACTAGCATGGACTGAGGATTGATAACGGACAGAAAACAGAGAGTAGGAATAAACGGGTCATTTTTGGGTTGGCAGGCTGTAACTAGCGGGGTACCGCAAGGATCAGTGCTTGGGCCTCAGCTATTCACAATCTACATCAATGATTTGGATGAGGGGACCAAATGTAATATATCCAAGTTTGCTGATGATACAAAGCTGGGTGGGAATGTAAGTTGTGAGGAGGATGCAAAGAGGCTTCAAGGGGATATAAACATGCTAAGTGAGTGGGCAAGAACATGGCAAATGGAATATAATGTGGCGAAACGTGAAGTTATCCACTTTGGTAGGAAAATGTTGGTGTTCAGAGGGACCTGGGTGTCCTTGTACACAAATCACTGAAAGTTAACATGCAGGTACAGCAAGCAATTAGGAAAGCAAATGGTATGTTTGCCTTTATTACAAGAGGATTTGAGTATAAGTGTAAAGATGTCTTATATAGGGCCCTGGTGAGACCACACCTGGAGTATTGTGTACAGTTTTGGTCTCCTTACCTAAGGAAGGATATACTTGCCATAGAGGGAGTGCAACAAAGGTTCACCAGACTGGTTCCTGGGATGGGGGGATTGTCCAATGAGGAGAGATTGAGTAGACTAGGCCTATATTCTCTAGAGTTTAGAAGAATGAGAGGTGATCGCATTGAAACATACAAAATTCTTACAGGGCTTGACAGGGTAGATGCAGGGAGGCTGTTTCCCCTGGCTGGAGAGTCTAGAACCAGGGGTCACAATCTCAGAATAAGGGGTCGACCATTTAGGACTGAGATGAGGAGAAATTTCTTCACTCAGAGGGTGGTGAATCTTTGGAATTCTCTACCCCAGAGAGCTGTGGAGGCTCAGTTGTTGAGTATATTCAAGACAGAGATTGATAGATTTTTGAATATTAAGGGAATCAAGGGATATGGGGATAGTGCAGGAAGGTGGAGATGAGGTAGAAGATCAGCCATGATCTTATTGAATGGCGGAGCATGCTCGAAGGGCCAAATGGCCTACTCCTGCTCCTATTTCTTATGTTCTTATGAAATCTGGGCAGTAGCGAGATGAAAATCGCCTCCAGTATTTCAAGTATGGGTGTACCAGAGCCTTGTACAACCTTAGTACCCTTTGTTTTGTCCTTAGTGGTCCTAGCAATACAATTTAATATCCTATTTTCTTTCCCTATACCCACCTCATATTACCCTAACACCTTAATGAGTTATTTAAATACAGATTACTCACAGGTGGGGGACTAGACACTCTGATTTAAAAATACTTATTTTTTGTGACAAACCTATTTTCAGCTGTTTTCATAAAACTGCACCAAGTTACCACTCTTAAATATATCAAGCAATATTTTTTTAATACAAATTTTTAAAAATAGAAATTACGTTCTAAAACACTGCTAGATTGCGCTGGTTCATGGCAGATTTTACATTCGGTGATATGCAAATGAGTGAGTGGAAACTTGTGCAAAAATATCACTTCTGAAAACTAGTGCAATTTTGAGCGCAATTTGCGTCAGTATTGCTGATTACGCCCAAAGCGAATACTCTACCCCATAGAAGTTAAAGTATATATTCTTCCCATTTTCTTTTGTTAACTTAATGAGGTTCCTGAGTCCTCATAATAACTGTTAATGAGCAGTTCTAGTAATTTGTTGCAACTTACTCAAACCGTTTATATGAATTTTCTGTAGTTTTTCACTAAGATTTCATGGGAGTGAAATTGGGCTCTGTAGCCCCCATTGTTTAGGCACTGCTCGGCCTCTTAATGCTTGAAAATTGGGTCTGAGGTGCCAAGCTGGGTGATGGGGGGCGTAGTGAATTGAGCAGTGGATGAGGCTATTGGTGGAGTTGGCAGGATATGCCATTTGAAGATGAATTCACTCACCTTGACAACTCATGTCAGATCGTTAAACTTCTTCCTGCACTGCATCCATGTTCTTGAAACAACACTCCTGGCATTGACCTACGCTGCTACTTGTTCCTGCCCCCCTGTGCTACAGAACGTCTCTCCTTTCCACCTCTTCCACCAAGACCTCCAGTGCATTGTCAGAAAACCTTGGTGCTCGCTCTCTTACAAGTTTAGCCATTGCTCAAAGTATCACAGTCCAGAGTGACTTTTGAACAAACTCCCATCACTTCTTGCAGCTACAATGCACCTCCCCTTTTAGAGGTGCAGGCTGCCTTTAAGAAGTGCTAGCTATTCATGATATCAGGCCCCCTGCTGATGTTTGCAGCCAATGAACAGGGTGGGGAGCGCTGGCTGCGCGCACCAATTATTTAAAAGAGCAGGCAGTACTAATTTAATGTGCTGCCTGCAACGCATTGAACGAGCGTTAATCGTGCACCGCAATCCCTGCGCTCGTTTTCAGGTCTTATCCAAGTTCTCCCCCCATATGTCTGTGGTAGATTCAAAGAAATCTTCATAATAGTTTTCATAATCGGCACAGTGGACAGAGACTGGATTCCCAATCCAGAGTGACTGGCCTTCAGCAAGCATATTTCACTAATTTTTGGCCAGTTCATTGATGGCAGATTGTGTAGCAGCTGTGTATTCTCTAAGGACAAGATCTGTAATTTGCTGAACCAGTCCCATTCCACAGAAGTACACTCACTGGGGGAGAAATTCATTATAGCCCTGTTTGGGGCACTAACTTTTAAAAGTTGAAAAACTTAGCGCCAGGCACTAATGTCTTTCAACTTTTAAAAAATTCGGTTTTGCGCTCCAGGAAGGAAGTGGAGTGCTAAATCAAGTGTTCCACTTCCTTCCTGGAGCGCAGCAGGCGGGGCGGTAGGTGTGCAGCGCTGCACAATGGGCCGTGCAGCACTGCCGCGTTGGACGGCTCCTTCCCTCCCTTAAAGGGAAGGGCCATCGCTGCAGGCTCTGCAAGGGAAAACTTACCTGGGTCCCCGACAGCAGGCCCGATCAGCCCGATGCACTGCAGCAGAGTGCTGGGCTGATCGATCGCTGGAGAAGAAAGCTAAAAAAAAAAACAGAAACATAATTTCAGATTTTTTATTACTTACCTTGGCCACCTCCCGATGAATGCCTCCTGCAGCTGTCGGTGTTTTTTCCCAGCGATACTGCAGGGGGTGAAACCAAAGTTCGGGTCCGGGGGCGATGCACACGGCGATGACGTCACGATCTCCGGGCGAAGGAGATCGGAACACAACGCCATACCACCGCTGCAAATCTCCCGCTGAATATCGCGGGAGTCAATCTTCTCACCGCGCCCGGTCGGTAAGTGATTACCGCCCCGTTATCGTCCACCTATGTCTGTAAATAATGGAACATAAGTCCACAGTACACTTCTTCACAATCACCTGCCTGAAGGAGACTGGTTAAGGGAACCGAAACTTAGGGGGATAATAATAAATGTTCTACTTCTGCTTGAAGAAAATGAAAAAAGATATTTAAAAAAATATTGAAACTAAATTTCATTATTGAAGCCGCCAACCCTTGGAATGAAACTGCATTGCCGAGAATAAAGAAATAAATGGTGTTGTACTTTGATCAGTGTATATAGGAAGCTATTACTAACATCATGCTAATGATTAATCTCTAATTTAATGCTTTATGTCTCCTATCATAGTATATAGAGGATACTAAGAGTAAAACTACTAACCAGTAATTTCCTCAAGATAACTCAATGATGTCTGTTATATAATGATACTTGCATTTATATATAGCACTTTAATCACAGTGAATTAATGGGGCCGGTTTTCATATGCCTGCTGTTCTGACAGTATGGATCTGGGGTGTGGCCAATTTTCTGGAGTGGGGTGGGAGGCACACAGGGACTGGCAGCAGACCGGAGTATTTTTGTGGGTATGGGAGGAGCAGGAGTGCTTCTCTTCATCACACAAAAATGAACAAAAAAATGTTGGCCGTTTTTTGGAACGACCCATGTAGCAGTCCCATTGGGCTACGAAAATCGCGTTGGGGGTCCGGCATAGGAGCTGGCCAAACTCCTGCCCTCCTAGAGCAGCGAGCTTCCTCGGAGTGCCTGTTCAGTGTTCATAGTTCGCCGATTGCTTGCGAACGTGGCTTGACCACCAAGCTGGTTTAGGCTGCTTGCTGCTGCGATTGGTGGGGGGACTGGCCACACACCTGATTACTGCAGCAATCCAAAGTCGGCCCCTGTTACCTGTGATTGTCCAGATCTTGCATGAGTACTGCTTGTATCATTTGTGCATCGGAAAAATATGTAATGATAATTTTAAATATAGAGGGTGATTCCCTGTTTGGACACTGCCGGTGAGTAGTGGTTCTTGCAGGAAGCGCTGACTGAAATATCACACACCCACAGAGCCTGAAACTCGAGGGCTGCCACCTGTGATTTCCCATCTAGTGCTGCCTGCGAACACCAATCCTTGGCTTGATCGGGAAACAAGCCCTATAAAATTACTTTTGCTCTGCTGTTGATGTGCTTTTTAGTGAGCTTTAGAGATGCTTTAATACACTGTGCTTTGATACTCCTCATCAGATTATGCAAGCTCTCTTTTAACTTTCATGAGTGAATTGCCAAAAATCATAAAAATATTCTTAGATGCTGATGAATTTGTTGAGTAATTCCAGCGGTTTGTCTTAATGGAGTAGATTTTGCATTCATCTGTGCAAGATGTGAAGGCACAGAACAGGTGCAAGAGCACTGGAAAATTGGACATGGTGACCTTGGGCATGTTTTGCAGCCAGTTCCTTCCTCATGTGATTTTTCTGGCCAGCTGGATTTTGAGTGCTAGAGTGCTCATGTAAATTTTCATCTTGAGTTCACCCAGGACACATCTTCACATAATGCGAATGCATTTCAAGAATTCAGGGGCGTACCTGATTCACAGACCCAATTTTCCGCCCACTCCATCTACATGAAATAATGTGCCAGTAAATTGTGCACTCATCCGAATTCCCAAATGCGTAAAAGCTCTGCCCTGGGAGCATTAAAGGCAAAAGCTTAACCATTTCTACTAATGCCTCCTTAAAGCCCCAGAATGCAGGCAAAAATATTGAAATACATACCTGCTACAAGCTGTGGCTCAGCAGTCCCACTGATCTGTGGGAGAACAGACTTTAGGACATCTGTGATGCGACGGAAGCCCTTATACATTTGGTTCGAATTATCTTTCTCGGATCCAAAGTGGATGAACTCACACTTCCCCACATTAAACTCCATCGGCCACAGTTTTGTCCACACACTCAGTCTGTCTATGTCCCTTTGTACCTTCCTGCTCCCATCTACACAATTTACTGTGCCTCCTAACTTAGCTTCATCTACAAACTTGGATAGAGAACTCCCTATTCCTTCATCCGTTATTAATATATCTGGGGAAAAGCTGAGGTCCTAGTACAGATCCCTGGGGAACGCCACTTGTCACATTCTGCCAGTCAGAATGAACCCTTTATCTCTACTCTCTGTACCCTGCCTCCCAACCAATTACCAACCCATATCACAAGGTTACCTCCAATTCCTATTTTTGCTAATAAGCTCTTGTGCTGAACCTTATCAAATGCCTTCTAGAAGTACGTATAGACAACTCCATAGATACTTCCCTATCCACTGTGCTTGTGACCTCTTCAAAAAAAATTCACCTAGATTAGTCAGACATGACCAACCCTTCACAAATCCATGCTGACTCTCTTTGATCAACTGGTACTTTTCCAAATACTCAGTCACTCTGTCTCTGATAATAGATTCCAGTAATTTCCCCACAATTGATATTCAATTGACACGTCTGTAGTTATCTGACTTTTCTTTCCCTCCTTTCTTAAATGATGGCGTGACACTTGCAATTTTCCAAGCCAAAGGCACAATTCCTGAATCTAGAGAGCTTTGGAAAATGATGATGAATGCATTTGCAATTTCCTCATCTATTTATTTTAACACCCGTGGGTAGAGTCCATCGGGTCCTGGAGATTTGTCCATCTTAAGTCCCATTATTTTCTCTTACTTTTTTTTAACTTATATTAAATACACTGTTCATCCCCTTGACCTATTTTTAGGTTTCCTTGTACCATTGATATTTTGTCCTTGTCCTCCACTGTGAAAATGTATACAAAGTACTCGTTTAACAAGTTTGCCATTTTCTTATTATCCATTATAGTCGCACCTGTATCTGTCCTTAATGGAACCATATTCCTCATTACCGCTCTCATCCTCTTATTCAGAAAACCTTTTGCTGTCAGCTTTGATATCTGTTGCAAGTTTTGTATCATATTCCTTTTGTGCCTTTTATTAATTGCCTTATTGCCGGCGATTGTTCCTTTGGTGCTGATCGGTGGCCTCCTGCCATTACATTCCTGTCTGCCAGCCAGCTGCCGCTTCCCACCAGTTTTGGGCAGGCAACTGACCAGGGCATGCGGATGAGGTCTAGGAGTTTAAATAGGCTGGGCCTCATGCTGCTGAGCTCGGGGGCTTGATGCTAGTCTTGCACCTCCCCCCGCCCCCCCCCGCACCCCACCCTACCTGATTCCTGCTCCTGGTTAAAATCGGGATTCAAGGATTAGTTGAACAGCAGAGGCTGTGAAGAGAGCGATGCTGGGTGGTAGGTTAGGTTGCAGAGAGATTGTGCTTTTTATTGTTAGACAACCCACCAGACTGAGCTAGTGCATGCATGTTCTTTATTTTTGTAATAGCACATGAACAGAAGTCATACTGAGCGCCAAGAGTCTCTCATCTTACTCTGTGTTCTGTATGTTTTGTCTACTGTGGAATAAAGCAGGTTCCGAATCGAACCGAACGTTGTCTTGCCTATTGTAAACTTGGTCTACCTTTTGAGAGATTGAAGCATTACAGGTGCATAAGACATGAAGAAGTTGTCCAAGACACAGGGAGTTTCATTGTTACACACCCGAGTCCTGCTAACATGTTAGTAGATAGAGGGCAGTGGGAGTCAACCCCTGTAAGAAGCAGGTGATCAGACCGATTAAGGGAGCCCACTAAATCAGGGTAGATATCTGCAGCAAATCCAAATTCGTAGTACTCATCAGGCACTCGATAATACAAGGCAGCAGTGCCTGAAATACTGCAGCGCTACAAGCACCATGGATCGCATTATTTGACCCTACATTTTAAACTGCTATCTCTTTGATAGTGCAAAACTTCTTTTTCTCACTGTTGTTCTCTGAAAGATTAGCCATATCTGCACCAGAGTCTAAAGCTGGTTAAAGGAACAATTTAGGACAGATAGCAGGAAATACTTTGTGTATGAAGTTGTCAACACCTGGAATGATATTCTGGGCAGGGTAGTGGAGCCAAAAGTCTCATGTGGATTCAGTGTAAAGTTGATGTAAAGGGGCTGTGACGTTTTAAGTTGTAAGTTGGTTTTTTTCTGGATGGATTAGCTAAAATTTCTCAAATGGCATTCCTCATTTTTATACATCCTGTGATCTATCTACACTCAAACTGAACAGCAACACTACTGGCAATGTAAATTTAAGGCTTAACTAGTCAAACAAATCAGAACAGTTCCTGGAAACCCTGCTTTCTGCACTTTACTGTCACATGTATCATTCTATCCCCCACTTCCAAAACAAAAGTATAATCTGAGTAAATTTACAATTCTATAGCTCAAATATTCCCAAAACAAATAATGGAATTTAAAAAAAAATCTATTTTATTGACTTTTGGAGTAGAATATTCAACAGAAACAAACTGTCTTTGAATGTGTTGATTTTTTAAAGAGTGCAGTCGGGATTTAGGCACGAACGCATTTAGCACTGCTGGGATGCTTCAGAGGAGTCATTATTGGAATTGAAAGATAAAAAGCTTTTAAGGTTTTGTGAAAAATATTGACGTTGCTTGAACTTTGAAATTGCTGCAGTTTGAAAGTTCATGGTGGTTGTGCCACTGGCATATTTGCCCCCTGGACCACATCAGAGAAGACGGGATAAAATATGAGGTTCCACCTACACTTTTCAGTTTATTGAAAAAGGAATGCGATTGAACATCTTTCACATATCATGATTTAAAAATGTATTTGATTCTCTGACATTATCTGCTGTTTTGTTCCTTCTTCTATTATGACCTATGAGCCAATCCTAATAACTCTTGTGGGATTTAGGCTACGTACATGACATTTTCATGCTAGCCTGCCAGGTAACTTTGAGGAACTCGGGCATAATGCTCAAATCCCGTACGGTTTTAGCACAAGCAGGCCAATAACCACAGAGCAACGGAAGGCAATAACTAAGCAAATATAAGTTTCTGAACATTAAAAAATCTTTTTTTTCTCATAACGATACAGAGCTATGGAGAGCGAGTAAGACAATGGGATTATTCTTGGATTGCTCTAGTGAAGAGCTAGCATAGACAAATTGGACATGAAACTTGTCAACAGCAGTAGTGCATAACGGGCCGATGGCGAATCGGTAGCCTGTTAGCCACCTCGCCCGATTTTCTTTTTCATTGAAGCCAATCGGGCTGCTGATTCACGATCAGCTTTTTTAACGCTACTGATGTAGACCAATTTCACTGTCCATTGGGCCAAAAGACCTGTGCTGGTTTTAGGAATTTTTATTGTTTTCCATGGGAATTGAACAGGCAGTTTGACCCTGATTATTTTCAAATGTTTTATGCAATTGTTTTTTTCCAAATTTTATCCCACTTTCAGGTCCACTTGGATTTCATGGCCTGGATTTTTCACTTCTATACAATCTCTGTCAGCGAGTCTACCTGGGTGGGGTGCAGAGAATGGCTGCAACATAGCATGGCCGGTGTCCTCTGTGAATACCTGAAAAACGTTTTAAAAAGATGCCAATTGGCCGACAATCAATTGCATAGGCTTTCCAGATTTTTACAGTTGAAATACCCCCCTGCCCAGTGTTGCTATTGCACAAGTAATAGAAAATACATTGGATGATGTATTTTTGTTATTTACTAACCATTACAATATGCCCGCCCTTGCATGAATTGATGTATTATACATCTCATGTCAGTTCTGATGGAAAATTTTGGAAGCGGCGAGGGGAGGGGATTTTGCCACCCCAGTTTGCTCAAGTTACACCAGCGAGTAGTTGTCACACTAGCAGAAAATCTGGGCTCATGGCTATAAATTCTAAAATGCCTTTAGCTCAGTATATTAAATAATTTCACTGTGTAACACTTTCAGGCATGTTTTATACCCATTAAATACAAGGGATAGACTTGCACACTCGTATTACTTCAAAGTGGGCTTTTTTAAACTGAAAAGGCACTGCAAGAAACAAGGATCTAGATTTTGTGGTTCCAGCTTTGATAGTACGTGTGATAGTCTGCTGGATTCCCTTTTAATAATTCTTCAAAGAGATATGACATTTTCCCCTCAGGACAACTTAAACAGCAGGTTTTTTTTTATCAATCTAAAATGTCAAATGGTTTGAAATTATTATAGAAAGTTGCAGTCTTTAAACCTATGATGAACGTTTCAGTATTGGTCATTAAACTGAGCAGTTAGTAAAAGATTTTAGTGTTACTCTTGGTGCTTGCTGCCAAACATAACCATTTCAGAGTAAAGTCCAGGGGTTCAAAGCTATGTTACATTTTGCATAAATATCAGTTGTAATCTCAGAAAATAGCAATTAAGTGGTTGTGAGTTATTGCAAGTGCAATTTAAGCACAGCTTTTTAATATTTTCAGTGTTTTTTTCTATTATTGAACTATTTCACAAAGGTCTTCAATAATATTGTACTTCAAAATGTCAACTATATACCAGATTGTTTAATTTTATTAGTTCATAGAAGTCGGGTAGAGGATCCTTACATATCAAGTGCTTCCTCAGCAAAATTAATGATACAGTTCATTTCAGGGATCAGTCTTGCGTAATGAGCTGGGCTTTTAAATTTTGCAGCTTTATTGCATTATTAGACACCTCACAATGTCTAATATTGACTAATAAATAGTGAAAATAATGTGCTTGATTTTTTTAAGCAGTTTCATGCTGCCTAAGCGATGTGACAACTTCAAATCTGAAGGTAAATTCTCCACATTGGAGCCTTGCTCATTGAAGCACTGATCAGAAAATCACATGGGCATAGTCACAAGATCATGAGGCAATCACAGAGGAGGAAGGCCATTCAACTCTACTTGATTCATCAATCCAGAGAGAGCCTAACACCACTCCATTGTAGCATCCAACTGATTCCATTTTTTTACTGCTACTCTATCTGGAAGTTTATTCCACGGATTGATCGTTCTTTGTCTGAAGACGAATTTCCTGTTATCAGCCCTAAAATTATCTTTTACTAGTTTGAACCCATCTAGTTCTACTCCCACAGTTTAAACTAATATTCTGGGTTAACTTCTTCTATAATCTTAATAATCTTATGGGGGGAAAATTCGGTTGCTTCGCGCCTCCCGTTAGCGCCCCAAGGGGGCGCTAACGGGGCGCAAAGCACCTAGCGCCCGGGCGCGGCGCCGCTAACACCTCCCGCAAAATTCAGCGGGACTTTAGCGGCGGCGGTAGCATCTCGCAGTGCTGCGCCTCCGGCGATGACGTCATCACTGTGCGCAGCGCCCCGGCCGCAAACTTCGCTTGCGCCCCCTGACCTACATCTGGACGCTATGTCTGACAGGGTCAGGGTGCCATGTTTGCGGCTGGGGCGGCGCAAATTATAGGGCTGGTGCCGGGCGTCCATTTTTTTTTGGGCTGCCTGCCAGCACCTGCCCCCTCTCGCTGCCTCCAGCGTGGTTCCGGCTGCGATCCGGCAGCCCGGCACTCCTCTTGAGTGCCGGGTTCTTTTGCCGGCACCCCGCTCCCCGGTGGTCCAACAGGGCCCCGTGCGCGCTGCGCTAGGCCCCTCCCCTTTAATCAGGGGAGGGAGGCCTGCAGTTCCGCGGCGCTACGTGCTGACGTATGTGGCGCTGCTGCACGTAGCACCGTGATATTCATTGGGAACGCCCCAAGAAGGAGGGGGAGCACTTCCAGTAGTGCCCCGCCTCCTGCTTGGGGCGCTACCATTCAATTTCGGGCACGGGGGCGTTAACTTTTTCGGGGCGCTACCCAATTTTTCCCCCTATATACTTTAAGATCAAAGGCCAGTGAAGACCAAGGATTTTCAATGTGAAAAATCACGTCCATTCACTGGTATGCAAAATATTTAACATAAATTCTGTAAGATAAGGTTCCACTTAAGATCAATCATAATTTTAGTCCATGTTCATTTAACATAAAATTTCCAGCTCTCCTTATACATAAGGTGAAAATCAATTCATCATGCGAAAAGTATCTTAAATGCCGTAACTCAAATAACACTTCTGTTTAGTTAATATTAACAAAACCAAATGATAAATATTTTGTTTTGGCTGAAACTATTGGAGATGGAATCTATCACAAAGTTTGTAATTGCCAAACAATACAGTCCTCCTGTATTTTCTTTCTTACATAAATTACTCTTCATAATTTAATTTGATGAAGGAGAAGAATGTTAGCTTGTGAAGGAGTGCAGGGAAGACCCACAAAAAGTAATCAACACTTGGAATACATTTCTGGGAAGTGTTGTGGATGCAAAAACCTTAGGATTACTAAAGAGCCATTTGGATGGGGTACTGTAGCTTTTTCTTGCTGGATAGATGAGCTAAGATGGGCAGAATGGCCTTCCTCATCTCCATTCCCATCTCTACTTCTCCTTTTACGCTTAAAAACAGGGTGGTAGCAGGC
This sequence comes from Squalus acanthias, assembly GCA_030390025.1. Taxonomy (NCBI): domain Eukaryota; kingdom Metazoa; phylum Chordata; class Chondrichthyes; order Squaliformes; family Squalidae; genus Squalus; species Squalus acanthias. The sequence goes on along the minus strand of CM059434.1, from coordinate 90,755,543 downwards.
ACAAATTAGTGCATGCAATGGAGGCGCCAGGTTCCTGCCCGTTCTGATCTTCAGGTCGACCTTGATCCAGGCGGCCAGAGCTCTCGCCCAAAAACAGGCAGGAGCCACCTGAATATATGCTAATGGGGGTGACATGACACAGTTAGAGCTCTTAATGCAATTTTTGCCCCTGCCTGATTACCGCTATTTCCTCCTCTTGCCCACCAAAAATGGGCGGTACAAGTTAAGAGGAAGCCAGTTTTTAGCATCCATTAAAGAAATCCTCAGCTGCACTCGGGAAGCTGGATGCAGGTTTGGCACTAATTTTTACTGCAGTTGCTTGTGGATTTTGAGCCTTAAAGACTTCCATATTTAATATCCTTGCTGCTGTAAGCACTGTAAAAATGTTGCCTTCTACCCTAAGTTGGTGCTTCCTTTCACTCCCAATGCCTCTAACCTTCCACTTTAAGGTGCTGTTGCAGGCCTTTCTAATTGAGTGAGTTGCCTATTAGGGAGCACATTTGGAACTGGAAGTTTACCAACCACATTTTAATGAGGACTCCGAAACAAAATGCTTTGGGTCATAGGAACAGGAGTAGGCCATTCCACCCTTCGAGCCTATTCCGCCATTTTATTAGATCATGGCTGATCTGTATCTAATGCCATTTACCTGCATTTTCTCCATATCCCTTTATACCCTTACGTAATAAAAGCCTATCAGTCTCGGTCTTGAAAATTTCAATTGACCCAGCATCTACAGACTTTTGCGAGAGAGTTCCAGATGTCCACTACCCTTCATGTGGAAAAAAATGCTTCTTGATTTCACTACTAATTGGCCTAGCTCTATTTATATGATTCCCCTGCTGACTCTTCTGGGCAGGCACTGCGCACGTGCCTGTAAACCTCCTTTGTTGAGCTGGTTGTCCGGATGGCTCCCATCTGAACTTTTTCCTTGCATTTCCTGCTAAAGAGGCAACATGTGCAAATGTGCATTGGTCAATAGAAATATATGATGGGGTTGTGTTATAAATGGGATTCACATAACACACACTGGAGTGAAGTCCAAACTTTCTGAATCAGTAATTTAGGTTTAAACCCCGAATACCTTGGAACATTGGGATTTAAAAACCTTTCACTTTGAGCTGCAGTCTACCCCATAGGAAATGGATACTTGTCTCAAAAGAATTGCTTAACTGTTGTCATACTTCTCTACTTCTAAAAGAATGAGGTCATCCTCACTTCTCAGTACATAATATATACGTGAATACATAATATATTGATTTCAGTATGTTATTTCACAAATGATTTATAGGAATTAGAACCTGTTGTAATTTACACGCAATTCTGTAATTTATAGAATTTTTTTTAAATAAAAATAATACTTGGCAACAATCATGCAGCTGATCAGCAAACAAACCTATCCAGACATACAGGACAATATTAGAACTGTTTCTTTGCAAATAAATTCTTAGAAAACATCAGAAGTGTCTTTACTGGAATAAAAATGAATCCCTTGATATTACGCCATCAATAGACCAGGCACCAAATGAAGATATGGGAAGGGTCATCGACCTGAAACGTTAACTCTGTTTCTCTCTCCACGGATGTTGCCTGGCCTGCTGAGTTTTTCCAGCGCTTTCTGTTGTTATATGGGTATACTGTTTGAGCAAATGTTGAAAGTATAGGCACATTGTATAGCATCAGTTGTGAAGCAGAATAGATTGCTATACATATAACCAGATTCAGAAGGTGGTAGAGTAGGGAGCCACACAAAAACTCTACAAAACATTGGTCCGGCAACGGTTCAATTCTTGGGCTAGATTTCTAATCGGGCCTCCTGTCAGGCGTTATTTGGGCAGTCTGCTTTTAGCACCAACCCAACTATTAGCATGTTGACCTGACAGTAAGCTTCATTTACATAGTGTGCACAAACTCCTGGCCCATAATGAGCTTGATATTGGGAGCTCACGGGAGGGGGCTCTGGTACAGTATATTTACAAAGTGAATTGGTGCTACCGAGTGACATAAAGTTTTGTGCTGCATTCTATTTAATAATTACAATACTGAAATCCATGCAGCTTTGTTATGATCAACTTTGTCTCTAAATGATTTTATTTTTCTTTACATTTTGTTTCATTCTTGTTACATAAACTGCACAATTTGAGCAAACAATTTTAATTCCTATTATAAATTCCTGTGCCCACATTTATAATGGACTCTGCCAATGTAAACTTGTCTCACTGTAATTACAGCTGCTGCCAGTGGTGGTGCTGCACCAGTTTCTATTATAAATGTGGACATAGGAATTTATAATAAGGTTGCTCGGACATGCACAAAGATGTAAGACTTTTAATATATTATACATTAAACGCTGCTTGCTTTTGTCTTTTAGGACACAAATCAATTTCACAGTGGCCATTGATTTTACTGCATCAAATGGTAAGTAGAATGATTCTACATATTCAAATTGAACTATTTTTCAAAATCAGTTAATTATCAAACATATTTGTACAAAGCTTCAATAATCAGAAATGTCATTTGTCTTTGTTATCTATCACAAAGGACTATTGCTCATAAAATTCATTGACAACAATTTATATAATTAGCATAGTATGATAGAAATTAAACAATGCGTGTTTATTAGTAATATTTCATAAAATTAGATGAGCAGTTTGGTATCGAGTTTGTTTTGTGCTTTTGCTGTCAGCTACCAGAAAAGACAACTTTCCAACATGCCAACCATTGGGGTAATGAGATTTGTCAGTTTGAAGCCAGCTAATGTTTGAAATATCCCAAATTGAAATAACTAAATAAGAGCCTACCACCCTGAGTACAAATGATCACCTAGTAGATAGCACTTTAAAAAAAAAACTCTGGTGGAGGAAAGAGGTAATGAGGAACTTAAGAAAAAAAAGGTTTAAGACAATTACTGGAAGAAATTCTTGTAGACTTTTGTCATTTGGGCTGGTCTCCGATCTGGGGGAGGTGCGGGGGGGTCCAATCTCCGTTCCGGGGGGGGTCCAATCTCCGTTCCCGGGGGGGGTCCAATCTCCGTTCCCGGGGGGGTCCAATCTCCCTTCCCGGGGGGGTCCAATCTCCCTTCCCGGGGGGGTCCAATCTCCGTTCCCGGGGGGGTCCAATCTCCGTTCCCAGGGGGGTCCAATCTCCGTTCCCGGGGGGGGTCCAATCTCCGTTCCCGGGGGGGTCCAATCTCCGTTCCCAGGGGGGTCCAATCTCCGTTCCCAGGGGGGGTCCAATCTCCGTTCCCGGGGGGGTCCAATCTCCGTTCGGGGGGCTCCAATCTCCGTTCCCGGGGGGGTCCAATCTCCGTTCCCAGGGGGGGGTCCAATCTCCGTTCCCGGGGGGGTCCAATCTCCCTTCCCGGGGGGGTCCAATCTCCCTTCCCGGGGGGGTCCAATCTCCCTTCCCTGGGGGGGTCCAATCTCCCTTCCCTGGGGGGTCCAATCTCCGTTCCCGGGGGGGTCCAATCTCCGTTCCCGGGGGGGTCCAATCTCCGTTCCCGGGGGGGTCCAATCTCCGTTCCCGGGGGGGTCCAATCTCCGTTCCCGGGGGGGTCCAATCTCCGTTCCCGGGGGGGTCCAATCTCCGTTCCCGGGGGGGTCCAATCTCCGTTCCCGGGGGGGTCCAATCTCCGTTCCCGGGGGGGGTCCAATCTCCGTTCCCGGGGGGGGTCCAATCTCCGTTCCCGGGGGGGTCCAATCTCCGTTCCCGGGGGGGGTCCAATCTCCCGTTCCCGGGGGGGGTCCAATCTCCGTTCCCGGGGGGGTCCAATCTCCGTTCCCGGGGGGGTCCAATCTCCGTTCCCGGGGGGGTCCAATCTCCGTTCCCGGGGGGGTCCAATCTCCGTTCCCGGGGGGGTCCAATCTCCGTTCCCGGGGGGGTCCAATCTCCGTTCCCGGGGGGGTCCAATCTCCGTTCCCGGGGGGGTCCAATCTCCGTTCCCGGGGGGGTCCAATCTCCCTTCCCGGGGGGGTCCAATCTCCGTTCCCGGGGGGGTCCAATCTCCGTTCCCGGGGGGGTCCAATCTCCCTTCCCGGGGGGGTCCAATCTCCGTTCCCGGGGGGGTCCAATCTCCGTTCCCAGGGGGGGTCCAATCTCCGTTCCCGGGGGGGTCCAATCTCCGTTCCCGGGGGGGGTCCAATCTCCGTTCCCGGGGGGGGGTCCAATCTCCGTTCCCGGGGGGGGTCCAATCTCCGTTCCCGGGGGGGTCCAATCTCCGTTCCCGGGGGGGTCCAATCTCCGTTCCCGGGGTGGTCCAATCTCCGTTCCCGGGGTGGTCCAATCTCCGTTCCCGGGGTGGTCCAATCTCCGTTCCCGGGGGGGTCCAATCTCCCTTCCCAGGGGGGTCCAATCTCCCTTCCCAGGGTGGTCCAATCTTTGATCCCAGGAGGTCCGATTGCGGGAGCAGGTTTTTGGCTTGGTGGGGCGGGGGGGGGGGGGGGGGGGGGGTCCGATGACAGGCAGGGAAGCAGGTAAGTTTTGGGGACAGGGACTCAATAAAATTAAAGTATGTAAAATAATAGTAATGAAGAAAATAATGGCACTAAAGAGTGACAAATCCCCAGGACCAGATGGTTTCCAACCCAGGGTTTTAAAGGAAGTAGGTGAGTACATTGCAGATTCCCTAACTATAATCTTCCAAAGTTCTCTCGATTCAGGAGCCATTCCTTTAGATTGGAAAATTGTGCATGTCACTCCGCTATTTAAGAATGGCAAGAGGGGGAAACCAGAGAATTATAGACCAGTTAGCCTAACATCTGTTGTCGGGAAATTGCTAGAGTCTCTAATTAAGGATAGGGTGACTGAACATCTCGAAAATTTTCAGTTGATGAGAGAGAGCATGGATTTGTGAAAGGTCGATCATGCCTGACAAACCTGATTGAATTTTTTGAAGAGGTGACTAAAGTAGTGGACAGGGGAATGTCTATGGATGTTATTTATATGGACTTCCAGAAGGCATTTGATAAAGTCCCACATAAGAGGCTATTAACAACTAAGGTAGAAGCCCACGGAATTGAGGGCAAACTATTGACATGGTTAGGAAATTGGCTGAGTGGCTGGAGACGGAGAGTAGGGATAATGGGTCGGTACTCTGATTGGCAGGAAGTGACTAGTGGTGTCTCACAGGGATCTGTTTTGGGGCATCAACTATTCACAGTATTTATTAACGACTTAGATGATGGCATAGAAAGTCATATATCCAAATTTGCCGATGACACAAAGATAGGCGGCATTGTAGGCAGTATAGATGAAAGCATAAAATTAAAAGGGATATTAATAGATTAAGTGAATGGGCAAAACTTTGGCAAATGGATTTCAATGTAAGCAAATGTGAGGTCATCCACTTTGGACCTAAAAAGGATAGAACGAGGTACTTTCTAAATGGTGAAAAGCTAAAAACAGTGGATGTCCAAAGAGACCAGAGAGCGGGTGGTGGTGGTGGTCCAGGTACATAGATCATTAAAATGTCTGGGAGAGGTACAGAAAATAATCAAAAAGGCTAATGGAATGCTGGCCGTTATATCTAGAGGACTAGATTACAAGGGGGTAGAAGTTATGCTGCAGCTGTACAAAACCCTGGTTAGACCACACCTGGAGTACTGTGAGCAGTTCTGGGCACCACACCTTAGGAAGGATATATTGGCCTTGGAGGGAGTGCAGCGTAGGTTTACCAGAATGATACCTGGACTTCAAGGGTTAAGTTACGAGCAGAGATTACACAAATTAGGGCTGTATTCCCTAGAATTTCGACGGTTAAGGGGTGATCTGATCAAAGTTTTTAAAATATTAAGGGGAACAGATAGGGTAGATAGAGAGAAACTATTTCCGCTGGTTGGGAAGTCTAGGACTAGAGGTCAAGTCTAAAAATTAGAGCCAGACCGTTCAGGAGTGAAATTAGGAAACACTTCTACACACAAAGAGTGGTAGAAGTTTGGAACTCTCTTCCACAAATGGAATTGATGCTGGATCAATTGTTAATTTTAAATCTGAGATTGATAACTTTTTGTTAACCAAAGGTATTAAGGGATATGGGCCAAAGGTGGCAGTTATGGAGTTAGGTCGCAGATCAGCCATGATCTCATTGAATGGCGGAGCAGGCTCGAGGGGCTGAATGGCCTACTCCTGTTCCTATGGGCCGGGAGGAAGCACTCCTGTTCCTCTTGGCCCACGAGCAATGCTGTAGGGCACTTACCTTTTCCATGAAGCAGTCGTCGCCTCCCTCCAAGGCCCGGGAAACCCGACCGGCCAGGGTTAAACCTGGAAGACAGGTTAAATATGAGGCACGCAACCTCATTATAATGTTTAATGGCCAACCCACCTCCTGGGAGCAGGTGGGTTGCCCGTCCCTGCCCCGCCTCTGTTAAAACTGAAAGTGGGCAAGTTGGAGGCAGGTTGGGGTGGATTTGAAATTTTTTAAATGTTAACATTCCACACGACCCCAACCCACCTGTTTTTTGCAGTTAAAATTACCCTCTTTGTGTTTAAATACAGGGGGGAATTTTAACCATTGGAGCGCGTGGGTTTGGGTGCGGGTGGGGGGTGAAAACCGGGAAAATTGCAAGCGCGTCGGGAAGCCAACTCCAACCCACCGACTTCCGCGTTTAACTCGAGTGCGTTAGGCTTGTTGCACGCAACCCCCTCGGGAAAGACGGGTTGTCTATTAACAAATGCTAATTGCGCAACTGGAGCGATATTTCAACTGACTTTCAAATTTAACAGCGCATCCATGGGTTTCCCGGGCTTCCTGAAGTTAGTCAGTGAAAGCAAGGCAAGAACACAATGGCAATTGAGGGGGCTGAATCAATTTTGTGGAAATACTGCAAGAAATACTCAGTACTCACAGCTACTTTCTTACCTGCTGGTGGGAAAGGGTTTGTTCACAGTACTTTTGCTGTGAGGTTACTTTCTACACTTCGGAGGTTTTCTGAATCGCATCAGGATGGGTGGTGCTTTGGCTGCCTTAGATTGGACCTCAGACAAGGAGCAATATGACCAGCACCAGCAGTAGTACCAGCAGCAGCAGCAGTCTGCTGTTGAGAGACTTGTAGCTGTACACCAGAGAGGAGACCAACAGCAGCAGCAGCCTGCCCTTCAGAAAACTGCAGCTGGACAGCAAAGAGGGGAGCAGCAGAGGGGTGCAGCTCGCAGGAGGCACTACCCGTGACACAGGGTGTACAAATTTGCTGGAATTCTTTGAGGATGTAACGAGCAGGGTGGATAAAGAGGAACCGGTAGATGTCGTGTATTTGGATTTCCAGAAGGCATTTGATAAGGTGCCACATAAAAGGTTACTACACAGGTTGGGCCTATACTCATTGGAGTTTAGAAGAATGGGAGGGGATCTTATTGAAACATATAAGATTCTGAAGGGGCTTGACAGGGTAGATGCAGAGAGGATGTTTCCCCTCGTGGGGGAATCTAGAACTAGGGGGCATAATTTCAGAATAAGGGGGCACCCTTTTAAATTGGAAATGAGGAGGAATTTCTTCTCTGAGGGTCGTGAATCTTTGGAATTCTCTTCCCCAGAGAGCTGTGGAGGCTGGGTCATTGAATATATTTAAGGTGGAGATAGACAGATTTTTGAAAGGTAAGGGAGCCAAGGGGCGGCACGGTGGCATAGTGGTTAGCACTGGTGCCTCACAGCGCCAGGGACCCGGGTTCGAATCTGACCTCGGGTGACTGTCTGTGTGGAGTTTGCACATTCTCCCCGTGTCTGCGTGGGTTTCCTCCGGGTGCTCCGGTTTCCTCCCACAGTCCAAAAATGTGCGGGTTAGGTTGATTTGGCTATGATAAATTGACCCTTAGTGTTAGGGGGGGATTAAATATGTGGGGTTACGGGGATAGGATGGGATATGTTAGGGGGAATTAAATACGTGGGGTTACGGGGATAGGGTGGGATATGTTAGGGGGAATTAAATACGTGGGGTTACGGGGATAGGATAGGATATCTTAGGGGGAATTAAATACGTGGGGTTACGGGGATAGGGTGGGATATGTGTCGGTGCAGGCTCGATGGGGATTCTGTGTGGGAAAGCAGGGACAGGGTACTGGATTTGGATGATCAGCCATGATCGTATTGAATGGTGGAGCAGGCTCGACGGGCCGAATGGCCTACTCCTGCTCCTAGTTTCTATGTTTCTATGTTTCTATGTTATGGGGAGCGGGGAGGGAAGTGGAGTTGAGGCCAAGATCAGATCAGCCATGATCTCATTGATTGGCGGAGCAGGCTCGAAGGGCCAAATGACCTACTCCTGCTCCTACATCTTATGTTCTTATGTTCTGAGTTTCCTTGACATGTCAGAACAGCAGTGTTTCAGGATGCTCAGGTTGTCATCTCAGATGGTGGTAGACATCTGCAGCCTGCTAGAAGAAGACCTGCTGGACCTGGTGGCCACGCGTTACCAGTGGCTGTCAAAGTCACCACCGCCCTCAATTTTTTAGCATCCAGATCCTTCCAGGGCTCTGCCGGAGACAGATCCAGAATCTCTCAATCGGCAGCCCACAAAGCATAAGACAGGTGACTGATGGGTTGTTTGCCAGGGCTGGCAATTATGTTAACTTCGCCTGCGATGACACCAGTCAGAATGAGTGGGCACTTGGGTTTGTGTCTCTGACTGGCTTCCCACTGGTGCAAAGCGTCATCAACTGCACACACGTGGCAATTCGGGCACCCCCAAATCAACCAGGAGTATTCGTTAACTGCAAGTACTTCCACTCCAGCAATGCGCAGCTGGTGTGAAACCACAAAGAGATATTTCTGCAGGTGCGCACAAGATTCCTGGGGAGCTGCCATGATACTTTCATCCTGCCGCAGTCCAAGCTCCCTGACGTCTTTGGACCTGGAAGCCTGGAAGCACACTTAAGGGGCGGGGGCTAGGGGACACTTCAAACTTGGCTGATGACACCCGTCAGAAACCCAACCAATGAAGCCAACAGTGCTAAAATGAATGCCATATGACCGCCAGATGTGTGATCAAACAAGCCACCAGCATGCTGAAGATGCGCTTCAGGTGCCTAGACAGATCTGGAGGTGCCCTTCAGTACACACCAACCAGCGTCTCCAGATTGACTTGTACTTCTTGCAATTTAGTATACTGTATTCGCTGCTCACAATGCGGTCTCCTCTACATTGGGGAGACCAAACGCAGATTGGGTGACCGCTTTGCGGAACACCTCCGTTCAGTCCGTAAGGGTGACCCCGAGCTTCCGGTCGCCTGTCACTTTAATTCTCTGTTCCACTCCCACTCTTACCTCTCTGTCCTCGGCCTCTTACACTGTTCCAATGAAGCTCAACGTAAGCTCGAGGAGCAGCACCTCATCTTTCGATTAGGCACTTTACCGCCTTCTGGACTCAACATTCAGTTCAACAATTTCAGACCATAACCCCTGCCCCCATTTTTCAGGCAGCTGTTGATGATTCTGCCATTCCTATTTGCAAAATTTAACCACTCCTGCCTCCTACCCTAGTACACACTGTTCCTTCAATTCCTTCCTCCCCTCCCCCTTTCCCTGTCTCTGCACCTGCTTAAAATCTGTTACATCTCTAACCTTTTCCAGTTCTGATGAAGGGTCACCGACCTGAAACGTTAACTCTGTTTCTCTCTCCACGGATGCTGCCTGGCCTGCTGAGTGCTTCCAGCATTTTCTGTTGTTATTTCAGATTTCCAGCATCCGCAGTATTTTGCTATTATCTCCAGAATGGTTGTTGTGTGCTGCGCTCTGCACAACATTGCGCAGCAGCGAGGTTTGGACCTGCAGGAGAAACAAAGCGCAGAGATCAGATCCTCTTCGGACAATTTCAAGGAGGAGAAAGATGAGGAAGACGAGGAGGATGAAGGTGATGAGGGCAATGCAGCACCAGCTGCTCACATTGCTGCTCAGGATGCCAGGGATACACTTATTAATGCAAGGTTCACTTAGGTTGCACCAGTGCACTGATGTTAGAAGCAGATGCAATGACCACTCTTCCCGCCAACCTCCCCCCCCTGCCCCCCCTGCCCCCCCCACCACCATGCCAGTGACACAAAGCAGTCCTACAAACAACCAACCACCCCTTGCACATTCCCTTTCCCCATCAATTCATGTCTTCCCACTCATCATCAAACAAGTTAAAAGGCGACTTGCCACCCAGCAACCAAGAATGGGCAAGATGGGAAAGTGGTGCAAAAGAATAACATTTGTTTGATTTGAAATAAAGAACAGAAACTTAACAACATAAAATTTTCTCACACACGCTGAGCGCACTGGATACAGCAAAGGCTATGGGCCCCGACAACATCCTGGCTGTCGTGCTGACGACTTGTGCTCCAGAACTACCCGCACCTCTAGCCAAGCTATTCCAGTACAGCTACAACACTGGCATCTACCCAACAATGTGGAAAACTGCCCAGGTATGTCCTGTCCACAAAAAGCAGGACAAATTTAATCCGGCCAATTACCGCCCCATCAGTCTACTCTCAATCATCAGCAAAGTGATGGAAGGTGTCATCAACAGTGCTATCAAGCAACACTTACTCACCAATAATCTGCTCACTGATGCCCAGTTTGCGTTCCACCAAGACCGCTCGGCTCCCGACCTCATTACAGCCTTGGTCCAAACATGGACAAAGGAGCTGAATTCCAGAGGTGAGGTGAGAGTGACTGCCCTTGACATCAAGGCAGCATTTGACCAAGTGTGGCATCAAGGAGCCCTAGTAAGACTGAAGTCAATGGGAATTGGGGGGAAAACTCTCCACTGGCTGGAGTCATACCTAGCACAAAGGAAGATGGTTGTGGTGTTTTGAGGTCAATCATCACAGCCCCAGGACATCGCTGCAGGAGTTCCTCAGGGCAGTGTCCTAGGCCTAACCATCTTCAGTTGCTTCATCAATGACCTTCCCTCCAACATAAGGTCAGAAATGGGGATGTTCGCTGATGACTGCACAGTGTTCAGCGCCATTCACAACTCCTCAGATAATGAAGCAGTCTGTGCCCGCATGCAACAAGACCTGGACGGTGTTCAGGCTTGGGCTGATAAGTAGCAGGTAACATTCGCGCCACACAAGTGCCTGACAATGACTATCTCCAACAAGAGAGTCTAACCACCGCCCCTTGACATTCAATGGCATTACCATCGCCGAATCCCCCACCATCAACATCCTGGGGGTCACCATTGACCAGAAACTTAACTGGACCAGCCACATAAATACTGTGGTAACAAGAGCAGGTCAGAGGCTAGGTATTCTGCAGCAAGTGTCTCACCTCCTGACTCCCCAAAGCCTTTCCACCATCTACAAGGCACAAGTAAGGAGTGTGATGGAATACTCTCCACTTGCCTGGATGAATGCAGCTCCAACAATACTCAAGAAGCTCGACACCATCCAGGACAAAGCAGCCCACTTGATTGGCACTCCATCCACCACCTTAACACGGGTAACATGGTGGCATAGTGGTTAGCACTGTTGCCTCACAGCGCCAGGGACCCGGGTTCGAATCTGGCCCTGGGTGACTGTCTGTGTGGAGTTTGCACATTCTCCCCGTGTCTGCGTGGGTTTCCTCCGGGTGCTCCGGTTTCCTCCCACAGTCCAAAGATGTGCGGGTTAGGTTGATTTGGCAATGATAAATTGACCCTTAGTGTTAGGGGGATTAAATACGTGGGGTTACGGGGATAGGGTGGGATATGTGTCGGTGCAGGCTCGATGGGCCGAAATGGCCTCTATCTGCACTGTGGGGATTCTGTGATCAGCCATGATCTCATTGAATGGCGGAGCAGGCTCGAGCGGCCGAATGGCCTACTCCTGCTCCTATCTTCTATGTTTCTATGTTAAACATTCACTCCCTCCACCACCGTGGTTGCAATGTGTACCATCTACAAGATACACTGCAGCAACTCGCCAAGGCTTCTTCGACAGCACCTCCCAAACCCGCGACCTCTTCCACCTAGAAGGACAAGAGCAGCAGGTGAATGGGAACACCACCACCTCCAAGTTCCCCTCCAAGTCACACACCATCCTGACTTAGAAGTATATCGTCACTGGGTCAAAATCCTGGAACTCCCTCCCTAACAGCACTGTGGGAGTACCTTCACCACACGGACTGCAGCGGTTCAAGAAGGCGGCTCACCACCACCTCCTCAAGGGCAATTAGGGATGGGTTATAAATGCTGGCCTTGCCAGCGACGCCCTGATCCCATAAACGAATAAAAAAAACCAGGGCGCAACCCCTTATGCAACTACAAAGCTCAACTCTTCCTTTTCCAACTGCTCCTATGTGGTGCAACCCCTGAGGCTTCAGCAGATGTAGAGGCAGGCTGCACAGATCCCTGCTCTCACTGCTGAGACATCCTCTTGGTTTTGGAGCCCGTGAGGGCCCTGCCAAAGTCTGCTCAATCTGCACCCAGCAGCACGTCAAGTGAGGCGTCATTAAAGCCTTTGATCGTCCTGATTGCATACTGAGCTTTCTTCCTCTGTTGCTTCTAACTCCAAGCTCCTGCAAATTCCATCTTTGGATTGGCCCTTAAATACTGGAGTTGAGATTACATCATGCGGGTTCTCAACACGCCCGGTGCAGCGCAACCGTTGCCAAAGCTGGGAGTAAAATGATAATGAGGTGGTTGCATTAAAAAGCCACAGACAGACGCGCTGATCTTATTTCCGGGCTTCCCACTCGATTTAGGACCCCCCTACTCCCATCGTATCTCCGAGTAAATATCGGGGCCATTTTGTTTGTGGTTTTCATTTTCATCTGCATTCAGAGCTGTCTCAGGCTAGTGTATTCTGTCCAGCTTCAATACCATGAGGCTACTGAGCACTGTACATGCCTGTAGTTTCTCTAAATATAACTTGGGAGTTCACAGGCTCCTGCAGTGACCTGAGGTTCAGTACCTAAAACAAAGCAGCTTGCAGCCAGCATTCTAACATCTGTTCCTTTTCTGCCATTGTTGGCCTGCAAGAACAGTGTGGTAGCACTGCCCGTGGCCCAGAACAGGACACCAGTACAGCACCACAGTACATCCTGCATTGCTTTCATCAACATTTACAATTACCAGCCCAGCTGCACACATTTAGGAGGTTGCAGTTACTGATCTTAAGGAGGTAGCGCAGGGTGAGTCACATTACACAAGTGAGAAGGAGCAAGTGGTGGTGGCAGAAGAAAAGCAGGAACATGCTCCCCGAATGGCCATATGGCGTCATCAATCCTGTTATTTTTCAGTAATCAAGGAACTGGAAATTCTGGTTGTGGCCAGCACTTTAGCTGATACAACAATGCCAGCTTGGAATGAGCATGGGCAGAAAAGTTAAGGGCAGCAGTCAATTTGTCTGCCACTGATAATGCTGTGCCAACTTGCAGGTTAGCTGCAAGTATCCTCACAGCAGATAGCAAAGCTCGTCCAGGATGCGTGTAGCACTATTACATTTGATAGCATAAAGTTACATGGGCAGGTTACAAGTAAAAAGCCGATTGATTATCTTCAGAGAGACTTGGATTGATTGGGGTTGACAATGCAGCCCTGCACATCAGTGCTGCATGCACTAGCACAGAAATGAGCTGCCCTCATCAAGTAACCAACAATCAGCCTACATGCATAATTTTCTGGCACTTTCGGGCTATCACTCACAGCATGCCTGCACTGGGGCCACATTATCAGCTACCAGAAGCCAGTGAAGGGCACGGTAGAGGCGCAGCAGGGGTCACAGCCAGCCAGAGGTAATGGGGACAAAGGACAGAGGTAACCAAGTTTATTTTTTAATTTTAATGGTGATTTCCTCTTCAGCATTGGTTCTAAACGGGTGCTGCGTGGACAGAGTGCTGCTCAGATACTCCAGCTGCATTACATAAGAACATAAGAAATAGGAGCAGGAGTAGCCCATTTGGCCCTTCAACAAGATCATGGCTGATCTTCTACCTCAACTCCACCTTCCCGCACTATCCCAATATCCCTTAATTCCCTTCGTTCCCAAAAATTTATCGACCTTTGTCTTGAATTTACTCAACGACTGAGCATCCACAACTCTCTGGGGTAGAGAATTCCAAAGATTCACCGCCCTCTGAGTGAAGAAATTTCTCCTCATCTCAGTCCTAAATGGCCGACCCCTTATTCTGAGACTGTGAGCCCGTGTTCTAGATTCCCTAGCCAGGGGAAACATTTTCTCAGCATTAACCCTGTCAAGCCTCTTAAGAATTTTATATGTTTCAATTAGATCACCCCTCATTCTTCTAAACTTTAAGGAATATAGACCTAGTCTACTCAATCTCTCCTCAGAGGGCAATCCCCTCATCCCACGAACCAGTCTAGTGAACCTTCAATGCACTCCCTCTAAGGCAAGTATGTCTTTCCTTAGGAAAGGAGACCAGAACTGTACACAGTACTCCAGGTGTGGTCTTGCCAATGCCCTGTATAATTGTAATAAGACTTCTTTACTCTTATACTCTAATCCCTTTGTAACAAAAGCTAACATACCATTTGCTTTCCTAATTGCTTGCTGTACCTGCATGTTAACTTTCTGTGATTCATGTACAAGGACCTCCAGATCCCTCTGCATGCAAACATTTCCCAATCTCTCACCATTCAAAAATGTTCTGCTTTTTTGTTTTTCCTACCAAAGTGGATAACTTCACACTTCCCCGCATTGTATTCCATTTGCCTTGTTCTTGCCCATTCAGTCAACCTGTCTATATCTCTCTGCAGCCTCTTTGCGTCCTCCTCACAGCTTACTTTCCCACCTAACTTTGTATCATCAGCAAACTTGGATACGTTATACTCAGTCCATTTTTTATTTTGGCCGATCTCTAGGTTGGCCCCTCGTGGCGGCCCTTGGCATGGTCTGTGGCCACCATTGCACCGTCTGGCACCGTGTCTCAGTGCCAGGCTGCGGCCACGGCACCACACCGCCCTGGTGGGCTAGTGGAGGCTGTCAAACGGCCTGCAGAGTGCGCAGCGGCCCTCCCCTTTAACAGAAGGGGAGGGGTGCTGAAACGCGTGAGCGCCACATGGGGCGGCCGCGTAGCGCTCTGGCGCTACCATGTTTTGCGCCCCACGCACCGCCCCGAGAGGAAGTGGAGCACTCAAGATAGCGCTCCACTTCTTCGCTGCCGCGGTAAACCCAATTTAGCAGCCGGGGCGGTACTCCCGCCCCAAGCACTAAATGTGAGGCGCTATTTCAGTTACCGCCCCCAAACGAGGCGTAACCGAATTTCGCCCCCCAAAGTTTTTGTTTAATGTCTTTGCCATTTCCTTATTGCCCATTATAATTTCTCCTGTGTCTACCTCTAATGGGCCCACATTTACTTTCACTAATCTCTTCCTATTTACACACCTATAGAAATGTTTACAATCTGTTTTTATGTCTCTTGCTAATTTACTCTCATACTCTTTTTTCTCTTTCCTTATCAATTTCTTGGTCCTCCTTTGCTGAATTCTAAAATCCTCCCAATCCTCAGACTTACTACTCTTTTTGGCAACATTATAAGCCTCTTCCTTTGATTTAATACTATCTTTAACTTTTATTGTTAGCCACGGTTGGACTACTTTTCCTGTGGGGTTTTTGTACCTTAAAGGAATGTATATTTGTTGTAAATTATCTATTAATTCTTTAAATGCTAGCCATTGCTTATCTACCGTCATACCTTTTAACGTAGTTTCCCAATCTGCCTTAGACAACTCGCCCCTCATACCTACGTAGTTTGCTTTGTTTAGATTTAAGACCCTAGTTTCGGATTTAACTAAATCATTTTCAAACTCAATATAAAATTCTGCCATATTATGGCCACTCTTCCCTAAAGGTCCCTTTACTACAGGTTATTAATTAACCCTTTCTCATTGCACAATACTAGATCTAAAATAGTGTCTTCCTTAAGTTAGTTCCTCAACATACTGATCTAGAAAACTATCTTGTATACATTCCATGAATTCGTCCTCCACACTATTACTGCAAATTTGATTTGCCCAGTCTATATGTAGATTGAAGTCCCGCATGATTACTGTATTACTCTTGTTACATGCGCCTCTAATTTCCTTATTTATACTCTGCCCTACATTATAAGCCCCCAACAGCAGTTGTAAACAACCCCCATAAATGTTTTCTGCCCCTTGCTGTTTCTTAGCTCCACCCAAACTGATTCTACTTCTTGATTTTCGGAGCTAAGATCCTTTCTCTCTACTGTCTTTATCCCATCCTTTATTATCAGGGCTACCCCTCCTCCTTTTCCATTTTACCTATCTCTTCTAAAATGTAAGTATCCTGTAATATTTAGTTCCCAACCTTGGTCACTTTGCAACCACGTCTCCGTAATGGCTATTAGATCAAACCTATTCATTTGTGTCTGCGCTATTAATTCATCTATTTTGTTGCGAATGCTTTGCGCATTCAGATATAGTGCCTTTAGCTTTGACTTTTTTCTATTTTTCCCTGATGTCACCTTAGTCACTGATGCCCTATTACCTTTGTTACTCTCTCTGTCCCTTCCTGACCCACGCTGGTTATTTTTACCCAGAAATCTACACTGCTCTAGAGCCTTGACATTTCCCTTGCTGCTTTTAAATTTACTCTTTCCTGAATCCGCCCAACCCCCTTTGTTTAGTGCATGTGCGGAAATCCCGAACTTGCGGTGGATTTCAAAGGCGGTATGACGGCGTACTCTCAGAGTACACCATCATACTCACTGCAAAAAATAAGAGGATCAGTCCCGTATTACAAATAGTTTTTTATATTGTATTTCGTGCACATCTTGATAAGTGACAGGACTCCTGGATGAAAGTCTTCTGTAGATGTAAAGTTAGATGTTGAGAGAAATCTCTAGTATATATTTCACACCAAAGTCTCCTGGAGAGAGCTGTCAATCAACCAAGGTTTAAAACATAATGAAGGGTACTATTGCATAAAATGACTGATGCAGGTGTTCATTAATTGTCTGATTACCCAGGACTTGTTAATTAACACCTAAAATGCAGAAATGCTATTACCACATTTAAAATAAAGGGAAAAGAAATATTAAATAAACTAATCAAACTCAAAGAGCATAAAACCCCGGTCCAGATGGATTGCATCCACGCATTTTAAAAGAATCTAGGGGAGAGATAGCAGAGGCATTACTACACATATTTAATAAATCGTTAGAAAAAGGTGTAGTGCCAGATAGCTAACGTTATACCTATATTTAAGAAGGGAGATGGAACATGTCCAGAGAATTATGGACCAGTCAGCTAGTGGGTAGTAGGAAAAATAATAGAATCCCTACTAAAGGAAAAAATAGAAAAACATCTAGAAAGCAAAAATATAATAATGAATAGTCAACATGGATTTTAAATGCTTGACCAACCGCATTGAATTCTTTGAGGAGGTAACAGAGAAGAGAGTAGACAAGGGTAATGCAGTAAATGTAATATATCTAGATTTCCAAAAGGCCTTCGATAAGGTACCACATAATAGATTAATGAATAAGGTCAGAGTATGTGGAGTCAGGGGACAATTAGCAGAATCAGCAGTTCTGACGAAGGGTCATCGACCTGAAACATTAACTCTGCTTGTCTCTCTACAGATGCTGCCTGACCTGCTGAGTATTTCCAGCATTTTCTGTTTATCTTTCAGATTTCCAGCATCCGCAGTATTTTGCTTTTGTGTTGTTGTAACAGAATTAGCTTTCTGGCTGAAAGACAGAAAGCAGAGAGTAGGAGTAAAGGGTAGCTATTCAGAGTGGCAGAAGGTGGGAAATGGGGTCTCACAAGGATAAGTGCTGGGACCACTGTTGTTCACAATTTATATTAACAATTTAGACTTTGGAATCAAAAGCACAATTTCTAAATTTGTGGATGACACCAAATCAGGAGGGGCTGCAACAAATTATAAAAAGACATTAATAAACTTGAAGAATGGACATATAATTGGCAAATTAATTTCATCATAGATATGTGTGAGGTATTACATTTTGGTAAAAAAAAAATTAGCAGGTCACATATTACTTGGAAAATAAGAATCTAAATTGGTAGAGGAGTAAAGGGATCTGGCAGTACAAATACACAAATCACTAAAAGTTGTGACGCAGGTCAATAAGGCCGTAAATACCAAGCACTAGGGTTTATTTCTGGAGGGATAGAATTGAAAAGTAGAGAAGTTATGCTAAACTTGTATCAAACCTTGGTTAGACCACACTTAGAGTACTGTGTGCAGTTCTGGTCCCCATATTATAAAAAAGATATAGAGGTACTGGGGAGGGTGCAAAAAAGATTTACAAGGATGATACCAGAACTGCAAGGTTATAACTACCAGGAAAGGATGAACAGGCTGAGTCTCTTTTCTCTTGAAAAGAGAAGGCTGAGGGGTGACCTAATAGAGGTCTTTAAAATCATGAAAGGTTTTGATAGAATAGACAGAGAGAGGGCGTTTCCACTTGTGGGGAATAGCAAAACTAGAATCCATCAATGTAAGCTCGTCACCAAGGAATCAAATAGGGAATTCAGAAGAAACTTCTTTACAAAGAGAGTGGTGAGAATGTGGAACTGGTTACCACATGGAGCAGTTGTGGTGAATAGTATACATCCAATTAAGGCGAAGCTAGATAAGCATATGAGGGAGAAGGGAATAGAGGGTTATGCTGATAGAGTTAGATGAGGAAGGATGGGAGGAGGCTTGAGTGGAACATAAATACCGGCATGGACTGGTTGGGCTGAATGGCCTGTTTCTGTGCTGTATATTCTATGTAGTTCTATGTAAAACAAAGCCTTAGTATCCAAACTAATTTATAGACTAAACAACTTGACCTGGATTCTGATCTTCATTTTGAAATTTGGTCAGGACAGGCAGCTTCCATTTTAACTCTGACTATTTTTGAAACTCTGCTCGCGTGATAAAGACAAAATTTCCTCCATTTGACACAGGATGAAAACGTTGCTTATATCACACGACTTCCCCTCTTGGGGGTGACCTTTTGGCTGTAGCCATGAAGAGAAGAGGAAGTTTGGGTGCATCGTGGGTCTGATTTTTCAGTTCCCCAATGCCTGTTCAGTGCCAGCACCACCATTGGTGATCAGACAATAAATTAGCAGAGCATTGTCAAAACATGATGGCCCAAAAATTCGTGAGGAAGCCTTCGTGCGAGGGTAAGGCTTCCCCGCGATCTCTCACTGCGCGTTGGCTTTTTCAGTTCCAGCTCGCGCGAACTTGATGTTCTGGACAGCTGCTGTGCTGGGCTTGCGTATCCCACAGGCGCAGTTAATTCGTGCGAGCTGTGGGATCACGTGACTCAGTTAGAGCCAATGGCAGCACACCATCTTCCATTCATAACTTTCACATAAGTGCTGTGAAAGCTATGAATACTATAGCCCCCCAAAAGAACAGCTAAACCTCAATTAAATTTTTTTTAAAAACCATCACATTAATAAAATGACCCAGATATTGATCTCGCTCTGTTCCCGCGGGGGTAAGGCTTCCCCGCGATCTCTCACTCCGCGTGTGCTTTTTCAGATCCAGCTCGCACGAACTTCATGTTCCAGACATCAGCTGGGCAGTGCTTGCGTATCCCACCGGCGTAGTGAATTCGTGCGAGCTGTGGGATCACGTGACTCAGTTAGAGCCAATGGCAGCACACCATCTTCCATTCATAAGTTACACATACGTGCTGTGAAATCTATGAATCTTACACCCCCCCAAAATAACAGCTAAACCTCAATTAAATTTAAAAAAAAAACCATCACATTAATAAAATAAGTATAGTTAAATAAATTAACCATTTTAAATAAAAAATTAAATTTTTGAAAAAATTTAAAATCTTTTAAAAAGTTATAAAAATAAACTTACCTGTCTTTAAAGTCTCTAAAAAAGATATACCTGTTAAAAAAAATTCAAAAAAATACTTAATTCACTACTTACCTTGTTAAAAGTGGGTCTTACTCCTCCTTTTTCCATTTCTAAAATCTTCCGTCCTTACCTGCGCGTCCAAAGCATGAAGTGCACAGCGTGCGCGCAGCCTGTAGCGCGCACGCGATGCACCGAGGAACCGCCCCCTTTTCAAAAGACCAAGTGCCGGTTTTCAGCGCATGCGCAGGGCATGCAGAAAACCGGCAATTGGAGAGAGAATACGCGAGAGTACGCAGTGCGTACTCTCGCGCAGCGGGATGAATTTTTGGCCCAATAAGTATAGTTAAATAAATTAACCATTTTAAATAAAAAATTAAATTTTTGAAAAAATTTAAAATCTTTTAAAAAGTTATAAAAATAAACTTACCTGTCTTTAAAGTCTCTAAAAAAGATATACCTGTTAAAAAAAATTCAAAATAATACTTAATTCACTACTTACCTTGTTAAAAGTGGGTCTTACTCCTTTTTTTATGTGTAAAATCTTCCATACTTACCTGCGCGTTGAAACCACTAAGTGCACAGCGTGCGCGCAGCCTGTAGCGCGCACGCGGTTCACCTAGGAACCGCCCCCTTTTCCATTCACCAAGTGCCGGTTTTCAGCGCATGCGCAGTGCATGCAGAAAACCGGCAATTGGAGACAGAATACGCGAGAGTACGCAGTGCGTACTCTCGCGTATCAACACAAATTTTTGGGCCAATATTTAACAAAAAACAAAATACTGTAGAGGCTAGAATTTGAAATAAAAACAGAACATGCTGGAAACACTTAGCAGGTAAGGCAGCATCTGTAGAGAAAGGAAATAGGTTATGTTAAAGGTTATAAAAAGGTTAGGTTCATCTGACGAAGGGTCCTAGACCTAAAACGTTCACCTAACCTTTTTCTTATTCCCACAGATGCTGCATGACCTGCTGAGTGTTTTCAAATTAATATTTAATATAGGAAAGCAGTATTTCAGTACAGTAGATCAACCCATTTTCTAATTTTACAATTTAAAGAAGAGTTCTAAAGATGTTATTCTTAAGAGCTCTATCAAAGAGCTATTATATAAAACTGACATTCTGTACTCAGGTCTGACAGTGCATGCATGACAACTCATTGTTTCAGTTCACCTAATGTTTTGTGATCAAAATAAATTGCAATCTTATCAACCTCCCTTTGTGCTAGAAGGCATTGAAGAACGAACAGTTTCTATTGTACGTATCAAACTCAGGTCTCCGAGAAAATCAGCATTAGCCTAGAAGAAAGTGTTACAGATATCCTTTCCTTTTATTTTGAAAAAAATCTGACTCTTTTGGGTTGCTGCCTTAGAGCTTATTATATTTATATGTACTGGAGCAAATAAAGGTACACAAATTTCATTCATCAACAAACAATTCACACTGTGTGAATGTCAATTCAAAACACGTGATGCATTGCTGCTGATAAATGTGGTCTATACATTTTGTTCCATTGGCAACAGTTCAACATAACTGACTATGCTAGAAAGAAACAAAGAACTTGCATTTCTATAGCACCTTTCACAACCTCAGAATGTCCCAAGATACTTCACAGCCAATGAAGTATTTTTGAAATGTAGTCGCTGTTGTAATATAGGGAAACGCAGCAGCCAATTTGTGCACAGCAAGGCACCACAAATAGCAATGAGATAAATGACCAGATAATCTCTCCTAGTAGTGTAGGTTGAGGGATAAATATAGGCCAGGACACTGGAATGTCCTCCCTGCTGTTCCTCAAATGATGCTACATGATCTTTTATGACCACCTGGGAGGGCAGATCAGGTCGTGATTTAACGCCTCATCTAAAACAATGTCAATGTCAGCCTGGATTCGGTGCTCAAGGCTCTGAAGTGAGGCTTGATTCCACAACCTTCTGATTCTGAGGTGAGACTGGATTCCGCAACCTTCTGACTCTGAGGTGAGGCTGCTACCCCTGAGCCGAGGCTGACGCGTAAACCTGGAAGGGGACATTTGACCCTCTCTCAAATAACATGCAACTTATTTTCTGATGCAGCAATCCCAAGTCCATACTTGTGGTGCAGTAGCAAAAAAGCATGTTTTTGTGAAGCTGGCATTAATATCAATGAAGTTCAGAAAAATAAATTATGTACTAGTGGATCTTATGTGCGTTCTTATTGTATTTTGGAGGATATTCTGCTTTATATAATGACCAGAATTAAATGATATGGGTAAAGATTTTATCTTTTATTGAAAGATTTTATCCCCATTCCCACAGATGTGTAGTTCTTGTTGAAGTTATCACTGCTGTACCACTACCAGGGAAAGTTTTCCATTGACAAGTCCCCATTAACCAGCACCTGAACAGGTGGTCATTTGTGATCATCCAGGTCTGGTTGACTGGCTCACTCTGGCCACAATGTCCAGGGTCAGAATAAAAATATTTAAGCCTTGTGGATGATGGGGCGGGCAAAGGCCACTTTGTCGAGTGTTGGTAGCAGTTTACTGGCATATGTAGAGCACCTGGAATCAGATTGGGGGGTGGCGGTGGGGGGGGGGGGGGGGGCGGCAAGAGCAGCGAGGGCACTGGGAAAAGGCATTGATACCAAAGATGCCAGGAAGAGAAAACCGCAAGGGTGCCTAAATTACACCCAGCTCTGCATGCAGGGAGAGGCTCAGGACCAGCCTATGCAAACATGGCAGAGGCCTGCAATCACGTCATGAAAACAACAAGGAGTTCCGGGAACAAGCTGTGAGGGTTCATAGAATGGGGGCCGTGATTTTGCTGACCTCAGCAAGTCCATGGTGGGCGACGTCAATGGCGGCTCCTGACTCCGCTGCTGGCTCCATCCCGCTGTCCGAAATGAATTTCCCTTGATTGGGCTTGTTAAGCCCGCCCAGCGTGTTTCCCAGCCAATTAGAGGAAGCGGGTCTGGTGACGTCATTTGATGACGCGTCATCAGCCGGCTTTCTTAAAGGTACCATGTCCAAATTTATTTTGACATTTGTGCTGTCAGTGTTCTACAGCATTGAGGTGCTGCAATCACTGACAATCACTGCAACAGAGGTGCACGGCTGAACCCAGGCTCTCCCATGACACAGCATGCAGGGAGGTCCTCTTCCCTTCCCATGGGTAGAAGAGACCTCCCCAGGAGATCAACACAGCCTGGTTGCACATTGCAGAGGAGGGCACAAGCAGGGATGTGGTCAGGAGGACCTGGGTGCAGTGCCGCAAATGTTTCAATGATCTCAGTAGATCACGAAACGTTAGTACAAAGCCACACTCAACCTCATTCTGCTGTGCCTCTCATCACATCCCCATCGCTCTGCCTTCCCTACCCTACTCCTGCACATCCTTACTCACACCAACTTGCCTTGGACCTCCACCCATCCCTCACTCTCTATCTATATTATCACATCCCCATCTCACTAGCCACCCCTCACACTCACCCTCATCCTAGTGCAATTATACCAACTAACATCACACAAGGATGGGCACTTAGGTGTTTTATGCAATGTCCATGTAAAGTTTCTGTTAATGTGCTGTCAAACATTGAAACCTTTATTTTCAACACTTTGAGTTCTTGGACAGATTTTTGGAAGTGACTTAGTGAGTTGCAGTGAATGGTGAGACATAACTCCCACAATGGTGATGAATATGAAAGGAATGGTTTGGGCATTGTACGGATGCTTTATGGTGTTGGTGTGGGGTGGTGTCAACCTGGCGCATCATGTGGCAGCCAGGATGTACAGCATTAAGTGAAGTAAATCCGGCCATGGTGAGGCCATCCCTGGCCTCCCAGGCAGTAATATCGTCGGGTGCTGATGCCCTCTGTCCTGTGCAGCATCAGTTGATTTCGGAGAAGGTTGGTGTTGGTGTTGCTGGTGTGTCTGGTGCTGCTGGTGTTGGGGCTGATGGTGGTGGGATTCTGAGGACCAAGGTGAGAGAGTATAAAGGGCACCCATGCTGATGAAATAGATGGCAGGTGAAGTAGAGATGACAGAAGCAATCTTTCAATGGTGGGAGAGGTAATGAGGTTAGACTGGATGGAGACTTGTGTAAAGACTTGCAGCATCCTGAATCTGTTGTGGAAATGCAATGAGGAAGAGCTTGTGGCTGAGGGAAGATATCTCTGTAAGGTGGGAGCTTTAACTTGATATTTCAAGCTGTCAACTCATCAGCTGATTCAATGATCACTGACCTCCCACCTTAGCTTCACAGACATGGTCTAGCAACAGTGTGAAACCCGTGGGCGAGCTGTCAAATTCAAAAGGTAAGTTTAAAACCATTGTTAAGTGGCTGTAAACGAGCCACTAATCATTTAAATTAGCTCCCCCGCCACTGCCTGTCGGGTCTGCTCAGAGCTGGCAGACCTGGCATCAGGAAAGGCAAGTGTGCGCGATTTGACAGCGGGTTCCCGACCCAGTGTCTATCAATTCACATTTAACTGCTGACCCACCACGATTCCTGTCCGCTGAGCACCGGCAAAATTCCGGCCATAAATTCTGGTCGGACTGGAAGGAGGCTATTCAGCATGTGCAACTGATGCAGAAAACCTGAACGGGGGGGCCTAATTTGACATGCATTCACAGATGCCAGAAAATCTGGCAGTGAGGGACAGGGAACTTGTGCGCCTGCAGAGGTCCAATAAAAATAGGTAAAAAAGTCCCAGATTACTAAGCCAAGTCCCAGGGCCCCGAAGAGAAGAGTGGTCTATGATGAGAGAAATTATGGAAGAGATTTCTCACCATGGGTAAGTTTGATTGATCTTAGCTATATTTTGCTAAATTGATTGTTATTTTTAGCTTTATATGGTAGGGGCTCTGTGTAACCAAAACAGCCACTCAAAATGCTTGTAAAAACATTTTGAGCAATTTTATTGGCTTTTTTTTGCAATGGTGGTCTGATTGGTAACTTTTGCTTATTTGTTTAGTGAATGAAAGTAGTGGAGTTCCAAGATTGTGGTTGACTGCTAGAAAATTAAAGGAAACCATGTAGGAGCCCAATCATGTTTGGTTATGTCCATCACGGAGACAATTCTATGTTGGTCAGGAGACTGGTGACAAACCTGAACAATGTTAACTAAAAGCTCATGATACAGATCACCGAGATCACTGAGAAGATCCTTCAAGTCCAAAAGTAGTGATTCAGTTGAGTTTTCAATGAATGGAAAGACAGGCACAGATCCGGGCGGTATGATTAAGGCACTCATCACTTTGACCTCGATCAGATGCAGGATGGCATTTTCATTAAAATGTGTGGAGAGGTAGGGTTGATTTTCTCTCTTTCTGTTATACACTGACTCAGGTTCAGACTAGTTCTGTCTCCACCAATACCGTAGTTTCTCAAAATAGGCCTGAGGATGATTGATGACCTTCTGAAATAGGGGCATTTGGCATTCAGTTAGCTGATCTCAGCTGGGGTGACCACAGAGGTGTTACAGCTAGTCTTTGGGCTAAGAAGTTTTCTTGATTCCTATCCGGCGACCCACACTCTAAATGTGCATTTATGGACTTTGGGTGTTGACAGGATTGAGCTGGGCTGTGATTTCTATCTCCCCATGGTCAACTGTCCTGCCAATACTTGTTGTCAAGTACATGAATAATGGCCACATTGATGAGGTAAGTGAGGGTGACCAGTGCTGTGGAACTGTGTCCCAACAAGGAGTCACTTGTTTAGGCGAAAAGAAAAAAAGAATCAGCACAATTGTGGTGAAGATTTCAGTAAAACCTGTTAGGTAAGTACCACCCAACAACATTAGCTGGGTATTCACATTGTCAGCAACCCAAAAGTCTGAAACCTTGGATTAAAAAAAAAGTGTCAGTATCCCCACCCCGATAAACCAAGGGGTAAAAATTGGGTGGGGGCGCCCCGAAAAAGTTAGCACCCCCGCAACCGATTTTCCCAGGTAGCACCCAGAGAGGGAGGAAGGGTGCTACTGGAAACGCCCCTCGTCCCTCTTGGGGCACTGCGAGCCAATATTGTGGCGCTGCGTACTGCAGTGCATGGTGCTGCGGCATGTCGCACCGCAGTACTGCAGGCCTTCCTCCCCTTATTAAAGGGGAGGGGCCTGGCGCAGCGCGACCCAGCACCCAGCTGGGCCACCAGGGATCGGGAGTGCTGGCAAACGAGCCCAGCACTCAAGAGGAGTGCCGGGCTCACGGAGAGCAGCCGGCACCCCGTGGGGAGGCTTCACGGGGGCCGGGGACAGCAACGGGGGCAGGTGCTGGCAGGCGGCCAGCAACAAAAATGGCTGCCTGCCACCTCCCCTTTAACTAGCGCCGCCCCAGCCGCAGGTAGGCCCCCCTGACCCCGGCGGAAGCCACCCAATATTACAGCCAGGGCACGAGCGGGGTGCTGCGCGTGGCAATGACGTCATCGCTGAATTTTACGGGAGGCGTTAGCGGCACCGCGCCCAGGTGCTAGTTGATTTGCTAACGGGAGGCGCAAATCAACCGAATTTAGCCCCCAAATGTTTTATTGTTAGAAAATTATAAACTGATCAAAAAATAAAGGTTAATTATGAATCACTATTTTTCTTTGGGAAATACAGAAATATACTCAGCAAATTAAATAGGTTACAGGTTTTTTCCAAAAAAGTGTACTTACCTTGTCAGTTGTTATTCTGTTTACCTAATTACAATCAGATGAAATCTGGTTTTAATTGCTCTAGTGATTTTAACTGCAACTGCTCCGAGAGTACATCTATCTGTGTGCAACCTACTAATGGCATTTAGAGGAGCAAACCCTGGTGAAATTCTGTACTGAACGTCTGTGTTAAAAACTGTTTGCACTGAACAAAGAAAAGGAAAATAGAATTTGCTAGCATAAATATTTGAGAATATTATACTCAGTGTAGATTTTAATAAACTGGGACCTCCAAAGGATTAAGAGCTTTATAAAAGCACTTAATTAATACTCTTCTTTTGCATAAATGCCCTTGTGTATTCAGGAAGTCAAAAGGTGCTTGATAGAAACTAATTAAATTGTTTCAGTTGACTCATGCTGTTATTAAAGTCTGTTTCACTGAGAAGTTACTTTACATATAATGTGGGTACTGGAATAGAAATACTTTGCATTTAACAATGGGTGCCTTGCAGGTACAATGGGCTAAATTTTCCACCTGTTCACTATGAATGGGTGAAAAATCTAATCTTATGTTGAAGCAAAAGGATAAGATATTTGTGTGATAGAAGTGGGTCTCTATCCTACATCATACAAAAAGATAAAGTACAGCGATATTTTATATGAAATTTTAGTTGAGCTAAGTTAAAATAGAGCTTTGTCATTTTTTTATTCCATTCACGGAATGTGGGCAAGGTGGCAAGGCCAGAATTCATTGCCCGTCCCTAGCTGCCCTAAGAAGGTATTGGTGGTTCTTCGTTTTGAACCGCTGCAGTCTTTGTGGTGCTTTTAGGTAGGGTGTTATTCTTTGTAGCAGTTTGATACAACTGAGTGACTTTCTAGGCTACTACAGAGGGAAGTTAAAAGTCAACCACATTGGTGTGAGACTGGAGTTACATGTGGGCGAGACCGAGTAAGGAAGGCAGGTTTCCTTCCCTAAGGGCATTAGTGAACCAGTTGGGTTCTTACAACAATTCGACAGCTTCATGATCAATTTTACTGATACCAGCTATTTATTTCCAGATTTTTAAAACTGAATTCAAATTTTCCAACTGTCATGGTGGGATTTGAACTCGCGTTCTTTGGAATATTAGTCCAGGTCTTTGCATTTTTAAAAGAAGTAAATTGATTTCTGAGTCATAAAGGGAGAATACACAAAGAACTGTCTGGGATCCAAATCTAATAAGTCAACTGATGTTTGACTTGGGTCATTATTTGTTGAAGTTGTTCAGATTCATTTTGCCTCTGGTTTGTTGCTGCAGGAAATAATTCAATTTGAAATATTTCTTATTGTTTATCCTGCAGCTCCACAAGCAGCTGTAGCCTATAGCTACTTTAAGTAATAGAGTAATGCAGTTCACACAGAGAGAGGATCAAATTAAGTTATCCAAATTCTCAGTGATCATACCATGAATTTTGTAATGGTGCAGTAGAAA
The DNA here is from genome assembly GCA_030390025.1 of Squalus acanthias. Lineage (NCBI taxonomy): Eukaryota > Metazoa > Chordata > Chondrichthyes > Squaliformes > Squalidae > Squalus > Squalus acanthias. The sequence continues at coordinate 90,727,694 of CM059434.1, read as the reverse complement.
ATCACAATATGAGCGTCAATGTCATTATTCTCTGTGTAATATGCAATGTTGCTTTATGTTCAGTTTTAAAGTTTTTTTTACTTTAAGACCTAACCTGCAGTGGGATAATGTAATGGTATATTATCTTCACAATGCATACTGAAAATATTTCGAGGTCTGTAGAATTAACAGCATAGAAGGAGGCCATTCGGACCATCATGTCTCTGTTGATTCTCTGAAAATTATTTATTTAATCTAATTTCCTTGTCCTTTTTAATTTTTCTTCTGAAATATTTATCCATTTTCCTTTTAAAAGCCTTTATGGATTCTGCTTCCATCATTGATTCCGATAGAGTATTCCATGTCCTAACAATCCTCTGTGTAAAAAAAAATTTAATTAAAAAAACAATCTAACCTCTTCATTCCTTTTGTAATTAGCTTAAATTTCTGTTCTCTCTGGTAGATTTATCTGCAGCTGATATATTGACACAAAAATGTTGGCAAATTTAATATAGCTAGACTCTCAATATTACTTTTTGTCTGATCTGCATTTTTGTTCGTTATATTTTCAAATTATTTTTACTACAGGTCACCCTGCTCAACCAACCTCTCTCCATTACATGAACCCTTATCAACTTAATACTTATGCCATGGCACTGAAAGCCGTAGGAGAAATCATTCAGGACTATGACAGTGACAAGATGTTCCCAGCATTAGGATTTGGTGCCAAGTTGCCTCCAGATGGAAGAATTTCACATGAATTTGCTTTGGTGAGATGATTTTTTTTGCAAATATTTTCTCAATCACAAAAATTATGTTGATGACTATTAACAAATCATTTGGCCTTAACTGTTGTTTTGTAAGTTTTACAGGTTTTCTGCTAGTTAATGAATCATTCAATTGGTCACATAATTATTTGTGGTGGCAGAAATTAAGGATTTATATCAGACACAAAAAGCTAACGATAGTTGTCTATATTGATTGAAAATCACCAGTGTGAAAAATAAGACTGTAACCCATTGAATTAACTGTCTTGTACTGATTTGATTTGGTGTAAGTGTAAAGCGTTTGCAGTTGTTAGAGCTTACTTGCTCAAAGAGGCCACAGCAATAACTGGTGTAGGAAATGTCACATCAGTATGGTAGGAGGAGCTTTTAACCCATGCTATACCAAACCTGGATGTATTTCCTGACGGAAAGGGGGTGATTTTCATCTTCACCACCTGGATGGTGACCTCCCAGAGTGGATCACTCACCCAATCTAGAATCCTCCCATTTTTTCAACCAATTGAAATCAATGGGCTGAATGGGCAGGCAATTTACTCCGTTGCATTACCACCCAGGCAGTGAAGTGGCAAATTATACCCAAAATGTGGAAATGTAGTAACATGCTGAACCCTGATGAGTGGAATCCCCACTAAATTAAAGATTACTAATAGAGCAGCCAACATGATCCAGAGTGTCCAGTGTTACTTATAAAGTTAGCCATCTCTTGAGATTCAAGCAGATTACAGTACGCTACTTTTAAATTGGCAAGACTAAGTGAAGGCCTATAGTGTAGATCACCACATATGTTGAAAAGGGTAGAGAGTCGCTATTAAGGTGAAAAAAATCAGCCTTAACAGGGTGGTAACGACCTCAAAATGGAGTCAGTAGAGTTACTGCCCCGTTAATGCCAACGCTCTGCCCGCTGCCACTTACACAGGGGCCTACCAATGGGTGGTTGAAGCATCCGCCTGTTTCAGGCAGTAGGCCTCTTTTAATATGCAAATGATGATGTATATAAGACCCCGATTGCCATTTTAGGTCAGAACTGGTCGGGGTGTGCGCTATGTACTCTCTGATCAGATTTACTGGTGATACAGCCGAACAGACCCTCAAAGGGTAAGCTTTAAATTGTTTCCATGGAGCCAAGAGAAGCAGCAGAGCTTCTACGGGCCGCACAAAAATAATCTGGGCCACTACCACCCTGGGCTTCCCCACCCATGATCGTGACCCCCACACCCCCCCCGGACTTACCTTACTGCCACCCTGGGCTACCTCTGCCCATGATCGTGACCCCCCCCCCCCAACATTTAGCATACTGACAGCCGGACAGCTGCTGAGCCAGCCAATATTGCGCTGGCCTGAATCCGGCGAGCTGCATCAGGACGCCTGTTTGGGGCGGGCTGCTCGCTGGTTCTTTTTAAATGAGGCTGGCGGATCAGTCGGGCTGCCGGTGCACTGCACTGGTCGGCCATCCAAAAGTTAAAATGGACACCAAGGACAGATTTCAACATAAGGCAGTTAATAGTAATTTGGTGACATCAAGCTTAAGTTTTAAAGGCCTATAGATTGCAGATGGCAGGAAATACCAGGAGAATTGAGAGGTTAGGAAACGCGAGGGAAGAATGACTGTCAGCCATTTACTAATGAGGGTTATGTGCCAATATGCAGTGTGTAACGAATAGGTATAGGAGTAGGCCATTCAGCCCCTTCAAGGCCAGTGTATCTTTCCTGAGGTTCAGTGCCCAAAACTGAACGTGGTATTCTAGATGGGGTCTGACCAAGGTTCTGTACAGCTGAAACATCTCTTCCTCACTTTTTTATTCCAACCAATTGAGATAAAGGTCAACATTGCATTAGCCTTTTTGTACCTGTGCTTTCTGTACCTGGACTCCTATATCCCTTATCTTATCAACAGCTCCCAGTCTTCCACCATTAAGAAATTATTCTGACTTGTCTTTCTTTGATCCAAAGTGGATGACCTCACACTTCCCCACATTAAACTCCATCAGTCACAGTTTTCCCCACTCACTCAGTCTGTCTAAGTTCCTTTGTAGCTTCCTACTCCCATATACACAACTTACTGTGCCTTCAGTGTCACCTGCAAACCTATTTCAATATATATATATATATATATATGGTGAAAAGCTAAGGCCCCAGTACGAAACCCTGGGGAACATCACATCCCAACCAATCAGAGAATGTTCCCTTTAGTCCTACTCACTGTCTCCTGCCTCCCAACCAATTACCAACCCAAGGTTACCTCCAATGCCGTAAGCTTTCATTTTTGCCAATAATTTCTTGTGCGGAAATGTGTTCTGGAAGTCCATATAGACAACATCCATAGACACTCTCCTATCCACCATGGTAGCGACCTCCTCAAAAAATTCAACTAGATTAATCAGACATTATCCACCCTTCACAAATCCATGCTGACTTTCTTTGATCAGCTGATACTTATCCAAGTGCTCCCCACAAATGATGTTAAACTGATAGATCTGTAGTTCCCTGGTTTATTCCTCCCTCCCGTCTTAAATAATAGAATGACATTTGCAATTTTCCAATTCAAAGGCACAATTCCTGAATTTAGAGAACTTTGCAAAATTATGATGAACACATCTACAATATCCTCACCCATTTCTTTACGGTGGAATGCATCAGGTCCTGGAGCTTTGTCTATCTTAAGTCCCATTATTTTTTCAATTACCATTTTTTAAAACTTATATTAAATCCACTAAGTTTTCTTTTCCCTTGACTTATTTTTAGGTTCCCTTGTACTGCTGGTAGTTTGTCCTCTTTCTCCACTGTAAAAACAGATACAAAGTACTCATTTAACAAGTCTGCCATTCCTTATTGTCCATGACTGTCTTGCCTGCATCTGTCTTTAATGGGTCCACATTCCACTTTACCACGCTCTGTCTCTTAATATATTTATAAAAACTTTTGCTGTTAGCTTTGATATCCCTTGTAAGTTTTTTTTTTGCACCTCTTATTACTTTCTTTGTCTCCATTTGTTACTTTTTAGAGCTCTCCCAGTCTGCTGGATTTCCACTTTTCCTTGCATTTGTGCAAATCTTTTCTTTTAGCTTGATACTGTCTCTTACCTCATGTGTTGACCATGGTTGCTTAACCACACAAATGGCACCTTTGCCTTTTAGAGGTATGTACTGGTTTTACATCGTACCACATACATCTTTGAATGCTTCCTAACACTTATATCCTACATAGAACAAATGCAGGAGGTAATAATATTACACTTGCAATTTGTAAATCATTATGATAAATCAGACTAACGGAACATATCAGAGCAATTTTTCCAAATTGAGCATGAAGGTTAAATTCCAACACAAATGACAAAATTAAATTATTCTTCAACATTACGATTATCAATTTAATTGCCGGGCTTGAAATTCATAGAAGTCAGTAGCCCCAGGTTACCAAAATATTAATAAAGCTACTCGGAAGCCTAATTGGTTGTTTTTTTATTAGGGAAGTGAATGTGTTCTGCTCTACCTGCTTAAAACACACAGTCACCTGCTGGGGAATGTGAGAGTTTCACTACACGATCAACAAGCCGAGAAGTTGAATTGTTCTGAAATTTGTCACTCTTCAGGAGGTCACTCCTGAAATCTGAAAGTATCCCCACTTAGTGTATAAAGACTGAAAGAAGTCCAGTCTTGAGCTGCTGAAAATTTTTACTAAGCTGCTGAATTTGATAACTACATAATCTAAAGGAGTACCAACAAGGGTAACTTATTTTTAGCTTCTGAATATTGGAGTACTTTTTCCAAATAATTGCCATTGCCAGAAGTTTTCTTTCCATTACGATTCTTCATTTCAGTCTAGCTAACCTATTTGTTATTCTCTAGGTGGCCAAGGTGTGCTTGTATCTGTCTTCATTCACAGCATTTGCAACCATCTTGGTCTTTGAAACAGGGGCAGCATTAGGATCATGCAATTGCAGGGGGCCCCAAGCCAGTCAAGGGTCCCCAAGGAGATCCAGTGATAAGTTTACTTAGTAAAATGTAGGGGTCCCAAACCGAACCTTTGCACGGATCCCCCGCAAGGCAAAGGCCACTCCTACTTTAAAATTAACTATCTTCTAAGTAGTCATTACCTGTCTGTCACAATCAACTTTGTCTCCAATAGTCAGGCTTGGTCAGTTCTGAAACAAAAACAGATCATTTGTTGATAGAAGCCATTTAAATGATCCGCTATGAGTCACTTTACAGGGTTGACTGCCACCATCTTGAGATTTAGTGTTAAAATTCATTGAATCGTCTTTTACCCAAATAAACTTTAATTTAACAGGGAGTCGAGTAACTAATTTTTTTTGTCAACAAAGCTGAAATATGAAAACGCATACCCACACTGAAAGTAACTGTTGAAATTCACTATTTTAACAACCATCTCTTGGAACCTCATGCCTTCAACTTCAAATTAATTCAGCAGGTTGCAGTTCTGGTGCTACTGCTGTAAAACAGTCGATTTTTTGCAGCAGTACAGCATTTATTGTCTTTTATGGAATTGAAGAGGTAAATATGGTTTTATTTCTATGAAGTGGCCAATGTGAATTTAATTTTTCATGTATTTGTATCACTTCATAGAGCTACAAATTCACACCAACTCCCTAACTCATTATTCAGATGAGTTGTATTTAGGACTGAGACAGTAGGGGACTCTGGAGTTTAACCTTATTTACAATGACAGATATACAGATTAATAAGCATGGAAATGTGACAAATACATGACCATATACCTAGAATAAAGAGATTCTTGTTATGACGTCTTGTAATGTCAGATATATTCAGATTAAAATAACATACTAGAAGCAGGGGTTAGCTAGATAGTTAAGATTTTTCAGATGAAAGCGTTTGAATTGAACATTCTGTGGAGGATATCATTTATATTATTGTGGAACTTCCATTTAACATGATTAACTTTAGCAGAACCAGTGCTTACTTTGCTGAAAATGACTGCATGTAACTTGTAACTGTAGCTACAAGTGGAGATTTTGGACTGCTTTAATATAAACATTTATCCCCTTGTCTCCTGTCCCAGCTCCCAAGTCATTGTGGAGTGATGGTGGCATTCTGTTGTACAAAATTACTGAAATATTTCCCAAGAAACTTTGGGGTGGGTCAAGCTCACAAGACAAATAGGGATCTTAGCTCATCCATCCAGAGAAAGCCTACAGTCACACCCCAAATCACAGCCTTCATTACGATATGCAGAAGTCTATTCCATGCATGGATCATTCTTTGTGTCAAGAACTTCCTGACATTAGCCCTAAATTTGAACTTTGTACCGCTTGTCCTACAATTGCTGTTTAATTGTGAAGTATTGTTCTGAATTTACCTTTTACTATGAAGACAATTTGCAAGTAGGCATCTGTCTTAGTCAGTACATTAGAAATTCAAAAGTATCTGCACTTGTGCAGCAGGAAGTAAAGCCCCATTTATACCGTCATCCCTGGAGAGTTCAAGTCAGCATTCTTTAATGTATTAGCTTGGGGGTTTAACTTTACTGAACAAGAAAATTCCAGGGGCCATTAAAATGTAAATAACAGTTTGAGGAAGAAAAATAAAATACATTACAATACCTCTAAGCTTCAGTACCTAATATTCAAGCCCAAAATTTGGAACGGCTCATTCCGTTGGCGTATGTATGACGGAGAGGGCCGTAAGTCTGCTGATGGGCGAAGATAATGACCCCATCCCAAATTACAGGACTGGCGTCATTACATAGTTGGGGTTTGCTGCTGGTGTTTGCAAGACTACTTGAGCAGTGCCTGCCCTAATTTGTCCTTCAAAGGCAGAGCAGTCCCAGAGCTGCTCCAAAATCCATTCTTGGCTGAAGAACACAGAAGGAAAAAAGTCTTTGCCTCCAAAGGAAGAAATTTACCGAGAGAAGAAAGATAATCACTCCCCTCTAGGATCGATTACCTTCCTTCGTAGAGCTCCAGAGGGCTTTTCAAAAGGCATCAGCAGGATTCACGTCAGCTCTCAGCTGGCAAGAGTTCTGCTGAGGCCTTGTGGGCGGTTTTCCCCAGAAGTCCCCCAGACATGCCGGGCTGATGTCAGGGCACAAGCTTAACATCCGCGTAAACCCCCCCCCACCACTACCAGTAAATGAATTCCGCTAAAAATTGAGGTGAATTGACAGAACCAGGTCCCCCACATTTTCTGGCCCAAAATTTAGACATCTGCTGGAACTCTACCTTGGTCCTGATCAGAATTTAAGGGCCAATGTGTTTGCTTTGAGTTTCTTTCTTAAAATAATTTTGAAAGTTTTTCCTGGAAATGCAAAATAAAATTGTAACTTTTTAGTAGTTCGTAGCCTGTGATATATTTTATTTCCCCACCTTTTTTTGCAGAATGGAAACCCTCATAATCCATATTGCCAAGGAATTGAAGGGGTTATGGAAGCTTATTACCGGAGCCTAAAGTCTGTGCAACTTTATGGACCAACCAACTTTGCTCCTGTAATTAATCATGTAGCAAGGTACTTCAGGCATTTATAAATAGAGGGTAACATATGTCAACTTTTTCATTAGTAAATCGCACAATGTTTTGTCACAAGCGTATTTAATTATAGCTGACTAAATTTTGCAACTGCACAGTTTGAGGGCATTCAAAAGTATGTTACGTGTATTGTAAATCTTCCCCATTATTTGTGGCACAAAACTGTGGGGGGTGGGGGGCAAGGGTAGAATTCATATTAAATAAGCAGGAATGCCACTGGTGGCTTAATTTTGATGACTGACTAATTTTGTAATGGCTTCAGTCCTCACCATTGATATTACCACCACATAGACAGCACTGAGGTGGTGCTATGCTGAAAATCACACAGGCTCCTGGTCCTGATTCAGGAAGGGTCTTTCATGCTGCTATGCAGGAGGTAGTTTCTGTTTTGTTTTTCTGACCCAATGAGGAAATGGCCCTTTAATCTTTCCATGTGTGAAGCTTATTTGCTTTCTGGCATTGCCAGTTTAAAGCTTGCTAGAAATGGATTTAAATAGTCACTAGTGGATCTCTTATGGCATTGTTCATGGGTAGTCCTGGACCTGGAGTGCAGTTTCTGATATTTATTATTTCCCATTTTAAACATACCAGTGGTTTATGCATCATTACAACACAGCACATTTACTGAAGCGATATTTCACCTGACTGACAAAAATATTAATTTCCTGAGTCCAAAATTTCCTGTGAAGTCGTGATGGTGGCAGATCCTTGGCAGGGCAAGACTTCTGCCTGCCCCTTGCCTGGGCCCATGGCCCAGCCCATTTCCTGGAGTCGGAGGCATTTATACTGGATGTCATATGCACCCCGCTCAGGTTACATGGTCTACCAGCAGAACCAGGAAAGGAGATTTTGGCAATGAAAGATGCATGGCCTCACAGATATATCTGTGGTACTACTTACCTGCCAGTTTATAAAACCTGCATAAGATGCAAGTAATTATGTCCTTCTCTTCCCAAAACCTTTTATTCTCAATTATTTACACTATTTTTATTTGCTTTCTTAAACATGACACATTTATTTAGTTTGCCCTTCTCCCTCCCCTCAAGTTACTACCATGATTATAAAAGGCTACATTTTCTTCCCTCTACTGCCCACATTGGATTTATATTTCTGCTGAAGCTGTTGTCAAGGTAGCAGCAGAATGGCTCTTCTCACCACTGAGTCTCCAAAGACAAGTGCTTGGAAGAGGTGGCCATTTGCCAAGCTAAGGACTAATCTGACAAACTCCAGCTGCAATGTCCAAGCTCAGTACTAAAACGTCATAAATATTTCCCCATGGCACTGGTATAGACATCAGACCTACTCAGCAACAGAAAAAGAAATCTCGTTACAAACAACACTTGTTTCTTCAGAATTTTTATTTGAACTCTTATTTGGCTCAAACTGTATAAAAAAGCTGAAAAAGTGAAATATTTATATTTTTGATGTTTTCTTCTGCTGCTCCTACCTCACAGTTATTATTTGTGAACATCCCACCCTTTTTCGAGTGACATTGGTTGTTGTACACCCTGGATATTGTAATTCCACAGGAAGATGGCGTAAACTACAACTGACACGATGCATCACTCCCACAAATAAAGAACTTGTCAACAGCAGCTGAAGTTTGCCAACAATTCAGGGTGCGGTAGTGTCGTGGTTATGTTACCAGATTAGTAATTCAGAGGCCTGGACTAATCATTCAGAGAACCTGAGTTCAAATTCCACCACGGTAGTGGTGAATTTAAATTCAGTTTTAAAAAATAAATCTGTTGCAAAACTCCAACTGGTTCACTGCTGTCCTTAACTGGTCTGGCCTATATGTGACTCCAGTCCCACACCAATGTGGTTGACTCTTAATTGCCCTCTGAAGTGGCCTAACAAGCCACTCAGTTGTATCAAACCACTACAGAGAATAAGAAGAATAAAAACAGATGAACCACTTGGCTGTGACCTCGGCATGGAATCAGCACACGACAAAGGCACACCCAGCCCAGTTGATCCTGCTCACTAACACCTGGGAACTGGTGCCAAAGTTGGGAGAACTGTCCCACAGACTAGTCAAGCAACAGCTTGACAGTCATACTCAGAGAATCATGCCTATCAGCCAATATCCCAGACTCCTCTACCACCATTCCTGGGAATGTCCTGTCCCACCAGAGGTGCGGGCACAGTGGTATGCAGTCAGGAGGAGTGGTCCTGGAAGTCTTCAACATTGAAGTCTCATGGCCTCAGTTCAAGCATGGGCCAGGAAACCTTCTGCTGATTATCACCTGTTGCCTTCCCTCAGCTGATGAATCAGGAGTCCTCCAAGTTGAACACCACTTGGAGGAAGCACTGATGGTAGCAAGGGCACAGAATGTACTCTGGGTGGGGGACTTCATTGTCCATCACCAAGTGTGGCTCAATACTACCACTGACCGAGTTGGCTGAATGCTGAAAGATATAGCTGCTAGACTGTGCTGACGGCTGCTGGTGAGAGAACCAAGACCTCGTTCTCACCAATCTACCTGTTGCGGAGGCGTCTGACCATGACCGTATTGGTAGGAGTGACCGCTGCACAGTCCTCGTGAAGACCAAGTCCTGTCTTCACACTGAAGACACCCTCCAATGTGTCATGTGGCGCTACCACTGAGCTAAGTGGAATAGATTAGAACAGATCTAGCACTCAAAACTGGGCATCCATGAGGCACTATGAGCCATCAGCAGCAGCAGAATTATATACCATCACAATCTGTAACCTCACGGCCTGACATATCCCTGACTCCACTATCACCCTCAAATCAGATGACCAACTTTGGTTCCATAAGGAGTGTAGAAGAGCATGCCAGGAGCAGCACCAGGCGTACCTGAAAATAAGGTGCCAAACTGGTAAAGCTACAGCACAGGACTACATGCATGCTAAACAGTGAAAGCAGCATTCTATAAACAGAACTAAGCGATCCCACAACCAACAGATTAGGTCAAAGAATCAGTCCTGTCACATCCAGTTGTGAATGGTGGTGGACAATTAAGCAGTTAACAGGAACAGAAGGCTCCATGAACATTCTCATCCTCAACAATGGCAGAGCCCAGCACGTGAGCACAAAAGACAAAGCTGAAGCATTTGTAACCATCATCATCCAGAAGTACCAAGTAGATGATCCTTCTTGGTTTCCTCTTGAGGTCCCCACCATCACAGATGCCAGTCTTCAGACAATTCATGACATCAAGAAATGGCTGAGCCCACTGGGCACAGCAAAGGCAATATCCCAGTGTAGGGCTGAAGACCTGTGCTCCACAACTAGCGATGGCCCTAGCTAAGCTGTTCAGTACAGCTATAACAGTGGCATTTACCGGAGAATGTGAACAACTGCCCAGGTATGTCCTGTCCACAAAAATCAGGACAAATCCAACCTGGCCAATTGCCACCCCATCAGCCTACTCCTAATCATCAGCAAAGTGATGGAAGGAGTCATCTACAGTGCTATCAAGTGGCACTCACTCACCAATTACCTGCTCACCAATGTTCAGTTTGGGTTCAGCCAGGACAGCTCGGCTCCAAAACTCATTGCACCCTGTTTCTAAACATGGAGGCAAGACCTGAATTCCAGAGGTGAGGTGAGAGTGACTGCACTTGATATCAAAGCATCATTTGATTACGTGTGGCACCAAGGAGCCATACTAAATTTGAAGTCAATGGATATCAGGTAGAAAACTCTTGAGTGGCTGGAGTTATACCTAGCACAGAGCAAGATGGTTGTGGTTGTTGGAAGCCAATCATCTCAGCCCCAGGACATCACTGCAGGAGTTCCTCGGGGCATTGTCCTAGGTCCAACTTTCTTCAGCTGCTTCATCAGTGGTCTTCCCTCCATTACAAGGACAGAACTGGGGCTGTTGTCTGATGATTTCACAGTGATTAGCTCCATCTGCAATTCCTCAGATAATGAAGCAGTCAATACTTGCATGTAGAAAGACCTGGACAACATCTAGACTTGCGCTGATAAGTGTAAAGTAACATTCACTGCACACCAGTGTCAGACAATGACCATCTCCAACAAGAGAGGGAGCCAACCACCAATGTTCCCTTTAAGCTACGCAGCCACACAGTGCTCCAGGAGTCCCGCGCAGCCGGCTGTTCAATGGAAACCTGCGCATGCGCGGTATTTTGAAAGGGTAGCGCAGCTCCCAAAAAGATTACATGGAAGATTGTCAACCACATCCTATTTATATTCAATGGCATTACCATCAACTAGTTTGCCACCATCAACATCCCGGGGGTCACTATTAACCAGAAACACAACTGGACCAGCCGCATAAATGCTGTGGCTACAAGAGCAGGTCAGAGGCTGGGTATTCTCCAGTAAGTGTCTCACCTCCTGACTCCCCAAAGCCTCTCCACCATCTACAAGACACAAGTCAGGAGTGTTCTGGAATACTCTCTAGTTGCCTGAATCCGTGCAGCTGCAACAACACTCAAGAAGTTCGGTACCAACCAGGACAAAGCAATCTGCTTGATTGGCACCTCATCCACCACCTTAAACATCCACTCCCTCCATTACCGGAGTACCGTGGCTGCAGTGTGCACTGCAGAAACTCGCCAAAACTTCTTCGCAGCACCTCCTAAACCTCCACCACCCAGAAGAACAAAGCACCAGATGCTAGTGTACACTATCACTTCCAAGTCACTCACCATCCTGACTTGGACATGTATCATCTTTCGGATGAGACTTTAAACCAAAGCCCTGTCTTCCCTCTGATGTGGATGTAAAAGATCCCACAGCAGTATAGAAGATATGCTGACCGGGTTAGATGAATAGGGTGGGACAAAGCTCGTGTGGACCTTAAACACCAGCATAGGGCCAAATGGTCTGTTTCTGTGCTGTAAATTCTATGTAAAACATTTTTTTAAATCGCCATTCCTTCAACAACGCTGCGTCTAAATCCTGGAACTCCCTACCTAACAGCACTGTGGCAGCACCTTCATCACACGGACTGCAGCGATTCAAGAAGGCCCACCACCACCTTCTCAGGACAGCTAGGACGAGGCAGTAAATATCGGCTTTTCCAGCAATGTCCAGATCCTGAAAATGAAAAAACACCAACCAGTATCCAGCTGAAATTTCCAACTCTGGGACAACAATGAACTGGAATCACAGAGAGACGAGCAAACTTGTGCAGAGAAACATTTTGCAGGCATTTATAACATGAAATGAAGAATCTTATGAATAAACTTTGAGATTTTTTGCAAAATTGTGTAATTTTTCTAATGTATTTGTTATAAATATTATTTTTTGACATGTTCCTCTGACTCTGGCCTTTTGTAGATTCCCCCTTCCATTCTCCTCACCATTAGTGTTTGTGCCTTCAGTCACTTAAGCCGCACATTCTGGAATTTCCCTCTCTTGAACCTCTACCTCTACCTTTCTGTTGCTTCCCTTTAAGACCCTCCTTAAAGCCTATCTCTTCAAGTAAGCTTTTGGTCACGCCTCCTAATATCTCCTTCAGCTTGGGATTCATTTTTCCTTACGCCTTAGTGAAATGCCTTGGGATGTTTTTTCTACATTACAGGTGCAATATAAAGACAAGTTGTTGTATATACTGACCTAAGTAAAGAAGAAAAATGGCAGCTGGAAGCAGTTTGAAAAATAATTGTGTGAATGGTTTGATTGCTTCATTTTGTGGTAATTATTGGCTGTTCATTGATACCTTTTTGGCACTTGCTTCTTCTTCATTGGTAGAATTTTGCTTCTTCTGGTTATTTATTGGCAAATTTTGAAAACATTTGATGGATTTGAATGATTTTTTTTGTGGTGTTCGCTTCATGCTGATTGGTAGCTTTTCCTATCTGTCTAGTGACTGAAGTAGTTTTTTATTGGCTCAATATCTCATTGACTAGATGGAAATCAATCATTGTGGTTAATTTAACAGATAATGGTTGCCAGAGCCAATCCATAATTTTTTGTCTTTGAAAGGCGGGACTCTTGGATTTGTGATGTATGCAAGACTTTTAATTATATAGCTAGATTAATATTAGTTCACCTTTCATTTGTCCCTAGTCACCACCAGACCTTTATAAGGACCATGTTACAGGATGATGTCATAAATCAGTTTCAATTTATTTTCCTTGGTCTGTCAAAAACATGTTCCTAGGGTTCTAAATAAACCATAAGTGAGGAGGGGACAGTTTACGATTTTCTTCCCATTTATTATAAAATTACTAGTGACAAATGAGGGCAACATGGGAAGCGATCCGATTAGAGAGCTAAAGACAAATATTACCCCGTGTAGTAGAGTAGGAAATATATAAATACCCATAATATACTTTTTTTTAAAGAATTGCCCATGAGCAATTCAAACAGGAGATGATCTAGTTATCATATGAATAACCCCACCAGTGGCAACAAGGATTGACAATGGTCTGTTACTAGAAATCGTTTAAATCCAGCCCAAAATGATGGTCTTCTCTGTTTGAAGTAAGTTTGGGCACTCTCAATTTGGTTCCTAGCCTGCATGAGTCCACAGCACAAAACTGACCCTAATTCAGGATTAATGGATAATCCTCCTCAGAGGTCACAGAATGGCAGGTGTGGGAAGTGGAAAAATGTCAGACTGTTGCAGTAGTGGAACCCCTCCGAGATTGGGGCAGATACAGTACGTGACTTGAGAGTGCTTGATGCTTACACTGGATGCCTGAAATTCAAATTGTTCCATTCTCCAGCACCAACATCCCTCACCTTGATGAGTGCAGTAAGCATTAAAAAAAACTTTTAAAATTATGAATGACCCCATTATACATTAGTATAAAATCTAGTTCCATCGATGCAAAAACGTATAAAAAAATCCCAAAGTTTTTCTTGATTATACCTGAAAATAAAATAGTACAAATCAATTTTTGTTTTGAAACTAGAATTGAACTGGACCACTGAGCGCAAATGAACAGCACTGACGTTTAAGATAGAGTACATCTTTTAGACATCATGCAGATCAAAAGATTTTTCTTTGATTTTCGTTTGATTGTGATGCTTCTTTAAAGCTCGTCTACATTGTTATTGAATTGTTATTGAAATTGTCAGTGCTTCCAGTTAAATTCACTTAATGGACAAATTACATTATTAAGAACATTGAATGGCTAGTAACAGAGTACAATCGCAAAGTCTTAATTCAAAGAAAGCAATTTAAGGATTTAAAAAAAAAAACATTAACATAGCACAAACTATGAATTAATGCTTTGTTGTATTTTGTGGAGTTCCTGGCTTAAAAGCATAATTGCTTTAACAATATACTAGCAATTTTTTGAAAAGGTAGCTCAGTAAATTTATATTTATCAAATTTATAAGTAGCATTAATGCCTCCAAGCTGATAATGTGATAAGCCAACATTTCCAACTGAAATTTCATTGTGCTTTTAAAAAATTTGGAACTTATTTTCTTATCGTGCTATTTATGTAAATAAGCTTGTAAATGTGTGTATGCTCTTGGCACTATTACACCTTACAAATTTCCCAAATTGCTGACTTAATTTCAGTAGCCTTTTGAATAGTTTTCACCAGCATTCTGTAATTCATTTTTCTTATGCTAATTATTTTCAGTTCTTATTTTGATACTACTGTACATGCCAAATTCTGATGGATTTGGATTTTATAACTGAATGAAAATGTACTAAATTAAAATTTGGGGGAATTTATGGGAAAGGAAATTTTTTTATTGCATATCTACTGAGGACTATTATTTGTATAAAACCTATTTCCAAGATCCACAGTTTTGCAGCCAATTTCACATACAATAAAAATCAGATAACGATTGCTACTGCACCTTGTGATGTATGCCTTCTGAGGTAAATGGCTACAATGATAAAATATACCATTACTGCTTAAATGTTGCCAAGTAAATACTGCCATTTCTGCATCCTTATTTGAAATTTCAAACAATATATCAATTGTTATCTTATTAAAATGCAATCTCTTGTTTTCAAATTACAGTGACAAATGTTTCTTTGTATAGTGCACTTTAGGGAAAATAGCCAGTGACTGCAATCATTTAACTAAAAGTGGCAACATCTATCTACACTAAATGAAATACTTTAAATTGATAGATGCTTTCCCCAGTACTCAAACTAACCTTGCCTCTACCACATTCCCAGATATTAGTTGTCTATATGGAAATGATGATGGACTTTAAAATTTTCTACACTTAGTCATATTTTTTGATGCAGCTTGCTGTACTCGGGATCTGGACTTTAGTTCCATGCTTAGAATAATGAACAAAGCAACTAAATTTCTGTTTGTGCTATTAACGTACAAGCACTAAATGTGTTTATATGACATTTCTCAGTTATTTTAAATGGGTGAAAGCATCCATTAAAATATTAAGCAGTTTCTAGGCTTAAGTGTCTTCTGAGGTTCCAACATATTCTTGTCCTTATTACAGATATGCTGCCTCCATTAAGGATGGTTCACAATATTTCGTCCTTCTTATTATAACTGATGGAGTCATCTCAGATATGGCACAGACAAAAGAATCCATTGTCAATGTAAGTTTTCTGGCACTTGTTAAATATTTGTTAACTATTTTGGAGTAATACTGTAATTCTGTGTGTGAAGCCAGTAAATGTAGAAGGAGAAGCAAGGGTCTGACTCAATTCCAAAAGTAATTTCTTAAATGTAGAAAGTGCATGGCATTTACCAAAGATGTTTGAGACACCATGCGTATAAATATATTTTTAAAAATTAGAACTTTGCAGTCAAGTCCTAGATTACTGATTATATTGAGGAGTAATTTGATGCAAAAATCATCTGGGTGTGATTATTGGCCATTCATTATAAATATGTACTCAATAAGAAGCTATTATCGACAAGATTAATCATGTAGTGGGAAAATATCACATGGACATTTGACTAAAAGTTTAGCTAAATTATAGTAACTTACATATATCACTAGTGAGGCCACATTTGGCATATTGTGTGCAGTTTTGGGCACCTTGTTTTCAAAAGGACATTGGAAATCATCTGTTGGAGAGAAAAGTGGCAAGGATGATCCCAGGTCTTAGGGCTATAAATTACTGGGGGGGAGGGGGGGGGGGTGGTGTGGGCATAGTCTTCGCTCTTGCTAACTTACATTTGGGATTAGCTAAATGGGGTGTGCCCCTATGGAACAGCACTCCATATCGGGCAAAAGGAAACTAGCCTCATGACAATTTCTTAATAATTTGGCTTGGAGGCTCTTAAGCATGATGATGTGTTTCTGCATGTATCAGACATATCTAGCCTTGTTTTAAAATTTATGGGGAGACACGATGCTGGTTTTTAGAATTCTGGAGGAAGGCTTAAAGGTGGTGCATCACCAACATTGATGATGTAAATGTGTTATCTATCTTACTGCTGCACTGTGATGGGGTTCCAAATCATAGTGCCATCATACAATCTTTCTGAAAAGGTTTTATGTACATTGTTGTACATTGTAAAGAAGATTGATTGTCAATTAACTGAAATTATTAATATGAAGGGCTGAAAAAATTACCCCATATTTTCTGATACAACTGATATTTCTTTAGTGCTCCTCACTTATAGAGAGAGAGAGAGGTCTCACAGCACCTATGAGGTGGAGGAAAAACAATGTATGGTAAGCAGAATGGAAAAGAAAAACATTTAGGAGGGGATCAAAGGCATGGTCAAAGAAGAGAGTTTTGAGGAGGCTTTTGAAAGTAGGTTGAGGAGCTAGTGGCTGAAAGAGAGCCCACTAACGAGGGAGTTAAAAACAAGGAGTAACCCATGTCAGAGGAGTGATGGGCACATGTGGAGATGTATATGCGATCACTGAAGTAGGAAAGGAAAAGGCCATCAAGGGATCTTGATGTCGATCTGCTGGGACATGAGGAGCTTGGAAAGGACAGGGGTGAAGAGAGTGCAAACTTTGTGTGCGAGTACAGCAGCTTTGGTATTTCAAATAAACTGTAATTTACGAAGGCAGGGACAGCAGCTAGGAGAACATTAGAGGAGTTGAGCCTTGAGATGTTCGTGACATGCACTAGGGTTCCACAGCAATAGGGGAGCGAATGAGTGATGATATGGAAGTGAAAAACTTGTTAACATAATAGATGTGGGTAAGGAAGCTCAGCTCAGTCTCAAGCAGTGCATTGAGATTCCATAGTTCTAGCCTTAGCCTGAAATAGCAGCTAGGGAAATTCATGGCATCAAAACGAGAGCCACATTTGTGCTGGAGGGAGCCATTGAAGATGGCTTCAGTTTTCCTGACATTAAACTGGAGGAAATTTTGGTTTATCTAGGTCTTCATTTTGGATAGGAAATTGGATAATGTAGCAACTGAGGATTAGTCCTGGGGTCAAGGAAAGAGCTGCGGAGGTAAAACAGGGTTTTGTTATGGTATATGTGTGTTGGCCCATACCTCCGAATGATGTTGCATATTATAGGTGAAAAGGAGATAGAGACCTGGGATGCATCTAAGGTGACTAAGTGAGCACTGTAGGAGAAGCCATTGGAGGTGATGCATTGTCTTTGTCATGACAGGTATGAACAGAGCCATGAGAGAGGTAGACTGCAGGAAGAAAAATTTAAGGAAGGAATGCTCAACAGTGTCAAAAGATTAGAGAGGTCAAAGAGGATGAGGATAGATAGTGAGCTGCGTTCATAATTTCAGAGGATGCCATTTATGACTTTTGTCAGTGCAGCCTCAGCCCTGTGGACAGGTTGGAAACTGGATAGGAGAGTGTTTTTTTTATTCATTCGTGGAACGTGGGCATCGTTGGCAAGGCCAGCATTTATTGGCCATGCCTAATTGGCCTTGAGAAGGTGGTTGTGAGCCGCCTTCTTGAACCGCTGCAGTCCGTGTGGTGAAGGTACTCCCACAGTGCTGTTAGGTAGGGAGTTCCAGAATTTTGACCCAGCGATGATGGAGGAAGTGTGATATATTTCCAAATCAGGGTGGTGTGTGACTTGGGGGAACTTGGAGGTGGTGGTGTTGCCATGCGCCTGCAGCCCACGTCCTTCTAGGTGGTAGAGGTTTGGGAGGTGCTGTCGAAGAAATCTTGGCAGTTTGCTGCAGTGCATCTTGTAGATGGTACACACTGCAGCCATGGTGCGCCAGTGCTGAAAGGAGTGAATGTTTAAGGTGGTGGATGGAGTGCCAATCAAGCCGGCTGCTTTGTCTTGGATGGTGTTTAACTTTTTGAGTGTTGTTGGAGCTGCACTCATCCAGGCAAGTGGAGAGTATTCCATCACACTCCTGACTTGTGCCTTGTAGATGGTGGAAAGACTTTGGGGAGTCAGGACGTGAGTCACTTGCCGCAGAATACCCAGCCTCTGACCTGCTCTTGTAGGCACAGTATTTATGTGGCTGGTCCAGTTACGTTTCTGGTCAATGGTGACTCCCAGGATGTTGATGGTGGGGGATTCAACGATGGAAATGCCGTTGAATGTCAAAGGAGGTGGTTAGACTCTCCAGTTGGAGATGGTCATTGCCTGCCACTTGTGTGACGTGAATGTTACTTGGCCCTTAACAGCCCAAGCCTGAATGTTGTCCAGGTCTTGCTGCATGCGGGTACGGACTGCTTCATTTTCTGAAGAGTTTCAAATGGAGCTGAACACTGTGCAGTCATCAGCGAACATCCCCACTTGTGAGTTTATGATGGAGGGAAGGTCATTGATGAAGCAGCTGAAGATGGCTGGGCCTAGGACACTGCCCTGAGGAACTCCTGCAGCAATGTCCTGGGGCTGAGATGATTGGCCTCCAACAACCACAACCATCTTCCTTTGTGCTAAGTATGACTCTAACCAGTGGACAGTTTTCCCGCGATTCTCATTGACTTCAGTTTTACTAGGGCTCCTTGATGCCACACTCGGTCAAATGCTGCCGTGATGTCAAGGGCAGTCACTCTCACCTCACCTCTGGAATTCAGCTCTTTTGTCCATGTTTGGACCAAGGCTGTAATGAGGTCTGGAGCAGAGTGGTCCGGGCAGAACCCAAACTGAGCATCAGTGAACAGGTTGTTGCTGAGTAAGCGCCACTTGATAGCACTGTCAACGACCCCTTCCATCACTTAGCTGATGATTGAGAGTAGGCTGATCGGATGGTAATTGGCTGGATTGGATTTGTCCTGCTTTTTGTGGACAGGACATACCTGGGCAGTTTTAAACATTGTCGGATAGATGCCAGTGTTGTAGCTGTACTGGAACAGCTTGGCTAGAGGCGCGGCTAGTTCTGGAGCACAGGGCTTCAGCACAACAGCCGGGATATTGTCGGGGCCCATAGCTTTTGCTGTATCCAGTGGGCTCAGCCGTTTCTTGATATCACGTGGAGTGAATCGAATTGGCTGAAGACTGGTTTCTGTGATGGTGGGGAACCTCAGGAGGAGGCCGATGGATCATCCATTCGACACTTCTGTCTGAAGATGGTTGCAAACGCTTCAACCTTGTCATACCCAAATCAGGGTATGGGGGAAGCAGAGGTGTAAGGCAACAACAGGCCCCAGAAATTTAGAAAGAAAAGGAAGGCCAATAGTTGGAAAGCACGGAGGGGTTGATCGTGATTTTGTTTTGAGGACTGTGTGATACCTATAGTTTGAGGAAGGTGCTGACAGTGCTGCAGAATACAGGTGGTGGTTTTGTTGAGAATGGGGCTGAGAGGGAAAAATCGGATGGTCAGACGCCTGGAGGAGCAGAGGTAATAGGTGGTTGGCTTTACAGATGAGCTGAGTGTATTAAGAGCTGAGGGCGAGATGCAAGGGAAACTAAGGAGTATGACATGGCTCAGTCAGAAGGAAGGACTGGAAGCTGAGGGGACAAGGGAGGGAAGAATCAGAGGAAGCAGCTTCAATTTGCAACGTGATGAAGTCAATGAGTTCCTCACATTTAGCATGCAAGGTAAGGATGGAGGCTGTTGTGTTTAAAGGTATGAGGTTTTTGATTGGATTGTATTTTCCTTATCTGAATTTAGCAAAGCATAAAATATCTATTTATTGCAGTACTGCTGACTCTTGTGCTTGGATGCTGGTCTCGAAGCCTGCAAGGTTTAGCAGTGGGTAGTGCTTGTCAGCCTTGACATTTGCTTGATGTGTTTTTTTCTTGTCATCGCTTTGCTCCAGGCAGCCGCCAATTCCAGATCATTTCTTTATACCAGCAGATGTTATGTGCTTCTGGCAAGACAAGGAAACTTAAATAATTCATGAGCCTGGCTTTATAGTTTCAATGCTATTCTCAATGGTGTTGAACTCAAATTCTTTACTATGTCAGAAATATATCTTTACAACCTTATTTTTAGCATTTTAAATGTTGCATGACATTTTCCCAATAACTTAGGGCAATTTGGTAATTAATTTGTAGCCAATAACAAAGGCTTTGAATAACTGAAACTGGGGTACTAGGTAGCGCTGTGGGTTAGACACTGACCTTTCACCTCTGACTCAGTGGGGGCGATTTTAATTATTTGTGTCGGGTATTAACAGGGCAGTAACGGTGTCAAAATGGGGTCAGTAGCCTTCTTGCTCCGTTAACCCCGATGGTGCGGCCGGCGTCATTTTGATAGGGGCCTGCTGCTGGGAGTCCAAACCACCTGCCTGTTTCAGGCAGGAGGCCCCTTTTAATATACAAATCAAGGTCCAAGGCTCAGTGCCCCAGGCAATAGCGGAGAAGAGGCCCAGCAAAGGTATGTTTATTTTTGTGTGAGGCCCGGGGACCCCTCCACCTCCACAATCGCGAACCCTCCCCCTGCACTTACCTCGCTCCTGGCCAGGGATGCCTGATATTGGGCAGCTTTATTCTGGCGAGCCCATCTGTCGCCCTGCAGCTTGCTGGCTCGATGCAAATGAGGCCGGGGAGTCGAAATCGCAGCCGCCTCTTCGCCGCGCGTACGGGCGACCAGCTGGTGCGCTCCGCCGGTCAGGCGTCAAAAAGTCAAAGTCGACCCCAGACAACCCACAGGATGGTTGATGTGGGAAATGGACAAAATGTCACACTATTGCAGTAGGGTATTCTTGCTAGTTTGGGACTTAGGCATATTGTTGGTGCAGAAAAAAAAGAGTAAAGGCATCTTTATTCTGCCTCTGGCTGTACTGACCTAGACATGCTTAGTGCTGATGCTGAGTGCCTGAAATGGGAAGAGCTCCTTTTCCCAGCACTAACATCCCTATTCTTGGTAAGCACAAAAAAAAAGAGCATTTGCAATTTTCATTACTGACTGAATTATGTAGTCATGACCACAACTTTAAATTCTTTTGGCCGATCACATCAGGGATTGGGATTAGTTGCATATTTTGGGCAGGTTCCCATTGCTGTCCTGCAACTGAGGCGCTCACCTCCACTGGGTGGAAGGACATCACTTCACACCTTCCTGTAGGATCATTGGGGCCACTTTACCAGCTGAAGGTCTCTGTAGAAATTTAAACAAACTCAAATTTTAAATTTGTTGCTTTCAAAACAGCAGTTGATTGCTCTGCAATTGCACTGGTCTTTAACAACAACTTGCGTCTTTAATGTAGGAAAAAAAGGCGCTTCACAGAGGTGTACCGAAAGAAATGAACGTTGAGCCAAAGAAGGAGATGGTAGGAGAGGTGACAAAAGCTTGGTCAAAGAGATGGGTTTTAAGGAGGGTCAAAGCAGTTAAAACTATTCTAGCATCACCCGATAGTCACGTTAATTGAAAATCCTGTTAAAAACGTGACAGGCAGGAGACACCAGTTGTAACCTAGATGTTGGCACAATTAACATTGAAAAGTCCATAGGAAGTTAAAGTTAACTCAGATATATCAATTTTAATAATCTATATATTGATGTTTAGTTGCAGTTTGCTCCCGACATTAGTTTCTGTTAATGTGGAGGGTTCCATTTTTGCATGTTATGATTTTCTTTACCAGTCTTTCCTCCAGTGTTGCTGCTTGCTGCTGCAATTAAAGTCAAGCAAATAAAGTGCAGATTCCTTTGGTAGCTCCTTTAGTCCTCTACAATTTAGAAGGGCATCTCCTACTGTACCAGTGTGATATTTTGTACTGTTTCCACGTAAACCAACCTATCCTCACTTCAAGAAGAATTCAGTACAAACACATTGGGCTGGATTTTGTCATTGGGGGCGGGCTGTGGGGCGTGTCAGGTAGTTGGCGAGTCAGGACCCTGCCTCCGATGTAAGGCGGGACTAAAGTGCGATTTTGCCCTAATTGGGCACTTGATTTCCAGCGTGTGGGAACCCCTGGCCCAATGAGTCTTTTGATACTGAAACTCGCCTCCGATGACATCATCAATGCAGCTGGATTTAAGGCCTGCAAGCAGCCTTGGTTCTTTTTCAGCCTTACAACTTTATGACCATACTTCTGAGGGATTCCTACTGCAACTATGTCCAGCACCAGACCAAAGTGTGCACCCAGATTTGATGAGGCCTCCCTCCAAGCTCTGGTGGAAGGAGCAAGTGATAACAAGGAAGTGCTCTTTCCTTCCTCAGGGAGGAAAAAGCCTCCACAGCAGACCAAAGCTGTGTGGCTTCAAGTGACCCAGGAGGTGAATGCCATTTCAATGTGCAGCAGAACCTGGCTGCAGTGCCAAAAGAGGTTTCATGACCTTCTCCACACAGTAAAAGTGAGTATTCCATCCCCATGACCCTCAATCTGATCCACATCGCCTCTCATCACCAGCACTCTGCTTTGTCAACCTCCTCCTCCACATCCCACTTCACCCTTACATCCCTGCACCCTTACCCATTCCCTTTCTCTGTATGTTCACATTCACTTAACTATTCGACTATGCAGCCCTCACACTCCCTATCACTGTGATGCTATGACAACAACTTACAACACACAGGGAGGGCCCTTGGTCTTGCCCCCTCACTCCATCTTTGTGTCCTTCTAAGCATCTATGCTATGGATTCTCGACACTCACTCTTTCATTCTCACTCAAACTCCACTTGTCTCCCTCATTGCAGGAAAAGAGAGCCCACAATAAGAGGGAGAGGGTGAGGACAGGAGGAGGGCCACCCTCAATAGCCCAGCTCACCACTTTGGAGGAGGCAGCCCTGGAGATCGTGGGAGTAGAGGAAGATGCGCAAGTGGGGGACGGACAGACGGGCGCATCAGAGCAAGCTGGTGACAGAATAGTTTGTCATCTCTCTCATTGACATTGCATGAGTGACTGATAATGATTCTGATGCTCTAACAGATTGACTTATGATCATCTGCACAATTCAATGTGCATGCAACGTTTATCTCACATGTCTAACTCTTTCCTTTACTCCCCCACAGGACCATCGACAGCCCCCCTCCCCACTGTCCAGGAGGAACAGCCTGAGCCCCCAGACTCCTCAGAGGAAGCTGCAACCTCTGAGGATGCAGCGTCAGCAGAATTAAGTGCACCCAGCAACAGCGCAGACACTCACACCTCGGTGGGACCTTCGGGACATAGAGTAGACTTGTCATCTGGTGTATCACAGCTCACAAGTGAGCATCAGCAGATGGTGGAGACAGGAACAGCAGTGGAGAGTCCTCGTCGGAGGGCGCAGGACTCTCCCAGCTCGGCTCTACTGCATGTCGATCCTGTGTCTCCGGGTCCATCCAGAAGGAGAGCGGTGCTGGAACTCCAGGAACAGGTGCAGGAGTCTCTGGCAGGTTTTGTCTCCAGGGTTGCTGCGAGTGTGGAGCGAATGGAGGAGTCCATCGCTAACATGAGCAGAGCCTTTGTGGAGATGTTGGCGCAAGAACGCATCACCACAGAAAGGATGGCTACCTCCGTGGTAAGGCAGGCTACCATAGAGGAAAGGATGGCTACGGTAGAGGAGAGGATGGCTACGGCCATGGAGGAGCTTAGTCGCCAGGGTCTCGAAAACATGGTCATTGTTCAGAATAGATTTATATCTCTTGAGGAGCGATGGTCAGCTATTGAGCAGAGAAACCAGACCTTCATGGAAGTCCTCTGGAGCAGGACTTTCAGTGCAGAAACGGGTCCTCATGGCTCCCCTGAAGTGCAGCAAGGTGCTGTCAAGCCACTTGCTAGCTCTGAAGTGGGGCTGACCCATGAGAGGGATGTTGGTGGCAGAGAACAAGGAAGTGGGGGCTCCTCTCCAAGCGCTCACACGACCATGCCACTACAGAGCCCTCGGTCAGAGCCCCACCAGAGTCCTCACCCAACTCAGATCGGCGTCTCAGCCCCTGCACAGCCGCAGGAGCAGCAGACTGTTGCTGAGCCCTCACAGGCTCGCAACCCCAGAGGATGCCTGCCAAAGGTGTCGAGGCAGGAGCAGCAAGAAAGTGAGCAAGGGGCCTCCACATCTGCTGAAGCCACAGGGGAAGCACCACGTAGGAGCATGCGTAAGAGGAAGATAAAGCACAAGTAGTCACAAGGGTAGTCAATTGGGTGGTATGTTGTGTTTATTTTTGAAATGCCATCAGTTGCTTGTTGTGATAAAAAAATTCTGATGGCAAACTGTTGAAGTTGTGGCCTGTGTCATTTCGCAAATGGGACTTCCACATTGAGGGCTAAGGGCGACTTGCAATTGTCAGTATGGTGGTCAGAGTGATAGGAATCCGCAGGTTCTTGGCCATTGTCGATTCTCTGGTAAGAAGGTGCGAGGCAAATGTGTTTGGTTGGCCAGGCTAAGCAAATCTGACCAAGATGAGTGCGTCCCTTGCATCCCGGGCAGCAATGTGCTTGCGTGCTGCTGCCGCTGGTTGATGTGCCTCTACAAGCTGTTCGTTGTCGCTCTCCTCCTCCTCCTCATCTGAGGAGGCTATGCGATGAGCCACTTGTTCCTCAGGCATCTGCAAGCCACGATGCTGTGCCATGTTGTGAAGTACATAACAGACCACGACGATTCTGGAGACCCTGGCTGCTGAGTACTGCAGGGCTCCACCTGATCTATCAAGGCATCTGAAGCGCATCTTCAGCAAGCCGATGGTTTGCTCGATTATGGATCTGGTGGAAATGTGGCTAGAGTTGTAGCGCTCCTCAGCTTCGTTGGATGGGCTCCTCAATGGTGTCATTAGCCATGTCTTCAGGGGATAGCCCTTGTCTCCAAGTAGCCATCCGAAAAGTTGGTCTGGCGGACTGAAGAGCGGAGGCAGACTAGACTGGCGCAGGATGAAGGAGTCATGGCAACTGCCAGGGTACTTGGCGCAAACATGCAAAATTTCCTTCTTGTGGTCACACACCAGCTGCACGTTGAGGGACTGGAAGCCCTTGCGGTTGACAAAAACACCTGGATTGCGATGGGGTGCCTTAAGGGCCACATGTGTGCAGTCAACGACGCTCTGCACCCTTGGAAAGCCTTCCAGATTAGCGAATCCAACCGCACGCGCGCTTACACTTGCTTGATCCTTGGAGAAGTTGATGTCCACCCGCTTCTCTGGGCTCCAGGTCTTGCTGCAGCATTGCGCAGATGTCACCCACTACCTCTCGCGAAAGTCTGAGCCTCCTTTGGCACTTCTGCTCAGTCATGTTGAGGTAGCTCATCCTCTGTCTGTAAACCCTGTTTTGGGGGTATCTCCTGCAGCGACGTGCTTCCACGCGCTGGCGCCTTCTTGCCTGTGCAGCTTCTGGTAGGTGAGCAGCAGGTTGGCACTCCTGTTGTTGCTCCTGCTGTTGGTGCTGCTGTTGTTCAGGATTCTACTGCTGTCACGGCTAGTCTTCATCTGAATCTGATGTCCAGGAGGAAAGGAAACAAATGGTTCCCATTCTTCTGGTATATACCTCAGTTGAGGAAGCGCTCAGTCAAGGTGGGGAGAGGGGTTTCCCAGGAGGTCACACTGGAGATGGGTCTCAGGCTCCAAACTTCCACAACAATGAGTAGGCCCGCTAAAAGTTCCCCCAGACTTGAGGCAACAAAGTTCTGCCACCTGCATGATGATTGCTGAAAACTCCTTTTTAATGGTGGAGCTGCAGCTGTTAGTAAGCCATCCACTTGTGAGGCAGTGTTCCAGAGGAGACGTGCAGCACGGAGGGGAAGTGTTAAATTCAGAAAGGCCTCTCAAAATGGGATTATAGAGGCACTTAACTGGTTGTTAAGGGCCTTAAGGGTCTATCTCGCCTCTTGGAGGCGGGATGGAAATGGGGTCTGAAACCCCGATTCTGGGAAAATTGCTCAGAGGCGGGATTGGAGCCGCCCGCCATTTTTTGCGAGTTTAACACCTCACACGCCTCCAATCCCAACTCCTCGGGCCTGGCAAAATCGAGCCCATTAAGTGCTCATACAGGAACAGAGAGCATTAGAAAATATGTTGCAACTGCAGGTGAGAGCAGAGAGCGCTTTACTCTGCATCTGTTCCAGTCAATAACCTGACTGACCTGGGAGTGCTTGCTGCTGACACTTGGTGGCCAAAGTAGATAAATATTCTAATCTCCAGCACTGATTTCCTTCACTTTAATGAGCATAAAAGTTCAGTTATGTTCTTGTATACAAAAAATTATCAAATTGCTATTGGCATTGGTCATGCCTATAAGGTTAAAAACTTTATAAGTCTATCAACATGTTTATTTTTGTCCCTTTGTGTTGTGTGTTGTGGAGTTGAAATGACTCAATATCTTTTAAGAATGGTACTTAAAAATTACAATAAATATTGAAATAAATGTAGCATTATCTTTCATATAGCTAAAACAGCCGATATGAACCACCAGACGATGTTTTTGTATGTTAAAGGTGCAATATAAATGTAGGATGGTGTTGTCACCTCATTTCTAGTGTAAACTTATACACAAATTCTACCATCATCCTTAAAGTGTTGTACATTTAAAATATATTAACATTTCATGCAACTGTTTCTTTGTTGCAATTTATTGTTCTTCTCTCTTTAAAGGCTTCTTGTTTTCCAATGTCAATAATTATTGTTGGGGTTGGACCCGCAGAATTTGACGGTAAGGAATAGAAATTATTGTACGTCAAAAAACAGAATAGTATTGACGTGATCTAACTGATTCCATTTGTGCATAAAAGTATTTGAACTAATACAAAGGTACTGAATGCATGACACAGTATTTTTCAATAGAAATGTGTGGGAAACTACTATTTTAGTCAAGTTATTCAAAAATATATTTCTTATTGTTGGAAGCTGCAGCAGAATAACACATCCTTTTATGTCGAATCGCATATTAGATGCTGATGATGAAAGTACAAGGACAATTTGATATCTTTGGACAGACAGGGTAAAAGATAGTAAAAATGGCAGATAGATTAATTTCCTTTCTTCAAACGAATATTAGGTACATCAAAATGTTAAGAAGATTACAATTTCCGGCATTTTACGAATTCTTCCAGTGCTGAATCCACCCAGTTCCAAATAATTTGTGTGTACACCAGTTATGGTTACTTTGTGCTATTTCATATTTTTCTGTTTGCATGTTTTTTCCTAGTGCAAGTTCAAAGGATTGTGACTTTTTGCTTTCTTTCTACGATATTTTCAATCCCGTCAATTTCCCTAACACCATTTCCCTGCAAATACTGATTTCTTTCAGTTCCTCCCTTTCATCAGACCCTATGTTCTCCAACATCTCTGGGAGGTTATTTGTGTCCTCTTTTGTGAAGACAGAACCAAAATATGCATTTAATTGGTCTGCCATTTCTTTGTTCCCCATTATAACTTCCCCCGCTTCTGACTGCAAGGGACCTACACTTGATTTCACTAATCTTTTTCTCTTCACATATCTATAAAAGCTCTTACAGTCAGTTTTTATGTTCCCAGCAAGCTTACTTTCATATTCTATTTTCCCCTTCTTAATTAATCCCTTTGTCCTCCTTTGTTGAATCCTAAACTGCTCCCAATCCTCAGGGTTACCGCTTTTTCTGGCCAATTTATATGCCCTCTCCTTGGATCTTATGCTATCCCTAATTTCCCTTGTTAGCCACGGTTGAGTCACCCTTTTTGTTTTATTCTTATGCCACACTGGGATGAACAAATTCTGTAGTTCATCCATGCAGTCTTTGAATGTTTGCCATTGCCTATCCACCGTCAACCCCTTGAGTGACATTCCCCAATCAATCCTACCCAATTCGCGCCTCATACCATCGTAGTTTCCTTTATTTAAATTCAGGACCCTAGTCTCTGATTCAACTACAGGAAACTTTCGTTTATCCGGCACCCAAATATCCGGAATTCTCGCTTAACCGGCAAAAATCATCCTCCGAAAACTCCTCTCAAATAACCGGCAATGTTGCCGAGTTGCAGTCGAGTCTCCGCGAACGCCGAGTGCTCCGAAAAATCCTCTCAAAGAACCGGCAATGTTGCCGATCCCGAGTCCGCGAACGCCGATTTAGTCAGTAGGGGTACTTTTCAAAATTGCCACTACTCGGCCTCCTGGCGCTGTCGCAAGTCCGAAACATTGCAGTCGCATGAGTAGATTCTCCCGTGCTGCTTGGAGTCTCTTTGTTAAAAATAGCCTCGGTAGATATAACTCTCTGTTATCCGGTACTTTCGATAAACCGGCACCACGCCGGTCCCGTCGATGCCGGATAAACGAAAGTTTCCTGTACTTCACTCTCCATCCTAATGAAGAATTCTATCATATTATGATCACTCTGACCCAAGGGGCCTCGTACAACAAGATTGCTAATTAATCCTTTCTCGTTACATAATACCCAGTCTAAGATGGCCTGATCTCTGGTTGGTTCCTCGACATATTGTTCCAGAAAACCATCCCGTAAACATTCTAGGAATTCCTCCTCCACAGTATTTTTACTAATTTGGTTAGCCCAATCTATATGTAAATTAAAGTCACCCATGATGACTGCTGTGCCCTTACTGCATGCTTCTCTTTCCCTTTTAATGCCGTCCCCAACCTCCGTATTACTGTTTGGAGGTCTATATACCACTCCCACTAATGTTTTCTGCCCCTTGTTATTTCTCAGTTCTACCCATACAGATTCCGTATCATCAGAGCTAATATCCTTCCTTTCAATTGTGTTAATCCCCTCTTTAACCAGCAATGCTACCCCACCTCCCTTTCTTTTTTGCCTATCTTTCCTAAATATTGAATAACCCTGGATGTTGAGTTCCCAGCCTTGGCCACCCTGGAGCCATGTTTCTGTAATCCCAATCAAATCGTATTCATTTACCTTTATTTGCGCAGCTAATTCATCCACCTTGTTCCGAATGCTCCTTGCATTAAGACACAAAGCCTTCAGGTTTTTTTTTAACGCTCTCAGAACTATATGAATTATTATTTACTGTGACCATGTTTGATTTAAACCATTGAGTTCTTTGCATTCTACTTTTGTTTTTCTCCTTCCTGTCTTTAGCTTTTATCCTTGTTTCCCTTTCCTCTGTCTCCCTGCTCAGGTTCCCAACCCCCTGCCACTTTAGTTTAAACCCTCCCCAACAGCACTAGCAAACACTCCCCCTAGGACATCGGTCCCGGCCCTGCCCAGGTGCAGACCGTCCCGTTTGTACTGGTCCCACCTCCCCCAGAACCGGTTCCAATGTCCAAGGAATTTGAATCCCTCCCCCTTGCACCATTCCTCTAGCCACGTATTCATTTGAAATATGCTCCTATTTCTACTCTGACTAGCACGTGGCACTGGTAGCAATCCTGCGATTACTACCTTTGCGGTCCTATTTTTTAATTTACCTCCTAACTCCCTATATTCTGCTTTTAGGACCTCATCCCGAATTTTACCTATATCGTTGATGCCTATGTGCACCACGACAACTGGCTGTTCGCCCTCCCCCTCCAAAATGTTCTGCAGCCGCTCCGAGACGTCCTTGACCCTTGCACCAGGGAGGCAACACACCATCCTGGAGTCTCGTTTGCGGCCGCAGAAACGCCTATCTATTCCCCTTACAATTGAATCCCCTATCACTATAGCTCTTCCACACTTCTTCCTCCCAACCTGTGCAGCAGAGCCACCCATGGTGCCAGGAAGTTGGCTGCTGCTGCCTTCCCCTGATAAGTCATCCCCCCAACAGCATCCAAAGTGGTATATCTGTTTGAGAGGGGGATGGCCACAGGGGACCCCTGCACTACCTGCCTGCACCTCTTACTCTGCCTGGTGGTCACCCATTCACTTCCTGCCTGTGCACCCTTTACCTGCGGTGTGACCAACTCGCTAAACGTGTTATCCACGACGTTCTCAGCGTCTGGGAGTGGATGGATGACATATCTGGGAGTGGTGGTGGATGGGAGACATATCTGGGAGTGGTGGTGAATGGGAGACATATCTGGGAGTGATTGGGAGACATATCTGGGAGTGGTGGTGGATGGGAGACATATCTGGGAGTGGTGGTGGATGGGAGACATATCTGGGAGTGGTGGTGCAAAAATATCTGGGCGCAGACTTAGGGCTGCTGCTGCTCATTTTGCATCCAGGTCCTCTCACAGCAAAGGCAGGCAGTCTTTGCAGACCTTCAATGCAGCAGCAATGATGACATCCTCAGAGGCGACTTTCAGACTGAAAACACTAATTGGGTCATGGGTTCCCACATGCTGGAACTCAATTGCCCAATTAGGTGAAAATCACATCAATCTCCCACATCCAATTGCAGTCGGGTGGATAACACGAAAAGTGGATGACACGACCCCAACCCGCCCCAGTATCAAAATCCAGCCCTTTGTATCTGTCTTCACGGTAGAAGACACACAAACATTCTGGAAATAATGGGGAACCAAGGGTCTAGAGAGAATGAGGAACTGAAAGAAATCAGTATAAGTAAAGACATAGTACTTGAGAAATTAATGGGACTAAGTGGCAACAAATCCCCTGGACCTGACGACCTGCATCCTAGGGTTTTAAAAGAGGTAGCTGCAGAGATAGTGGATGTATTGGTATTAATTTTCCCGAATTCCCTAGATTCTAGAACAGTCCCCAATGATTGGAAGGTAGCAAACATAACCCCACTATTTAAGAAAGGAGGAAGAGAAAAATCAGGAAACTATAGGCCAGTTAGCCTGACATCAGTAGTAGGCAAAATGCTAGAATCTATTATTAGGGACGTGGTAACAGGGCACTTAGAAAATCATAATATAATTAGGCAGAATCAACATGGTTTTATGAAAGGGTAATCGTGTTTCACAAATCTGCTAGAGTTTTTTGAAGATGGAACTAGTAGGATGGATAAGGGGGAACCAGTGGATGTAGTGTATTTGGATTTTCAAAAAGCATTCGACAAGGTGCCACACAAGAGGTTATTACAAAAAATTATGACTCATGGGATTGGGGGTAATATATTAGCATGGATTGAGGATTGGTTACTGGACAGAAAACAGAGAGTAGGAATAAACGGGACTTTTTCGGATTGACAGGCTGTAACTAGCGGGGTACCGCAAGGATCAGTGCTTGGGCCTCAGCTATTTACAATCTATATTAATGACTTAGATGAAGGGACTGAGTGTAACGTATTCAAGTTTGCTGATGATACAAAGTTAGGTGGGAAAGTAAGATGTGAGGAGGACGCAAAGAGGCTGCAGAGAGATATAAACAGATTGACTGAGTGGGCAAGAACAAGGCAAATGGAATACAAAGTGGGGAAGTATGAAGTTATCCACTTTGGTAGGAAAAACAAAAAAGCAGAATATTTTTTGAATGGTGAGAGACTGGGAAATGTTTGCATTCAGAGGGACCTGGGTATCCTTGTACATGAATCACAGAAAGTTAACATGCAGGTACAGTAAACAATTTAGAAAGCAAATGGTATGTTAGCTTTTGTTACAAAGGGATTAGAGTGTAAGCGTAAAGAAGTCTTACTACAATTATACAGGGCATTGGCGAGGCCACACCTGGAGTACCGTGTACAGTTCTGGTCCCCTTACCTAAGGAAAGACTTACTTGCCTTAGAGGGAGTGCAACGAAGGTTCACGAGACTGGTTCCTGGGATGAGGGGATTGCCCTGTGAGGAGAGTTTGAGTAGACTAGGCCTATATTCCTTGGAGTTTAGAAGAATGAGAGGTGATCTAATCGAAACATATAAAATTCTTAAGGGGCCTGACAGGGTTAATTCTGGGAAAATGTTTCCCCTGGCTGGGGAGTCTAGAACACAGGGCCAATGTCTCAGAATTAGGGGTAGGCCATTTAGGACTGATGAGGAAAAATTTCTTCACTCAAAGGGTTGTGAATCTTTGGAATTCTCTACCCCAGAGAGCTGTGGATGCTTAGTCGTTGAGTATATTAAAGACAGAGGTCGATAAATTTTTGTGAACTAAGGTAGTTAAGGGATACGGGGATATTGCGGGAAGGTGGAGTTGAGGTCGAAGATCAGCCATGATCTTGTTGAATGGCGGAGCAGGCTCAAAGGGCCAAATGGCCTACTCCAGCTCCTATTTCTTATGTTCTTATGTAACTCCACTTTTCTGCCCTATCCCCGCATCCCTTCATTCCCTTTTGCCCAAGAATCTATCGATCTCAGTCTTGAATATACTCAACGACTGAGCATCCACAGCCCTCTGGGGTAGACAATTCCAAAGATTCAAAATGATCTGATTGAAGAAAGTTCTCCTCATCTCATTCCTAAATGGCCGACCCCTTATCCTGAGACTATGACCTCTAGTTCTAAACTCTCCAGCCAGGGGAAACAGCCTTTCAGCATCTATCCTATCAAGCTCTCTAAGAATTTTATACATTTCAATGAGATCATCTCTCATTCTTCGAAACTCCAGAGAATATAAGCCCATTCTACTCAATCTCTCCTCATAGGACAGCCCTCTCATCCCAGGAATCAATCTAGGTGAACATTTGTTGCACCCCCTCTAAGGCAAGTATATCCTTCCTCAAGGTAAGGAGACCAAAACTGTGCACAGATTAGAAGTCTTACATCTCCTCTATTGTTTGGCTGCAAGGTTATAACATTTTGGCCACTACAAAATATATCATTATCAGGGATCTATTTAAAAAAAAATTAACTACTGAACAGGACTGTAAAGATAATCACTAAAAATTGTTTTCCAGCATTACCAGTTCCACAGCCCTTATTCATGCGATCAGACACTATTGTTTAATTAAAAATGCAAGTGTCTGTGTGATTGATTTTCATTATCAATGTTTAGCAATGCTAATTTATCATTTGCTGAAATATTAAAGTTGCTGTGTAAACCCAAGTGATCTTGCACTAGAACACTGGAAATGAAACTAGTGGGGGAGCAGGGTGGGTAATTTATGTGCAAATTGCAGATCCCAGACTACTATGTCAAAGCAGTCTTCAGAATTTAGATTCAGAAGTACAGAGCAGCAGAGCTCCGTCCTTAGAATGATCAGCAATGGCATCAGAACATCAAAGACTGATTTCAAAGCCAGGAAGTTATTTTAAATTCGAAGATCCAGTTTAAATTGGCTTTCCGAACAGTAGTAAAGTCAGGAATAATTGCTCTTTGTTCACTGATGTAGAAATGCACCCTTACAGGAATATTTTAAAACATTGAATGTATATAGGATTACATAGGATTGCATAGGATAAACAGCACAGAAACAGGCCACTGGGCCCAACCAGTCCATGCCGGCATTTATGCTCCACTCGAGCCTCCTCCCGTCTTTCCTCATCTAAATCTATTAGCATAACCCTCTATTCCCTTCTCCCTCATATGCTTATCCACCCTCCCCTTAAATGCATCTATACTAATCACTTCAACCACTCCCTGTGGTAGCAAGTTCCACATTCTCACCACTCTCTGGGTAAAGAACTTCCTTCTGAATTCCCTATTTGATGTCTTGTTGACTATCTTATATTGATGGCCTCTAGTTTTGCATGATGGAATGTAAATTTTGCATGATGGAACTCTGCTCCCATCATGTCAGCAAATTGGGAAATTTTGCTGCATTATTTTAAGTGTTAAGATCATTATATAGTTTCCCAACTGTGAGTGTGAATATTCTGAGTACTGGGAATAAAATCAGTCTCGAAAGCGATTGCACTTAAGTTTAGATAAGGACTGTGTGCTAACACACAGAGGAAGCCAAATCAGTAAACCTATAACAATCAATAGATTTGTCATACTGAAGAAACCATTTAATTAGCTTTGTTGAAATATATCATGCAGTCCTTCGCCCATAGCATTGCTCATGAATTGAAAGAAAGGTACATTACGAGGGCACATGCATGGAAGGTGGCAAAGGTTGTGTGATTGGGCCAAACTTCAGTGGCTGGAAAGACGTAATGGCCGGAAATTCGGCTTCGTAGCGCCCAGTTCTTTGGCACTACGGGTGCTGTTTTGTGTCCGAAATGGCGTCCGCGCTGCACTGTGAGATGTGGGTGTGAGGTTTCCAACAGTGCTAAGTGTGTGAGGGTGAGGTGTAGTTATGAATGTGAGGTATGAGTCGTGATTGATAGAGATTGTTGGTAGGTGAGTGAAGGGGGATAGTAAATTGAGCAAAGTCTGAGCCTAGTGGTTCAGTTGTAAGGATATGGCATTTGAAGATGAATTCACAGACCATGACCACTCGTTTTTTTTTAATTCATTGATGGGATGTGGGCGTCGCTGGCAAGGCCAGCATTTATTGCCCATCCCTAGTTGCCCTTGAGAATGTGGTGGTGAGCCGCCGCCTTGAACCGCTGCAGTCCGTGTGGTGAAGGTACTCCCTCAGTGCTATTAGGGGGGGAGTTCCAGGATTTTGACCCAGCGACGCTGAAGGAACGGCGATATACTTCCAAGTCAAGATGGTGTGTGACTTGGAGGGGAACTTGGAGGTGGTGGTGTTCCCATGCGCCTGCTGCCCTTGTCCTTCTAGGTGGAAGAGGTCGCGGGTTTGGGAGGTGCTGCCGAAGAAGCCTTGGCGATTTGCTACAGTGCATCTTGTAGATGGTACACACTGCAGCCACGGTACGCTGGTGGTGGAGGGAGTGAATGTTTAAGGTGGTCGATCGAGTGCCAAATCAAGCAGGCTGCTTTGTCCTGGCTGGTATCGAGCTTCCTGAGTGTTGTTGGAGCTGCACTCATCCAGGCAAGTGGAGAGTATTCCATCACACTCCTTACTTGTGCCTTGTAGATGGTGGAAAGGCTTTGGGGAGTCAGGAGGTGAGACACTCACTGCAGAATACCTAGCCTCTGACCTTCTCTTGTTGCCACAGTATTTATGTGGCTGGTCCAGTTAAGTTTCTGGTCAATGGTGACCCCCAGGATGTTGATGGTGGGGGATTCGGCAATGGTAATGCCATTGAATGTCAAGGGGCGGTGGTTAGACACTCGCTTGTTGGAGACAGTCATTGCCTGGCAGCTGTGTGGTGCGAATGTTACCTGCTACTTATCAGCCCAAGCCTCAATGTCGTCCAGGTCTTGTTGCATGCGGGCATGGACTGCTTCATTATCTGAGAAGTTGCAATGGGACTGAACACTGTGCAGTCATCAGCGAACATCCCCATTTCTGACCTTATGTTGGAGGTAAGGTCATTGATGAAGCAGCTGAAGATGGTTGGGCCTAGGACACTGCCCTGAGGAACTCCTGCAGCGATGTCCTGGGGCTGAGATGATTGACCTCCAACCACCACAACCATCTTCCTTTGTGCTAGGTATGACTCCAGCCAGTGGAGAGTTTTCTCCCCGATTCCTATTGACTTCAGTTTTACTAGGGCTCCTTGATGCCACACTCGGTCAGATGCTGCCTTGATGTCAAGGACAGTCACTCTCACCTCACCTCTGGAATTCATCTCCTTTGTCCATGTTTGGACCAAGGCTGTAATGAAGTCTGGAGCGAGTGGTCCTGACGAAACCCAAACTGGTCATCAGTGAGCAGGTTATTGGTGAGTAAGTGGCGCTTGATAGCACTGTCGACGACACCTTCCATCACTTTGCTGATGATTGAGAGTAGACTGATGGTGCGGTAATTGGCTGGGTTGGATTTGTCCTGCTTTTTGTGGACAGGACATACTGGGGCAGTTTTCCACGTTGTTGGATAGATGCCAGTGTTGTAGCTGTACTGGAACAGCTTGGCTAGAGGCGCGGCTAGTTCTGGAGCACAAGTCTTCAGCACGACAGCCGGAATGTTGTCGGTGCCCATAGCCTTTGCTGTATCCAGTGCGCTCAGCCGTTTCTTGATATCACGTGGAGTGAATCGAATTGGCTGAAGACTGGCTTCTGTGATGGTGGGGACCTCAGGAGGAGGCCGATATGGATCATCCACTCGGCACTTCTGGCTGAAGATGGTTGTAAACGCTTTAGCCTTGATTTTTGCACTCACGTGCTGGGCTCCACCATCATTGAGGATGGAGATATTCATGGAGCCTCCTCCTCCCATTAGTTGTTTAATGGTCCACCACCATTCATGACTGGATGTGGCAGGACTGCAGAGCTTTGATCTGATCCATTGATTGTGGGATCGCTAATGCCCTGTCTATAGCATGCTGCTTCCGCTTTTTAGCATGCATATAGGTGTGAGGTCATTAAACTTCTTGCGGCACTGCATCCAGGTCCTTGGGGCTACACTGTGGGCATTGACCGTGATGGCTATCTGCTCTTTGTCTGACCTCCTGTGGATAGAGAACCTCTCTCTCTTCCTGTCCACCTCCAGCACCAAGGCCCCCAGTGCAGCTTCGGAAAATCTTGAAACCCACTGTCTCCCCCGTTGTGCCATTAGTACGCCATTAATCGTACTAGTTACCATCAAGCCAGGGGACCAACCCTGGTTCAGTAAGGATTGCAGAAGAGCATTCCAGGAGCAGCACCAGGCATACCTAAAAAAAAAAAAGTGAGGTGCCAACATGGGGAAGCTGCAACACAGGACTACATGCATACTAAAAAGCGGAAGCAGCATGCTATAGACAGGGCTAAGCAATCCCACAATCAACGGATCAGATCAAATCCAACCCAGCCAATTACCGCCCCATCAGTCTACTCTCAATCATCAGCAAAGTGATGGAAGGTGTCATCGACAGTGCTGTCAAGCGGCACTTACTCACCAATAACCTGCTCACTGATGCCCAGTTTGGGTTCCGCCAAGACCACTCGGCTCCCGACCTCATTAAGCCTTGGTCCAAACATGGACAAAGGAGCTGAATTCCAGAGGTGAGGTGAGAGTGATTGCCCTTGACATCAAGGTAGCAGTTGATTGAGTGTGGCATCAAGGAGCCCTCATAAAACTGAGGTCAATGGGAATCGGGGAGAAAACTCTCCACTAGCTGGAGTCATACCTAGCACAAAGGAAGATGGTTGTGGTTGTTGGAGGTCAATCATCAAAGCCCCAGGACATCGCTGCAGGAGTTCCTTAGGGCAGTGTCCTAGGCCCAACAATCTTCAGCTGCTTCATCAATGACCTTCCCTCCAACATAAGGTCAGAAATGGGGATGTTCACTGATGACTGCACAGTGTTCAGTGCCATTCACAACTCCTCAGATAATGAAGCAGGCCATGCCGCATGCAGCAAGACCTGGATGCTGTTCAGGCTTGGGCTGATAAGTGGCAGGTAACATTCGCGCCACACAAGTGCCAGGCAATAACTATCTCTAACAAGCTAGAGTCTAACCACCGCCCCTTGACATTAAACGGCATTACCATCACTGAATCCCCCACCATTAACATCCTGGGGGTCACCATTGACCAGAAACTTAACTGGACCAGCCACATAAATACTGTGGCAACAAGAACGGGTCAGAGGCTAGGTATTCTGCAGCGAGTGTCTCACCTCCTGACTCCCCAAAGCCTTTCCACCATCTACAAGGTACAAGTAAAGAGTGTGATGGAATACTCTCCACTTGCCTGGATGAGTGCAGCTTCAACAACACTCAAGAAGCTCAAAACCATCCAGCACAAAGCAGCCCGCTTGATTAACACCCCATCCACCACCTTAAACATTCACTCCCGCCACCACCGGCGTACCATGGCTGCAGTGTGTACCATCTACAAGATGCACTGCAGCAACTCGCCAAGGCTTCTTCGGCAGCACCTCCCAAACCCGCGACCTCTACCACCTAGAAGGACAAGGGCAGCAGGCGCATGGGAACACCACCACCTCCAAGTTCCCCTCCAAATCCTGACTTGGAAGTATATCGCTGTTCCTTCATCATCGCTGGGTCAAAATCCTGGAACTCCCTACCCAACTGCACTGTGGGAGTACCTTCACCACACGGACTGCAGCGGTTCAAGAAGGCGGCTCGCCACCACCTTCTCAAGGGCAACCAGGGATGGGCAATAAATGCTGGCCTTGCCAGCAACGCCCACACCCCATGAATGAATAATTAAAAAAAAATTCCTTCCTTATCCTTTTAACAGATTCATAAAACTAGAGAAAGTAATATGTCTGAGAATTAATTTCATTTATTCTTGTTTCAAAACTTTCATCTTAAATCTTCACACAGAATTGTAGACATTTAGTCCTACATCTAAAGCCATCAGTGCAGGGAAATTGCAGGCATGGCTTATCCAAGCCTGTTCATGTTACCTGGTCTTGAATGTAGGGAAAAGCTCCTACTGAGTGAAACGTTGTATCTCTTTTATACCATTTTCATTTATGACCTAGTTCCTGCTTGATTCAGCACTTTTGGGTGTTTTGAGGCCCTTAGTTCTTTGAACAGATTGCTAGACAGGGTCGCATCCAATGCTTGTTTTTCCCAAGTCATAGTTTTTGTTATACAAACCTTTGATGTTATGCTCTATAGTAAAAGGAGCCTATTGCCTTCTTATATTGCAATTATCTCCTCTCTTACACTCTGCCCCCACCACCCCTCCCCCCGCTGCTGTGAACAAAAGCCTGTGTTTTAAAAGCCTATCGCTACAGTACAATGAAATCAGCCCAGAAATTCATTCTCTCCAATGTTATCAGCGTCTTTGAGGGGAAAAGACAGGATTTGCGAGCGCACCGTTTAAACTAATTCTGCTATATTAGCTGTTCTGTCTTTGTTCTATATTAGAATAATGTAAAAAACCTATCTATATTCTTACATCAATCACTGGTTTTTCTTTTTCTTCTCTGCCTGCAGCAATGGAGGAATTAGATGGGGATGAGATTAGGATATCATCAAGAGGAAGATATGCTGAGAGAGATATCGTTCAGGTAAGATATTGAAGAGTATGGTTTAGAAATGCACAATTACTGCATTATTCAATGTTTGTGAACTTTCATTTTAATACAGCACACTTAGACACAACTTTCTTTATGTAAAAACTGCTTCTGTATCCATTTGAAAGTCATTACAATAATTTTCCCTTTTCTCACAGAATATAAAAGCAAATGCAATTTTTTTTCATCATACAAATATAAGAGACGATAATATGGCATAAATACTTGATATTTTAGTAAAACAATCTCTCTCCCCTTCTCCACATTTTTGTAAGTTTATTTTTCCCTGACCGTACACTCACTGAGGTTTTGGAGAGATGAACTGTTCACGGGCCTCTATGACATCCACTCTGATCTGGCTGTTTGGGGGTCTCACTGAGCAGTGCAACTTTTCCAGTCCTTTTTTCTGCCACAGGACTCATTACATATACACGGCAGGCTCAGGGTGGGATTCCTGCTGTCAAGAGGGAGCCAAATAAAATGTTCCAAAACTTCAGGGGGGCTAAATTCGGTTGATTTGCGCCTCCCGTTAGCACCCTAAGAGGGCGCTAACGGGGCGCAAAGCAACTAGCGCCTGGGCGCGGTGCCGCTATCGCCTCCCGCAAAATTCAGCGAGACGTTAGCGGCGGCGCTGCGCCGCCGGCGATGATGTCATCACCGTGCGCAGCGCCCCAGCTGTAATATTGGATGATGCCCCCGACTTACCGCCGGACGCTATGTCCGCCGGGGTCGGGGGGGCCTACCTGCGGCCGGGGCGGCGCGAGTTAAAGGGGAGGTGGCGGGCGGCCATTTTTGTTGCTGGCCGCCTGCCAGCACCTGCTCCCGTTGCTGTCCCCGGCCCCCGTGAAGCCCACCAACAAGGTGCTGGCTGCTTTCCGTGAGCCCGGCACTCCCCTTGAGTGCCGGGCTTGTTTGCCGGCACTCCCAATCCCTGGTGGCCCAGCTGGGCGCCGGGACACGCTGCGCCAGGCCCCTCCCCTTTAATAAGGGGAGGAAGGCCTGCAGTACCGTGGCGCTGCGGCACATAGCGCCGCGATATTGGCTTGCGAGGCGCTTCCAGTAGCGCCCCTCCTCCCTCTCGGGGCACTACCTGGGAAAATCTGTAAACTTTTTTGGGGCGCTAAAATTAGCGCCCCGGCAAAGGTAGCGCCACCCAATTTTTACCCCCAGGGGTTTAGGCCACAAACCTGGCATGGACCCGCCCTCCCCCACCAATGGTCCCCCTGTGGGCGGGAGGTGCTCATGCTAGCGTTGTGGTTTAAACTCTTGAAGATTTCAAACAAAATTTTTGGGGCAAATTCTATAATCTCTCCTTGACCTGAAAAAGCTCATCGGAGTCCGTGGTGGAGGGTCCCAGCAGGCGCAATTACAGCATAAGTGCAACATTCATTAGGGCTGGAGCAGCCCCCAGAAGGGATGGGGGCAGGCCAATATACCTGAAACCAAGATACACAGCTTAATTAAATATCCACATGAAACTGAATCCTTCATAACTTACTTGTGTCTTTTCTTGTTTTAATTTATTATTAAATAGCTGCATTATTGTAATATCTGGTTGCAAATCCTCTCTAGAAATTCCCCTTGTAAATGTGTTGCTTTTTCATTTGGCACAGTTTTAATTTTTCTCTGCCATAAATTATTAATGGCACAGTATTTCAGCTCTACCAACTGCGAAACATCACTCCTCATTGAATTAAGAGAGTATTGTGGTATTTATATCCCATGAATTCATTTACAAATGCAGCACTAATCTCTTCATTGGCATAACATTAAGATCAGAGCAATAGCCATTAATTTCAGGATGCTGGCCCTAGCTCTTCAAGATACCTGGTGATAAGTATAAGGAAGATTAACAGCATTTAGAGACCAGAACCAATTAAGCAGATAAGTTAGAAATGACATGGATTTAATGTAGATAAATGCAAGGTTTTTATAGTGGTACAGGAAATATCAAACAAGTACAGTACATGATAAAGGAACATGCATTAGCAAGAGTGACAAAGGAAAAGGATGTGGGTAAGATTAAGCTTTCATTGAAAGTTTACACAACATATGAAACTGTTGTCAACAGATCTATTGTTAGAATATATTTCTAACTTTGTATAAATCACTGTTGAGACCATTTTTGGAACGATTTAGATTTCCAACATGCCATTATCCACAGTTTTCAACAGAACATGAACATTTGTTCAAAAAACAGTGGCAATAATAATTCCAGGCTTTGGAACTCAAGTCTGTAGATGGAGCTGGCTGTATTTTGTATTGTGTGTTTTGACTTGATGATTGTTACAGACTAATTCCAACTAAACTGCTGATCACCCAACTTCCCTTCCTGCTCCCATGCTAGCTCGCATTGTAAATGATTCCCTCTTGTCAGGTACTGTATCCTTTTCAAAATCACCATCGTATGTCCCCCTCCTCAAAAAACACCCGTGATCCCTCTGTCCTTGCAAGCTACTGCTCCATCTTTATACTCCGTTTCCTCTCAAGTCCTTGAATGTATTGTTGTCTCCCAGATACATGTCCATCTTTTCCACAATTCCATGTTTGAATCTCTCCAAGCAAGTTTTTGCCCCTGCCACTGTACCGAAACGCCCTTAATCAAAGTCGCAAATTACATCGTCTGACTGTAACCATGGTGCATTATCTCTTTTCGTCCTTCATGACCTCTCTGCAGCCTTTGACATGGTTAACCACACTATCCTCCTCCAACTCCTCCCCTCCATTGTCCAGCTGCATGGGACTGCCCAAGCTTGGTTCCATTCTTATCTATCAAATGATTGCCAGAGCACCTCCAGCAATTGGTTCACTTCCTACCCCCTGCCCCATTACCTCCCGAGTCCCCCTCCATTGCCTCTGTGTTATCAGTCTGCCTGTTGGACATCCAGTCCCGGATGAGCTGCAATTTCCTCAAGTTAAAAATTGGGAAGTTGAAGGCCTCACTACCGATTCCATCTGCCTCTCTGGCTACTGGGTCAGACTGTCTGCAATCTCGGATGTCCCATTTGACCCCGAGCTGAGCATTCAGCCCCATATCCTCTCCATCACAAAGATCGCCTACTTCCAATTCCGTTACAATCGCCCACTGCCACTCAACCCATCTGCTGCTGAGATTATCATCATGCCTTTGACATTTCCAGAATCAACTATTTAATGCTCTCCTTGGCATCTTCCCATCCTCCACCCTCCATAAACTTCTGTTCATCCAAAACTCTTCCAAATTCATATTTTACTCTCGATCAGACCTGGTGTTAGTGAATTTAATGAATGTGAACATTTCACCCCACAACAGTGACAGAAGGGATAATACAGAACAAGGGGACATCATTTTAAAATTTAGAATTGAGCTGGTTAAAATTGAATCCACAAAAAAATCTTCACACAAAGGGTTGGGAGATGTGGAATGCGCTGCCATAAAAAGGCCAGATACAGAATCATTTGAGGTGTTTCCAAGGCAGGTAAATACTATTGGGAAGTAATGGTATTAAGACATATGGAGAAAGGATGGGTAACTAGGATTAAAATAATAAATGGGTTTCCATGGCTAACAAAATGGTGGACAAACTCACTGGGCCAAATAACCTCCTCAGGTTTCTATGTACAAAGCCAATTTACTTTGACTCTTTCTCTGATCACTTATTCTCATCCAGGCTCCATGAACTGATCATACTATTTATGATCAGTTCTCCACAGCAAAATAGAATTGATTTAAAAAATGTTATTCTCGAACTGAAAATTTGCCTTGTGAGCCTTACAAGCAGCTCAGTAGAGATGAAGTTTTCAAATAGTATTGAAAAATAGCCAAATGTCACTCTCCCATATAAATGGAATGTGACTGAATATGGGCTGTGTTTTATTTTTAATGTAAAAAAAAAAGTTAAACATTCATTTACTTATACAACTTAACTGCCAATTGAAAATGGCAGGTGCGTGTAATATTCCTATGGGATATATTTGCAAAATCGAATTAGTCAATGGGAATAAAAGAAACCCGACCGATTCTGACTTGCGTATAAATATAATAATGCTCCTTCCACACTTCAAATAGATAACCTGCCACTTAACGGGAATAACTGATTAAATACTGATTTACCCACAAGGCTCTTACCTTCACAGTTTCTAAAAGAGATGTGCCCTTTCAGTTTGAAACATGGGCCACCACATTTCCTACCTTTTGTAAATCTGTGTTTCGTTAGAATTTCATCAAAGTGAAAACCCACAATTGTTCTAAAGTATGAGGGAAATAGTGTTGGTGATAACCTGCAAATGACAGCATGTCACAACAGAAATGTAATTTTCCTTTGCTGTCCGGGTCTTTTACCAAAGCCAGAAGTCCACTCTGCAGTCTCCCTTCTTCAAAATCCTGCAGACGGAGAGAGGTGAAGGCTGTTGCTTTGGCGAATTGGCACTTTTCTCCAGGAGATTTGTCAAAGTCCTGGAAGAGTATGCTAACTTTCAGCTCAGGCACAATTCAATTTGAATTCAGTTGAAAACGGGTACAAAAATCCTGACAAAACATGGCTCACGTGATAAAGGCAAGAATGTGAGAGCAGCAAGTAAAATGTATCCTTCTACCTACAACACAGCATCTCTTTAAACTTCAAGAACATTATGCAGCAACTTGAAGAATATTACCTCTTTTACATTGTAGACTGTGACTTCAGTGTTTTTAAAAGGAATGCTCTTTTAGTGAAAGATCTGGCTGCAGCCACGAGGTGTTGGTGAATCACCTTTTCTGCTGCTTTAACATCATCCCTGGTCAAAAGTTTGTAGCTGAATAATCAATATTCTGTGGTACTTCAAGTTCCTCATGAATCGTCCTGAGCAAAATGCAGATCACCAAAGCAAACAGCTCTTCTATCTCTCCATCTGTATACTGTTGGAAACAAGACAGGTTGAGCATTAACATTGAACTTCTGGCAGCAAAGCAAGAGCATGTTATGAGAGGTGATATCCTGAAGTCTCATAGTGCAGCCTTGTGTTGGAGGCAAAGCGTTATTATTTGTAACACCCATATTTAATAGAAAATCATGATCTCTCACTATTAATTTAGGCAGCACCCACTCACAATATGCTGCAAAACAAAATTGAAAGGAAGACACTAAAAAGGATATATAGGATTGTGTTCAGGACTGTTGGAGTTGTAACTCACCCAAATCCCTCGACAAGCCCTGTGACAATCTCCTAGATGTCCATTTTGTTCCACTCCAAATTTTCTCTAATGTGTTACTTATTTACAAATAATATTTCGAAATTCTATCACACTTGGTGTAATCAATTGATTGTTAAATCCTATCAATGCATTTTATCATTAGTGTGAACTTTTGTGTAATTGATTCATTTATAATTTTGTTCAAGTGAACTACAATTGAATTGCCACAACCTATTGAGCACATAAATACTAATTGCCTGCTTAATCAAATTTTGCCATTAAAATTGTTTTGGTTATATAATGGCACATTTCTATAAAACATATCTGAATATCTGCAGCACTGTTGTATTATCTAATAGTACTGTAGTTAGTAATCTAAGTACTAGCTCTGCTGATACTTTTCTTCCTCTCCTACCTCTTAACTTCAGGTATGACCTGCAATTCAGAACACAATTTTCCATTACATTTCCCCTGAGCCATATTCCCTCGACAGCGAGTAGTCCCTCTCAATCTTTTCTCCAAATCATTTTTCT
Organism: Squalus acanthias; assembly: GCA_030390025.1. Lineage (NCBI taxonomy): Eukaryota > Metazoa > Chordata > Chondrichthyes > Squaliformes > Squalidae > Squalus > Squalus acanthias. Next base: position 90,682,901 of record CM059434.1, on the reverse strand, counting down.
TCTTCTGCTATTGCTAATGGATATCCTTTCATTATTTATATATATATATATATATATATGTTTCATTTACCAAATTATCTTAAGCTTATCCACATTAAAATGAATTTGATAAGATTCCTTTGAATATCATCATATTCCCTTACCACACTGATTAGTTCCATAAGCACTTTTATATTGAAGTACTGTCCTCCATAGATTTTTTAAAATGTAACCTGTATGGGACTTAGAACAGACTTATGATTTGAGCACTGTCCAGCGACTTTTTACTCATATTTAATGCAATAGGCAAGCATATGCTTCCTGTCAACCAAGACTTGTGTGCAAAGTATCTAGGATAGCAGGCCTCCAGGTGAACATGAATCCTTTACAATTGAGGTACACACTGGAATAGTACAGGATACCAGCAAACACCCCTGATGCTGGAAGAACATACAACTCAGGCTGAAAACGTCCAAAAAAAAAAGTAATATTAAACAGAAGCTGATAGGGTGGGAGGAGGCTTGTGTGGAGCATAAACACTGGCATAGACCAATTGGGCTGAATGACCTGTTTGTGTGCTGTAAATTTTATGTAATTCTAGAAGTAAGGGTAACCATAGAAAATCTAGATAGATTTACTTAACTCACCACACTGTTTCAAAACAATAGACTCTGTACTAGGTGCCAACGGGAATGGTTTCCAACTGACTTCAAATAAATGTTTCCAGTTCATACATTGATACTAAGCTGGGTGCTACTCCACAAATATTGTACCATTTCACTGATCACTATTTATAACAATTTATATAGAGCCTTTACCATAGTAAAATGTCCCAAGGCGCTTCATAGGAGCATTATCAAACAAAATTGACACCGAGCCACATAAGGAGATAATAGGACAGGTGACCAAAAGATTGGTCAAAGAGGTAGGTTTTATGGAGCATCTTAAAGGAGGAGAGAGAGGTAGTGAGGCGGAGAGGTTTAGGGAGGGAATTCCAGAGCTTAGGGCTTAGGCAGCTGAAGGTAAAGCTGCCAATGAAAACAATAAAAGCTACCATGTCTTAGCAGTTCTCTTCAGTAATTTTGGACCATACGTTCATGATAAGTAGCTTTACATGGGACTGAACTCTAATGGACTCAGCACCCAACCAGCTTCCAGGTTTTATAATAGAACAGTGAAATGGTAAAACCATTGAAGAACATAGACCCCAGACTAATTACATCTTTTTCCCAGGCTGCTACAAAAGACAAAAAAAAGGCACCTTCACAATTAATCAAAACTGTCAAGCAAAATAAATTTCAAACCCTCAAAGCCATTGAATATAGGAAGTAAGCCATTGACAGTCCAGTCACACCTTATTCCTGAGGAACATGAGCAGCTCTCCTGGCATAAGCTACACATTCCTATAAAGATATATATAATAAAAGAAAGACTTGCATTTATACAGTGCCTTTCACAGCCACAAAACATCCCAAAGCACTTCACAGCCAATGAAGTACTTTTGAAATGTAGTCACACATATAGAGATTCTTATAATTTGAAACAAGATTGCCCCAAGTCTGTCACACAGACCACTGCGGCACTGTGTAAGGTTATTTGTTGAAATTTTAACTGTACCAACTGACTGTCTATGATGTCTGTGAACATTTCATGATCAATAGAAAGGTGTTTAAGCACTGGACTACAGCAGCACAATTGACAGCAAGGTATTCTTTTTACGCAGTAACTTATGTGGTTGCTCACTATACAATATATACTATATGGAGGATTTGTTGTACCCAGCCATGATATATGATGAACATCTCTTCAAGTTAGGTTCACCAGATAACTCAGGTCACTTATTTCTAGTTAAAGAATGGTTATTGGCCAGTTCGACTTGTGGCAGGTTTCAAATTGAAGCAACATGGCCTAGATATAGGTTTGCCCCCAAGCCCAGTGGCAACCACGAACTGCCACGCTGAAACTAATGAGCAAGAGGATCCCCCGAAATTGGCCCTCTTGTGTTATCAGGACATGACCGGTGTGCTGGGGATACCAGTTGTGCCCCAGTAGGCAGAGCACCGGTTTCAAAGAGGATTAAGATCGGCCGGTGGGGACGCTGTAACCGGATCCGGCGGGGGGAGGGGGGGGAGGAGAGGGGAGAGGTGGTGTAGGAGGTGGGTGGAACGAGGGTAAGCAATAGCTGGCAACAGCCTGTATTTTTAATGTGGAGCCAGGAGGAGTACATTTTTTACTTAGTTTAGAAGAATGAGAGGTGATCTCATTGAAACATACAAAATTCTTACAGGGCTTGACAGGGGAAATGCAGGGAGGATGTTTCCCCTGGCTGAGGAGTCTAGAACCAGGGGTCACAGTCTCAGAATAAGGGGTTGGCCATTTAGGACTGAGAGGAGGAGAAATTTCTTCACTCAGAGGGTGGTGAATCTTTGGAATTCTCAACGTCAGAGGGCTGTGGAGGCTCAGTCATTGAGTATATTCAAGACAGAGATCGATAGATTTTTGAATATTAAGGGAAGCAAGGGATATGGGGATAGTTCAGGAAAGTGGAGATGAGGTAGAAGATCAGCCATAATCTTATTGAATGGTGGAGCAGGCTGAAAGGGCCAAATGGCCTACTCCTGCTCCTATTTCTTATGTTCTTAGCTTTTTGCTGGCAGCCTCAAGCTGCTGTTTGTCTGAGAAAACTGCCGGTAGCATGCACGGCACATGCTGCTGTCAGTCGAAATCCAACATCTGAAAGGCGCCTGAAATAAGCGAAAGGCCACTGATTTACTTAGGCAGTGGCCCTAACCAATATGGCATGTGACGCTGAATGAGCATGTGCACGCTATATGTCATATTGGACTTTGCAGCATCCGGTTTTTTTTACCTGATTCAATTTTTTTTTATTTGTTCATGGGATGTGGGAGTCGCTGGCAAGGCCAGCATTTATTGCCCAATTTCTAGGCTAACTAATTCTAATGCATGTTTTTAAAATCTTGTAGCCCAAGAAAGTCGGCTGTAGGTGCTTTGTGATGACTCTTTGTCATGGTGCTGTTGCATCTGTGAAAATATGAATTTTATTTACATTGGCTATTTACTCACACAGTTGTTAAAAGTAAATTATGTGGAATGACTTGATTGCTGAATATAATGGCCAGGAATTTGTGGTCCGTGGCAAAGCGACGGCACTCGCCGCTGACCTTGAAGAAAGCTGCCCACAAATATCTAGCGATCTCTGTGGCGTGAATTTCAGCTGTCCCGACTTTTGTTTGAATCTGGCGCCAAATCAAGTGAATCCCAAGCATCCAGCAACAGTGATGTCATCAATCTGGCTAAGCAGCCAATCACATTGAAAAATTCTCACAGACAGCAAACCAGGAAGTAAAATGCACAGAGTCTAATTTAATTCTTATAAATTTTACAGAGAGCGAAATAAAGATTGAGGCATACACATATTAAGATAGAAGCTGAAATATCATAAACAAACTTTAAAAAAAATATATTAAAAACTTGTAATTCTTAATCATATTAATGGAAAAATTTGACATTCCATAAATATAAAATTAGTTTTTCAGGGCCAGTGCGGTTGTTCAGCAGTCAATACGCCGTTAAAACCCAGTTAACACCTCTTTCAACAAGGCTTAAGGTTTTAGGGGGTTTTTAACAGTGATATTCCATCGTAAAAGGGGAAGTTTTCATCAGTTCAAGTGACTTCAACTGATTGCCAGCTCTGGGGAGTTCCACAGCTAAACCTGTGGCGGAACAGTGAATGGCTGACTGCAACTTCATGAATTCCGTGTTATCTGCGCATGTGCTAAATTCTGAAGTTGCGGTCAGTTTCAGAGGGGTAATGTCGGCAAATGCTGACAGTTTCGCCATCATTAGTACCGCAAAATCCGGGCCAATGTTTCTTGATCAAAATATTCATACACAATTGGATTTGTAAGTAATTTTTTTTTTGGAGGCACGTGATATAACCACCTGCTGGGATAAGAAAATAATCCTTTTATTTTTCTGGCTAGAATGTGTTCTGGTAGTGTGGATTATTGACTTAGCAGAAATCAGTCATAAGAAAAAATACTTGTAAGCCAATATTAATTAACTTACTCAGCTTTTATCATTTTCTCAGTAAGTTTATATATTTGTTTTTTAGTGCCATTGTTGTACAATTGTTCAGAATTAAAAATGTGTTTTTCAGTTTGTGCCTTTCCGGGACTATGTTGACAGAACTGGAAACCATGTGCTGAGCATGGCCCGACTTGCAAAGGATGTCTTAGCTGAGATTCCAGAACAGTTTCTCTCGTATATGAAATCAAGAGGAATTAAGCCTTCTCCTGCTCCACCCCCGTACACTCCCCCAGGTTACGCTTTGCAGACACAGCTTTAACAGAGAGTCATTCCAACATTCCCAGTTATCATTGCTGACCGGAAACATTTCCAGTGGCTGAGTCAGCTGTTTTTTCATCAGGTTGCACTACAAAGACTTATGGATGGTGTCAGCTTGCCACTCAGAAAGCATCAACGAGTTTCTGCTGGCCTTCAGATTGCATGGTGTCAATGATATTATCGTCAGGCAAATAGTAGAGGGAGGTTGCATGAAGAAAACAACTGACGCTTCTGGCGGGGAGGGGGGTCCTTTTCCTCGTACCTGAATCGTCTCCTTTGGAACAGTGAAAATTGTGGACTTTTCTGAAGAAAGATGATTTTTTTTAAAAAGTGATGATATGGGAATGACAAAAGTTTGTTTGAAAACTAATTGGAATTGAAGTCCTTAGCTGTTGTAAATAACTGAGTATGTTCAGTTCTTTTTCTTTTAATGTTTACATGTTGATTCTTTTTACAATTGAATCATTTTTATAAGCATATACTTCCTGTAAACACAATTTTAAATATTGAAATAATTGTGATTTGCTAGTTTGTTGCACCTCCATTTGTTGATGACTAACTCAGATGGAGATGCCTGTTCCGCTACACCAGTGATTCTCAAACTGTGGGGCACATGATCTGGCCAGCAGGGGCTGGTCGATGGGTCTGACTCCTGACCCACCACTGCTTCCTGCCAATTACTGCCTGATACTTCCAATTGCAACTCCCAATCTGTGATCACCTTCCAACCAACTTTCAATCGGTCATCCTTTTCACTCCCCCACCACCTACACACCTTACCATGTGGCAGTGCAAATGCTTGAAGAATAGGCAGAAAAAAAGAGGAAAGTGAAAAAGGTAAGAATGAAAAAAGTAAAAGTGGGAAAAGTAAGAAAAACAAATGATTGGAAGAATATAAGCTTTGTAGTCTGATCCATAACTCTTTGGGAGCAAGAAGCTGAGAATTGTTTGATGGAATGTGGCCCGAGAAAGTTTGAGAACCACTGCACTACACCATGCCAACAGTGTGCAAGCCTGTACCTATCAGGTGAATGTGCCAGAAAAGTAATTGCACAGACATGTGGTCTCGTGCTTATGAATACTGTTTATTAAGCTGTCAATTAATTTGTAATATGCTTGTTCAGATCTTACAGCACGTGCCCTAGCTGCATGTACAGTTTTTGAAGAGAAATGCACTCTTTTGTGAGTAGTGTGCTAGATTAAATTCAGTACAAAATGGCCTTAAATCCTCAGTAAATATTACAATGACTTTTTTGCATTATGCCTTTGGATATTGAAAAATGTGACATGTTTTTGAAACTTTCTTTTTGTGCCAACACCGTAGTTGCTTTTTAATTTTTCCACTGGAGTGGAAACTTACTGCTTAGTTTATTTACTATTTTGCATTTGTATGGAAATTTTGAACATTATAGTTTCAATAACAAACAAAATATACAGGGTGATTTTGTAGGGTGACGACACAGAATAAAAACAAAAACAAATACTTGTTCTGTAACCGTAAATCACTTACTGGAAAAATCTTTTTTAAAATGGAATACCTACATTTCTTAATATATATGTACATCACAATACAAGCAAACAGAAAACTTAACATGTTTAGTACCAAAAAATTGCAAATTGCTTTGAAAAATAATTGATAGGAATAAGAAAAAATGAAAATTGTGTTCTCATAATGAGTAAACATTTGTTGGATTTTGTATTCTTCGCACTGTCACTCAATTACATTTGTGCCACCTATAGTGGGCCAAATCCCTTTTTGTAATGTAAAAAAAAATTGTAATTTTTTAAAATTAGATTTAGCTGTGATACAAACTTTTTATGCTCAACCTCATTGGAGAAGGTGGGACCAAGTACACTTCACCACTTTGAGCATCCATAAAAATTAATTACTTTGTGACCATTGTGACACTTTTCATGCTGGTGCAGATAATTGACAGCTTTGAAGGTGCAGTAGTGGCACTATATCACCAGTCAGTACATTTTTGCCAACAAAGGGAAAGTTATAGCAAGTAAGCTTACTTGGTGCAATAACAACCTAAAGGAGGATTACATTCTTCCCCCCCACCTCAAAGAAAAGAAACAATATATAAAAATATGGGACAAACGAGACCCCATGTTTTGCTGACAGTCAAACCCCCCCAGCAAAGTTCCCACTAAGCTGCGTGGCTGCGCAGCAGTCTGGGGGTCCCGCACAGGCCGCTCACCGGCTTTTATAGGGGAGAAATCGCACGTGTGAAAATTTGAATGGGTTGCGCAGCCACTTAAAGGGACAGCGCACCCAAAAAAATATAAGAGGGAACATTGCCCCACAGCACTCTACATAATAGCAGATAGCCCTGCCACCTCACTGCAGAGGTATGCTTCTAGCATAATTTAATATATATTTGAAAATAAAATACAACATTTCTACTATTCATATTAAGCCAGCTCTGATACCAATATGAAATCGGGCCCACTAATTTGGTTGGATTATGTTATAATAATTTGTGTTACTACAAACATTCCTTTTACATTTTTTAGTTTAATTTTATCCTTCATAATCATAAATATTTGTAATCAAGCAGAATTTCAGTAATAGTTCTGAAATTAACAAAGTAATTATGTTTATCTTTATATATGTTTCTAAAAATTACTATTTGAACAGTTTTAAGAAGTTAGTGAATTATTGACAGTGGCTAGTTTATGTTAAAGAGGCATGTAACAATTCAAAGCTTGTAATGAAGTACAGTTTGAGTAAACAGTCTTGTTGAATAGTGATTTTCAGAATCTATTGTGCTCTGAATGTTTAACACCAAATATATTGCTATATACTTTTTACATGCTATCGTACAGACTGTTTTCATGAACTCTTATAATATGTTGTCTACTTACATACAGAAGTATTACATACTATTTTAATATGGAGTAAAAAAAACTGTAAATTAAATATAGTTAATATTTACTTTTTGGCGTTATTAGAAGTAGACAGTCCACTGGCACTAAGGGAATTGTACACCAGTTATCTTAATGGATGCTAACACACAAAATAATCATACAAGCCTTTCTTTTTGATTTTGCTCTCCGTGTACTGTGTCACACAAGATATTCAATCATGCAATATACCACAGCATCATCTCAAAGGTGTGAGGAAACAATTTCATTCTACTTCTGATACATCTTACAGATAACTGGATGATTGTTAAAAACACTAAGTTAGAGGTCAATGGTAGTAAAATTCTGTGTTGCTAAAAATATTTAAGAGCATTTTAAGTCTTATCAAGTCCCCAGAACAGCTCAACTATCACAGTGAAGCCATGACATTTGTGGTTTTGAATTACTAAATATTGGCAATTATGACTACAGAAATCTAGCAAGACTTTTGATTGATACCAGTTTTTTTTTTAAATAAGCAAAATATAATTTCCCTAGAGCTGCTGAGAAATATGCTTCCTCGTCACACTGACCCTCTAGAGTTTGTTTCAGAACTGAATTTACATTCATGCTATGGAATCCAACAAAAGAATCTGATTGCAGAAATTCACAGTGCAGAAATTGTGCACAGTAATTCAGATCATGTGTGAGCTAGAGAATGTTATCAAGGGAAATAGCCCAATTAAAATGAATGGGAAAAATAAAATCCTGTACAAAGTGCCAGCATTAAATTAATGCATTTCATTTTTTTTTTAATTAGGGCTTTGCGTTCCCCCCCCCTTTTATTTATATGTGTGGTCTTCAAACTTAGCTCGGTTATTGTGAGAGAAGCAAATGTTTTCCCTTTTCACCCAAACAAGTGCTGAGTACTCCCTAGTTAGATACAGTACAAAAAAAAACCCAGATGAAACAAATACCTTCCTTACACAGCCATAATAATGGCCCACATTGTCCCTGTTCTGTTCCTGCTATAAATTCGGCTTGTCAGACTAACACTAATGCAGCTGACTATTGCCAGAGTTTAAAATTGCCATTTTCAATTTCAGCCACAATGAGACAAGATATTAAGGTAATACATCAAGATAACATGATATTAACGATTCATTTTGCTAACCTCTCCAGCATTTTAGAGATATTGCACATAGATGGTGATGGGTAATGTGCCCAAAAGGGTAAACCTATTTTCATTTATTTTGAATTTTTTTTAATTTTTAATCACTTTCCAACAACAGAAGGAGTACCCATGAGTTTAAAAAAATTATAATAAGACTTGAAAGTCAAAATATGACCACCTAAGACAAAAGGAAAAAAAGAGTAAGTGAGTCACTCAAATGGTAGCTACACTGAAATGAAGACATCCCCCAACACGTCAGTTACCCCCTGCCACAAGCTGTGGGAGGAGTAAATTCTATCATAGGCTAATTTTTTTTGTAATTGCCTTGTGTTTTAAATTGTCTGTACCACTTGGAAAATCTGAGCCAAATAATGTTGGAGTTAGAACTGTTTCAGCTTAATGGCAGAGGATCATCTCAGCTGCACCAATGGGTGATTTTTCCCTTAAATTTAAACTCCTTAATATTGGTACCCTAAACGGGTATTGCAACCATGTTGGGCAAATATTAGTGAACAATTTGCATTCACTAATGTGCTATTAATAACTCTGCCACTTTGGCCAACAAGGGTTCCGATTGGATATCTGTTACTGAAATTTTTTGCAATGAATTGTTTTTTTTCTTCCCTCAGTTTTAGAATGAAGTTTAACAATTTCTAGGAGGAGTGATGTAATCACATGGATAATATCATTCTGCACAACTTTGTTTTCAAATTTAGTAAAATATCACAAAAGGTATTTTACCAGACAACAGTGCCTCTTAAATCAGCTGTCCTTGTACGTGCATCATAAGCTCCTCATCTGGTCTCTGGAAAATTATGCTTTGAAATATGTTATTGCTTTCTCACAGCAGAGATAGTCACACTGAATATTTACAACCCAATTTTACATTTATTGTTTTAGCCCAGGCCTTGCAGATATGCTTTATTTATATGTTATGCTCTGTTTTACTTTAGCTGAGTGAAAATTGTATTCTTTGCTAGATTAACTTTAGGAGTTCTGAGAATCCAAATATAATCTTGATAAATCACACAATCAGAGAATAGACAACATACTGGCAAAACAGCATATTTAGGGGTTTAATTCCCTCTGGTCTTGCAGTGCTCAACACATTAGTGTTAAATTCGTTTGTGTACAATTTTAACACAGTCGTTAACCAGTTTAAAATAAAGAGAAAGCAATTTTACTCAAACACATTAAGCAGTACTCTACAAGAGGAAATTAAACCCCTTAAGGTTTGAATGTTATTGGGAATTATTGGTTTATTTTTTGATTACTGTCATTTCTATTAAATTCACAAAAGTTGGTCTATAGTCTGTTATTTGTGTTTACTACTTTGTAGTTTTTAACCTATTATCTGTTCAGAAGTAAAATTGATCATACTATCTTTTTTAAAGCAACAAGTTATTTTCATTGTGTTATGGCCTTGGTTATCCAATCCTTAAAGCCTTTTCCACACACTGTTACTGTTTAAGTAAATCAGTCTGCACGCAAGATTAAACCCATGCTTGTGACTTTATTTTTTTGTTTTTAGGCACATAACTATTCCTAATTCACGTACCTGCTTGGTGAAGTTTAAATGCCTAGTTGTCCTACTGTCAGTAGTAATTCTACAGCTGCTGTGCTTGGGCTCACAGTAATAGTAGTGGGAACATAGCACATTTTAGGAACAGGAAAAGGCCACTGGGTCTGAACACTTGGTGTGAGGAGAAATGGTCAAGTTAGTACAGATCTTCTGCAATAAGGATTGTGTCATGAGCATTAAAATATTTCTACCATAAAATTAAGCTTCATTCTTTATTGACCTGGAGTAGCATAATGAGATATGAAAACAATTTACAAAAGCAAAATACTGTAGATGCTGGAAATCTGAAATTAAAAACAGAAAATGCTGGAAATACTTAGCTGGTCAGGCAGCATCTGTGGAGAGAGAAACAGAGTTAATGGGCTCGATTTTAATAGCCCTGAGGAGACGGGTTTGGAGGCGGGTCTGTTGGGAAAATCGGGAAAAATGGCTTCAGACACCCAACCTGCCTCCATCCCGCCCCCACCCGATTTTCCTGAGTGTCTGTTTAGCCGCTCCCAAACTGACCCATCTCCAACAGGTAGTTAAGGCCGTTAACAGGCTAATCCTATTTTCATAGTGGTTTCCCATTTTCCTGCTACTGGCTCCTGTTTCCCGACTAGTTAGAAACAGGCCAGGTTCAAGGAGACGAGTTGCTGGAGGACATGATTTGTAGTCATTGGTGGAGCACTTTAAAAGCGCCCCTGAAACATGGCTGACATTCAAATGCAAAAACTTTGCTGTTGTAGGTATGGGATAACATTTTGCACATCTACTGACCTTCTGACTGTTCAAGCTGAAACCCATCTGCAGTGTGTCATGAATGGAATTATTTCAGGCCACTTCGACTGGCGCTTGCAAGATTGTTACCTCAATTGAAATCTATAGCAAGGGGATGGGAAACATTTATGCCCTCTCATCCTGGTCCTCATAATCGGGCGAGTAGCAGCCGCGTGGCTCAGCACAGATCTTCCTGGGAAGAGGAGTAGGAGGAGGACGAGGGGAGCCTTGCATGTCCTGTTGTGACCAATGCAGCATTCCTCCAGTTCACTGCTGCCCGTCAACCAGGGTATGCACACTGCCATGCCACACTACCATAAGCTTACTCTTCGACCATAGGTGGCCACCATATAGCTCTGTAATTGCAGGCGACACTTGTCCAACATCATACTTCATCTCTGCTATACCCACTTATTTCCTATCACTGTTACCATCAGCATTACAAATGTAAGTCGCCCTGAGCCCTCAATGTGCTTTTGCCATTTCCCAGAACACAAAGACCACACAATCAAATGTTTGCCATAATTTCTCTTTAATACATGACAAACTATACCAACAACAGTCAGAAAAAAAGAAACATCACCCAAATGAGTCCCCTTGTGACTATAGGTGCTTACTTTTTCTCTTACGCGTGCTTCTATGTGGTGCTTCCCCTGTGGCTTCAGCAGATGTTGAGGCACCTTGCTGACTAGGATGTTGCTCCTGCTTAGACGCCTTTGGCAGGCGTCCTCTGGGTTTGGGAGCCTGGGAGGGCTCTTCAACAGTCTGCTCTTCCTGCAGCTGTGTAGGGGCTGAAACAGCCATCTCAGTTGTCTCTGCAAAGTGGGTCTCTGACCGAGGGCTCCGTAATGGCATGGTCGTGCGAGCACTTTCAGAGGAGCCCACACTAACTTCTGTCCTGCCAACAACATCCCTCTCATGGGTCAGCCGCACCTCAGTGCTGGCAAGTGGCAGGAGAGCACCTTGCTGCACTTCAGGGGTATCTGCACTGGCAATCCTCCTCAAAAGGACTTCCATGAAGCTCTGGTCTCTCTGCTCAATAGCTGCCCATCACTCCTCCAGAGATGTCAGTCTATTATGAACAGTCACCATGTTTTCCTGACTCTGGCGACTTAGTTCCTCCGTGGACATAGCCATCCTTTCCACGGAGGTTGCCATCCTATCCATGGTGGTGCGTTCATGCGCCATTGCCTCCACCATGGCAGTGCTGATGTTAGAGATGGACTCCTCCATTCTCTCCACACTCGCACTAACCCTGGAGGCAAACCCTTCCAGAGACACCTGCACTTGTTCCTGTATTTCATGAACCGCTCCTTTTCTGGATGGCCCCAGAGGCACAGCATCTGCATGCAGCTCAGCAGAGCTAGGAGAGTCCTGCGACCTCTGAGGAGGACTCTCCACTGCTGTCGTTGTCTCCACCATCTGCTGATGCTCACTTAGGCGCTATGATAGACCATGTGGCAACACTACTCTAACGTGCGATGGCCCCACCGAGGCATGCGTTGCTGTGCTGGGTGCGCTGAGTCCTGGTGACGCTGGTCCCTCAGAGGCTTCAGGTTCCTCTGAGGAGATGTCTGGGTCTTTGTCCTGGATCGTGGGGAGGGAGGCGCTTGATGGTCCTGTGGGAGAGTAAAGGCTTGAATTAGACATCTGATATTGATGTAGCAGACACATCCTTTTGAGCAGATGATACAAAGCGATTTTCTATGAACATCATATTGCATTGCTTTCTGAGAGGGATGAAAATCTATTATGTCACCAGCCTCCTCTAGTGTGCCCGTCTCTCCATCGCCCACTTCCAGATCCTCGTCACCTCCAACAATCTCGTTTGCTGTCTCCTCAGCACTGGTCAGTGTTGCAAGGGAAGCTGTTCCTCCTCCAGTCATTGCTCTCTCCCTCTTATTGTGGGCTATCTTTTCCTGCAGGGAGTGACACAAGCGGTGTTTCAGCCACAGTGATGGAGTGAGTGTGAATAATCCCTACCATAGAAGCTTTGAGCGAGACGAAGATGGGGTTAAGGTGTCAAGAGGAAGCTAGCTCCCTGTGCATTGTTAGTTGTTGTCACTACATGACAGTGAGTGTTAATCTAAAGGGTGCATAGGCAGGATGCTGAAGTGATTCAGTGCAGAGACAGAGATGGATAGAAAAGGGTGCAAGGGAAGTGAGAGTAAGGTGGGATGTGAAGGAGGAGGCTTACAACGCAGAGTGCTGGTGATGAGAAGAGAAGGGAAGGAGAGTGAAGGCAAGTGAGATGGGATACTCACTTTTGATGTTCTCACAAGATCATTAAACCTTTTGCGGCACTGGATCCATGAGCATGCATAAATGCACCTTGCGCTCACCTCCTGAGCAATGCGCAGCCAGGCTGCCTTGGTCTGCTGAGGAGGCTTCCTCCGGCCATCAGGAGGGAAGAGAATCTCCCTGCGCCTTCGGACAGAACTGACAAGAACTTGGAGGGACTCATCATTAAACCGAAGAGCTGCCTTGCCTCTGGAAGAAGTCATAGCTGTGAAAAGAAGTGCAGGAAACCACAATGGAAAGGCTCAGGCTGGAAGGCAGCTTTAAAAGGAGCTGCTATTGTGACGTCATCAGAAGCAGCCAGCCGACCCGATCCCACTCATTGGACCGGCCAGCGCACCTCCATGAAATTAACAAGGTACTTGAATAAAAATTGCAACTCTGCAGGTGTTCCCGCTGGAAGCGGCTCCCAAACCCGCCCACCACACAACCCGACTCGGGAATTAAAAATCGAGCCCAACGTTTCAGGTCGATGACCTTTCATCAGAACTGGAAAAAGTTAGAGATTAAAACAATTTAGTTGGGTGAGCAAACAATCAGTCTCACATTGGCACGCACAAGGTTTACAATGTGCTTATCTCTTTACAAAGTACAAAAGCAAGGAAGTTATGCTAAACTTTTATAAATCACTGGTTAGGCCTCAGCTGGAGTATTGTGTCCAATTCTGGGCACTGCACTTTAGGAAGGATGTCAAGGCCTTGGGGAGGGTCCAGAGGAGATTTACTAGAATGAGGGACTTTAGTTATGTGAAGAGACTGGAGAAGCTGGAATTATTCTCCTTAGAGCAGAGAAGGTTAAGGGGAGATTTAATAGAGGTGTTCAAAAGTATGAAGGGTTTCGGTAGTGTGGATAGGGAGAAACTTTCCGCTGGCAGGAGGGTTGGTAACCAGATAATTGGCAAAAGAAGTAAAGGGGAGATGAGGAGACATTTTTTTATGCAGCAAGTTGTTATGATCTGGAATGCACTGTCTGAAAGGGTGGTGGATGCAGATTCAATAGTAACTTTCAAAAGGGAATTGGATATATACTGGAAAAGGAGAAATTTGCAAGGGCTATGGGGAAAGAGATGGGAGTGGGACTAATTGGATAGCTCTTTTAAAGGTTGGCGCAGGCACAATGGGCCAAATGTCCTCATTCTATGCTGTATGTTTCTATGTATCCCCACTGAGGATTGGCATATTGGGCTGTCCTCTCATGATACGACACAGGCAGCAGTCCAGGAGGTTGTGAGTCTTCTGGAAAGACTGGGCTTCTTTGTAAACCTAGAAAAGTCCTAGCTAAGCCAGTGCAGGAACTGTATGCATCCAGCTCCAAACAACTCTGGATTATAGTCCCATTATCAATAGGTTGTTTCATAACCATGGAGCATGAATGCTCCCACATCCAAGCAAGAGTTAGGATTTCAATGGGTTTTATATATGGATTCTGAGATTGACGATTGGATCCATTTTCATTGTACGGAATGTGAAATTCTTCTGAGCATATTACAACTAAACCTTCTTGCAAAATACTATCTATTATTCTAGAGTGAAGAGATCAAACAGGAGGTGGCTGGAAATTGTAGCTACAAAGAGAGCTCCCATCTCTTACCCTAGTGACTGAAGTTACCCTCGCAGGGTGGGGTGTACCTCTTCAGGGAGCATGGGCACCAGGCTTAATCAGGAGCGTTTTGAGCACAAACAGATTCAAGGTTTGAACAGATTAACTAGCTTGGTGCACAGGATCACATTCAACCTATTTGAGCTCATGCTTTCTTGCAACCTCTCATTTCTTACTTTATGGATTGTTACTCTGGTGGTTCTTGTTCTGATGGCAAATCATCTTTCCTTATTTGTCATTTGGACAGAGTAGTCTTAAAAACTTTGCCTAAAATTCCAAGTGACTTGCATTGATCTAAGAAAATAATGGCGTTAAACATTTCCCTGTCAGTACATGTTTCTTTTTTAGAAAGCAGTTAAATCTCCACACACAACATTACCTGCATACCCCTGAGTTCTCATTCTGCTCTGCATTTTGATGTTATTTTTGTGTGCACCTCTTCAGAGCAAGTCCCTTATAGCGGAAAGGAGGAAAACCAACTGATTATTGTCCAGCTCTCCCTAAATTTGTCACAAAATGCACTTGCATTTCTGGTAGGGCTCAGTTCAAGTATCTATACTAAAACCTGTGCATCTGTGAACAGTGTATGATAATGACATGTCTACCATGTTGCTGATTGGTCCATGATAACTAAGTCATGTTTTTTCTCTCCTACCTCATCTGAATTTCCATCTAATTTACTACAGTTGCCACCATTGACAGTGCTCCAAACAAAAGGAGTGAAGGTAATATATTTCACCCAGACTGCACATCCTGACTTGACACATGCAACAGCAATGCTAGGAGCAGGATGTGCGCCTCCTGCCCATATAGTCAGTAGTGCTCACTTGCTTTAGTTTATTCTCAACCAGCAGAGCAGCTATTTCTGATGGTGTGTTTTCCAAAGATGAGCACTTGGTGTAATTGAGACCTCCTTGCTACTTAATGCGCCCCTTTTTAAATTAGCATGCCTTCTGACTCACTGTGAGCATCACCACAAGAGATTGGCTGTACCATATAGTACTGCATTAAGATTCACCTCTGGAGATCCTCAAATTTTAATTAAGGAACAGTCAAAGCAAATTATGGACGCTTTCTCATGATCACTCATGGCAATAGCACTTTAAGTACACTCCAGAGCTCTGACATCTCAGATCATCCTTCTCAATAAAACAAGAGCCCACATTTTTCAGTTAAAATCCAATTCAAATACTTAGTTGATTAAACAGCTAATACATTTCAGGATAGTGGGTATCTTAAAAAACAGCAGTAAAATATGTTGAGAAAAAGAACCAAAGATTACAGCACATCTGTCACTCGTGACCACTAAAACATAAAATAAGGAAAAGGTGATTTAATTAACAGGATTAAATAACACAGCTAAATAACAAAAATGAACTAGTTGTCATTCAGCCATATCGGTATAAAGAAACAGCTTAGTAGAAGCATGTGACCTAATTTTGAAGTCCTGTGTTTCACTCAAGTTTCCTTTTAGCTGTTGCACACTACAGTACACCATAATTTAAGTAATTACAGATGTTTTGGATGAAAAGGTACTGAGAATGCAGGGCCGAGACCATTTGCAGCCCACCTCCCCTGACCTGTGGATCTCAGCAGATGTGCTGCTCTGTAAGTCTCCAAGGGTAGTGTAGTCGTTATATTATTGGACTAGTAATATAGAGGCCTGGACTAGTAATATAGAGGTCTGGGCTAATAATCCAGAGAATGTGAGTTCAATTCCCACCATGGCAGTTTGAGACTTTATATATAGAGACGGCATCTCCACATCATTATATATTCATGACAGAGATTGGTAGATTTTTGGATACTAAGGGAATCAAGGGATCTGGGGATAGGGCGGGAACTTTCCAATTACGCTGGACTATCACCGTTAACAACCCCCCCACGCCCGCCACCCCGAAAAAGTTAAGCCTTATTGAAAGAGATGTAACTCTGTTTTTAACGTTGTACTGACTGCTGAACAACTGTTCTGGCCCTGAAAACCTAATTTTATATTTGTGGAATGTCAAATTTTCCATTAATATGATTAAGAATTACATGGTTGAAAAAAAAAATATTTTTTTGAAGTTTGTTTATGATAAGCTTCTACCTTAATCCTATGTGTGTGTCCCAATCTTTATTTCGCTCTCTAAAATTTATAAAAAGTAAATTAGAATCTGTGCATTTTACTTCCTGGTTTGCTGTCTGTGAGAATTCTTCTGTGTGATTGGCTGCTCAGCCTGCTTGATGACATCACTGTTGCTGGACACTGAAGATTCGCTTGATTTGGTGCCAGATTCAAACAAAGGTCAGGACAGCTGAAATTCACACCACAGAGATCACTAGATCTTTGTGGGCAGCTTTCTTTGAGGTCAGCTAAATGCCCTGTTACCACATCCCTAATAATAGATTCTAGCGTTTTGCCTATGACTGATGTCATGCTACCTGGCCTATAATTCCCCATTTTTTCTCTTCCTCCTTTCTTAAATAGCGGAGGTTATGTTTGCTACCTTCCAATCCTTGGGGACTGTTCTAGAATCTAGGGAATTCTGGAAGATTAATAGCAGTGCATCCACTACCTCTGCAGTTACCTCTTTTAAAACCCTAGGGTGCAGGTTCTCACATCCAGGGGATTTGTTGCCATTTAGTCCCATTAATTTCTCCAGTACTATGGGGGAGAAATTCGGTATCGCCCCGTTTGGGGTGCAATTATCGGCCAGGCGCAAAGTTTAGCGCCTGGCACTAATTATCGCCTCCCACTGCAAACTTGGCTTCTATCGCCCTCTTAGGGCGCTAACGGGAGGCGCAAAGCTACCGAATTTTCCCCCCCATGTCTATACTCATACTGATTTCTTTAAGTTCCACATTCTCTCTAGACCCTTGGTTCCCCATTATTTCTGGAATAGGGTGCATATCCCAATTGGCTCATTTCAAACATTTTTACACCTTCTGAACATGCAGGATCACTATGTTTTCCCAGCCTTCATCCGTGCACGATCCTGACTTATCCACTCAGCTGCCCTTGCGGTGGGCTACACATGTGTAATTCTGAAGAGTGTGTAAAACACAAAAGGTTCTGCACTGCAGTAGGGTTAGGGAAAAGGGAACTTATTAAATCAGAGTTAAAAATAAAAGAGTGTGGGGGACTATTAATGTAGTGAGCGACCCCACTACTCCAGAACCTTTGGGAACTGGGTTTAAATCCAATTCAGATTGATGTGATTAGCTCTTTCTTTCAGCTGTGAGGATCGTTTACAGGTTCGGTGAGTTTCTAAGCAAACTGTGTGTAACTGAAGCCCCGATTTAAATATGGGTAGGAAATCAGGTGGGCGGCAAACCATCTTGACCTGGGCAGTGTGTAACTCTGGAGTTAAAATTGCATTCACAAAGCGGCAGCGAGCTGGTAGGTGGGACTGGAATATTGGGCAGCCTAGAGGAAAGGGGGTATTGGGAGGGTCTCAGGATCATAGGTCAGGACCCCAGGGTGAGGAGCACTCCTACGGCTCCTGGCCCCACAACAACTTGCATTTATATAGTGCTTTAACATAGTAAAGCGTCCCAAGGCACTTAACAGGAGCATTATCAAACAAACTTTGACACCGAGCCACAGAAGGAGATATTAAGACAGGTGATGAGGTAGGTTTTAAGGAGCGTCTTAAAGGAGGAGAGAGAGGTAGACAGAAGGAGAGATTTAGGGAGGGAATTCCAGAGCTTAGGGCCAAGGTAGCTGAAAGCAAGGCCGCCAATGGTGGAGCGATTAAAATCGGGGATGCACAAGAGGCCAGAATTGGAGGAGCGCAGAAATCTCGAAGGCTTGTATGGCTGGAGGAGGTTACAGAGATAGGGAGAGGTGAAGCTATGGAGGGATTTGCAAACAAGGATGAGGATTTCAAAATTGAGGCATTGTCGGACTGGGAACCAGTGTAGGTCAGCAAGCACAGGGGGTGATGTGTGAACGAGACTTGGTGCGAGTTAAGATACGGGCAGCAAATTTTTGGATGAGCACAAGTTTTTGTAGGGTAGAAGATGGGAGGCCGGCCAGGAGAGCATTGGAATAATCAAGTCTAGAGGTAACAAAGACATGTATGAGGGTTTCAGCAGCAGATAAGTTGAGGCAGGGTTGGAGTTAGGCGATGTTACGGAGGTGGAAATAGGCCATCTTGGTGATGGAGCGGATATGTGGTCGGAAGCTCATCTCGGAGTTAAACACAACACCAAGGTTACGAACGGTCTGGCTTAGCTTCAAACAGTTGCCAAGGATGGAAACGGTGGTCAGAGAACAGAATTTGTGGCAGGGACCAAAGACAATGGCTTCAGTCTTCCCAATATTTAGTTGGAGGAAATTGCTGCTCATCCAATATTGGATGTTGGGCAAGCAATGTGACAAATTAGAGACAATGAAGGGGTCTAGAGAGGTGGTGGTGAGATAGAGCTGACTGTAGTCAGTGTACATGTGGAACCTGATGTGTTTTTGGATGATGTCACCAAGGTGCAGCATGTAGATGAGAAATAGAAGGGGGCCATGGATAGATTCTTGGGGGACTCTAGAGGAAATGGTGCAGGAGTGGGAGGAGAAGCCATTGCAGGTGATCCTCTGGCTACAGTTCGATAGATAAAGTGGAACCAGGTGAGTGCCGTTTACCCAGCTGGACAACGGTCGATGGTGGAGCAATGAAAATCACAGATGTGCAAGAGGCCAGAATTGGAGGAATGCAGAGATCTCGGAGGGTAGTAGGGCTGGATGATGTTACAGAGATAGGAAGGGGCGAGGCCACAGAGGGATTTGAAAACAAGGATGAGAATCTAAAGTCTAAAAACTTAACTGTTTGGCCCTCTTCTGGCCTTGACTCTTCTTCCCGCGAGGTTCACCTCATGGGAAAGCCACAATGGCTTTGCTACTCAGGTCACTGGTTGAAATAGCAGAAGGGAGAGGGATGTCGGCGGGTATGTCTGCCCCTAACTGGCAGGGTTAAAATCTCCCCCTTGATTATTAATTGACACTAAATTAGAAGTCTCTCTAAGAGGGGTCATGAAAATGGTTAGTGTGAGAAATGGAAATGTGAAATTCATGCAATAATGATGTTCCCCTGAGTTTTAGGCACATTTTTAAAACTTAGGGTAGATTGTTTTGTCCTGCATTTTAATTATGCTATACCTGACCTTGAGGTGTTTGATACTGACATTAGGTGCAAAAAGTGAAAAAGTCAAATTGGATGATCACACTAACATTTTAATCCTTTACTCTGTGATGTCAGCAGGAAATGTTTGACCAGGCACCTTTAACAAAGTCCTTGGGCCATATCAGTCCACCAGATGTTCATATCAACACATTAATATGTGAAATACCTGAGTGAGCCAACTTGTTTTGGCTATGTGTTTAATATTTGTAAAATTCATTTTTAATCTATTGGGATGCAGTAAGTTTTCTTAATCTATTAATGCACAAGTACCAATCAAAAATCACAGGAAAGCAAGATTCGCACACCACCAAATGTTGACT
Source organism: Squalus acanthias (assembly GCA_030390025.1). Classification (NCBI taxonomy): domain Eukaryota; kingdom Metazoa; phylum Chordata; class Chondrichthyes; order Squaliformes; family Squalidae; genus Squalus; species Squalus acanthias. The sequence continues at coordinate 90,662,813 of CM059434.1, read as the reverse complement.
CCTGGACCAGGATTCCTAAGACACTGACCCATCTCTCTTCCAAGACAACCACCTTTTTGACATAGCTAAAAATACTATTACGTCAATGTCATCCATCTGATATTACTGCCCTTTGACAGTTCAACAGCAGTACTACACCATGTTGTCATGTCTGCACAATGCAACAGACACAGCAACTTTGTATGTTTTCCCAGAATTTAATGCAACATTTGTCTAGAGAAATCTAAACATCTCAATCTTGTTTTTAAAATGTAAAATAAGCATACTGAGAGATGATTCTGAACTTCTAAAAGGGAGCCACAGTCGACAGGAACTGGGGGTGAAATGTTGTACCCTAACTCTGACCCGCACTCCCTTTGGGTACGTCTTCTTCATAGGGAGTACAGCATTGTGGAATCCATGAGTACTACCCTTGTGATAGTGTGTTCACCACTGTATTTCTAGTGTGATCAAATTTGTAGACTTAGCATTGGAATCAAGCCCCATGACTTTAGATCATGTCATTTGCTAAAAAGAGAATGATTTTAGTTAAAAACACGCAAGACACAAAACATGAGACATTGAAATCTATAAATTCCTGCCTTAGCCAACTGCCATCCATCATTTGATTTTTTTTAAAACAACAGAAAACGCTGGAAAAACTCAGCAGGCCAGGCAACATTCGTGGAGAGAGAAACAGAGTTAATGTTTCAGGTCGAAACCCTTCGTCAGAACTGAGAAAAGAGCAGGATATAGAACAGATAAAAATGCAAGGGGGAGGGGGGGGGAATAACAATGGTAAGTAGAGACATTAAGAGATGCTCAAGGCAAGACGAGATGGTGATGGGACAGGTTAAGAAACAAAAGGGGAGGTGTGAAATGCTGGCAGAATGAGAGACAGCTGCCGTAGGGGGAGAGAGAGAGAAAAAAAAAGGAAAAAGGCACGAACCAAAAGGGTGGATAAAATGTATATATATGTGGTGGGGGCCGAGGTTATGATCTGAAATTGTTGAACTCGATATTGAGTCCGGAAGGCTGCAAAGTGCCTAAACGAAAGATGAGGTGCTGTTCCTCGAGCTTACGCTGAGCTTCCGTGGAACAATGCACGAGGCCGAGGACAGTGAGGTCTGAGTGGGCGTGGAGAGGTGAATTAAAATGACAAGCGACCGGAAGCTCGGGGTCACCCCGATTTGATTTTTTTTGCTGAGTTTCCTACCTACTCCACAATTAGTATGAATAAATTATAGCACTCCTGGCAGCCCATGCCTTTCCTGCTATGGTAGTCTTCAGAGTAGAATTTAGCCTTTTAAATTAAATATATTAGAATCAACAAAAGCATAAGATAATTACACTTTGTTCAACTGAATTAAAGCCGTGCATAAATAAACTATTTAACTTAATATATGTAACACAACTTATTTCCTGCTGTCTTGTTCCTAGCGATCAAAACAGTTGACTGTGTCATAGTATTTTTTTAAATATAAAATCTTCACATATACTGCTAGTAGCTGGTGATTTGAGATGTAACAACAGCATCAACATGTATCTATATAGCACTTCCAATATAGAAAAAACATCCCAAGGTGCTTCACAGAAGTGCAAGGAAAAACAGATGCTGAACCAAAGGAGGAAAGATTAGACGTGACCAAAAGCTTGGTCGAAGAGCCTCTGCTCTACTATCTTACCTCACATGTTGTGCAATGAAGTGATCCCTGACCACTGTGGTGAATTTTCCCTCTATTCTGGTTGTCCCTGATCAGTCCTTATGTGCCCAACTCTTTTCCATTCACCTACTCAGATTATGCTGGTGGTCTATATCAGTTGCCAAAGGAACATAAGGAACAGGAGTAGGCCATTCAGCCCCTCAAGCCTGCTCCGCCATTCAATTAGATCATGGCTGGTCTGCACCTTAACTCCATTTACCTGCCTTTGCTCCATATCCTTTAATACTGATAGCCAACAAAAATCTTAACATCTCAGTCTTGAAAACTCCAATTTTCCCAGCCTTTTGGGGGAGGGAGTTTCAGATTTCCACTACCCTTTGTGTGAAAAAGTGCTTCCTGATTCCACTCCTAAATGGCCTAGCTCTACTTTTAAGATTATGTCCCCTTGTTCTTGATTCCCCTACTAGAGGAAATAGTTTCTCAGTATTTACCCTATCAAATCCTTTTAACATTTTAAACACGTCAATCAGATTATCCTTCAATCTTGTTTCTAAGTTCTAAGTTGCCAATAAGGAATATAGAAACAGGAGTAGGCCGTTCAGCCCTTGGGGCTTTTCCACCATTCAATTAGATCATGGCTGATCTGTATCTTAACTCTATCTACCCACCTTGGTTCCATAACCCTTAATACCCTTGCCTAACAAAAATCAATCAATCAATCTCAGTTTTGAAATTTTCAATTGACCCCCCAGCCTCAGCAGCTTTTTGGGGGAGAGAGTTACAGATTTCCACTACCCTTTTTGTGAAAAAGTGCTTCCTGACATCACCCCTGAATGGCCTTGCTCTAATATTAAGGTTATGCATCCTTGTTCTGGACTCCCCCACCAGAGGAAATAACTTCTATCAAGTCCATCTGCAATAGAGCCACCTGGTGGACTATTGATGTATATAATAATAAAGCCATATGCAGTACAGTTCTTACCGGAAGCCATGTTGTGCTGTTGCATATATATGCTGTGTCTCAAGATATCACAGAATTGGCGATGAGGATGCGATTGCGGATTCCGTAGCTGAAATTTTTGTTGGAGGATAATCCTGCCAACCGACGGAAGGACTGTTAGAGGTTCTTTGTTTAGCAGAAAATCTTCAAAATCCGAGGTAAATTACGAGCGCACGTAAGAAGTAGAAATTGCCAGACACTACATACCGTTAAAGAGAAGCAGCAGGACGAGGAGTTTCTGGAGATTCACGTCATCAGGAGCACGAAGGTATCTAACAGTGATTCGCGAGGTATCGTCATCCAAGTAGATGTCGCAGGAACCAGGATACCCATGGAAATCGACACTGGTGCGTCCGTGAGCATAGTACCGGAATCACTATATCGCGACAAGTTGCGTGATTATCGACTAGAGAAATCGAAGGTAGAGCTGCGAGGCTACTCAGGAGAGCAAATCCCTGTAGTAGGAAGTGTCACCATAGCAGTGAAATACAAGGATCAGTGTCAGAGTTTGCCTCTTATAGTAGTGGCAGGAGACAAGCCTGCCTTGACAGGTAGAAATTGTTTGGGATCACTGAAGTTGGATTGAAATGAGATTTTTCATGTGGAAGCAAAATTTGCATCGAAAGATGATGTCATCAAGCAGTATCCGAAGGTGTTCAGCGAAACAGGCAGTCCAATCCAAGACTTCAAGGCGAGTGTCAGTGCAGAAGGACGCAAGACCAGTTTACTGCAAGCCACGTCCCGTACCACACACACTCAAGCAGAAAGTTGAACAAGAATTCAAAAGACTAGAAACTGAGAACATTATCTCTAAGGTGGATTTGAGTAATTGGGCTACACCCATTGTTGTTGTACCTAAGTCAGATGGTAAGTTAAGGCTGTGTGGTGATTATAAGGTAATCGTAAACCAGGTTCTAGAGTGTAATCTACCCAATACGTTGCCAAATGTGGAAGATTTGTTCACAACGCTGACAGGTGGCCAGATCTTTTCGAAGTTAGATCTAACAAAAGCCTACCTACAACTTGAGTTAGATGAAGAGTCCAAGTCATGCTTGACAATAAATACTCACCGAGGCCTATATCAGTTCAATAGGCTACCATTTGGAGTGTCTTCTGCCCCTGACATATTCCAGGGGGTGATGAACCAAATTTTGCAAGGGATTGAAGGGGTAGAGTGTTATTTGGATGACATACTCATTTCAGCACCAAACAGGCAAATCCATGATGAGGTGTTGAATGAAGTGCTCAAACGGCTAGAGAAGCACAGAGTATGAGTGACAGCTCACAAGTGTGAGTTGTTTCAAAACTCAGTGGAGTACTTAGGGCACAGAGTAGACAAAGATGGTTTACATCCAACCAAGGGAAAGCTGGATGCAATCAGAAATGCACCCACTCCCAAGAATGTCTCTGAACTTCGATCATTTTTGTGTCTTTTGAATTATTACGGAAAGTTCCTTCCAAACTTGGCTACATTGTTACATCCACTGAATGAGCTGTTGAGAAAACAGATTCCTTGGAAGTGGTCAAAATAATGCGACACAGCATTCAAAGAGTGTAAAAGCCAGTTAGTAGGGAGTACCATGTTAGTTCACTATGATGTATCTAAGGAGATCAAGCTAGCGTGTGACGCCTCTCCGTACGAAGTTGGGGCAGTGACCTATCATGTACTAGATAGTGGGGAGGAGAGACCAATTGCTTTTGCTTCACGCACTCTCAGTGCCAGTGAGCGGAATTATGCGCAGATCGAAAGGAAAGCTTTGTCTTCGATTTTTGGGGTCAAGAAGTTTCACAAATACTTGTTTGGTCATACGTTTACCATAGTTACTGACCATAAGCCCCTGACAGCAATCCTCCATCCAAAGTCCCCAGTTCCAATCTTAGCTGCAGCCCGAATGCAGAGTTGGGCTTTGATTTTGTCAGTGCATACGTATGACATTGAGTACAATCAGCTGATCACAGTAATGCTGATGCTATGTCCAGATTGCCATCCTCATCACAAGTTACACCCAATAAGGAAGAAGTGTTCTATTTCTCATACACTGATGAGCTGCCAGTCACAGCTGAAGAGATTGGTAGGGTAACCAAACATGACTCAATTATGTCAAAGGTGTATGATTACATAGCAAATGGATGGCCAAACCAGGTATCAGAGGAAGATATCCATCCATACTTCATTCATAGGAATGAATTGTCAGTGGATAGAGATTGTATCATGTGGGGAGCAAGAGTGGTTATCCCAAATAGGTTCAGGTCTAAATTGTTAGGAGATCTTCATGACCAGCACCTGGGAATGTGCTTGATTAAGAGCTTTGCATGTAGTTACTTATGGTGGCCAGGTTTAGATAAAGAGATACAGTACATAGTCAGTCAGTGTACAACATGTGGAGATGCCGGTGTTGGACTGGGGTGGACAAATGTGAGAAGTCGCACAACACCAGGTTATAGTCCAACAGCTTTATTTGAAATCACAAGCTTTCGGAGCGCTGCTCCTTCGTCAGGTGAAGTGAAGAGATGCATATAGACACAGCATATATAGTCAGAGAACACTGCCAGATGATTACAGTTAATCTTTCCAACTGCCCTTTATCACACCTCGGCAGAGAGATAATCATGGCAATCAAAGGTGTGGATGGTGTCCAAACAGGTCAGTCAGGAAAACATTACTTCAAAGACAATGTGGCAGATGCTGGGGTCTGTATGGAAAACAAAAAACTTTTTTTGCTGGAAATCACAGCAGGTCTGGTCGCATCTGTGTAGAGAGAACAAGCCAACGACGACTCGAGTCTGGATGACTCTACATCAGGTGGGGTTACATGTAGCGTGACATGAACCCAAGATCCCGGTTGAGGCCGTCCTCATGGGTGCGGAATTTGGCTATCAGTTTCTGCTTGACGATTTTGCATTGTCGTGTGTCTCGAAGGCTGCCTTGGAGAACGCTAACCCGCAGATCAGAGGCTGAATGTCCTTGACTGCTGAAGTGTTCCCCGACTGGGAGGGAACGCTCCTGCCTGGCGATTGTTGCACGGTGTCCGTTCATACATTGTCGCAGTGTCTGCATGGTCTCGCCGATGTACCATGCTCTGGGGCATCCTTTCCTGCAACGTATGAGGTAGACAACGTTGGCCGAGTCACATGAGTATGTACCATGTACCTGGTGGGTGGTGTCCTCACGTGTGATGATGGTATCTGTGTTGATGATCTGGCATGTCTTGCAGAGGTTGCCGTGGCAGGGTTGTGTGGTGTCGTGGTCGTTGTTCTCCTGAAAGCTGGGTAATTTGCTGCGAACGATGGTCTGTTTGAGGTTAGGCGGCTGTTTGAAGGCAAGTAGTGGGGCATGGGGATGGCCTTAGCGAGGTGTTCATCATCATCGATGACATGTTGAAGGCTGCGAAGTACGTGGCGTAGTTTCTCCGCTCTGGGGAAGTACTGGACGACGTAGGGTACTCTGTTGGTTGTGTCCCGTGTTTGTCTCCTGAGGAGGTCTATGCGATTTTTTGCTGTGGCCCGTCGGAACTGTCGATCGACGAGTCGAGCATCATATCCCATTCTTACGAGGGCGTCTTTCAGCGTCTGTAGGTGTCCATTGCGTTCCTCCTCGTCTGAGCAGGTCCTGTGTATTCGCAGGGCTTGTCCATAGGGGATGGCTTCTTTAACGTGGTTAGGGTGGAAGCTGGAGAAGTGGAGCATCGTGAGGTTGTCCGTGGGCTTGCGGTAGAGTGAAGTGCTGAGGTGTCCGTCTTTGATGGAGATTTGTGTGTCCAAGAATGAAACCGATTCTGAGGAGTAGTCCATGGTGAGTTTGATGGTGGGATGGAACTTGTTGATATTATCGTGTAGTCTTTTCAGTGATTCTTCGCTGTGGGTCCATAGGAAGAAAATGTCGTCAATGTATCTGGTGTATAGCGTTGGTTGGAGGTCCTGTGCAGCGAAGAAGTCTTGCTCGAACTTGTGCATGAAGATGTTGGCGTATTGGGGTGTGAATTTGGTCCCCATGGCTGTTCCGTGTGTTTGGGTAAAAAACTGGTTGTCAAAGGTGAAGACATTGTGGTCAAGGCTGAAGCGGATGAGTTGTAGGATGGCGTCTGGAGATTGGCTGTTGTTGGTGTTGAGTACTGAGGCTGTCGCAGCGATGCGGTCATCGTGGGGGATACTGGTGTAGAGTGCCGAGACGTCCATCGTGGCGAGGAGTGTTCCTGGTTCAACTGGTCCGTGGGTGCTGAGTTTCTGTAAGAAGTCTGTAGTGTCGCGACAGAAGCTGGGGGTTCCCTGTACGATGGGTTACAGGATGCCCTCGACATATCCAGAGAGGTTCTCACACAGGGTTCCGTTGCCTGATACGATAGGACGTCCGGGTGTGTTGGCTTTGTGTATCTTTGGGAGGCAGTAGAAGTCTCCCACGCGGAGAGTACGTGGGATGAGAGCGCGTAGGATGCTTTGAAGGTCTGGATCGAAGGTCTTGATCAGTCTATTGAGTTGGCGGGTGTGTTCTTTGGTCGGATCTGCGGGTAACTGTCTGTAGTGTTCCTGGTCGTCCAGTTGTCGGTATGCTTCTTTGCAATAGTCCATTCTGTTCTGTATGACGATGGCTCCTCCTTTGCCCGCTGGTTTGATGATGATGTTGCGGTTGGTCTTGAGAGCGTGGATGGCGTTGTGTTGTGCTCAGGTGACATTCTGGACTGTCTTGTGAGTGCGGCTGATGAATCTGGCGTTGATGCATCTCCTGACAGCTTGAGCATACATGTCAAGCTTAGGGCAGCGACCCTCCGGAGGGGTCCAATTTGACTCTTTCTTCTTCGGTTGCTGCACTGCGGGTCCCTCTGTCTGCTGTTCCGGATCATTGATTGTCTCATTGGGTTCGCTGCTGACACCTTGGGATTCGTGGAAGAATTCCCGGAGCCTCATTCTCCTGATGAATTCCTCTGTGTCTGCCGCGAGACCGATGGGGTCCATTTTGGTGGTGGGGCAGAAAATGAGCCCTCGGCTGAGAACTTCGATTTTGTCTGGTTGAAGGGTGTGGTCGGACAAGTTGACGATGGACTTCCCTGTGGTTGCAACCGTGGTACCGGGGAGGCTTGGTTGCTGCTGGTGGTGATGCCGAGTTTCTCAAGCTTCCTGTTCTTGGTGTGCATGTAGGCAGCGTAGTTCCGTTGCCTCGTCTGTTTGGCGGTGTCTCGTAGCTGGTCTGCTGTGTCCTGAGCACAGGCTGAGAACATGAACTCTATCTTGGTTTCGAGGTTGCGGCGTCTGCTGTAGAGCTGGTGTACGAGATGGTTGAGGAATGTGCGAGAGGTACGACGGCAGAGTCTCTCAGCGTAGTCTGTGTTGTATGTCGACTTGAGTGGGTTCGTGATCTGTAGTCCTTTCGGGAGCTTGTCTGCTTTCTTGCATCTCTGTAGAAACTTGATGTCTGTGTCGATATGCGCGATCTTCTTGGACGCCACGCAACAATCGCCAGGCAGGAGTGTTCCCCCCCAGTCGGGGAACACTTCAGCAGTCAAGGACATTCAGCCTCCGATCTTCGGGTAAGCGTTCTCCAAGGTGGCCTTCGAGACACACGACAACGCAAAATCGTCAAGCAGAAACTGATAGCCAAGTTCCGCACCCATGAGGACGGCCTCAACTGGGATCTTGGGTTCATGTCACACTACATGTAACCCCACCTGACGTAGAGTCATCCAGACTCGAGTCGTCATTGGCTTGTTCTCTCTACACAGATGTGGCCGGACCTGCTGTGATTTCCAGCAAAAAAAGTTTTTTGTTTTCCATACAGACCCCAGCATCTGCCACATTGTCTTTGATGTAATGTTTTCCTGACTGACCTGTTTGGACACCATCCACACCTTTGATTGCCGTGATTATCTCTCTGCCGGGGCGTGATAAAGGGCAGTTGGAAAGATTAACTGTAATCATCTGGCAGTGTTCTCTGACTATATATGCTGTGTCTATATGCATCTCTTCACTTCACCTGACGAAGGAGCAGCGCTCCGAAAGCTTGTGATTTCAAATAAAGCTGTTGGACTATAACCTGGTGTTGTGCGACTTCTCACAAATGTACAACATGTCAATCGGTGAGCAAGAAACCACCATTACAGCCATAGGAACGGCCTCCCAGGGCGTGGTAAAGGTTACATGTAGATTTTGCTGAGCTAGAAGGACAGCAATTGTTCATAGTGATAGATAGTCACTCGAAGTGGGTAGAGGTGTTTCTGATGCGGATAATAACAGCAAGCAAAACACTAGACAATTTGCAAAGATTGTTTTCTTCATACGGCCTCCCAGAAGAAATTGTGTCTAATAATGGGCCGCAATTTTGTTCAGAAGAGTTCACACAGTTCATGAGCAGAAATGGTGTGAAACATACCAAAGTTCCACCGTACCACCCTGCTTCAAATTGTGCAGCAGAGCGCACAGTACAAATTGTCAAATGTGCCCTCATCAAGCAAATGTTGGATCCAAATCCAAAGAAACATCAGTTGTTGTTGGACCAGAAATTGGCAAATTTTCTGATTACCTATCGGAATACTCCTCATGCCACTACTGGTAGAAAACCAGCAGAGTTGTTTCTCAAACGACAGCCAGGAACCAGGTTCTCGTTGTTAAAGCCAAACTTGGCACAGTCTGTAGAAGAGAAACAATTAAGGCAGAAAGTGATGATAAAGGTAGAGTTAGAGAGAGAAGTGTAAAGTTGAACCAGAAGGTTAGAGTGAAGAACCATCACCATAAATGGTTAAAGTGGTTACCAGGAAGAGTAGTGAAGATATGTGGCCCTCGCACATATTTGGTCAAGATGTTTGGTCATGGAAAGGTTAGGTTTGTTCACATTGATCATATCATACCTACAGATGTGGAAGGAGTTGAAAGCTGGGATGATTCAATTTATTCTGATGAGTCAGATAGTCTTGTTACAAGTAGAGTACCAGTAGCAAATCCTACATCAGACGTACCAGAAACAAGTCCAAGACAAAGTCAGAATTTAAGTCTGAGCCCGAGTCAGGCAGACAAACAGTCTGAAAGTGTAGAGTCCAAATGTAGATCAAGGTCAGCCCTTGGAGAAAAATTCTCCACAGGCTCAGCCTAGAATGAGTCAAAGTCCTACAACAAGATCTGAAAGTTCTGTTCAAGAAAGAAGGTATCCTCTTCGAAACAGAAAATCAGTGGTTAAGTTTAATCTGTAAATATGGAAAATAAGTCCATATCTTTTGTTTGTGTTGCAGGACTCTAGAGGAGAATTTGGAAACATAAAATGGGTTCCATTTGAGAAATGTATACCAAGAGTTGTGTATACCATGCAAGTCATGTACAATGATTATTTGCTATGATTAACTTCTTCAATAAGGAGGGAGAAGTGTAATAGAGCCAGCTGGTGGACTACTGATGTATATAATAATAAAGTCACGTGCAGTACAGTTCTTACCATGTTGTGCTGTTGTATATATATATGCTGTGTCTGAAGATATCACACCATCTCATTTTTTAATCATCTTAAACACCTCAATTAGATCACCCCTTAATCTTCTATACGCAAGGGAATACAAGCCTAGTCTATGCAACCTGCCCTCATACTATAACCCTTTTAGACCCGGTATCATTTTGGTGTATCTGCACTGCATCTGCTCCAAGGCCAATATAACTTTCCTGCGGTGCGGTGCCCAGAACTGAACACAGTACTCCAGGTGCAGTCTAACCAGAGCTTTATATCACTGTAGCATAACTTCCACCCCTTTGTATTCCAGCCCACTTGCGATAAAGGCCAACATCCATTAGCATGTTTAATTATTTTTTGCACCTGTCCACTAGCTTTAATTGATTTCTGTACTTTGACCCCTCAATCTCTCTGCTACCCCACAGTTCCTAGCTTCTCACTGTTTTTATCTTTCTTAGGTCCAAAATGGATGACCTCACACTTCCCCACATTTGAACTCACTCTGCCACAGTTTTACCCACACACTTAATCTATCAATGTACCTTTGCAACTTTCTGCTCCCATCTACATTATTACTGTGCCACCTAACTTAGTATCATCAGGAAACTTGGATATATGCTCTCTATTCCTTCATCCAAGTCATTTATAAATATAGTGAAAATTTGGCGCTCCGGTACAGATTCCTGGGGACACCACTCGTCACATCCTGCAAATTGGAGTACATACCCATGATCCCTACTCTCTGTCTCCTACCTCCTAACTAATTCCCTACATGTCAATAGGTTGCATCCAATTCATGCGCTCTCATTTTTGTTAACAGTCTCTTGTGTGGAACCTTATCGAATGCCTTCTAGAAGTCTATATATATATAACATCCATAGACACTTCCTTATCTACCACGCTAGTTACATCCTCAAAAAAATCAACTAGGTATGTTTGTAAGTCATTGCTAACAAAAGAACATGAGAAATAGGAGCAGGAGTAGGCTATTCAGCCCCTCAAGTCTGCTCCGCCATTCAATAAGATCATGGCTGATCTGATCTTGGCCTCAATTCCACTTTTCTGCCTATTCCCCAGAACCCTTGACTCCCCTGTAGTTCAAAAATCTGTCTGTCTCAGCCTTGAATATATTCAATGACTCAGCCTCCACAGCTCTCTGCAGGGTAGAGAATTCCAAAGATTCACGACCCTCTGAGAGAAGAAATTCCTCCTCATCTCCATCTTAAATGGGCGACCCCTTATTCTGAAACGAATCCCCTAGTTCTAGAATCCCCCACGAGGGGAAACATCCTTTCAGCATCTACCCTGTCAAGCCCCCTCAGAATCTTATATGTTTCAATAGGATCACCTCTCATTCTTCTAAATTTCAATGATATAGGCCCAACCTGCTCAACCTTTCCTCATAAGCCAACCCCTTCATCCCAGGAATCAACCTAATGAACCTTCTCTGAACTGCCTCCAATGCAAGTACATCCCTCCTCAAATAAGGAGACCAAAACTGTACGCAGTACTCGAGGTGTGGTCTCACCAACGCCCTGTACAGTTGTAGCAAGACTTCCTTACTCTTGTACTCCAACCCCCTTGCAATAAAGGCCAACATACCATTTGCTTTCCTTATTGCTTGCTGTACCTGCATGCTAACTTTCTGTGTTTCATGTACGAGGACAACCAGATTCCTCTGTACCGCAGCATTCTGTAGTCTCTCTCCATTTAAATAATATTTTGCTTTTTATTCTTCCTACCAAAGTGGATAACCTCACATTTTCCCACATTCTATTCCATCTGCCAAATTTTTGCCCACTCACTTAACCTAGCTATTCCCTTTGCAGACTCTTTGTGTCCTCAACACAATGTGCTTTCCCACCTATCTTTGTATCATCAGCAAATTTGGCTACAGTACACTCGGTCCCTTCATCCAAGTCATGAATATAGATTGTAAATAGTTGAGGCCCCAGCACTGATCTCTGTGGCACCCCACTAGTTACAGTTTGCCAACCTGAAAGTGACCCATTGATCCCGACTCTCTGTTTTCCGCTAGTTAGCCAATTCTCTATCCTTGCTAATATATTACGCCAACAGCATCAGCTCTTATCTTGTGCAGTAACCTTTTATGTGGCACTTTATCGAATGCCTTTTGGAAATCCAAATACACTACATCCAGTGGTTCCCCTTTATCCACCCTACACGTTACATCCTTAAAGAACTCGAATAAATTTGTCAAACATGATTTCCCTTTCATAAAACCATGTTGACTCTGCTTGAGTGTATTATGATTTTCTAAATGTCCTGCTACTACTTCCTTAATAATGGATGCCAGCATTTTCCCAATAACAGATGTTAGGCTAACTGGCCTATAGTTTCCCACTTTCTGTCTCCCTCCTTTCTTGAATATGGGCATTACATTTGCGGTTTTCCAATCCGCTGGGACCTTTCCAAGATTACAATCAGTGCATCCATTATCTCTGCAGCCACTTCTTTTCAGACCCTAGGATGCAAGCCATCAGGTCCAGGGGACTTGTCAGCCTTTAGTCCCATTATTTTGCCTAGCACTTTTTCTTGAGTGATAGTGATTATTTTAAGTTCCTCCCTCCCTTTTGCCCCTTGATTTTCCACTATTATTGGGATGCTTTTAGTGTCTTCTACCATGAAGACAGATACAAAATATTTGTTCAAAGTCTGCCATTTCCTTGTTTCCCATTATTAATTCCCCAGTCTCATCCTCTAACGGACCAATGTTTTCTTTAGCTACTCTCTTCCTTTTTATACACTTGTAGAAACTCTTACTGACTGTTTTTATATTTCTTGCTAGTTTACTCTCATAATCTATTTTCTCCCTCTTTATTATTTTTATAGTCATCCTTTGCAAGTTTCTAAAAATTTCCCAATCTTCTGGCCTACCACTAATCTTCGCAACATTGTATGCATTTTCTTTCAATTTGATACCCTCCTTAACTTCCTTAGTAAGCCATGGATGGTTCATCCTTCTCGTAGAGTCTTTCTTTCTCACTGGAATATATCTTTGTTGAGAGTTATGAAATATCTCCTTAAAAGTCTGCCACTGCTTATCTACCGTCTTACCTTTTAATCTATTTTCCCAGTCCACTTTAGCCAACTCTGTCTTCATAAACTTAAATAAAGGAAATTACAAGGATAAGATACTAGTTTCAGACCAAAGTTTCTCACCCTCAAACTGAATGTGAAATTATAACATGTTATGATCACTCTTCCCTAGAGGATCCTTTACTATGAGATCATTAATTAATCCTGTCTCATTACACATTACCAGATCTAAAATAGCCTGTTCCCTGGTTTGTTCCACAACGTATTGTTCTAAGAAACTGTCCTGAATACACTCTATGAACTCGTCCTCAAGGCTATCTTCGCCAATTTGATTTGTCCAATCTACATGAAGATTAAAATTGCCCACGATTATTGCAGTACCTTTCTTACAAGCCCCCATTATTTCTTGATTTATATTCTGTCCCACAGTGTAGCTACTGTTAGGGGGCCTATAGGCTACTCCCAACAGTGACTTCTTTCCCTTATTATTTTTTATCTCTAACCAAACTGATTCTACATCTTGATCTTCTGAGCCAAGATCATTTCTCACTACTGTACTGATCTCATCCTTTATTAACAGAGCTACCCCATCTCCTTTTCCTTGCTGCCTATCCGTTCAAAATGTCAAATATCCCTGAATATTCAGTTCCCAGCCTTGGTCACCTTGCAGCCATGTCTCTGTAATGGCTATCAGATCATACCCATTTATTTCTATTTGTGCCATCAATTCATCTATCTTGTTCCGAATGCTGCGCGCATTCAGATAAAGAGCCTTTAATTTTGCCTTTTTAACATTTTTCCCTACTCTGACCTTATTTGCTGGAGCACTCTTATGCTTGTACGCTCTGTCCCTTCCTGTCACACTCAGGTTATCATTACCCCTATCGCTACCCTGCACTATTGCCTTGTTCTTTCTCTTTAACTTTCTAAGTTTCCCCTCATCTGAACCCGCCTCCCCCCCACCCCACTATTTCGTTTAAAGCCCTATCTACAGCCCTAGTTATTCAATTCGCCAGGACACTGGTCCTAGCATGGTTCAAGTGAAGCTCGTCCCAATGGAACAGCTCCCTCTTTCCCCAGTACTGGTGCCAGTGGCCCCTGAATGAAAACGCATTTTTCCCACACCAATCCTTGAACCACGCATTCAATTCTCTGATCTTATTGACCCTATGCCAATTTGCTCGTGGCTCAGGTAGTATCCAGAGATTATTACCTTTGTGGTTCTCTTTTCAATTTAGCCCCTAGCTGCTCATACTCCCTCAGCAGAACCTCTTTCTTAGTCCTACCTATGTCGTTGGTACCTACATGGACTATGACAACTGGATCCTTCCCCTCCCACTCCAAGTTCCGCTCCAGCCCTGAGGAGATGTCCTTAACCCTGGCACCGGGCAGGCAACACAGCCTTCGGGACTCATGCTCTTGGCTGCAGTGAACACTATCTATCCCCCTAACTATACTGTCCCCTACCAATACTACATTCCTTTTTACTCCCCCAACTCAAATGACCCCCTATACCACGGTGCTATGGTCAGTTTGCTCATCCTCCCTGCAGTCCCTGCTCTCATCCACCCAGGCTGCAAGAATCTCGTACCTGTTGGACAAGTGCAAGGGCTGAGGCTCCTCCAATTCTACCTTCTGGATCCCCATACCTGCCTCACACGTGGTCACACCCTCCTGTCCCTGACCACGGAGCAAATCTGAAGTATTTAACCTAAGGGGTGTGACTGCCTCCTGAAACAAAGGGTTCAGGTAACTTTCTCCCTCCCTGATGTATCGCAGTGTCCAAAGCTCGGACTCCAGCTCATCAACTCTGAGCCGAAGTTCCTCCAGCTGCAGACACCTGCTGCAGATGTGGTCGCTGTGGATCACACTGGGGTCCACCAGCTCCCACATGCTACAGCTGCAACACATCACCTGCCCTGCCAACTCTACTGTATTTTATTTAACTAATTAGGTTTTTAAGTTTTGAAATACTCAATTGTCTATTAATAGTTTTTAATCTAGGTAATAACATTATTTAACGTATTAAATTTAGTTATACGCTTTAGGTCTTTACTGTAACTTAGCCCACAGTCCTAATTTAACCCTAGTTGTTTATTTTTTTTATGTATCAAGCAGCACCTTTTACCCCCACTTCACTGAATTCCCTCACTCACCAAATTCCTGAGTTTAGTACTCTGTAGAAGCAGTACTCCGTAGAACTGGACTCGGTGCTACTTACCTCCGTGCGTTAGCAAAAGCCTCTTGTTTTTATATCAGCAGAAATTCCAAAGCTGAGTCAGCCCCTGACTTGCCCTTTACAAATCCATGCTGGCTGTCTCTGATCAGCTCATATTTATCCAAATGCCTGTCCCTAATAACAGGTTCTAGTAACTTCCCCACAACAGACATTAGAAATGGGCCTATAAATTTCCTAATTTATCTCTCCCACCCTTCTTAATTATTATTTGCTGCCCTTATTATGCAGTTGTATCACTACCATAATTAACACATGTCTTGCTAATAGATTTGTTATATGCTGCTTTTGGCACCAGATCACCTCAGAATTTGGTACATCTGGTTGTAATACAAGAACAGGTCAAATTACGCACCTCAGAATACATTACACCATGATCTAATGATGTGGGCAACACTGTTGTGTTGCTGTGTAGTGCAATTATGGGCTCTGAAGGGGGAAAAATTCAGTTGCTTTGTGCCTTCCTAAGAGGGCGCTAATGGGGTGCGAAGCAACTAGCGCCCAGGCACAGCGCCGTCAACGCCATCCGTGAAATTCAGCGGGAGGTTAGCGGCGACGGTAACCATTAGCGCCCCGTGGCACTGCGCCGCCGGCGATGACGTCATCGCCGCACGCAGTGCCGCGCTCTTGCCCCGGCTGCGATCTTTAGTAACGCCCCCTGACTTACCGCCAGACGCTATGTCCGACGGGGTCAGGGGGGCCTACCTGCGGCCGGGGCGGCGCTAATTAAAGGCGAGGTGCCGGGCGGCCATTTTTGTTGCTGGCCGCCTGCCAGCACCTCGAGTGCCGGACTCTTTAGCCGGCACTCCGATCCCTGGTGGCCCAGTTGGGCCCCGGGTCGCACTGCGCAAGGCCCCTCCCCTTTAAGAAGGGGAGGAAGGCCTGCAGTACCACGGCGCGACACGTAGCAGCGCGATATTCCCTCGCAGCGCCCCAAGAGGGAGGCGGAGCGCTTCCAGTAGAGCCCCGCTTCCCTCTTGCGGCACTACCGATTAATTTTGGCCGCGGGGGTGCTAATTTTTTCGGGGCGCTGAAAGTAGCGGCGAAGTCAGTGCCCCAAAGGGGACGCGACTCAAGTTAGTGCCCCAAAGGGGACGCGACTCAATTTTTCCCCCAAAGTATCTTGATGTAACTAATATCGCTGGCCTGAACTTCAGAAATCTGTTTCTGAAAAGAACAAACAGACCCAGCAATTCTGCAGCTACAAGTCAGTTATGTAAACCGATGGAACAGTCTACAGTGAAATGATACTAAATGACAATCTACATTAACTAAAGAATCCTTTCTGTTATCTTGTTTAGGCACTAACATCAATCAACAATACGATATGTGCCAAAACCCAGGCAAATATAAACATCTGGAGAGAAAATTATTTTATCAAAGCCGAAACTTATTTGCTCATCACTTACTTTATTTATGATATAATTATTATAGTTTTTTTAATAAACAGATCCGAGTGATATTTTAGTCTCTTTGGACGTTAATGGGGATTCCCTTGTGACGTCAACAGGCTGTCTAAGCAGCCAATCAAAAGGCAGAATTCTCACAGACTGCAAACAAGGAAGTGAGTAAGCTCTTAAAATAATAACTTTTTAAAAATATTAGAGATTGGGGCTCGCACATGTGGAAAAGGCAAACCAGAAATAAAGATGGATGAACTTTTAACAAAACAATGTAAAAAAAAATTTTTGATAAGTTTCTTAAAATTTTTAATTTTTATTAAAATGGACAAATTTCACACTGCACAAAATTAACATTCATTTTCCAGACCCCAAACATTTGTTTAGCAGTCATAACACTGTTAAAACCCCAGTTACACCTAATCCCTTTGGGTCTAACTTTTAGTGGGGAATTTAACAGCGTAATTACTACTGAAGAGCCGAAGTTTTCGTCAGCTTCCCTGATTTGGGTGATTACACAGATTGTCAGCTCTGGGGGGGGGGGGGGGGGGGCGAGGGTTGTGGGGGGGGGGTGCGAGGGTTGTGGGGGGGGGGTGCGAGGGTTGTGGGGGGGGGGGTGCGAGGGTTGTGGGGGGGGGGGTGCGAGGGTTGTGGGGGGGGGTGCGAGGGTTGTGGGGGGGGTGCGAGGGTTGTGGGGGGGGCGAGGGTTGTGGGGGGGGGGCGAGGGTTGTGGGGGGGGGGCGAGGGTTGTGGGGGGGGGGCGAGGGTGTGGGGGGGGCGAGGGTTGTGGGGGGGGGCGAGGGTTGTGGGGGGGGGCGAGGGTTGTGGGGGGGGCGAGGGTTGTGGGGGGGCGAGGGTTGTGGGGGGGGCGAGGGTTGTGGGGGGGAGGGGGGCGAGGGTTGTGGGGGGAGGGGGGCGAGGTTGTGGGGGGGGCGAGGGTTCTGGGGGGGAGGGGGGCGAGGGTTGTGGGGGAGGGGTGCGAGGGTTGTGGGGGGGGCGAGGGTTGTGGGGGGGGGCGAGGGTAGTGGGGGAGGGGGGCGAGGGTTGTGGGGGGAGGGGGGCGAGGGTTGTGGGGGAGGGGGGCGAGGGTTGTGGGGGGAGGGGGGGCGAGGGTTGTGGGGGGAGGGGGGCGAGGGTTGTGGGGGGGGGTGCGAGGGTTGTGGGGGGGGGTGCGAGGGTTGTGGAGGGGGGCGAGGGTTGTGGGGGGAGGGGGGCGAGGGTTGTGGGGGGGGCGAGGGTTGTGGGGGGGGCGAGGGTTGTGGGGGGAGGGGGGCGAGGGTTGTGGGGGGGGGGGCGAGGGTTGTGGGGGGGGGCGAGGGTTGTGGGGGGAGGGGGGCGAGGGTTGTGGGGGGAGGGGGGCGAGGGTTGTGGGGGGGGCGAGGGTTGTGGGGGGGGCGAGGGTTGTGGGGGGAGGGGGGCGAGGGTTGTGGGGGGGGGCGAGGGTTGTGGGGGGGGGGGGCGAGGGTTGTGGGGGGAGGGGGGCGAGGGTTGTGGGGGGGGGGCGAGGGTTGTGGGGGGAGGGGGGCGAGGGTTGTGGGGGGAGGGGGGCGAGGGTTGTGGGGGGAGGGGGGCGAGGGTTGTGGGGGGGGCGAGGGTTGTGGGGGGGGGGCGAGGGTTGTGGGGGGGGGCGAGGGTTGTGGGGGGAGGGGGGCGAGGGTTGTGGGGGGAGGGGGGCGAGGGTTGTGGGGGGGGGGCGAGGGTTGTGGGGGGAGGGGGGCGAGGGTTGTGGGGGGGGGGCGAGGGTTGTGGGGGGAGGGGGGCGAGGGTTGTGGGGGGAGGGGGGCGAGGGTTGTGGGGGAGGGGGGCGAGGGTTGTGGGGGGGGGCGAGGGTTGTGGGGGGGGGCGAGGGTTGTGGGGGGAGGGGGGCGAGGGTTGTGGGGGGAGGGGGGCGAGGGTTGTGGGGGGGGGCGAGGGTTGTGGGGGGAGGGGGGCGAGGGTTGTGGGGGGGGGCGAGGGTTGTGGGGGGGGCGAGGGTTGTGGGGGGGGCGAGGGTTGTGGGGGGAGGGGGGCGAGGGTTGTGGGGGGGGCGAGGGTTGTGGGGGGGGGGGCGAGGGTTGTGGGGGGAGGGGGGCGAGGGTTGTGGGGGGAGGGGGGCGAGGGTTGTGGGGGGAGGGGGGCGAGGGTTGTGGGGGGGGCGAGGGTTGTGGGGGGGGGGCGAGGGTTGTGGGGGGGGGCGAGGGTTGTGGGGGGAGGGGGGCGAGGGTTGTGGGGGAGGGGGGCGAGGGTTGTGGGGGGGGGGCGAGGGTTGTGGGGGGAGGGGGCGAGGGTTGTGGGGGGGGGGCGAGGGTTGTGGGGGGAGGGGGGCGAGGGTTGTGGGGGGAGGGGGGCGAGGGTTGTGGGGGGAGGGGGGCGAGGGTTGTGGGGGGAGGGGGGCGAGGGTTGTGGGGGGGGCGAGGGTTGTGGGGGGGGGCGAGGGTTGTGGGGGGAGGGGGGCGAGGGTTGTGGGGGGAGGGGGGCGAGGGTTGTGGGGGGAGGGGGGCGAGGGTTGTGGGGGGGGGCGAGGGTTGTGGGGGGGGGCGAGGGTTGTGGGGGGGGGCGAGGGTTGTGGGGGGGGGCGAGGGTTGTGGGGGGAGGGGGGCGAGGGTTGTGGGGGGGAGGGGGGCGAGGGTTGTGGGGGGAGGGGGGCGAGGGTTGTGGGGGGGAGGGGGGCGAGGGTTGTGGGGGGGGGCGAGGGTTGTGGGGGGAGGGGGGCGAGGGTTGTGGGGGGGGCGAGGGTTGTGGGGGGGGGGCGAGGGTTGTGGGGGGAGGGGGGCGAGGGTTGTGGGGGGAGGGGGGCGAGGGTTGTGGGGGGGGGGCGAGGGTTGTGGGGGGAGGGGGGCGAGGGTTGTGGGAGGGGGGGGCGAGGGTTGTGGGGGGAGGGGGGCGAGGGTTGTGGGGGAGGGGGGCGAGGGTTGTGGGGGGGGGGGGGGGCGAGGGTTGTGGGGGGAGGGGGGCGAGGGTTGTGGGGGGAGGGGGGCGAGGGTTGTGGGGGGGGGGGCGAGGGTTGTGGGGGGGGGCGAGGGTTGTGGGGGGAGGGGGGCGAGGGTTGTGGGGGGGTGGGCGAGGGTTGTGGGGGGAGGGGGGCGAGGGTTGTGGGGGGAGGGGGGCGAGGGTCGTGGGGGGGGGCGAGGGTTGTGGGGGGAGGGGGGCGAGGGTTGTGGGGGGAGGGGGGCGAGGGTTGTGGGGGGAGGGGGGCGAGGGTTGTGGGGGGGGCGAGGTTGTGGGGGGGGCGAGGGTTGTGGGGGGAGGGGGGCGAGGGTTGTGGGGGGGGGGCGAGGGTTGTGGGGGGAGGGGGGCGAGGGTTGTGGGGGGAGGGGGGCGAGGGTTGTGGGGGGAGGGGGGCGAGGGTTGTGGGGGGAGGGGGGCGAGGGTTGTGGGGGGAGGGGGGCGAGGGTTGTGGGGGGGGCGAGGGTTGTGGGGGGAGGGGGGGCGAGGGTTGTGGGGGGAGGGGGCGAGGGTTGTGGGGGGAGGGTGGCGAGGGTTGTGGGGGGAGGGGGGCGAGGGTTGTGGGGGGAGGGGGGGCGAGGGTTGTGGGGGGAGGGGGGCGAGGGTTGTGGGGGGGGGTGCGAGGGTTGTGGGGGGGGCGAGGGTTGTGGGGGGGGCGAGGGTTGTGGGGGGGGGCGAGGGTTGTGGGGGGGGCGAGGGTTGTGGGGGGGGGCGAGGGTTGTGGGGGGGGCGAGGGTTGTGGGGGGGGCGAGGGTTGTGGGGGGGGCGAGGGTTGTGGGGGGAGGGGGGCGAGGGTTGTGGGGGGAGGGGTGCGAGGGTTGTGGGGGGAGGGGTGCGAGGGTTGTGGGGGGGGCGAGGGTTGTGGGGGGGGGCGAGGGTTGTGGGGGGAGGGGGGCGAGGGTTGTGGGGGGAGGGGGGCGAGGGTTGTGGGGGGAGGGGGGCGAGGGTTGTGGGGGGAGGGGGGCGAGGGTTGTGGGGAGAGGGGGGCGAGGGTTGTGGGGCGAGGGTTGTGGGGGGGCGAGGGTTGTGGGGGGGGCGAGGGTTGTGGGGGGAGGGGGGCGAGGGTTGTGGGGGGAGGGGGGCGAGGGTTGTGGGGGGAGGGGGGCGAGGGTTGTGGGGGGAGGGGGGCGAGGGTTGTGGGGGGGGCGAGGGTTGTGGGTTGTGGGGTGGGGCGAGGGTTGTGGGGGGGGGGCGAGGGTTGTGGGGGGGGCGAGGGTTGTGGGGGGGGCGAGGGTTGTGGGGGGGGGGGGGGGGCGATGGTTGTGGGGTGGGGGGGCCAGGGTTGGGGGGGGTTGGGGGGGGGGCGAAGGTTGTGGGGTGGGGGGGGCGAGAGTTGGGGGGGTTGGGGGAGGGCGAGGGTTGTGGGGGGGGGCGAGGGTTGGGGGGGTTGGGGGGGGCGAGGGTTGGGGCGGGGGCTGAGGTGGGCACAGCGCAGCTTGTTTCGGAGCGGTCAATGGCAGACCGCAACTTCAGGATTTCCGCATGTGCCTGTGCCAAATCCCGAAGTTGCGGTCAGTTTCAAAGACCATTATTTTCAGCATACAGAGATCACCATTATATTCTATAGATCAAGAATGTTCTGACTGGAAATAATACATTTAATCACAGAACATTCCCTCTATTAGCTAAAGTGAACATGTGTAATGCATGGGCTAGATCACATCTTTAAGACTTGGGTCTTACTTGCGTATGAATCTAATCTGAGGAGATGAAAATGTTTCCTCTGACATCTGTTAAATGTCTTACATGAAAAGCAATCTCCTGCGAGTATAAATCCATAGCATATGACTATCCTGACAATCAGTGTCGTGGGCACCAATTCCATTGGCATGATATTGTCAATCAGAGAACACTTGGGCTGATTTTATGAACGTACACTACTGGCACGGCCCCATGCCTACCAGTTGCGGATGTTGGGAAATTGTGGATGAAATATCATGGGCAGTGCACCCATGATTTCCTGATCATGAGGCAAGGCTCCCTGCCAATAGTGCATTTGCAAAATTGGTCTTACTATGTCAGTTTGGTTTGGTTAGTAGCTCACGCCTCTGCGTCAGACGTTGTTCAACCCCCCTGCTGGGATTTGATCTCGTAATCAATTCTGACACTCCAGTGTGGTACAGAAGGAGTGTTGCATTGTAGAAGGTGCTGTCCTTTGGAATAATCATTAAACTGTGATCCGAGCAGCCTGCTCAGATGGACATAATGGAGTAACAGGTGTGTTTCCGTGACTTAGGGCCCTATGTTTTGGAGATAGGCTCACAAGCTTTAACTTGTTTTTCTTAGATAAAGGAAGATTGAGCAGAGACATGATTCAGGTCTTCAAAAAGCTCAAAGCATCGATGGATCATGGAGGTGTAAGGCAACTAAAATTACAATTGTAGAAATAAGGGAAACAGGACAAAGTTAATGAGATTACAAATTACAAGATATTTTTACCTTTTCGAGTAGTATATTTATGGAACAGACTCCCGTCAATTCTAATTTATGCCAGGTTAATTATTTCAAAAGGAGCCAGGTGTGAGTTGTAAAGACAAGTATAAACAGAAATGATTAAGTAAAGTACTGCATGGAACAGTACGGTTTCTGTATTGCTAGGACCATGGAAATACCATCACTGGACTGAAACCAGACAGCCTTAAATAGTGATTGTAATGTTCAATTAATGTTCTGAAGTTTTTACTCACTTGCATTCAGAAATCAGAGAGAAATATCATACAGCTTGATCTGCCTGGTAGTTTACTTGTGGTTGCTCATCTCCCACTAGAGATTAAGTAATTTGAAGAGAATATATTTAGCATACTGTGAAGTTATGATCTCCGTATTATAAAAAGGATATAGAGGCACTGGAGAAGGTGCAAAAAAGATTTACAAGGACGATACCAGAACTGAGAAGTTATACTTATCAGGAAAAATTGAACTTGCTGTGGCTCTTTTCTGTGGAAAAGAGAAGGCTGAGGGGTGATCTTATAGAGGTCTTTAAGATTATGAAAGGGTTTGATAGGGTAGACGCAGAGAAGATGTTTTCACTTGCAGGCAAGACCAGAACCAGGGGCCATAAAAATAAGATAGTCACTAATAAATCCAATAGGGAATTCAGGATAAACTTCTTTACCCATAGAGTGGTTAGAATGTAGAACTCGCTACCACAGGGAGTGGTTAAGGTGAATAGCATAGATGCATTTAAGGGGATGCTAAACACATGAGGGAGAAAGGAATAGGTTATGCTGATAGGGTGAGATGAAGAGGGTGAGAGGAAGAGGGGAGAGAGGAGGCTCGTGTGGAGCATAAACACCGGCATGGTCCAGTTGGGCTGAATGGCCTGTTTCTGTGCTGTATATTCTATACAATTGTATGATAGGGCAAAGTGTACATGCACATTGGAAGTAATGTACTCGGTGGGTAAGTTACTTTTTTTTCTGTTTATACATTATAATTAAAAATCTTGCATCTAGTCCTTGTTTGTCACACTTAAAAGTGTCGCACATGTAAAGTGTACATAATACTGACTTCTAATTGGTGCAAATATCATACTTATTTTAAAAAATCAAATCACTATTAACTGAATCATGCCCATTGCCTGAAATATTATTCAACAATGAGTAACATTCCAGTCTGTCAATCTGCATTAATACTGTAGCAATCAGTTACAAAAACTACCATTAACAGTTGCAAACTGTGATATGTGGATGGCAGAGAACACCTCCCACGAGTTCAAGCTACACAGATTATATTTTATAAGCTTGTTAATTAGAAGCAAGGCAAAGCACATCAGTATGCCAAGAACCTCCAGCTGTTTGCTTTAAATCACTAGAAAGGCATCCACGTGCTGATGGAAAGCCTTATTCACCTGACAACTTGCTATATGTACACCTGCTGTATCCTAACTAATCGGGATACCTTCACCAGGGATGCCTGCTCTACCCTTGTTTTTTCAACAGAATCGCCACTTAGTGTTAGTTTATCAGCAGGATGTATTGCACTGGCAGCTCTCTTTAACATCCAGGTAGTCATTGAGCAGCAGTGCAGTGGAATATGGACTCAGAAGGATGGGCTGTCAATTGCTGTAAACATTAGTAAAGGGGCAGTGCAGGACACTGATGATCAACTAGGGGTGGGAGTGGGATGAAAATTACAAAACATTAAATGCTGACTCGACTCACTGCTGGAGATCTACCCATTTGATTTTCAGACAGTCCTTCATTTAGGCAGCCAGGTCTCCCTTAAGAAATAGGAGCAGGAGTAGGTCATATGGCCTTTTGAGCCTGCTCCGACATTCAATATGATCGTGGCTGATGTTTGACCTCAACTCCACTTTCCCACCCTATCCCCATATCCCTTGATTCCCTTAGAGTCCAAAAATCTATCGATCTCAGTCTTGAATATACTCAACGACTGAGCATCCACAGCGCTCTGGGGTAGAGAATTCCAAAGATTCACAACCTTCTGAGTGAAGAAATTTCTCCTCATCTCAGTCTTAAATGGCCGACCCCTTATCCTGAGACCATGCCCCCTAGTTCTAGACTCTCCAGCCAGGGGAAACACCCTCTCAGCATCTACCCTGTCAAGCCCTCTCAGAATCTTGTATGTTTCAATGAGATCACCTCTCATTCTTCTAAACTCCAGAGAATATAGGCCCATTCGACTCAATCTCTCCTCGTAGGACATTCCTCTCATCCCAGGAATCAATCTAGTGAACCTTCGTTGCACCGCCTCTAAGGGTTAGGTACGCAGACAAAAACTGTACACAGTACTCACCAAAGCCCTGTACAATTGCAGCAAGACTTTCTTACTCTTGTAATCCAACCCCCTTGCAATAAAGGCCAACATACCATTTGCTTTCCTTATTGCTTGCTGTACCTGCATGTTAACTTCCTGTGTTTCGTGTACAAGGACACCCAAATCCCTCAGAACACCAATATTTAATAGTTTCTCACCATTTAAAAAAATATTGCTTTTCTATTCTTCCCACCAAAGTGAATAACCTCAGAAACAAGCAGCGGCCTCATTAATATATGAAAATAGGGGAGAACTGGTCTTTTTGGGACCCCCAACACCACTTTTGTCTCGACCAGCATTGCCACCACTACTTCCTCAACCCATCAAACAAACCATTGGCGTTACAGGTCAGCAGACACTTTACTCAAAAGTATACAGAAGCACAAGCCTGATGCCTGTGATTAACTGTAATATGTGTTTGTACATTTCACCAAAAGTAGGGTTAATGCCAAAATTTCAATAAAATATAAAGAGATGGGCTAGTTAGGCCTCAGGCCCTTTTCCTCTTTCCAAAAATTCTTACATTATGTATCAGTGTTCTATTGAGCTCAGAAAGCTAGAGAACTGTTCTACTCACAGACAGCATTTGTCTGTCAAGCCACACTTACTGACAGCTAATCTTAAGGTGAGACTGCTTAAAACTGTCTGTTGTTTTGTTACATGGAAATTTGTTTATGATATAGAGGAACAGGTATACTTATCCTATTACTGTGACACTGTTAACACCACAACAAGCATAAAACATCAATCTCTACAAGGGTGTTGGATGTCTCCATAGAATTAAGGCTTTTGTACCTCAACTCAGGAAAACATACTTCTGAACCAGTTGCTTTCCAGTACATCAGGCAGCCATCTCCTTCATTAATTTCATCACCTCTTTTTCACACTCCAGTTGTGACAGAATCTGCTGCTATATATTTGTCATCTCACCTTTCCACATAATGGCATACTTCATCAGTACAATTTGCATACTAATACATTCCCTGCTGTCATATGACTTAAAATGAAAATGCCACTTGCATATCATTTCAAATTCAGCAGTGTTGGCCAACACAAACCGTTCATGACTTGATACAAGAAGCTGATTTTCCACTTTAAAGGGAAGAATTTCCTGGGACTGCGCCTAGGTGGAGTGAACCTTGGGGAACTGGGGGGGTGGCGGGAGGTGTCGGAGCTTGCGTCTGTAGAAGAATTCTCCTGATTCCATTTAAATTAGCGGAAGCAAAATCAGCCGGGTTTCTTTACAGATGTGTAGTCCAACCTATCCAATTCTCTGATTTTTTCACTTCACCCGGGTGCAACAGGGGTCCCAGGTGAAAATCGCCCCTTAAAAGTTATATAATCCCATGTATAATTTACAGCATAGCAGACCTCAATGTATGAAGAAACAAAACAAATACATTTAAAAAAAAAGATGTCTTGTACACCATGAGTACCAACATTATAGCCCTGAATTTTCTTGATGCTCGTTGCGATATTGTTGCGCAGGAAACTTACGCCGTTCACCAACAGAGGTAGTTACACGCAATTTTCCTGGGTAAATTAATTTGCATGTAAAGTGGTGTAAGTTCTGGCGTAATTACATTTTAAAAGCAGTGAGCAACATAGGCCATTGAAACTTCTGTGGAGCTTCAGTAAAGGCTGCAGTCTTCATTAGAGTACTTGGAGACAGCAAGAGGAGGCTGCAGAGATTATTTCCTCGACCCCATTGGATTTTAGAGCTTTATCCACTCAGGAAATCTCCTGCCCTCGTCTCAAGTGTCTCTTGCTAGAACCAAGGGCAGTCACAGGCCAGGGGCACCATGACAGGGCAGCATCTCGGCAAAAGGCTTTCACCTTTTTTTTTCCACCTGAAGGCTTTCACCTAATTTTTCACCAGAAGACCTGAAAGCCCTCCTGGAAGAGATGGAAGACAGGGTGCTGTTACACAAATCTCCACGGCACCTTGAAAAGATCTGGTGTCAAAAAATTCAGGCAGTCGTCACTTTCATAGTGATAGGCAGAGCTGCTCTGGAAGTGAAGTGAGGATGAAGATCTTCGCAAAGGAGGTCGCACAGATATGCAATGGCAGGCAGCCTTGCGCAATCACATCCTTCAAACACAGAGCTCCTCTGAGAAGTCCTTGAAGTACTTGTGCTGCCTATAGACATGCTTTGGAATGTAGTACCTGGTGGCCTGGTAAGTTCTGTAATGTTACCTTATTATACAAGGATGGCATAGAGAGGGATGCCCATGAGGAATGCCATATCTTCTCCAGAGTTGTTTTGAGTATGTAGAGGGTCACAAAAACTCACTTTGTCCTTCTGTTTCAGTCTCAGCCTTTCTGTGTGGGAGGAGTTTCACAGGGGATTGAGGAATGGAATTGGAAAATGTAAGGGTGGGGTCAGGCTGTAGCAGTATGAGGAGGTTGTGCAAATCTCACTGAGAAAAACGGGTTGATACATTTAAAGAAAAGCTAAATAAGTACATGAGGGAGAAAGGAATAGAAGGTAATGCTGATAGAGTGAAATGAAGAAGGGTGGGAGGAGGCTTGTGTGGAGTATAAATACCAGCATGGACTATTTGAGCCAAATAGCCTGTTTCTGTGCTGTAAATTCAATGTCAAAAAAAATGTCTGTGAAGCCAGATATGAGCAACCAAATTTTGGGGACTCTTCAGAGCTCTCAAGCTCCTCACTTTCGCCTGAATCAGATGATGGGGGGAGCAGCTGTGCCAGTGTTATATGGTTCTAACTTGGCCAGAGTGCAGTAATGACATAAAAGCAGGAAATTCCTGGGCACCAGGTGAGTGGCGCTCCTCTGGAAATGGGCGGACCGTCAAAGCTGCCAAAAAGATCGAGGAAACTCACATCTAGCGCATTAACGGTGCATGAATGACATAATGCACTAATCACGAGTTTCCTGTATCTTTTTTTGGTGGAGTAACAGTATAATCATGGCACAGATGCTGAAAATAGCAAGGAAAATTCAGGGTCCATTTTTTTTTATATTGCAAGCACTTCTACTGAAATTAGTGATCAACCGAGAGAAGGAAATGGCATTGCATTTACCAATTATATTAAATACTCTACTACAAGTGAAACAGTTTTATATACAGTACAGCCAAAGGCAACCTCACCTGTCCTGCATCCAGAAACAATTCTTGGATTGTTTCAGATTTATACACAATTATATTTTGATTGTTCCAGCATTCTGTTGACTGTTAGTCACTAAGCGTTGCAAAATATGTCGGGACAACTCTTCGCATTGCCTTGCTCACTCCAGGCATTTAATTTCCTGCAGTGTGGAGCTGTAGCATCGCTGCTCAGAAAGATCATAGGCTGTGTCAGACAATCTTCCTGCTGCCCAGGACGCCAGTGCATTCCAATTCACATTAAGGATCTGTTCACAATAATTGAAATATGTGTTAGAAACTTTTCATCTGACTTGTCGCAACATATTTTGCAATGGTTTGGCCTTTGTGGGTACAAACTGTGCAATGAATTCCCTGAGCTTATTAAAGATATCAAGAGCCAGACAGGCCACCTACGTGTTCTCCGAAGCCTTACTTCAATCATTCCTGCAAATTATTAATATCACAACTCAGACAAGGTGTTGCAGAGCAGCTTCTGTTTTTTATTCCCCCGCCCCCCACCCACCCCCCCCCCCCACCCACCCCCCCCCCCCCCCCCCCCCGCTCCAAAAGAGTGGCTCAGTATTCAATAGCTGGTGATGCTCTTGTAATCATTAAGTTCCATAGTGATGGAAACAAAAGCCCTAAAATTCCTCAGGGTGCCACCAGTCTCCTGACGCAACTCCAGTGGGAGACTGGTGGACCCTGAAGGAAACAGCAACAACAACAGTATGCATTTATATAGCATGTTTAACATAGAAAAATGTCCCAAGGCACTTCACAGAAATCTAATAAGACAAAGATGGATGCCGAGCCAGATAAGGAGATATTAGGAGGGGTGATCATAAGCTTGCTCAAACAGGTGGATTTTAAGGAGCGTCTTAAAAGGAGGAGGAGGTGGTGAAAGGGAATTCTAGAGTGTGGCTGAAGGCACGACTGCCAATGGTGGGGTAAAGGGAGGAGGAAAGCACAAGAGGCCAGAGACAGAGGAACGGAGAGTTCTGGGGAGGGCTATTAGGGGTTTGCAGATTTAGAGATGGACAAAGCCATTAAGGGATACAACAACAAGGATAAGAACTTAAAATTGGAGGCATTGGGGGACCGGAAGTCAATGTTGGTCAGTAAGGACAGAAGTGAGTGGTCTGGGATAGTGGAGGTCAGCAAGGAAGAGGGTAATGGATGAGCAGGACTTAGTGTGGGAATAGTTATGGACAGCAGAGTCCTGGATGCAGGGGGTTGAGAAGTTTGTCAAAGCGAGTTGGAAAAGTCGAATCAGGAGGTAACAAAAGCATGGACAAGGGTTTCATCATCAGTGAGGGTGAAAGTGGTTGATTCTGCATGGTTGGAAATAAGCAGTCTTGGCAATGAAAAAAATATGGGGCTTGACGCTCATCTCAGTGTTGAACAAGACACCAAACATCCTGAGTAATCACTTTCATAAATACTTACCCCCTCCCCTCTAAACTATTTACTTGGGTCATATGTGTACTGAAAGTTCACTTGGTCACCAGGAAACAGCTCTAGTCCATAGCAGAATCTAATGGAGTTCCTGGACTGAGATGGAGAAAAGCAAAGGCATTTTATTATGACACACAAGGTAGCTCAGCCCACATGCTATGTTCAAATCAGCATGATATACCATGTTGGAAACAATCTTGAATACACAGCTAATTAGATCTATTTTAGCAGGCTCCAAACTACATGCTGTTAGACAAGACATTTGCATCAAAGACATGATTTTACACAGCACAATCTAAGTTATTATCAGGTATATTACTTTGTACAGAAGCTAAACAAATATTAAAGATCAGTATTCCCAATGATCCACAGCCAGGGAGCTATAAGCCACTGGAACCTGGAACAATAAAACAACAGACAGTTGCTGAAGTACAAGAAAAAGACAAAGTATGAAATTAAATCCTCTGCTATATCCATGATTCCTCCATAAGGCATTACATGGAAACAGGGATCATGATTCTATTCAATTGGCCAGTCACTTTTTCCCCAAGCAGGTGACAAGCCCTTTAGTTGTTCACAATCCGTCGCCAGGGCTCATTCCCTGGAACAGTAAAGCAAACTGGTCAGGTGAAGACAATAGGGCCTATTTGCTTCTTCTACTAATTAACCTGGCTGGGAATTTTGTTTCTTTTTATCTCAAATTGCCCTTGTAGGTTTTTCTTATGCACAACAAAAGTTTCCTCAATTCCACAACTGAGATGACATAAAGCAATGGCTTTCAAACTCTGCAGCATGCTCCACTGATGGGTTGCAAGCCCAGTCCAGGTAGGAAACAGTAAAAAAAAGGTTAATGAAGGACTAGCCATCCTCTCCACTCTGCTGCAAGAACAAAGTGGAGCTTTGAAGCAGCAACTCACTTTGTAACTGGCACGGGCATCGCCTCAGTCCAGAGAATGGTGCAGTGAAAATACACTGGGACTTTTTGCAATGGGATCATTCAAACAGTATGTCAGACGATTTTTACTGCTGTTTTGTTGGAACTAATTATTGCCAGTTTAAATGTATTTGATATTTAGATGCTGACATGTGATTTGAAAGATGGATCCCTCCAAAATTGACCAGAGGCACGAAATAACTTGGATTATGGAAATATTAGATGAGCGGAGAACAATAGGAGAGAAATGAGGAAAGAATTTCATAGTAGGGGCATATGCTCGAGTGGGTAAGGCCCATACTCGGGCGAAATGCAGCAGAGGAGCGTAGCAGTCCGACAAGAGCAGAGCAGCAAAGTCCAGCCTTAAACATACACTACAAGGGTGATCAGACACCAGAAAAGGTAATCGGATTAATGGTAAGAGACTGATAACACAAGCAGATGTGGGTTGAACCTCTAAAATGTACCTTTGTGTGTATGTCTCTAAAATATTGCAACACTGCGTCCGTTGGGGTAATTGGGGAGGAGCAGCATTTAAAACAAAGCGGTGGCTTTAATTACTTGTGCAATATAACAGAAGTGATTTGCTGTGAAGTCAGACCTTTGGTCATTGCCGGTTCACCATAAGTTGGTATCCACCCAAAGTTCCATTCCTAGCTACGTCACTGTTTGATATCTATAAAACAAATCTATTCCAAAATCCTGCAGAATACGCCAAATTGTCAAAAATCTAAATTTTCTGGGGGCTGGGGGTGGGGGGCCATAACATGATACCAGACCAGTAAAAAAAATAAGCCTTGAGCCTTCAGTGCTTGCAAGCTCCTCAGAACTATCCAAAGCTACCACTGAAAGTACAAAAGGGTTTGCAAAGTTTTTGGTGGGACCCAGCTCAAAATAGTTTAAGAGCTATCATCCACAGCGTATAATTTAACTCCCGATTCACTGGTAATTCCTATGAACTCAGGTTTATTCAAATTTTCCACTTATCATTTGTCAAAAATACATTTTCTAGACTTACTGCATACTCTCCAAAATCATCAACTAATTGTAAGCAGCAGCTGGTAATTCACTGCAAGTACTGGTAAATGCTGACCATTTTTGAAACTGAGAAAGACTGGCAGTTTGGGATATTAAATTATGAGTTCATGCAGCACAGAAGGAGGCTATTTGGGCCATCTTGCCCATGCCATCTCTTTGAAAGAGCGATCCGATTAGTCCCACCCCCCTGGTCTTTCCCCATAGCCTTGCAAATCTTTCCTTTTCAAGTATTTATCCAATTCCCTTTTGAAAGTTATTATTGAATCTGCTTCCACCACCCTTTCGCACAACGCATCCCAGATCATAACAACTCGCTGCGTGAAAAAATAATTCTCATCTCCCCTCTGGTTCTTTTGCCAATTACCTTAAACGTGTCCCCTCTGGTTACCGACTCTCCTGCCAGTGGAAACAGTTCTGGAATTTTTTTTCATGTAATATTTTTGAATTTTCATTTGCCGTGTTGACGTCACAGTTCTAACGCTGAACAGGGCAAGGTTTTAAGACTGAGTGACACTTGAGTTTATTGGATTTTTTTTTGCAACAGTTCTCAGCCAGCCAGAACCCTTTTCTGACCTAACTACATACACGCCAAAGGATTTGAGACACTATTATGCTCAGTGTGTGATTTGTGTCAAATTTAAGAAATCATAACAAGGAATTTGTTTATGTCCATGACCCAGTAATGTCCCATGCTGTATCCGTTATTATCAGAACATGGTCATATTTATTAAAATGTATCATATCCAACTCTGTTGTCTTTCCTTCCAGGTAACTACCCATACATAACATTAGCAGCTCTTTAGAGAGCTGACAAGTGCATTCAGCACCAACCTTTATCTGGGTGGCTCGCAGTAAATGATCAAATCTGTAACCGTTTAGAGAATATATACAAAGGAATAGCAAAGTATTCTAGAGATACATAAATAACAAAAGGAAACTTAAGATATGAATAGGGCCACTAAGGGATGCACAAGATAAACTCACAGGTAATGACACCAAAATGGCAGAAATATTGAATAATTACTTTGCCTCAGTATTTACCAGGGAGACTAACAAGATGGACATGACATTAGAAGAATAGATGAAAAAGGATATCACAACATTTAAGATAGAAAGGGGGGAGATAATTGATAAATTAGACATATATATATAAAATATATAAATAAATATATGAAAAATATAAATAAATATCAATAAATATAAATTATATAAATATATAAAAATTCTATTATGGAATTGTGCCAGAAGACTGGAGGACAGCTAATATTATTCCTATATTCAAAAAGTGAGACAACACATCCAAGGGACTTTGGGCTAGTTAGCTTAATGTCGGTGGTAGAAAAGATATTGGAATCTTTACTCAATGTAATAGAAAACATCTAGAAACTGAAAATA
Source organism: Squalus acanthias (assembly GCA_030390025.1). Classification (NCBI taxonomy): domain Eukaryota; kingdom Metazoa; phylum Chordata; class Chondrichthyes; order Squaliformes; family Squalidae; genus Squalus; species Squalus acanthias. The sequence goes on along the minus strand of CM059434.1, from coordinate 90,630,411 downwards.
TAATAAAAAATAGTCCGCACGGATTTCAAAAGGGAAGGTCATGCTTGACCAACCTTATTGAATTCTTTGAAGAAGTAACAGAAAGAGTGGACAATGGTAATGTAGTAGATGTAATATATATAGACTTTCAAGAGGCCGTCAATAAAGGTACCACATAGTATCCTCATAACTAAGGTCAGAGCATGTGGAGTCAGGGGACAAGCAGAATGGATAGCTAACTGACTATAAAACAAAACAGAAAACTGAGAGTAGGGGTTAAAGGTAGTTACTCAGACTGGCGGCAGATGAGAAATGGTGTTCCAAAGGGATCAGTGCTGGGACCAGTGTTGTTCACCACTTACATAAACCATTTGGACTCTGGAATCGGAAGTACAATATCAAACTTTGCAGATGATACCAAATTGGGGGTGTAGTTAATACCAAGGAAGACTGCGACAAAATACAAAAAGACATCAACAAACTTGCAGATGGCATCTATTAAGTCGCCTCTCATCCTCCTCCGCTCTAAAGAGAAAAGCCCCAACTCCCTCAATCTTTCCTCATAAGACCTCCCCCCCCAAACCAGGCAGCATCCTGGTAAATCTCCTTTGCACTCTTTCCAATGCTTCCACGTCCTTCCTATAGTGAGGTGACCAGAACTGCACACAATATTCCAAATGTGGTCTCACCAAGGTCCTGTACAGTTGCAGCATAACCTCGCGGTTCTTAAACTCAAACCCCTTGTTAATAAACGCCAACACACCATAGGCCTTCTTTACTGCTCTATCCACTTGAGTGGCAACCTTCAGAGATCTGTGGATATGAACCCCCAGATCCCTCTGCTCCTCCACGTTCCTCAGAACCCTGCCGTTGACCCTGTAATCCTTATTCAAATTTGCCCTACCAAAATGAATCACCTCGCACTTATCAGGGTTAAATTCCATCTGCCATTTTTCGGCCCAGCTCTGCATCCTATCAATGTCTCTTTGCAGCCTACAACTGCCCTCCACCTCATCCACTACTCCACCAATCTTGGTGTCATCAGCAAATTTACTGATCCACCCTTCAGTCCCCTCCTCCAAGTCATTGATAAAAATCACAAACAGCAGAGGACCCAGCACCGACCCCTGTGGCACACCGCTGGTAACTGGTCTCCAGTCCGAAAATGTTCCATCCACCACCACCCTCTGCCTTCTATGAGATAGCCAGTTACTTATCCAATCGGCCAAATTTCCCTCTATCCCACAACTCCTTACTTTCTTCATGAGACGACCATGGGGAACCTTATCAAACGCCTTACTAAAATCCATGTATACGACATCAACTGCTCTACCTTCATCTACACACTTAGTTACCTCCTCAAAGAATTCAATCAAATTTGTTAGGCAAGACTTACCCTTCACGAATCCGTGTTGACTATCCCTGATTAAGTTGCCCCTTTCCAAATGGTCATAAATCCTATCCATCAGGACCTTTTCCATTATCTTACCAACCACCGAAGTAAGACTAACCGGCCTATAATTACCAGGGTCATTCCTATTTCCTTTCTTGAAGAGAGGAACAACATTCGCCACTCTCCAGTCCTCTGGCACCATCCCCGTGGACAGTGAGGACCCAAAGATCAAAGCCAGAGGCTCTGCAATCTCCTCCCTTGCCTCCCAAAGAATCCTAGGATATATGCCATCTGGCCCAGGGGACTTATCGACCCTCAGGTTCTTCAAAATTGCTAAAACATCTTCCCTCAGAACATCTACCTCCTCCAGCCTATCCACCTTTATCACACTCTCATCCTCAAGAACATGGCCCCTCTCCTCGGTGAACACTGATAAAAAGTATTCATTCATCACCTCTCCTATCTCTTCTGACTCCATGCACAAGTTCCCACTACTGTCCTTGACCAGCCCTACCCTCACCCTGGTTATTCTTTTATTTCTCACATAAGAGTAAAAAGCCTTGGGGTTTTTCTTGATCCGACCCGCCAAGGACTTCTCATGCCCCCTCCTAGCTCTCCTAAGCTCTTTTTTTAGCTCATTCCTTGCTACCTTGTACCCCTCAATCGACCCAACTGAACCTTGTTTTCTCATCCTTACATACGCTTCCTTTTTCCTCTTGACTAGACATTCAACCTCTTTTGTGAACCATGGTTCTCTCACTCGGCCATTTCCTCCCTGCCTGACAGGGACATACCTATCAAGGACACGCAGTAATTGCTCCATGAAAAAGCTCCACTTTTCGTTTGTGCCTTTCCCTGATAGTTTCTGTTCCCATCTTATACTCCCTAATTCTTGCCTAATCGCATCATAATTACCCCTCCCCCAATTATAAACCCTGCCCTGCCGTATGGCCCTATCCCTCTCCATTGCAATAGTGAAAGTTACCGAATTGTGGTCACTATCTCCAAAGTGCTCTCCCACATACAAAGTGCTCTCCCACATACAAATCAAACACTTGTAAATGGCAAATGAATTTCAACATAGATAAGTGTGAGGTGGTGCATTTTGGTAGGAGGAATAAAGAGGCCACATACTCCTTGGAAAATAAGAGCCTAAAAGGGGTAAAGGCGCAACGAGATCTTGGGGTACAGATTCACAAATCATTGAAAGCAGCGACGCAGGTTAACAAAGCCATAAAAAGTGCAAACAAAGCACTGGGATTTATTTCTAGAGGAATACAATTCAAAACCAGAGAAGTTTGTTGTTCTCCTTGGAGCAGAGGAGGCTAAGAGGAGATTTGATAGAAGTGTTTAAAGTCATGAAGGATTTAGATAGAGTAAATAAAGAGAAACAGTTTCCAATGACTGAAGGGTTGATAACGAGAGGGCACAGATTTAAGATGATTAGCAACAGAACCAGAGGCAACATGAGGAAAAACTTTTACGTAACGAATGGTTAGGATTTGGAATGCACTGCCTGTTTGGGTGGTGGATACAGATTCAATAGTAGCCTTCAAAAAGGGAATTGGATAAATACTTGAAGGAGAAAAAATTGCAGGGATATGGGGAAAGAGCGGGGGAGTGGGACTAACTGGATTGTTCTTCAAAAGAGCCAGCACAGACTCGATGGGTCAAATGGCCTCCTTCTGTGTTGTACTATTCTATGATTCTATGAAAAGAATGAATCACTTCTGTGGGGGAAAATACTTCTATTAAGTTGGACTGCCATTGATAAATTAAGTTTTCTGCTCTAGTATTGATTTTCTGTAGGCATGCTTTGTCACTGTATCTGTGACAGCCTGGGGAACTTGCTGAGTTAGTGAAGGAGAACTGTTCAATATCTCCTAGAGTGCTTAGAGAGCTACATGGAGCCTTGGAATCCCTGGCTGTCACTTCTAATTACTTGAGAAAAATGTTTTTGTTGTGTGTATAAATTGTAATTTACCCCCTGTTATCACATCTAAATGTCAAGAAAGACTTGCTTCTGTGATGCATTATTTAGGCTGCTGAATTCTAAAGGTGACTTCTTTCAACTTGCAAAATGCAAGACTATATATAGCCTGAACATTTCTGATGGTGAAATTGCTTTTACTAGTGGGAAATGTGCTTGTAGGCACTAGAAAGTGGTGAGTTTCTGAACTCACTTGCTTTTTGAGTGACCCCGAGCTTCCGGTCCCATCACTTTAATTCTCTGCTCCACTCCCACTCAGACCTCACCGTCCTCGGCCTCTTACACTGTTCCAATGAAGCTCAACGTAAGCTCGAGGAACAGCACCTCATCTTTCGATTAGGCACTTTACAACCTTCTGGACTCAACATCGAGTTCAACTATTTCAGACCATAACCTCTGCCCCATCCTTTTTTATTCCCCTTTTTTTCTCTCTCTCTCACATGGCAGCTCTCTTTCATTCTGCCAGTGCCATTTACACTTCATCTAGAGCCATCTTTTGTTTCTCAACTTGAACAAATTAGTATTGAGAGGGATGAGGTACTAGCGGTTTTAGCGGGCTTAAAAGTGGATAAATCCCCAGGCCCAGACGAGATGTATCCCAGGCTGCTGTGTGAGGCAAGGGAGGAGATTGCAGGGGCTCTCTGGCCACAGGGGAGGTGCCACAGGACTGGAGGACAGCTAACGTAGTACCATTATTCAAGAAGGGTAGTAGGGATAAACCAGGGAATTACAGGCCAGTGAGCCTAACATCAGTAGTATGGAAATTATTGGAAAAAATTCTGAGGGACAGAATTAGTCTCCACTTGGAGAGGCAAGGATTAATCAAGGATAGTCAGCATGGCTTTGTCAGGGAGAGATCATGTCTAACCAATTTGATTGAATTTTTCGAGGGGGTGACTAGGTGTGTGGATGAGGGTAGTGCAGTTGATGTAGTCTACATGGACTTCAGTAAGGCTTTTGACAAAGTCCCGCATGGGAGACTGGTTAAGAAGGTAAGAGCCCATGGGATCCAGGGCAATTTGGCACATTGGATCCAAAATTGGCTTAGTGGCAGGAGGCAGAGGGTGATGGTTGAAGGTTGTTTTTGTGACTGGAAGCCTGTGTCCAGTGGTGTACCGCAGGGATCGGTGCTGGGTCCTTTGCTGTTTGTAGTGTACATTAATGATTTAGATATGAATGTAGGAGGTATGATCAGTAAGTTCGCAGATGACACGAAAATTGGTGGAGTGGTAAATAGCGAGGAGGGAAGCCTCAGGCTACAGGACGATATAGACGGGTTGGTCAGATGGGCAGAACAGTGGCAAATGGAATTTAACCCTGAAAAGTGTGAGGTGATGCATTTTGGGAGGACTAACAAGGCAAGGGAATACACAATGAATGGTAGGACCCTAGGAAGGACAGAGGATCAGAAGGACCTTGGTGTGCATGTACATAGATCCCTGAAGGCAGCAGGACAGGTAGATAAGGTGGTTAAAAAGACATATGGGATACTTATATTCTATGCCTCGGCTAATGAAGGCAAGAGCAGGAAGGTTATGATGGAGCTGTACAAAACGCTAGTTAGGCCACAGCTGGAATACTGTGTGCAGTTCTGGTCGCCACACTATAGGAAGGATGTGATTGCATTGGAGAGGGTGCAGAGGAGATTCACCAGGATGTTACCTGGGCTGGAGCGCTTCAGCTATGAAGAGAGACTGGACAGGCTGGGGTTGTTTTCCTTAGAGCAGAGAAGGCTGAGGGGGGACCTGATTGAGGTGTACAAAATTATGAGGGGCATAGATAGGGTAGATAGAAAGGAACTTTTCCCCTTAGTAGAGGGGTCAATAACCAGAGGGCATAGTTTCAAGGTAAGGGGCAGGAGGTTTAGAGGGGATTTGAGGAAAAACTTTTCCACCCAGAGGGTGGTTGGAATCTGGAACTCACTGCCTGAAAGGGTGGTAGAGGCAGGAACCCTCACAACATTCAAGAAGCATTTAGATGAGCACTTGAAATGCCATAGCATACAAGGCTACGGACCAAGTGCTGGAAAATGGGATTAGAATAGACAGGGCTTGATGGCCGGCGCGGACACGATGGGCCGAAGTGCCTCTTTCTGTGCTGTATAACTCTATGACTCTATCTACATGCTGCCCCACGGCGACATCATCTGAAAACACAGTACGCTGATGACACCCAGCACTACCTCATCACCACCTCTCTCGACCCCTCCACTGTATCTAATTTGTCAGACTGCTTGTCCGACATCCAGTACTGCATAAGCAAAAATTTCCTCTAACTAAATATTGGGAAGACCGAAGCCACTGCTGCCACAAACTCCGTTCCCTAGCCATCAACTCCATCCCTCTCCCTGGCAATAGTCTGAGGCTGAACCAGACTGTTCGCAACCTTGGTGTTATATTTGACCCCGAGATGAGTTACCAATCACATACTCGCGTCATCACTAAGACCACCTATTTCTACTTCTGGAACATTGCCTGATTCCGCTTCACCTCAGCTCATCTGCTGCCGAAACCCTCATGCATGCCTTTGTTACTTCTAGACTTGACTTTTCCAATGCACTCCTGGCTGGCCTCTCACGTTCTACCCTCCATAAGCTTGCCTGTGCTGCCTGTGTCCTAACTTGCACTGTTCACCCATCACCTCTGTGCTCGCTGGCCTGCACTGGCTCCCGGTTAAGCAACGCCTCGACTTTAAAATGCTCATCATTGTTTTCAAAGCCCTCGTCCCCCTCCCTATCTCTGTAATCTGCCACAGTCCCACAACCCTCCGAGATATCTGCTCTCGTCTAATTCTGGCCTCTTGAGCAGCCCTGATTTTAATCGCTCCACCATTGGTGGCTGTGCCTTCAGCTGCCAAGGCCCTAAGCTCTGGAATTCCTTCCCTAAACCTCTCCGCCTCTTTCCTCCTTTAAGACGCTCCTTAAAACCTACCTCTTTGACCAAGCTTTTGGTCATCTCCCCAATATCTCACGTGCCTCGGTTTCGAATTTAGTTTTATAATGCTCCTGTGGAGCGCCTTGTGATGTTTTACTACGTTAATGGTGCTATATAAATACAAGTTGTTGTTGTTGTTGAAAATGTGATTAACGTGATACATACTAGTTGCTCTGCACAACCCTTCAACATCTGCAGCCCAATGGCCTTCCACAGCCACCCTCCTGTATACATTCACAATACTCTGCTTACATTCAGTGAGAGGATTCTGCTGGTCGAGTCCACAATAAGATTCACTCCCGGATCACAACCTGTGGATTCTAAGGCCAACTATGTTTAATTAAGTGGGGACCTGCATCATTTTCAGTACTGAGCAATGAGATCCACCAGCCATTTTAAAATTTAGTACCAACCGAGGCGGAGCTGAAGCCACTATCAAGTTTTCTGTTGCTGCTAGTTTTTACAGATAAACTAAAAATAAAAATTGAATGGGAATGGCACACAAGAAAGGATTGTGGCACAGATCCATGTTAGGTTGGGCATTCCAAGGATTTCCATTGTCTTCCATGTAATATTGGCCCAGAAATTGATCTCGCTCTGTTCCCGCGGGGGTAAGCCTTCCCCGCGATGTCTCACCTCGCTTATGCTTTTTCTGATCCAGCTCGCACGAACTTGATGTTCCAGACATCAGCTGTGCTGGGCTTGCGTATCCCAGCGGCGTAGTGAATTCGTGCGAGCTGTGGGATCACGTGACTCAGTTAGAGCCAATGGCAGCACACCATCTTCCATTCATAAGTCTCACAGCCATATGAATCTTACACCCCCCCAAAATAACAGCTAAACCTCAATTAAATTAAAAAAAAAACCATCACATTAATAAAATAAGTATAGTTAATTAAATTAACCATTTTAAATAAAAAATTAAATTTTTGAAAAAATTTAAAATCTTTTAAAAAGTTATAAAAATAAACTTACCTGTATTTAAAGTCTATAAAAAAGATATACCTGTAAAAAAAAATTCAAAAAAATACTTAATTCACTACTTACCTTCTTAAAAGCGGGTCTTACTCCTCCTTTTTACATTTCCAAAATCTTCCCTACTTACCTGCGCGTCCAAAGCATGAAGTGCACAGCGTGCGCGCAGCCTGTAGCGCGCACGCGATGCACCCAGGCCCCGCCCCCTTTTCAGAAGAGCAATTGCCGGTTTTCAGCGCATGCGCAGGGCATGCAGAAAACCGGCAATTGGAGTGGGAATACGCGAGAGTATGCAGTGCGTACTCTCGCGTCCCGGGATCAATTTTCGGCCCAATATAATCTTTATCACAACTCCAAAGTAATAAAACACTGAAAACAATTCCATACCAATAGCACTACCAGTCTTATGATAGAAATTCTTGCTGACTGATGCCAGCTATCACTGACTTGTTTTGCATAAAAGGCAGAATATTTGAAGAAATATTCTTTACTTAAAATATTCTTTCAATTTTATTGCAATTTGACAACACATCACCTGAATAGGAATGATGCATACACTTAAAGAGTAAATGTCAAAATCTAGTTTTCTAAATTTATTTAGAAATGCCACAGCTTTCTCAAAATGTCTATGTGGTTTATTTAAAATGTCAATTTGAACAGTGATATGCCAAATTTTAAAATTTGGCAGATAAAAGTTGTAGTTAATTTCTAGTATGGAGCAGATTAATGAAATGCTCTATTTGTTGTGGCAAAACTGGGATAAGTAATAAGGAATACATTGGGGGAGAAATTCGGTATTGCCCCGTTTGGGGCGCAATTATTGGCAGGGCGCAAAGTTTAGTGCCTGGCGCTAATTATCGCCTCCGACTGCAAACTTGGCTTTTCTCGCCCCTGGAGGTGATTGCAGCGCTAAATCAGGTGCTGCACACCTGTCTTAAGGCGCAAAGGCCGAGGAGCGAGGCGCTACCTCAGAGTGCAGGCGCAGCGCAGGTGATGTCAGTCAGTAATGGAACACAGACAGACTGGCGCCGGCCAGTTCTTAAAGGGCAGGGTCGATCTTGCTCTCCAGCCACACCCTGCTCATTGGAGCCTGGAATCTCGGCCTGGAGAGACCTTTGACTACATTTTCCAGCCAAGGACTATGGAGAGGGTGAGAGAACGAGCTCAGCGCTTCAGCGAGCGGGCCTTGGAGGCTCTGGTTGGCACGGTGGAGCGCAGAAGATCTATACTCTACCCTGAGAGTGGCAGGAGGCCTTTGCCGCGCGACTACAGAAGAGTGTGGAGGGAGGTGGCTCAGCACGTCTCCTCCAGGAGCATGGTGCCCAGGACCCATACTCAATGTCGCAAAAAGTTCAACGACCTCACTCGGGTCGTCAGGGTGAGTGGCTTTTTTTCAAATACCTCTCCATCCCTCCATTTCAACCTCACTCTATGGCCAGAGGGTCTTAAAACCCCAATGCCCAACACTCATCCAACACCTATGGCCCTCGCATGAAACACACATGCACATTCCACACCTTTCATACAGTAAGGGCTATTCAACTATGGGAGGCACATCAGGCAAGACCATGGCTGCATACATTAAGGGCTATTCAATTATGGGAGGCACATTAGGCAAGACCATGGCTGTATATTTACTCAGACGCCATCCTTTTTCTTGCAGGCCAAGCTATCTCATAACAGGAGACAGCAGCAACGGACGGGTGGAGGGCGACCTCAGCTGCTACCCCTCAGCGATCTTGAGGCGCGCGTCCACAGGATTGTGGCAAGCCAGGTGATCGGTCCCGTCGCCCCTGGAGAGGTCTACCCCGTTCGGGACAGCAATGGTAAGGTCATCAGCTTTCTCTCCTCTCTCATTCCACTTGTCCCTCACAACACCAGCCTTTGACACTTTCAATCCAACTTACTAAATCGCTCCACTCCTTCCTCCCTTACTGCCCCCCTGTCCTCACGCTAAAGCCACTCTTGTACCTCCCTGCTTTCAGATGGTGATTCACCAGCTGAGGAGAGGGGCCCTCAAGCTGCCAGTGGGAATGAAGCCGCAGGCGAGGAGGAAGAGAAAGCCGGAGCCTCAGTGCCACCCTCTCCCGAGGAAGCCCATGCCCACACTGGGACCACGTCTTCCCTGGAGGGTAGCACCGGGGAAGAGTCTGATGAGGGTGAAGCTCCAGGACCCAGCGGGCTGCAGCAACGTGATGTGGCTAGGGAAGCTCGGGGGGCCTTCTCCCCGGAGGGAGAGTAGGCCAGCGAGTCCTGCTGCACTGGACGCAGAGGAGGAGCAGCTCATCGCTGAAATGAACACCCAGGTGGTGGACGTGCACACTCAGCTCATGGGTGCAATGGGAAGGGTGCCCGAATGCATTGATGCACTGGCAAGGAGTGTGGAGCACTACTCTGTAGCACAGGCGGATGCCACGCAAATGCTTAGTCACTGGCTGCCGTGATCCAATCTCAGACTGGTCTCATGCAGACTCAGATTGAGGCCACGCAAGCACCGACTGCTGCCATTGTCGCTGGTTCGGACACATTTCCCCGGGGCTCTCACTGCACCGCAGCAGGCCAGCAATCTGTGCTCCAGCAGATTGCTCCGGATGCTGAGGTGCTGCCCCGTGGGAGTGCCAGTGTGTCGGTCGAGTAGGGAGTTGCCGTCCTCTCTCAAGATGACAGCATTCTTGCTGCCACCACTGTCACTTCCCCATTGCACTTGCCACCGCCTGTAGCCCAGACTGCTGCCGCCCATGCAGAGTTGGTGCAGTCTGCAGCCGGGCCCTCCAGGCCCAGAACTGGTTGAGGCTGTCCTTCAAGGGCATCTGTAGTCTCAGGTTCTGACAATCAGCAGCCTTCCACCAGCCTTGCTGCAGCCACTGGGGCCCCATTACGGAGGAGCAGTAGGGTGGGAAGGGGGGAAGTGCGCAAGGGAAGGAGATCACCCTCGAAGGGCAAAAAGTAGGAGGTGTGACAAAATGTTGGGAATTTTTTTTATTAAAGGCCGAGGTTCGTGTTCAAACTTTTGTTTAGTGTTTTGGACATTATCTCCAGGTTGTGAGAACCAGTTATGTTAATTAATGATTTTTTGTGTTTGTTTCTATTAGTTTGTCATGAAGAAATGACACACACAGAGTTTGTAAAATAAAAAAGTTTTTGCATTCAAAATGTACAAGTTTGGCCTTTGGAATCATTGCTGCCTTGGCCGGCTTTGGGGTTGCGGGTTGCTTTCATTCATGTTGTTCTCCATGCTCGAAGCCATTTCCTCTGTAGGGGCCTAGAAGCGGCTTGTTATCAGTCGTTGACGGACGGCCCTTGCAATTTCAACATTGTGGGCCTCCCTCCTGCCTTGGTGCTGTTGCTGATCATCCTTCTCCTCTGGTGGTGCTCCAAGGCCTGGTGGCATTGGCTGGGTCCTAAGGATTGCCAGGTTACGAAGAATGCAGCACACAACTATGAAGAGGGAGACTCGCTCAGGCAAGTACTGCAGAGCTACTCCTGAGTGGCCCAGACAGCGGAACCATTGCTTGAGCACGCCGATCGTCTGCTCAAATGATGTTCCTGGTGGCGAGATGGCTCTCATTGTACTGCAGCTCAGCAGGGGTGTTGGGGTTACGGAGCGGTGTCCTCAGCCAGGTGCAGAGTGGATAACCCTTGTCCCCGAGGAGCCAACTACTTGGCTGATGTGGTGCCTGGAAAAGTTCTGGCACACCAGTCTGGCGCAGGATGAAAGCATCGTGGCTGCTGCCAGGATAGCGGGCATTGACAGCGAGTATCAGCTGTCCGTGGTCACAGACCAACTGGACGTTTAAGGAGAGGAACTCCTTGCGGTTTTGGAAAACCTCTGCATTCTCATGCGGTGCCCGCAATGCCACATGCGTGCAGTCAATGGCGCCCTGCACCATGGGAAAGCCCGCTATCCTTGCAAAGCCCAATGCGCGTTCATGCTGTTTGGCCCGGGTCATCGGGAAAGAGATGTACTGGTGTCTCCTTTTATAGAGGGCATTTGTGACCTGACGGATACAGTAATAGCCCGCGAACTGGGAGATATTGGCGATGTCCCCAGTAGCTGCTTGAAAGGAGCCGGTGGCATAAAAGTTCAGAGCCACTGTGATCTTCACTGCCACCGACAGAAACGTCCTGGTCCTCAGTTGAGGCTGCAGATCTGGCTGCAGCAGGTGGCAGAGCTCAGTGACCACCTCCTTGCTGAAGCGTAGCCTGCGCAAAACACTGCTCCTCAGACAAATTAATGTAGGAGAATTGTTCCCAGAATACCCTGGGAGGATAAGGTCTCCTGTGCAGAGGCCTGTTGGCCCTCCTCCGTCTGGCCATGATTGCCACTCTCTCTCTGCGTCTCTGTTGCCTCCGATTCTGCAGGCACAGGACGATGCCCCGAATCAGTGCAGCCCCCACAGTCTCTTGGCAATTGAAGTAATGAAGGTCAAATCCAAAAGTACCTGCAAAGTGATGCTCAGTAGCCAAAACTACTTCACACAATGTTGACTCTATGCAGAAGTCTCTCTATCTCTCTCTCAGAATCTCTCTCTCTGTCAGAATGAGTGGTGCAAAAATGCCTACCACAGAAAAAGCCAGGAAGAGGGCGCCTTTAAATAGCGCCCCCCCCCAGCCCCTCACCGACAGGGAAAAGTTCCAGTCTCCCTGTCGTTGCTTGCGCCAGGCGGAAAGGAGGGGGGTGCCACTCAATATCCGGTCCGGGGCGCCACCAGGGTGTTGCACGCTCGACTGACGTCACGATCTGCAGGCGCAGGAGATCAGGGCGGTAAACTTTTGCACCGCCGCAAAAACTCTAGTCAATTTCGCGAGCGGCGCAAACATCGCCGCGCCCAGGCGCCAGTTGCTTTGCGCCCCATTAGCGCCCTCTTAGGGCGCTAACGGAAGGCGCAAACCAACCAAATTTTTCCCCCATTATGTTTTAAAGCCTTTATTGGGTTTCAAAAGAATTCATGTACAGTGGTCGAAAATCAAAGCAAAGAGATCAAGGTTAATGTTAGTGGCTCCATTGTGGTTAACTCATGTTAATAGTTTTATTAAATAAGAGATAAGCTAAATATATATATATTAGCTGATCTCTTAATATATATATATCTCACAAATTCTGTGAATAATTTTAAATATTGATTGAATTTTATTTATTAAATGGTCCATTAATATTAGTCTTGCTGAATTTATGACCAGAGTGTTAATTTTGTATGGGAGAATGGAAATGTAATTAAAGTGCAGTAATAAAAGGAAATGAGATGTAGGAGCTAGAAAAACATCTGGAATTAAAGTTGCAATCTATATTGATTTCTCACACAAAATTTGTGCCGTTAGATTTGCGACAGTAGCAGTGGTTCCCATCCCCCCATGTCTTGGAAGAGTCCCCCCTCCTCTGAGCTAATTTTGCTCCTTCCCCCATGGCTATAGAACTACATGAATATATATAGAATCATATATTTAAGACAATTATACTGAGCTTCTACATTACTAAAAGTAGCAAAAACAGCTGAAAACATGCAAGCTAATCAGCCAATTAGCAGTTTCTTTCTCATTGCACTTGTCAATGCAAAACTCAATATAATCTCATTGATGTTATACTTCAATAATATTTTTTTCCTTGAATGGACTACGGTTACCTAGCAACACTTTGCAGCTTGCACACTGGCATGAAACTAAACCAGTGAAGCAACGCAAAGCCCAGCAGTCTTGCCCGGGCTTTCCACATGACTGCTCGTGCTGCTTAAACCTATGCTTGGAACAAACCACGCAGTCTAAACTTGATGCTGTGGAAATGCTGCTCAATATGTCTCTTGCAGACTGTGAATTGACCGTCTTTTAGTGATGCTGACTTGTTTGCATGTGCATTCATAGCAGGAAATTCATGAGCTGCAGTCAGTATTTTCGCCTCTCTCAGGAGATTACATGGCTGTGCAGTTGGGGGGGGGGGGGGTGGAGGGAAAGGGGCGAGAGTGAGGAAGTATTTAGTCTTGATGCTCCAGGCTTCCTTGTGTGGGGCAAGTTGATGGGCCAGCTGGTCTTTTCCTGCCCGTCGAGTTTTTATGTTCATATGGAGCTATGGACTTGTAAACTAGGGGCACAGAATTATTCAGCATTCTTAACAGAAAAGATGGGGGGGGGGCCCAATAATGAACCCCAATAATGAACCACTATGGACCCATTCACTGGGGCATCAGCAAAATCTCCCAATTTCCAATATGGCCAGCCCACCCCTGTCTGTAAATGATACAAATAAGATTTAAAAAATGATCTTCCCCCTAAGATGTCATGGAAGAGTTGCTCTTCCTTCTCCTCCCTCATTGGCACCAGTACCTGTAAAACACATTTTAAACAAATATAATAAAATTATATTAATGAACTGAAAACCAGAAGTAATACAAGGTTAACAATCTTAAATAACGTGCTATAGTTCAGAGATACAAAATTGGTACAGTTCATGTAATTTTTTACACAGGAAAATATGTATGAATTGAACTCCCAGCATTTACAGGTTGATTCCAAAATGACTAGCTGCTGCAGGTAGGCAAATTAAAGCAGGACTATTTTGTCTTGCATGCAACACCCTTAACCATACATGATCCTCGCAAGGCTGCCATGGTGCATGCATGACTTTCAGAATGCAGAGGAACTACATAGTAGAGAGAGCTAGACAGGATCTGGGTCCAAAGGAGGGTGGTAAGGTAAAGGATAAGTGCAGAGGAGCAGATAGGCACAAGGCTGCAACATTCATAGCCCTGGCACAGTGCAAGAACAACAAATACCAGCCCTTCCACCCTTTGCAGGAGAAACAGACTTGCAATAGTAAAGAACCCCAAGAACTGCAACTGAGTTGTATGATAAGATGATTAAGGACATTCTAGATGCAGAGGCCTTGGAAGGAATGGGTGAGGCAAAGTTGGAAGGAAGTTCATAGCTTCTGGTTTGGACTATTTTATGTACTTGCTATAATATACATCTGAAAATGGCAACTTATGATGGGCACAAACATATGCTAAGCACCAGTAATGATGATTGCAAGTATTGTTTAAGCTGCAGTCATTTATAAAATCATGTATTTGTAATCAGACTGTACTTTTTTTTCTTTACAGAGATACCAGAACCGAGGGATGCAAAAGTGGAAGACAGGAGCAGCCCTGGGTTCTGGTATCTGGCAAGACTGAAAGACATGACACAGTGATCACATCACATCCTGCAAGCATCAACACAGAGACACCCTCCAGATTATAATATTGAGATAGTGTCACCAGCTGATACATTGGCACAGGTACTGAAGGGGAAGTGTGTGAGACTGGGGAAGGACCAGTTGCCGCAGGGCAGAGATTCCACATGGTGACTGGGCCAAGAATTAGACCTCCTTAGGCACCACAAGTAGAATCTTCAATGAATAGCAACAGACCAACAAGCCAAATGTGGAGGAGTCTTACACTCGGACCGGTGCTGAATCATATAATGGAGTGGAGCCCTGGCAGAGCAGTTGTCTGCCCTGAACACAGTCAATGACCCTCCACCATTAGTGGCACCTGTTGGTGATATAGGAACATAAGAAATAGGAGCAGGAGTAGTCCATTGGGCCCTTCGAGCCAGCTCCGCCATTCAATGAGATCATGGCTGATCTTCTGCCTCAACTCCATTCAGCGGCCCTATCGCCATATCCCTTGATGCCTTACTAGTCAGAAATCTATCGACTTCTGTTTTGAGTATACCCAATGACTGAGCCTCCACAGCCCTCTGGGGTAGAGAATTCCAAAGATTCACCACCCTCTGTGTGAAGAAATTTCTTCTCATCTCAGTCCTGAATGGCCTACCCTTTATCCTGAGGCTGTGGCCCCTGGTTCTAGACTTCCCAGCCAAGGGAAACATTCTCCCAGCATCCACCCTATCAAGCCTGTAATAATTTTGAATGCTTCAATGAGATCCCCTCTCATTCTTCTGAATTCAAGAGAATACAGGCCTAGTTTACTCAATCTCTTCTCATACGACAGTCCCGCCATCCCAGGAATCAATCTCGTGAACCTTCGTTGCACTCCCTCTATGACAAGTATATCCTTCCTTAGGTAAGGAGACCAAAATTGTACACACTACTCCAGGTGTGGTCTCACCAAGGCCCTATATAATTGGAGTAAGACTTCTTTACTCCTGTACTCAAATCCTCTTGTAATGAAGGTCAGCATACCATTTGCCTTCCTAATGGCTTGCTGCACCTGCACATTCACTTTCAGTGACTCATGTACAAGGACACACAGGTCCCTTTGAGCATCTGCATTCCCCAATCTTTCACCATTTAGGAAATACTCTGCCTTTCTGTTTTTTCTACCAAAGTGGATAACTTCACATTTATCCACATTATATTCCATCTGCCATGTTCTCGCCCACTCACTGAGCCTGTCGAGATCCCCTTGAAGCCTCTTCACAACTGACACTGCCACCTAGCTTTGTATCATCAGCAAATTTGGAAATGTTACATTTAGTCCCCTCATCCAAATCATTGATATAGATTGTGAATAGCTGGGGCCCAAGCACCGATCCTTGCGGTACCCCACTAGTCACAGCCTGCCATCCTGAAAAAGACCCGTTTATCCCTACTCTTTGTTTTCTGTCTGTTAACCAATTCTCAATCCATGCTGGTATATTACCTCCAATTCCATGTGCCCTAATTTTGTTCACCAACCTCTTGTGTGGGACCTTATCGAAGGCCTTCTGAAAATCCAGATACACCACATCTACTGGTTCCCCTTTGTCTACTCCACTAGTTACATCCTCAAAGAACTCCAATAGGTTTGTCAAACAGGATTTCCCTTTCATAAATCCATGTTGACTCTGCCCAATCTTACTATTAGTTACTAAGTGCCCAGTTATTGCATCCTTTAGAATAGATTCCAGCATTTTCCCATGCTGCCAAGTAATGTAGGTTGGACTAGATTTTCCAACAATTGACTACAGTTGGGCAAACATTTAGCTCTAGTGTAACTACTTAGTATTTTCCAGCATAAGAGTAAACTGTTAGCAGAGGGAACTTTTTTTGCATATGTCCTTGGCCAGTTGCTTATCGGATAGAGTAGTATTGTTGGCTGAGCTCAACAGATTTCTTGAGGCCTGATATCTTCTTCTCAATCTCTTTCTCGGTCCTGCAGGTGCAGAAGCAGCATTTACATTTTGTTGCCACCTCCTCCCATGTCAGCTGCATCCGACACATTTGGGGGAGTGTGAACACCAAACCCCTATAATGTATCCCTCATCTTCTTGACTCCTGCCTGGTCTGTAAACTTCACTTTTCTACCTCAAGTGCTCTCCCATTGTACGGGAATTTTTCTTAGTTAAAATCGGTTTTGGTTTCCCCACCGCGGTTTCAATGTCTCACAATTACAGTTCACAGCTGATTGTGAGGATCATTGATTCTTCCATTTCATTGGTGAGTCTTTTGTGCAGGAGTTAAAACCCATATTTTAGCTTGCATATCGAAAACAGAAAATTATATGTGTTAAGTGTTTTCTTTGTGACCGTCAACCCAAAAGTAACCCCCTTATTGTTGTTGCTGGGGGATAAAATTCAGGATATCTTGGCTATGTGCACGCCTAATGCAGAAGAGGCAACTCTTACAGATGCTTCCTTGTTGCTGGGGGATAAAATTCAGGATAGCTCACACATAGCACTGAATAATGTGAGAACTCAACCTCAATTACAAAACGAGCATCTGCCTCACATCTTGGTGCTATGACTGTGCTAGTACCATGCTCTACACAAGTGCCACAAGATTCCCCTGAAAGCAGCAATGTCCCTGTGCCAACATTGCTGACACATCTGCTGGGGTACTAGTGCCTGAAATGGATAGAGGTCAGGTGCCAACAGAATTGCAAAGCCAAACACAGGACACCTCATAAGCAGCCTTCATATGTTACCTTTCTATTAAAAGCTCACATAGAAGTATTTCATACTGTAGAACATACAATAGGCCACCACATTACAGAAAGTAAGGACACTCATGACTTCACTGAATCCTTGCAGCATCAGTTTGAGTTATTGCTTTTATGTACTGTCAATGTCTGCACATGAAATACTCCCTCCGTTTCAAAGAGGTTGCTTTAAGGGCCGTATGGTCCCAATGTTCTGAAGAGCCTCTTCATTACACTCCCCACATAAAGGTTCAAGCTGTGGAAAGGACATATTTAAATGATATTCACGAGCTGGCCTTATAGCATGTGACAAGGCCAGCTCATTGCTCTGCTGGTGTGGGGTTTAACCCTTGTGCATAGGTTCAAGTAGCTTTTTAACTGGGATCACTGAATTCATGGTCTATAGCTCAATTAATGCTACAAGTCTGGAGGTTGATGTTGGTGCACTACTAAGAGGGTTACTTTTGGGTTGACGGTCACAAAGAAAACACTTAACACATATAATTTTCTGTTTTCGATATGCAAGCTAAAATATGGGTTTTAACTCCAGCACAAAAGACTCACCAATGAAATGGAAGAATCAATGATCCTCATAATCAGCTGTGAACTGTAATTGTGAGACATTGAAACCGCGGTGGGGAAACCAAAACAGATTTTAACTGAGAAAAATTCCCGTACAATGGGAGAGCACTTGAGTAGAAAAGTGAAGTTTACAGACCAGGCAGGAGTCAAGAAGATGAGGGATACATTATAGGGGTTTGGTGTTCACACTCCCCCAAATGTGTCGGATGCAGCTGACATGGGAGGAGGTGGCAACAAAATGTAAATGCTGCTTCTGCACCTGCAGGACCGAGAAAGAGATTGAGAAAAAGATATCAGGCCTCAAGAAATCTGTTGAGCTCAGCCAACAATACTACTCTATACGATAAGCAACTGGGCCAAGGGCATATGCAAAATAAGTTCTCTCTGCTAACAGTTTACTCTCATGCTGGAAAATACTAAGTAGTAACACTAGAGCTAAATGTTTGCCCAACTGTAGTCAATTGTTGGAAAATCTAGTCCAACCTACATTACCTGGCAGCAGTCCTGCCATAATATAAACAATGATTTGTTTCTATGCAGACACATATGATGTATTTTGTAATTACAATTAGGAAGCATGTTTGGCAACTTGTGTGCACAGCTACAATTCTTAAAATGCCTCACACAAGGATTTGTAACGTGCAGTATGCCCATGAAGCAACATTCCACACCACAAGGAGGTCTAGGGCCAGAAGAATCCCTAAGGCAGGCCAGCACCCTTACCCCTTCTACAGGAGAATCAATTGGAAGGAGTAGTTTAGGTGTCAGACATCAAAAACAAACCACAAGCAAAAAAGGGAAGCACTGCGACAAATCACGCTTCCAATATTTACACACAATACAATGGATTTAATAAATGCAAAGCACTAGATTTGGACACAATGCTAAACATTTATTTATAAATATTTAGAGCAATATCATAGCCCAACATAAGATCACAATCAATGGTATTTGAAAAACTGAGCATGAAAGTACAGCAAAGGTGGTTTGGCCATGGTTACTATGCAGATGTGTTTTGTAGCTTTAAAAAAATGATGGAACTGTGACACTCATTAGAAGACATCTTGAATGAGTGCCCATTGCACCAGTCTTGTACTGTTAGCTCCACAGCTGAATTTCATTGTCACTTTCTCCTTCCTGTACCATGGCTTTTTCATCCTGGTCATCAACCTGAATGCTGAGGCCTCTTTGCAATGCAAAGTAATAAGAGTATGCAGTAGATGATAATTATCTGTGAAACCCTAACCTGTACTGTAAGATACATCCCAATTAGTTGAGGCTTTTGGGATAAATTCTGTGTTCCAAGTGGGTCATGAGCCAGTACTGAAGAAGAGGATATCCTTGGTTTCTGAGGAGACAACCATTCAGTCTCTTCAGTTGACACTGGCAGCATAGATTGCCATACAACAAAGGCATCATGACTGCCACCAGGGTAACAGGCATTTTTGCAAGCATAATTTTGATCCTATGGTGAACGGCCACCTACACAGTAATGGGATGGGACCCATTTCTGTCTATGAAGGCTGTGAGGTTGGAGATAGAGGCCTGTATGATCACATGCATACAATTAATAATGCCCTTCGTATTGGGGAAAACTGTGACATGGAAAAGAGCACAGAGCTCTCTTGTGCTGGTCGCTGCATGGGAGAAATAATGAAGGAGTTAGCCCTGCCAAACAAGGCATTCAGCACCTGATCAATGCATTGGCTCACTGCTGGTTAAACAATTTGGCAAATATCCCCTGCTGCTGCTTGAAAGGAGCAACCTATGTAAGAGTTCAAGGCTGTGGTCACCTTGGTCTGCCCTTATTCTGAAACTTGTCTGAACATCTGGCTCATTTCTGTGAGTGCTTCCCTAAAGAAGTGTAGGGAGCAGAAGCAGATCTCCTCAGACACAAGCAGGTAAGTGCACTTTGGTCTGTAGACGTGGGTGGTGGAGCAAAAGATGATGCAGCAAGACCACCTCAGCTGCAAATGCATCTCCTGCTCTTTCCCCCTCAGATCTTTCACTTCCTCCTCCAACAAAGCCAAAGGTGAGGTATACCTAGTAGGATTCCTCAAAATTGTGGTTGTGGAAATTTAAATTGCGACCACCAACATTTCACAGATGAAGAATACAGATCGCAAATAACTACAAAAACCAGACCACAACCAAAACCAGTAGTAAATAGCAACAAAAGCAATGCCAAAAAGCTGCAAGCACATGGAATACATCAGAAAAAACACGTTATACAGCGAATTATGGCACTTCCCTTTATGAGCGTAATCTCCAAAATGGCTGAAAGTGCCTTCAATCTAATTCCTGTTTTAAATGGGTGTTTAATGGCCTCAGTGTATTCCCTGGCACTGAAAATGGGAATTGGAGCCAAAAGGAAAGGTCAGCATCATAACTTCTAAACCCTTAATGAGACCTTTGCAGGAAAAATGCATTTGCTCTCTGAGCTTAAAACACGGTTTGGCCACAGTAAGACCGAGTAGCTTGCTCATCTGATTGCCACCATTATCAGCACATCCATCTGCATAATTGGCCCACTGGGGCACTGTGCTCGCACCAAGGTATTATGTCGGCTAGAACTAAGTTAATGATTGTAACACGCGTCATCAGGCCTGTATACTGTTACTCAACAGCAACTTCAGAACATTTAGGAAATGGGAAGTAAGTGAGAGCTAACTCACTAAAATTATTGAAATACTGCAGGAGTTAGGCTTAACGTAGACAACAACTTCCAGGCGGTAGTAATTGCCTAATTGCCCTTAAAACAGTGATGGTGAGCCACCTTCTTGACAACTGAATGGATTGCTAGGCCATTTCAGACGGCAGTTAAGAGTCAACCACATTGCTGTGGATCTGGAATCATATATAGGCCAGACCAGGTAAGGATGGCAGATTTCCTTCCCTAAAGAACATTAGTGAACCAAATGGGTTTATTATGACAATCCAGTAGTTACATGGTCACTACTACTAGTGTTTTTAAATTCCAGACTTAATTAACTGAATTTAAATTCCCCAGCTGCTGTGGTGGGATTTGAACTCATGTCTCACGGATCATTAGTCCAGGCCTCTGGATTACTCATCCCATAACATAATCACCATGCTACCATTCCCTGTTCATTGCTCAGTTTAGTTTACCTTGACTGAACTTATTGCCAGCTACAAAACAGCTATTCTGCTGATGCACGGCGAGTCACAGTAATCTGAAAATCAATGGAAACCACACGGTAAATGCTCTCTGTTTGATGTAACTGACAAGGTCTCTTGAAGGCTAGTATTGGTAGTGATTATTAAATGTGACTGTAGGTGATTAATGTGCTTCAAATGCTGTATGGAACAGCTCACTGGAATCATTCAAGTGAAGCCCAGTCTTTGTAGACAGTCTGTTCAAAAATTTGCCAAATACCAGATAAAGATACATTATTGAATTTAAAACTATAAAGGATAAATACAAAGATGAGGGAATCAAGGCTTTAACTACTTTTTCTGATTTCAAAATGAATTTAATTTCAATGCATGGAAGGGACTGTTTTTATTTTAGATTTTGGAATAAACCACAAAACAATTGAAGATGCAGACTATTAAATTGATGACATTTGTTCTTTCGGTTACTTAAATGTCCTACTTTTGAAATCAGTGGAAGCAGGAATAATTAATTACAAATTTATCTTATAGACATTCTACTTTATTATTTAACACAATATTTCAGAGTCAACTTAATGGAATTTTTAATCTATAATGGTATACTTTTTCCCCCCAAAAAACTTTAGTTGTTTTGAAGTTTCTTTTTTTCTGTTCAAGATTATATATTAAGCAGCTTTGTGTAATGCAAGAATAAAGCACATGGAATTTCTATGGCCCAGGATTTGCAGGAGCGGGGCAGCTCGCGGTCAACAGGGCATCTGGAACCTTGGTGAATGATGGGACCAATAGTTTATCTCCTTAAGTAATTAAATTTAAGGATTAAGAAAGAAACAGAGGAACGACGGAGAAGGAAATAGGGTGAATTAGACACAGAAAGAGAAATAAAGAGCGGGAAAGATAGATTGGATTAAGAGAGAGAGAGAAAAAGAGAGAAAGAGACACCGAAAAGAAAAGTAAGAATTTTAAAAATAAATTAAAAACCTCTAGGAACAATTTACTACCTGCAGGAATGAGACACTACAATTTAAATGTTTTCCTTTCTGGGCTGGAGAGATTGAGTGGCATTGCAGGAACATAAATCATATCATGAAAAGGGTGCTTGTATTGTTAAGTACCAGCATTAACTTTCTGCGGTGAGTTTAATTTGTTTCAGCAGCGCAAATGCAGCAATTTCTTGCCACTCATGGGGAGATTGACGGCAAATTGCTATTTTTGCGAGGCTAATGGTGGAGTGGTGGAAATCATCCAGCAATTTGTGGCGATTCCCAACTCATGGGGTATCTCTTCCTCGCCACAAATTGCTGGATTATTTACACACTAATAATGGCGAGTGCATTAAACTCACTGTTATTTTCCCAGCAAATTCTGGGCCATTATTATATGAAGTTAAGCTACATGTTTCAGCGTATATGAAAGGGATTTGTTTAAAACCATTCAGAATCACAGTGGACTATTATTTTGCTATTTTTTAAATAATTTGTATAGCTGCTGTGACTTGGGGCCACTTAGATTTTTGGTATACATGGATACGTGTATTGGTCCACTCTAACTGGAATATCACAATCTATACTTGTGATTTTTATCTATATTAAATTTCAATCTCTTATTAAGCATATGTTTTTGGGGGACTGACTGCATGTGGTTTCTGCACCCAAGTCTTATGTGCTATATCCTTAGTTTCCTCTTCTAGGTAAAATAAGTGTCGTAATAGGTTTGTTTGTTTATTACTTATTATATTTGGGTTGTAGGAAGCAAGATTGTGTTAAACATCGGGAAGACCAAAGCCATCATCTTCGGGTCCCGCCCACCCCTACAAATACCATCCCTTTGCCACCGAATGCCTTCCCCTCCCTGGCCAAATACACCATACTGGTCAGGGAACAACACAGTTCTGTGCAGCTGCACTTAAATGCACATAGAAATTGACCGGTGAAACACCTTGGGATACTTTTCTATATTAAAGGCGCTATATAAATGCAAGTTGTTGTTAGTAGCTTGGTGAAGGAAGTTATTACTGTTCTGTAGATATCTTTTATGAAATAATTTAGGGACTCATTTCCCCTCCAGAGAAATAAATACAGATTTTAATTCATCTCTTGCTACTTCAGCTGAGTAAATGAGATAGGTTTGTCTGATGAGATTGTGTGCTATAAAATACTTTATGAAATGGGTGCATTTGATTTATAACTTTTAAATTGATTTTGTTAATTTACAATGCGCTGATGTTTCTATTGAATCATTTATCACTCTGCCAAAGAAAGGGAGGTACAAATCTGCTCGTTCCTCTTTTTGAGAGTGTGATAGTGAATTTGAAGTTCTTAACAATTTTATGAACTGAAGTATCTCTGCGTCACAAATCTTTATAGCTATTAAGGTTAAAGCGGCAAATATCCTAATGTTATTTGCAAAACGCTGGAGATATCAAGAACTGAGACGACTCAAGCCAAGCGGTGTTAAATAAATTTAATAAATGAGAAATGTGTGGAAGATTGGAAAATACATGCAGGGTTACAAGGGCATTATGTATAAAGTCCATGAATTCTAGATGGTCAGCGTTTGTTTGGAGCATTTTTTTCCTCCTTTGTTCTAATTATTCTTGATCAATTTTCTCCCCTGCTGATGTTAACTCCTTGCTGAAGCAGGGTGAGGCACGGATCCACAGGTGCAGGGCACCGTCTGGTATTTTGTCCAAGTGGTTATTATTCGTATGTGAGCCTAGCCAGTGAGAGTGTCAGCAGACTATCCATGTGGAAGCTCAACACTGCACACACACACACACACCCCAACCACATATGTACTTTCAGACAGCAGGTGCTACTAATGGAGGATTGCTGCACCAGAGCCACTGGGAGTGAAGGTGGTGTGGGCTGGTGCTTGGGCTGGGGATCCCCCATCAGTACCTGGCCAGAGAGGTGGTCTGCACCCCTGGGATCTACCTGCCATTCTTCCACCATATTCTGGCCACGGGATCATCATCACTTTTGTCATTTAATCTACCTGCCCTCCACCCTTTTACAGACTATTTGTTCTTTTCCTGCTCCTTTTTCCATGGTGCTGTACTTGCTTAAAACCTGTCCATCTCTAACATCTTCCAGTTTTGATGAAAGGTCAGCGACTGGAAACGTTGGCCGCAATTTTGCCATTGGGTTGGCTGGTTCCGGTCCCATTGCTGGTTTCAGCCACATTGAAATAACTATTTTGCCTTAACTGGGCTCATTAAGCCCACCGTGCGTGTTACCCGGCCCAATCAGTGGGTTCGGGTCTGCTGCTCGCCTCTGCTGACGTCTTCGAATCAGCTACATTTAAGGGGCCCATACAGCCTTGTGGTGTTTCATTCACATTCTGCTGCTTCTCAGTGTTACTGATAGCAAGATGACTGCTTCAAGAGCCATGGCTTCTCCCAGATTTGATGACGTCTTCCATGCTCTTGTGGAGTGAGTGAGAGGGCGCAAGGAGGTTCTGTTCCCCTCCAATGGACGTAGGAAGCCTCCTCAGCAAACCAAGGCAGCCTGGCTGCAAATTGCTGAGGCATTTAGTGCCAGGTCTTTGTGTTCACGCACCTGGGTTCAGTGCAGGAAAAGGTTCAATGATCTACTACGCTCAGCAAAAGTGGGTATAACATCACACTTACCTTCAATCTGCTTCCCATCTCTTCTCATCACCAGTGTAAGGGTTTCGTGCCTGTGTCTCACAGACGGTGCTGGTGCGAGGTTAGGCCTTCGTTGCCTAATAATATTGCTTGCTCTGGTCTCCGGCCAGCCTTTTTGCAATAAGCACCTGTGAGTGGTTCGACCCACTCGCCCTTACGGTTCTAACACTGGACTTAGGTGCAGGAGCAGTAATGCAGAGAAAAACTCAAATAGACTCGGTTGAATAGTACGAAATGGAAATCTTTATTGCATAGCGTCCAAAATCATGAAGTACATGTCATAGGCGCAAATTAACGAGAGTACAAGTATACATACATTCATAAAGCTTGGTCTATGGAAATGAAGAACGCACGGCACATCGTAAAAAGGGGAACACATTATACTTTATCCTTAATATAACCACCCTCCCTTATCAATACCTACACTACGTCTAGATTTGTAGGATCGGGAAACATGCTCACCACTCGTGTTACTTCGGAGAATTTTAAAGTGAGGCACTCGGCTCGTTTCGCTGCAGCGCCTGACTGTCACGTGTTTGGAGGGGTCTCTGTACCCCACTTGTTTATCTTCGCTGCTGCGACAAGCAGGCCGGGCTCCCTGTTGTCATGAAGAACTCGACAGAACTTGGACACGGTTCAAAGAAGAGCCTTCCTGTGCCCGACACCGGTTGTCGGTAGATTTCAATGAAGAGCCTTTCATGTATTTTCGGGCGCGGTCGGGGTTTACTGACCGTGGCGGAATGTGGATTCTTCTTCTTTTCTTGTCATTTCGTCTTGTCTTTTCGGGCCTTCGGGTCCAGACACCGTTTACCGACTCTCGGGATGGTGCACCTGGTCACTTGCCCTTGTCGAGGCGGCTCGTTCCGTTTGAGCTCCACCCAACATTCGAATAACCGTCCAGTACGGCTAAAAATCAAGAGTCAACAATGTCCAGCCCTAAGGAAGAGCTTCAGCAGTCATCAGCAAGATAAGAGAATCAAGAGCCCGGAGAATAAGAGTCGAATCAAGAGAATAAGAGACGATTCGAGCGAATAAAGAGACCGATGACCATTTGTTCACTATAGTTATAGTGCTGTGTTCCCTTATCTCCCGCTCAAATCTTAATGTTTGTCCTTTGTGAAATATTGGCGCACAAAACTCCCAGCATGGGGCGATTCTTCTCTTTAACGGGTTTCGGTAGCACCTGAAACTGGCCAACTATCTGTTAATGTTTTCCCCATTGTCGAACCGGCTAGGAGTCTCCCTGACTGGTTTTGGGGCCTCCTCGAATACTGACTTAATCACCTGTGAATGGCTCTCTCATTGTAGAGCCGTGGGGGTATATGTGTATTGCTGTGTCTGGATGGGCCTTCGATTGCCCAGTACAATGGTCCTTACTTGTGCATAGAAAATGATTCCAGCACTCATATCTTTTGCTATTGTTTCGAATGCAAACAGGTTGCATCCTATCTTTATCAGTGTTTATCGAGTATGATCCAGTCTTATATTGAAATGTTTATTCGAACACCATCTTGTCTGCCCACTGTACTTCTGGAAGCTTCTGCCACGATGCGCAGCGGCCATTTTACAGGCTTCTGTGTCCTTTATATCATGACAGCATTTCGTTTAAATAAACTGATCAAACGAATCTGCTTCTCTTTCGTTATTTTGAATCGCGATAATTGCGAAACTTTACACCAGCACTCTGCATTGTCAACCTACTCCTGCACATCCCAACCTACCCTTACATCCCTTGCACCCTTAACCACTCCTCTCTCTCTATGTACAGAATCACTCCACCATTCTACTATGCACCCCTCACACTCGCTATCACTGTTATGCAATGGCAACAACTAACAACGCACAGGGAGGGACCTTGGTACTGGCACCTCACTCCATCTTTGTCTCCCTCTAAGCATCTATGCTATGGATTCTCTACACTTACTCCAACATTCTCGCTCAAACTCCACTTGTGTCCCTCATTGAAGGAAAAGAAAGCCCACAATAAGAGGGAGAGGGGGAGGACATGAGGAGGGCCACTTTCCATGGCGCACTTTACCAC
Organism: Squalus acanthias; assembly: GCA_030390025.1. Classification (NCBI taxonomy): domain Eukaryota; kingdom Metazoa; phylum Chordata; class Chondrichthyes; order Squaliformes; family Squalidae; genus Squalus; species Squalus acanthias. Next base: position 90,603,841 of record CM059434.1, on the reverse strand, counting down.
CGCAAAGGAAGCTGCTATCGAGATCGTCGGAGGTGCTGAGGAGCTGGAAGTGGGGGACGGAGAGACGGGCACAGTAGAGCAAGCTGGCGACAGAATAGATTTGCAGCCCTCTCATTTCGATTTCATGAGTGACTGATATGGCATCTGATGTTCATACAGATTGAGTTCTGATCATCTGCACAGTGGGATGTGTCTGCTACGTTAATATCACATGTCTCACTCATGCCTTTACTCCCCCACAACACCATCGAGAGCCCCCCTCCCCAATGTCCTGGAGGAATAGCCAGAAGACTCCTCAGAGGAAGCTGCAGCCTCTGAGGGAGCAGCGTCAGCAGAAATGAGTGCACCCAGCACCAGCACAGAGACGCACACCTCGGTGGGTCATTTGCGAGATAGATTAGTGTTGTCAACTGGTGTATCACAGCTCACAAGTGAGCATCAGCAGATGGTGGAGACAGGGACAGCAGAGGAGAGTCCTCGCCGGAGTGCGCTGGACGCTCCCAGCTCTGCTCAGCTGCATGTGGACGCTGTGCCTCTGGGGCCATTCAGAAAGAGAGCGGTGCTGGAACTTCAGGAACAAGTGCAGGAGTTCTGACAGGGTTTGCAACCACTGTAACTGTGTAGAGAATGGAGGAGTCCATCTCAAACATGAGCAATGCCGAGGTGCATGCAATGGTGAATGTAGGTGATGCCATGGAAAGGATGGCAACCTCCATGGAGGACGTAAATCGGCAGACTCAACAGAGCATGGTAACTCTTCTAAATAGATAGTCTGCTATGGAGGATAGATGGGCATCTATTGAGGAGAGGAACCAGAGGTACATGGACCATCCCCGTTATGAGGACTGTCAGTACAGAGACGGGTCCTCATGACCCCACTGATGTGCAGCAAGGTGCTCTCCAGCTACTTGCTAGCAGTGAAGTGCAGGTGACCCATGGGAGGGATGTTGGTGGTCGACAACAAGGAAGTGTGGGCTCCTCTCCAAGCGCTCACACTCATATGCCACTGCAGAGCCCTCGGTCAGAGCCCCAGATTCCTCACCCAACTGAGATGGCTGTCTTAGCCTCTGCACAGCTGCAGGAGGAGCAGACTGTTGCGGAGTTCTCCCAGGCTCCCAAACCCAGAGGACGCCCGCCAAAGGCGTCGAAGCAGGCACAGCATAGAAGTGAGCAAGGTGCCTCTACATCTGCTGAAGCCACAGGGGAAGCACCACGTTAAAGCACGCGTAAGACAAAGTTAACACACAAATAGTCACAAGGGTAAGATTCTGAAAATTGTAATAAAACCGCAGCTACCGTGTGAAGATCAAAATTGCGAACGAATTGTAAGATGATAACGGACGGATTTAAAATGTAGGAAATCAGCAGGTGGTCTTTGTTTGTGAAGACACAAAATGGCAGAAGTCAGCAGGGGGTCCTTTACCTGGTGGTCAGCATGGTCCTTTGTTTGAGAGGCCACATGGACAATAGCCAATAGCCTGCCACATATTAGAGCAGTGACAGAAGCATGGTATGACCCGCAAGGCGACCAGACTGAGGTACAGACCTTCCGGAAAATGACCCTAGCTTTTGAAAGAGAAAGACAGGAAGAGGTAGAGGGGGCCCTAATTAAGTCGAGACAAAAGGGTAAGGTGTGTGAGACAAGGGGATGGAAACAGGAAGGAGATTACCCCCCTAAGGAGGAGAAGCGATGCTTCAATTGTGGAGGAAAGGGACATTTTATTAGAGACTGCAGAAGACCGAGGAAAAATAGAAATGAAGAACCGATTACAAGGCCCACTGCGCCTACAGAACAGACAAAGGCAACCATAACCGATCAGGCGGTGCTGGCCTTAGTGGAAGCCCTGAAACAACTAGGGGTCACTGGGAAGGTGGCTGCTGCAAAAGGAAGCGATACACCACTAACATCACAATGAAGGGGCCGCGCCCAGCCTGAGTACCTGTGTCCCCTCAGGTACGACAATTGGGGACGACCATGTGTAAAAGTAGAAGTAGAACATACAAAAGGGACGTGTCTAGTGGATACCAGAGCCTCAAGCACCGTGATTCACTCGGAATGTCCTGATAGTTCCCCATGGTCGTCAGGAACACCATACGTGTTAGCCGGTTTCACGGGCAACCAAAAGGCAGGGGCGGTATCAAGACCTTTAAAAGTTAAGGTAGGGGGACTAGAATCGAAGTGGGAATGTGTTCTTATGAATTGGGATAAGGAAGGGCATGGGGTGCTGGGCTCTGATTGGAGGCTGGCCCACAATGTGATAGTGGACCTGCATAATGATTGTTTGTGGGGCGCAGCAGAAGAGGATAAATCAGGAGAGGTGTGGGTAATCCCAAAGGGAAATAAAGGGGATGGTTGGAGCTGCATAATGCAACCACAAGTGAGACATGATTGGGAGAATAAGTTGTTGAGGCAATTTGAGAAAAGGAAAAAAAGAGAAAAATTAAAGTTTTACCAACACAAAGCTATTAGTTTCTGTCCAAAACAAGTAAAACACAAGGTTTGCTGAGTGAAAGGATCAGAAAGGAATGCTGGAATCTCAGTTTGTGTGAAAGTGTGTGTTAAAAGTGTGGTAGTTTTCTGTCTTTGAAAGAAAGTGTCTGGTGTGTTTGTTTCAGCTCCACCCACTTTTTCTGCACTGAGAGCTTGTCTTGTCTTGAATGATGGACAAGTGTGTGCTGTTTTAAGTTTGTTAATTGTTTTACAAAAGATAAGCTTCATCCTTGAAGTTAATGTGCCTGGAATAAAATGAATTTGAATGTTTACAAAGCATGTGTGAATGTTTCTTTGTTAGTGTGGCTTCTTCCTTTATTTTTCAAGTGATACTGGTTAATTAAAAAATATTGTTTTGAATTGAATTGGAGTTATTGAGGTTAATTAACCTATTAAAACCAGACTTTTATTGTGGCCACGGTGAAATTCTGGTTGGTGTAAATTTGTGTGGAAGTTACGAGTTCCGGATATGTGGCAAAAAACACATCAACAATTTTTGGAAAATTTTGACTAATTGCAAGTATGTGTGACCAGGAAAAAAAAGGAAATGCTATTGTGTGGAGTTGCTTCACAGAATGTTTAGGATGTCTCATGTTTTTTTTACCTGCTAGTGAATTGATCAGGATCTTAAAAAAGATTTTAAAGGTACAAGACTTTGCAAAATTAAAGATTTACTTGAAAGCTGTGAGAAGTTGTGACCAAACCTGACAGTGATTGATGTCTGTGTTTGTCTTCTTTTGAAATGCAAAAGAAAGAAATTAACTCTTTTCACAAGCAGCTGTGAACTCTGTTTTAACCCCACGACCAACTGTGGGTTTTTAAACATTTTGGGCATTGTTAAATTTTAAAGTTTTAAATTTGAGTGGATGTTTCCCCACATTGAGAGAAGGGGGTCGGAAAGTGACGAATTAACCCATTTGGCTCTTAGGAAAGCCGCAATGGATTGTCTGTTTTTCTTTTAAGCAGGGGGCCAGATGAGTGTTGATGGTGCGAGATTAACAGCTCCAGGATGGGGAAACTCCTGTACGCATTGAGCGCTTCGATGCTCGTAGTGGATGGGATTGAACTATATCAGGAATCACAACAGCTCGAAACAGCACCAATGGAACCATAACCTCACTGGATACAAGGTTTTCTGTTGTAAATGAGATGAATGTAACAATTAAAAATCAAACTATAACATGTCATAATTAGACGGTGAGGGTAACGGAGCAGAGTGTGCATAAGGGGCAAAGGATTTCTTTAAAATGCTCAAATGAGACTACTCCAAACGGGACCATCCTAGAACTCCGGTTTGCACCGGGTGAGATTGAGGAAGGCAAGAGGAATCGTAGCTACCCCGTTAGTTGACGGGATAAGTTACTGTTGGACAAATTTCTGGTCAAGTAATCACACAGGAGTATATATGTGTGTAAACGGAAATTTCTCCCATGACGATCCTCAAATTGAAAATCGTTATCATAATATTCAATGTTTTGATCAGTCCAAAGAAGCCATTCAATTAAAGGCGAAAGAGAAACCAGTGCCACCCGATGAAGGGAGTGAAAAGTGCCCCACCCTGTAGAATTCGCAATATATCGCGATTTTATAAATAAGGAGAAAAACACAGAGTTTCGTTCAAACAGCTTTTATTTCAGCAGAATGCTGTCAGGTTTCAAAGTGGACACAAGCAGCTTGTAAAATGGCCGCCGCACCTCGTGGCGGAACATTCTGGACTTTTCGACAGGCAGACAAGATGGCGTTCCAATAAACATTTGTGCAAGATCGATTAAGATTCAGCACATTGAAGATAATACACGAGACATCATGGGTTTACAGTATACACATAAATACTGAAATCGGTCTCCCAGGTACGAATGAAAGCTATTGTACCCAGTAATCAAGAACCCATCCAAAGACATTAATATGTAAAATCCCAACGACTCTACGATGAGAGAGCCGTTAGCGGGTAGTTACAGAAAACACTTGGAAGCCCCAAAACCCCTCCAGGGAGAACACCGACCGATTAAACAATGGGAGAAATATTAACAGGTACTCAGACATTTACGAGTAGCCCCGAAACCCATTTAAAACGGAGATCACCCTATACAAGACATTTGAGCGCCAAACCCTAACAAAAGAAAAGACATTAAGGTTGGGCGGGAAACGGAAGATTTTGCACTATAATTGCAAGCCCCAAACCGTCCATCTTTCTCTTATTCGGTTGACTCTTATTCCTCGTGGCTGCTCTTGACTCGCCGTCTTGTTCCTGCTTGCCTCGTGTCGCTTTTAAAAAGACTGTTGAACTTTGTGATCCGCTCGGATCTACCTCGTGTCGTGTTGCGAAGACCTGTGTAGAACTGGGCTCTGAAGCCTTGAAGCGGGCGCACCATTCCGATAAGTCGGTAAACGGTGTCAGAACCGAAGGCCCGGGATGAGATGAGATGAGATGAGATGAGATGAGATGAGAAGAGAAGAAGACCATACTTATCGCCACGGTCAGTAAGCCCCGACCGCGCCTGTAGGTCGAATAGACATTTTCCTTGCCAGGAAGACTTCTTCGAACTTTACAGAACCGACACAGGAAGACTCTTCTTTGAGTTTTATCGAACCGGTGTGAGGGCACAGGAAGACTTTTTTTGAGTATTGTCCGAACTCTGAAAACCAACACAGATCTTCATGACAGCAGACGTTCCAGCCTGCTAGCCGGAGCAGAACGAGTAAACAAGTGGGGCCAGGAGACCCCCTGATCGACACGTGGGTGCTGCGGTGAAAAACATCCGATCAGGGTTTTCGGAATTCTCCGAGTTATCACGAGTGGTGAGCATGAGTCTCGAATCCTACGAATCTAGCTAGGACAGATATTGATAGGGGAGGGTTTCAAGTATTAAGGATAATTGTAATGTGTGCCCCCATTTACGATGTGTCGTTCGTTCCTCGTTTCCCTGAAATTAATTACATAACTGCGTGCAAGATTGTACTGTCATTAATCTGTGCTTATGACATGTATTTCGTAATCTTAAGTATTATGCAATAAAGATTTTCCATTTCGTACCATTCAACCGAGTCTACCTGAGTTTCATCTCCATTACTGCTCTCGCATCTAAGTCCAGTGTCTAGAACCGTAAGGGCGAGTGGGTCGAACCACTCACAGGGGTGTCTAGTGTTCCCAGACTGGCTGGAGACCAGAACAGGCAACAAGGCCTAAACCCGCACTAGCACCTGGGCTGCACAGAGCCACACGAATCTCACAGGCTGAGAGACATTCAAGAAACCCTTACAGAAAATGGCGACCGTGGCAGGACACTGGCAGCGAGAGGGTAGTGTGTTAGACTTTGGTGTGAATGTACGAAATGTTATGCAGGAAAAGATAGCAGATTATGTGTTCGGAAAGGTAAATTTAACTAAGAAATGGATAAGTGACTTGTTAGCGGATAAGAGTCCACTAGAGGCAGCCGAGAGGTGGACAGATAGTAAGGAACATAAAAAGACAGTCGAGAAAGCAGTCTGGTTAATGTGTTACAAAAGGCAGGTCCAGATTTCAAACCAGGTCATTACAGCGCAAACAGCTCGGATCAGGCATTTAGAAGAGGAAATGGATGAGAAGGTCTCTGGAGGGGAGTTGCTCATTAGGAATTTAAGTGTGCTGCACCAAGAACGCCAGGAAATCACCAGTCACCATAAAACAAGGATAGATTACCTCGAGTGCCAGGTCACTGAGGCAAAGTTAAGTGAGGGCAGACTAAAGGAACGATGTGCCCGCCAAGCTGCCCAGATAAGAACCCAGGAAGAGAGCTTAACGGGGGTTAGGGCGGCATATAAGTTGGCCCTTGAGGATAAGTTTCAGGGGGCCGATCATAGCGCCTGCCAACAGGAGATAGAGCACCTTAAAAGGGCCGTGAACAAAACGCACGGCATGGTGTGCCTTATCAGTCCGTCAGTGCACCAGCCGCTAGTAAATGAGGAGTTTCAGAAATCCCCACCAAGTAAAGCAAAGGAAGTATTAGCCACTGCGCCCTCCGCGCCACCCAGCTATTCGGAAACCTGGGTAAGGGAGGAAGTAGTAGAAGAAACGAAAGAGCCCACTGAGGGAGAAGTGGAAAAGGGACCGTTGTGTCCGGTTACGGGTATAAAAAGGGGCCCAAACAGAAACGGGGAGGAAGAAGGGGTTCTCCTCAACCAGCTTGTGTTGCCTCACAGCTCACACCAGCTGAGAGTTATGATAAATCACGTACGGAAGCTGACCAAGTCAGACGACCGTTCCGTACATTTCAGAGAAGTTGAGCAAACCGCAGCCATCAACGGCTGCGATGATGGGGAAACAGCAAAAATGCTGTTGTTTTCGTTAGGCAGTTCAATCCTTCAGTGTCTCTCGGACGAGAGCAAGAGGGGAACCAAGACTTATGAGGCATTAAAAAATGAGGTCCTAGAAGTGTTGGGGGCGGACGATGAAGGTCCGTTTGCTAGAGTGGGACAGACAGTGCAGATGGAGGGAGAACCCCCGAAGGTTTTTGCCGACAGGCTGTGGTCAGTATATCAGCGCAGCTGTCCAGGTGCGCCAGAGCGCGACGCTGTGGACGGCGCCGGTTTAAATCATTGGCTCAGGTGTATAGTAGCCAACAGTTTGCCAGCCGTCAGAGAGCAGGCAAAAGCGTGGTTTGATCCCAATGACCCCAACATTATGGAAGAGTCGGTCTTGAATCGACTCACGATAGGATATCGCAACATAAGGGGTATGGGAACACGTCCCCTTAAGGGAAAAGTACATGAGGTACGACCCGCAGCCCCGGCTCAAAGGGAGTGGCATCAGGAGGGTAACCGCGCCCCGCAGGCAAGTAATGCTTGTTACGGGTGTGGGAGGACAGGGCACTGGCGCAAGAACTGCAGGAACCCTTGGAAGGATTCCAGGGATAAAAATCCCGCAGCCCGAGCCCAGATGCCTGTCTCTGCTAGGGAAGCTAGTGCACCCACCCCTCCCGACGACCTCGAATCAGTGTTGGGAGCCATGCGCAACTTCATGAGTGCACATGGAAAGGTGGCGGTTGCTACCGGCCCCGTAGGTGCCGCAGGACCGTCTAACCATACCCAATGACTAGAGCCCGCGCAGCCCGTCTACCTGTGTCCGCTCAGCTATGATGCGTGGAAGCGACCCTTGGTGGAGATGGAGGTAGAGAAACAGAAGGGTAGTTATTTGTTGGACACGGGAGCTTCTTGCACCGTGATTCATACAGATAGCCCTTTTGACTCACCGCTATCTACCAAGGTCCCATTCACATTAGCGGGGTTCACGGGAAAAGAACAGGCTGGCGCGTTCTCTTTTCCGCTATCCATTCGTTTGGGGGCACTTCACGTCAAGTGGAAGTGCATATTGATGGAATGGCAGGAGGGGGGTGGAAGAGGTATCCTCGGGTCCGATCTCCTATCAGGACACGGGATCCTCGTGGACCTCAGAAATCATTGTCTCTGGGGGGCTAAGAGTGAAAAAGGCGAGGTAGTGGTAATTCCGGGGGAGGAAGAAACAGGGGTCCTGTGTACCATGCAGCCATCGGGAGGCTACGACCTCGGGCTTATGGTCGCAGATGTCCCAATGGACATGCAAACGTACGTGTCAGATAATATGCACGCGTTTGCAACCCACAAGCACGATTGTGGGAGGGTTACCGGGTTTGAGGTCAGCGTAGATGGGGACCCCATGACCCGGCCCCAAAAACAGTATAACTTCCCCAAAGAAGCAGAACCCGATATGGAGACAGCAATGTCCTCCTTGGTGCAGCAGGGCGTGTTGAGGCCGATAGCCACACACGTGAACTCCCCATTATGGCCGGTTAGGAAGCCGGATAATTCGTGGAGGGCCACGGTGGACTACAGAGTCCTTAACAGTAACATTCCCGCCTGCGCGCCCACGGTAGCAGCAGTTGCTGACCTAATAGGGAGTATCCCAGCGTCCGCGACCACGTTCACGGTGCTGGATATCTCGAACGGTTTTTGGTCCATCCCGCTACGGCGAGAGGACCAGTACAAGTTTGCCTTTACTTTCAAAGGACAACAGTACACATGGAACTGTCTGCCACAGGGTTTCCACAATAGCCCCAGTATTTTCCATCAGTGTATGGCAGGAAGTTTAAAGGAGTTTAGTCAGCCCAATCAGATAGTGCAGTACGTGGATGATTTGCTCCTATTTACGGACTCAAGGGAGGAGCATGGACCACTGCTGGCCGAGTTATTGGAGCTGCTAGCGAGAAAGGGTTTTAAAGTAAACCCTAAGAAAGCACGTATCGGTCAGCAGGAAGTAAAATTCCTGGGACTGACCATTCGCGCTGGGGAAAGAGCCATAGATAAGGCTAGGAGGGAGTCGGTGCAAGAGTTACCAATTCCTAACAACATAAGGGGTGTGAGGTCCTTCTTGGGACTGACCGGTTACTGCAGGGATTTTATCGAAGACTATGCGGCCACAGCGGCGCCGCTCCTCCGACTCCTCCATAAGGGAGTGGAGTGGTCGTGGGACGAGGGCTGCCAAGCAGCCTTTGAGAAGTTAAAAAGGGATCTGCAGACCGCGCCAGCCTTAGGGGCCATAGATGGGGGGGAAGGAGTTTTTCCTGGAGGTAGCTGCCAGCGGGGACAGCTTGAGCGCTGTGCTGCTCCAAGAGCGCCACGGCAAGCTGAGGCCGGTTGTCTATTCGTCCAGGGTGTTAACGGATGTGGAGAGAAGTTTCTCCAATTGCGAAAGGCACCTTTTAGCCACGCATTGGGCTGTGAAAAGATCAGCGATCTTCACAGGGCTCTCTCCCATCACTCTCCTCACCCATCACACACCAACTAAGATGCTTTTAGATGGGAGGATTAAAGATGGGACCGTAAGCAGCGTGCGCATTGCGCGCTGGACCCTTCTTCTTTCCCAGATGGATCTTAGAGTAAAAGGTCTTTGCGAGCCCAGGCTTGCGGCCAATTTGGTATACCCCGGTACAGCCCACCGATGTTCGGTGGAAGGGGTGTGGGACGTCAACATAGGTTTGCGGGCCGGGATACATCCCACTGGGCGCGAGATTTATGTTGATGGTTCTAGCACAGTATCTGCTGGCGAACGACTCACAGGGTGTGGAGTTTATGACCCTGCGGCAAACCTTGCCCTGGCGATCAAGCTCCCTAGCACCATGAGCGCGCAGCAGGCTGAGCTGTCTGCTGTGGTGTACGTTGTTACCCACCCAGACCTTTTCCCAACCCCATACACGATTTGCTCGGACAGTATGTTCACATGCAATTCGTGTACGGAATACCTGGCCATTTGGTCCCGCCGTGGATACACCTCCGCGGACGGGCGACCTTTAACGGTGAAGCCCTTGCTGGAAAAGATCCTAGCAGCAGTAGGGGAGGAAGGGGAGATTTTCATCCATAAGGTGAAAGCTCACTCCTCCACAGAGCCCCGTGGGGAGGGCAACCAGCAGGCGGATGCGCTAGCCAGGGAAGGTGCCCGCAACGGCATTTTCTGGGACCCCTATGGGACCAGACCCATGGCAGCGATCCAAGGCAGGGACGGGAATCCCGGGAACCCCAGGGTAGCATTGCCCCTAGACCTTAAGACCGTCCAAACCCAGGATCCCGCCCTAAAAACAGTCCTAAAAACCATTGCTGAGGGGAAGCAGGTAGAGGGTCCGTACAGTACGGCAACCCTCTCAGTTAAGGAAGGCATGCTGTTCCGCGAGGAGCAGTGGGTTGTGCCGCAGCAGCACAGGAGGGAATTCCTCCAGTTGGCTCACGAGGGACCAGGGGCAGGGCACCCCGGGCCCGAGGTTACCTGGCAACGGGTAGAGCAAGCGGGATGGTGGCCAGGGCTCAGGGAACAGGTCCGCGAGTTCTGTGCAAACTGTCTCGTGTGCGCTGCAAACAACCCAGACCCCCAGAAAAGGAAAGTGCCCATGGGGCACGTAAGAAGGGTAGAGGGACCATGGCAGTCGATACAGATCGACTATATAGGGCCCCTGCCCACCACCCAGGGAGGCTATAAATACTGCCTCGTCTTGGTGGATGTGTTTTCCAAGTGGGTGGAAGCCTTCCCCTGTCGAACAGCTACGGCACTGGGTACTGCAAAAATCTTGGTCCGGGAAGTGTTCTCGCGGTGGGGACTTCCCCGTTTTGTGGAGTCAGACCAAGGGAGCCATTTCACCGGCCAGGTGATGCAGAACACCCTCATGCTTTTGGGCATTGAAGGGAAGTGGCACGTAGCACACAATCCCCAGTCATCCGGGATTGTTGAACGCATGAACCGGACCCTGAAGGAGAAATTGAGGAAAGAGACTAGGAACTCGCCCCAAAAATGGGCGGAGGTTCTGCCTTTAGTCCTCATGGGTGTCCGGGCCAGTCAGTCAAAAAGTACGGGGTACTCCCCGCACGAGGTGATGACTGGGAGGCTCATGCGAACCCCCACCCATGTGCTAGCGCCGGTGCTCACTGAGGGTCAGCTCCAAGAGATAAGCAGGGACAAGTTCGCCCAGACCCTCTTGGAGCGCCTGAAGCAGGTTTATGAGCAGGCGGCTGGGAACATGGGAAGGCAGCATCAGGGCAATCGCCTGTTGCTGGAACCCCGCAAAACGCGGGAGTGGGAAGTAGGAGACCAGGTCATGGTCAGAAACTACGCCAGAGTAGGGAGTCTGGAACCACTGTATATGGGACCCTACAACATTGTAGATAAGGCGAGTCCCATGGTATACGCCGTAAAGGTACCTCGGCGCACTAAGTGGTTCCATGTAAACCAGTGCAAACTGTACAAGCCAGGTGCGCAAGGGAAAACCACAGGGGCAAAACCTGCGAGTGGGGACTCGCAGCCCCAGGTAGGACCACAAAGCACACAGGCAGGCAAAGCAGCTTGCATCAGGGGAGGAGACATCCTGGAAAATTGTGAAACATTTTTGTGGGGTTGGGAGTCAGATGAGGGAGAGTTCCTGGAACTCGAGTCAGATGAGGATAGTGATGAGGACGAGTGGGGATCGGGGAACGCAAGGGTCGCCCCCGATTCAGGTATAGGGAGGACAGGGGCTGCAGATAGAGATCCACACAGGGTGGACACTGAGGCTGCAGGTCCCGAACACAGGAGGGAGGAGCTAGGGGAGGCGGAGCCAGCCGCTGTGAGACCACAGGGAGTGACGGGGAAAACCTCAGAGCCCGAGCCGCCCACCTTGAACGTCCTGCCCTCGGGGGAGGTAGGGATTGCGAGTGAAGGGCCGCCTGCTGGGCCGAGCAGGGCAGTGCCACAAGCTGCAAGTCCCGAGGTCAGGGAGGCGGAGTCAGGGGAGGCGGAGCCAGCGACTGTGGTGGGACCACAGGTCGTCCCGGCGAAAGTCTCGAACCCCGGTCCGTCGGCCCTGGGATTCCTGCCCCCGACAACTCCTCGTAGGTCAAGTAGAGAACCCCAGCCCAGGAAGATGTGGGTATGGCCCCAGACTGTCCCAAGGCGCAGGCTCAAGGTTAAGGCAGCCCAGATAGAACCCGGTCCCATCGCAGCAGCAACAGGCTGCGGCAGATCAGAGGAAGGGGTCAGTGCCCTCCCACCGTCGGGAAGAGCTCGCAGCAGCCTTCTCAGAATTTAAAGGGGGCCGCCCTGAGAACGGGCGGCGCTGTACAGTAATAAGTTTAGGATAGGTTTCTAAGTTTATAGTTTAAGGTTAAGAATAAGTTTATAGTTTTAAATAAGGTTAAGTTTGTAGTTTAATTTTAACAGAAAACGGTAAAACAGAAAACGGTAAAATGATGGGAGCTTTAGAGATAGGTTTAGTTAAAGTTTATTCAGCGAACATTGAAGTTTACGTGAGGCGAGGTCAGGGGACCCGCTCACCCTTCACAAAAGCCAGAGACTCTTGCGAGGCTGGCTACCTCATTCTATCTGATCACAGGAACCAAGGAAGGATGGAACGAATTCTAGTATTGCTCGCGGCAATCGGATGTGGATTGGCCTATCGAGGCCGCACCAAGGATGTCGTGGTGTTTGGATGCTCCGGGGACACGGCCCCCATCGCGGTGGATGGGACCGGAAGACGGGAGGCTGAGGAGACCACCACCTATTTCCACAAGGGAAGGTGGCCAGGATGGCTGGGAACGAACTCAACGGAGTATTCCAGCACATCGGGGTTTGCCTACCAAGAGACTTCTTTAATGTGCCCCAAAGTAAGGATCATCACACCCAGGATCAGCGTCACCGTCGGCAAACGGATTTGTTTGACTTGTAGTGGGAATGTCCCATTGAGCCGATGGTGGTGGCTGCGAAAGCTGAGCAAAAACATGAGGAACTCTTCGGTCGAGTGGGAACGACTGGGTAATAATACCCATCGGACAATTACGGGGACAAACGGACAAGTGAGAGTCTGTTGGGACAAATGGTGGGAACCGGATGAGGGAATTTATGTATGCATGTGGGGGTCAAAGTACGCTTGCCCCAAAGGCATCTCCATATTTTTCATTAATCAATGGCAGGATAACGGACAGGGGATGAGGTAGGATGCGAGCACCAGGGGGTGCGGAGCCCCATACTCTTCGATCCCGGTAAATGCCACTGAACTCATTACGCGCCCACGCAAAGCCCCGCCCACGATTCCGGTGGTTCTAGCTGAAGAGGAAGGGTGCCCTAAAACCAGTAAGGGACCCGGGAATGGTTTGGTACTGGTCCCCACAGACCAGATACTATTCCAGGGGGTACATTACGCGGTGGCCTCGGTGATTTTAAATCTCACCGAGGTGCGGTTACCAGAGTGGTGCCCCAAAAAGACGGAACAGTTATATCAGGTCCTGTTGACCAAGATGTTCAGACAATTTTACGAATTCGATTTCGCGGAAATTGATAAAACAAGTTTGTACACCGCACCACATGAAGTTTTGGATCAAGTAGGGAGGCAAAGAAGGGGTGTAGTGAACGACGCGTTCACTGCTTTTAACACGGGTACATCTGTGGTCAACGCTCTAGACAGTGTGGAGCTGCAGACCCAGATTAATGGTTTAAAGACACAATTAAAAGACATTCTAACAGATGAAAATAAAGTGGTAGGGTCGGGTTTACATGAGGACCAAGCCATGACTCTCCATTTATAGGAAATTATAGCAGAGTTAGAGAAACATGCAAAGACGGTAAATGCCCTGATTAGGGAAGATCGGAATGCATCCGATCAAGCTGCGCAGAACGAGGTGTGCGTGCTTTATGGGGCGTGGTTACTGGGCGAGGGCCGCAGTAATTTGGAGGATTTAAAACAAGGTTTGGTCCCGTCCTGGATAAGTAACAAACACCTGCGGGCGCTCCACCCTTTTCAGAACGCATTAAGCCCGTGCCAGCTCAGGCTAGCTTCAGAAGCATACCCAGTCCCCGTGGACTGCGGACGATCAAACCATACTATCATGGGTATAGTATTACGTATGCCGGTTTTGGGCGACACAGCAAAGCCCGCCCCGGTGTATCGGGTAGAGAACATTGGTGTCATTCAGGGGGGAGCCCACATTCGCTATGCAGCGGTTCCACCCTACGTCATCCGCTGGGAGCAAACGATGACAGGTACAGATCTCTCTGGTTGTCGTGGCAGGGGAGCACACATAATACTGTGTCCCCAGCACTTGAATGCCTTTTTAACACCACAGTGCGGGTTCAGAACGGCTGGCGCCAAGTCCATGAATTGCACCATGGAGGCAATGGCACAAGATCATGTGCCTCCGCAGGTAGCATACATCGGGGGTGGAACATATTGTGTTACCACTGCAGCGCAACACTACCAGCATGGAAACCGTAGCCGGTGTCCGGTGAGTGACAGCAGTTTCTGTTTCAAACCCAGGGCGGAAGTTCAAGTAGCACAACAGCGAATTGTCCCAATCCCTGAACCATCCACTGTTCATAGATACATAGATACATAGAAGATAGGAGCAGGAGTAGACCATCCGGCCCTTCGAGCCTGCTCCGCCATTTAATGAGATCATGGCTGATCCTCCAATTCAGTATCCCGTCCCCGCCGTTCATCTAACAGTAAAAGAGAATTTCACCGACTTGCAGCGATTCGTCGCGCATTTCGGATACCTCATTCCCCCTCTCCCTGAACACCTCACCAAGCTTTTAAAAGCCGTCGCGGTGTCACAAAAACATTTTTACACACTAGAGCAGAAAACTGTCGAAATAGGAACAGACATTCTGGATATAGTAATTCCACCGTGGTGGAATCTGTTCACCAATATTGAAGTGCCTTCATGGATCAGGATAGCCTCCCACATTTTAGTCATATGCCAAGTTTTTATTGTAGTGTACCTATTGGTCGTACATTGTAAAAGAGACAAACGCCTCACCAAGCATGAAAACACGGGAGAGTGGCGAGAACGTTACGTGCGCGTGCACGATGAAAGCACCGTGTAATCGGAAAATGGCGTCACTCCCGCTCGCCACGTGCGCCGCGGAAGTTTGTACTCGATCATGATTTTCAAAGACTGTAAATACGTTTGGAACTCGACATGTTTTAAGAGTTGGTGTTGATTATTTTGGTGATGGTGTTGTAGTTAAAAATGATTGTTTGGTTTTGGGTTTTGTTTTTCCTTTCCCTGAATAAAAATATGAATATACAGGTGATACGAGAGGCGTCGGCCTGGTTACGCCTGGAAGGAAAACAAGTGGTGTAAGTTTAAAGGCAAATAATGCCTACGGTACTATAAAATGTAATTTTCTTGGGAAATAAGGACGACGCAAAGACCCTAGATAGTTTAAGTTATGGGATTAAATTTTCTGGTTTCGGAGAAAATCGAGATAATATTGCTCACCACAATATTTTTGATACGATAAGCGGAGTTATTCGCATCAACAGGAGGGACTGTAGAATTTGCAATATATCGCGATTTTATAAATAAGGAGAAAAACACAGAGTTTCGTTCAAACAGCTTTTATTTCAGCAGAATGCTGTCAGGTTTCAAAGTGGACACAAGCAGCTTGTAAAATGGCCGCCGCACCTCGTGGCGGAACATTCTGGACTTTTCGACAGGCAGACAAGATGGCGTTCCAATAAACATTTGTGCAAGATCGATTAAGATTCAGCACATTGAAGATAATACACGAGACATCATGGGTTTACAGTATACACATAAATACTGAAATCGGTCTCCCAGGTACGAATGAAAGCTATTGTACCCAGTAATCAAGAACCCATCCAAAGACATTAATATGTAAAATCCCAACGACTCTACGATGAGAGAGCCGTTAGCGGGTAGTTACAGAAAACACTTGGAAGCCCCAAAACCCCTCCAGGGAGAACACCGACCGATTAAACAATGGGAGAAATATTAACAGGTACTCAGACATTTACGAGTAGCCCCGAAACCCATTTAAAACGGAGATCACCCTATACAAGACATTTGAGCGCCAAACCCTAACAAAAGAAAAGACATTAAGGTTGGGCGGGAAACGGAAGATTTTGCACTATAATTGCAAGCCCCAAACCGTCCATCTTTCTCTTATTCGGTTGACTCTTATTCCTCGTGGCTGCTCTTGACTCGCCGTCTTGTTCCTGCTTGCCTCGTGTCGCTTTTAAAAAGACTGTTGAACTTTGTGATCCGCTCGGATCTACCTCGTGTCGTGTTGCGAAGACCTGTGTAGAACTGGGCTCTGAAGCCTTGAAGCGGGCGCACCATTCCGATAAGTCGGTAAACGGTGTCGGAACCGAAGGCCCGGGATGAGATGAGATGAGATGAGATGAGATGAGATGAGAAGAGAAGAAGACCATACTTATCGCCACGGTCAGTAAGCCCCGACCGCGCCTGTAGGTCGAATAGACATTTTCCTTGCCAGGAAGACTTCTTCGAACTTTACAGAACCGACACAGGAAGACTCTTCTTTGAGTTTTATCGAACCGGTGTGAGGGCACAGGAAGACTTTTTTTGAGTATTGTCCGAACTCTGAAAACCAACACAGATCTTCATGACAGCAGACGTTCCAGCCTGCTAGCCGGAGCAGAACGAGTAAACAAGTGGGGCCAGGAGACCCCCTGATCGACACGTGGGTGCTGCGGTGAAAAACATCCGATCAGGGTTTTCGGAATTCTCCGAGTTATCACGAGTGGTGAGCATGAGTCTCGAATCCTACGAATCTAGCTAGGACAGATATTGATAGGGGAGGGTTTCAAGTATTAAGGATAATTGTAATGTGTGCCCCCATTTACGATGTGTCGTTCGTTCCTCGTTTCCCTGAAATTAATTACATAACTGCGTGCAAGATTGTACTGTCATTAATCTGTGCTTATGACATGTATTTCGTAATCTTAAGTATTATGCAATAAAGATTTTCCATTTCGTACCATTCAACCGAGTCTACCTGAGTTTCATCTCCATTACTGCTCTCGCATCTAAGTCCAGTGTCTAGAACCGTAAGGGCGAGTGGGTCGAACCACTCACAGGGGTGTCTAGTGTTCCCAGACTGGCTGGAGACCAGAACAGGCAACAAGGCCTAAACCCGCACTAGCACCTGGGCTGCACAGAGCCACACGAATCTCACAGGCTGAGAGACATTCAAGAAACCCTTACAACCCCATTCCCTGCTCCAATTAATGGATTGGTGTTGATTCCAAGTGAGTTGTCAATGTACATGATGTTGTATTAGATGCACGGGAGGTTATTATCAATATGTCTAGTCTTGCCTTGCCGACATGGTGCAGTGAACCCATTAGAAACTGGTTAAGAGATAGAAAAGCACAGTTAATAAAAATCTTTTGGAAGGAAAATAGCGATCAAGTGGCCATAGGGGAGGAGCCTCAGGCCCCGAAACTGCCAGCACAAAGGACGCAGCGCAGTGTGCTCAATAATGTAGCAACAATGTGGAATACCGCGTCAGGATGGGTAAATACAGGGGATATTATGAGCTTGAACTATCAATTGGGAAAATTGAGAGAAAAGGTACAGCAGGCATTAAGAAATCAGAATAGCACAGGTGAAGCAGAATTGACCTTGACAATTCACATGCAAGGGTTGGCCAAATTCTTGGAAAATCAGGCACAGGCCATAAACAATTTGACAAGGGAGGATAGAAACGCCTCTGATCAGGAAGCACAAAATGATGCATGCGTGATGATGAGTTCTTGGATTCTACAGGACATAGGGAGGAATTTGAATAGAATAGCTATGGGAAGGGTTCCAATTTGGATGGAAGATAAACACCTTAAGGCAGCGGAAAGGTATCAGTCAAACTTGACAGTGTGTCAGTTGCGGAGTCTTACTGTAGTACGAGTCGCGCCACATGAATGTAATCAGACTAGCAATGATAGCTTGATAGGAATCATATTAAGAATGCCCGTAATGCCCAAACCTTGGGCACCACTGTGGGTGCATAAGGTAGCCAATATTGGTTTCCTGAAAGATAGTGTTTTATATAAATATACATCATCGCCCGAATATGTTGTTAAATATAACCAATCTCTCTATGAAGTAAAATGACATCTATGTAAGACCCAAGGAAGAACCACAATGTGTATGTATAATGTTTTGGATGATGAAGAGCCGTTATGCAGATTTAACTTGACAAGGATGTCCAAGTATCAGTGTCAAGTTGCTGTTGTAAGGTCGAAACAAAAACCACCGTGGTGTCTATTGTTGGACCACCACAGAAACAAAGTATAAACATGGGCAAAAGAATGCTACAATATGTCTGGTATCTAACAGTACTATGTGTATTAAACCTAAAAGGATGGTAAAAATCAGGAACAGGACTATTCTGCCTTTAATGGATCAGAATCCAATGGATGTTAAGGCATCAACCAAGATAGATGATTTGGAGAAATACGTGTCCATTTTTGGATATGGGTTACCTTGGATGAATGAAAATCTCACTGAGTTTGTGAAACGGATTGGAGAAGTGGGAAGGATATTCTCAGTATTAAAAAAGGGAGGAATGATGCTAATGCCAGAATAATAACCTCTTTAATGAACAAGGCGACTTCTTGGTGGGATTTGGGATTTAATTGTATAGACTTAGCTCCATGGGTAAGACTGTGCTTACAAGCTCTGTTATGGTTACAGCTAATGTGTGTGATCGTGCTTATGTGGGAGTGGGGAATGCGGGCAAGACGTAACCAAAGAAAGAACAAGGGAAGACAATTTAGGCACACCCCTTCCCTTTCGCCCAGCACCTTCCCGTGCAAGCGCAGGAGATGCAACACATGCCCTTTTACCTCCCCCCTTCCCACTGTCCAGGGCCCCAGACACTCCTTCCAGGTGAAACAGCGATTTACTTGTACTTCTTGCAATTTAGTATACTGTATTCGCTGCTCACGATGCGGTCTCCTCTACATTGGGCAGACCAAATGCAGATTGGGTGACCGCTTTGCAGAACACCTCCATTCAGTCTGTAAGGGTGACCCCCGAGCTTCCGGTCGCCTGTCACTTTAATTCTCCGCTCCGCTCTGACCTCTCTGTCCTCGGTCTCTTACACTGTTTCAATGAAGCTCAATGTAAGCTCGAGGAACAGCACCTCATCTTTCAATTAGGCACTTTACAGCCTTCTATACTTAACATAGAGTTCAACAATTTCAGACCATAACCTCTGCCCCTATCCTTTATTTTCCCATTTTTTTTCTCTCTCCCACATGGCAGCTGTCTTTCATTCTGCCAGTGCCATTTACACTTCATCTAGAGCCATCTTTTGTTTCTTAACTTGTTCCATTACCATCTCCTTTTGCCTTGCACCATCTCTTAATCTCTCCTGCCTTCCATCCTATCACAGACCTTCCCTTTTGTTCTTTCATCCCCTCCCCCCTTTCCCTGCCCCTACACTTGCTTAAAAACCTGTTCCATCTCCAACTTTTTCCAGTCCTGATGAAGGGTCATCGACCTGAAACGTTAACTCTGTTTCTCTCTCCACAGATGCTGCCCGACCTGCTGAGTATTTCCAGCATTTTCTGTTTTTATTAGGCATACAAGGGGACTGTTACAGAATTAGCTTTAATAATGTGAAATGGGGTATAGATATTGTATTATAGGGGATAAAAGGGGACTATGTCCGATTGGAATACATACTAGTCCAACTCTGGTGAAATGTCTGCACATGAATAAATGTGAGAGACATTTAAGGGAGGACTGTAAGATTCTGAAAATTATAATAAAACCGCTGCTACCGTGTGGAGATCAAAATTGCGAACGAATTGTAAGATGTAACGGACGGATTCAAAATGCAGGAAGTCAGCAGGTGTTCTTTGTTTGTGAAGACACAAAATGGTGGAAGTCAGCAGGGGGTCCTTTACCTGGTGGTCAGTAGGTGTTCTTTGGTTGTGAAGAGACAAAATGGCAGAAGTTAGCAGGGGGTCCTTTGCCTAGTGGTCAGCATGGTCCTTTGTTTGAGAGGCCACATGGACAAGAAGGAAGAACATGATTGACAAGGAAGTCCCGCCCCCACACATCTCTCAGGAACAGGAACGTGTCATGCAGAAGGAACTCCAATCAGGAGTTGACCTATATGTGCTCAGAAATGGAAGTTGCACAGTGAGGGTTCAGGGAGCCTTTCATCTGTAATGATGGTGATGAGAGTGATAGGAAACTACAGTTTATTGTATAGCTGCTGTATGGTGTGTTAAGAAGGTTGGCCAGACATTCATTTCCATGTGCCAGCCACATGTGTTTGATGCGTAAACTTACGCGAATCTGGCATGGATTAAGGTATCCCTTGCCTCACGGCCAGGAACTGGCACATCCGCCTCCGCAAGGTCATCCTCATCTGCCGCCGCCTCCTCCTCCTCTTCTGAGGAGGCTGTGCGCTGAGCCACTTGTTCCTCAAGCAGCGGTAAGCCACTCTGCTGTGTGATGTTGTGCAAGGCACAGCAGACCATGATGATTCTGGAGACCCTGGCTGGTGTGTACTGTAGGGCTCCACCAGATCTGTCGAGGCATCTGAATCGCATTTTGAGCAAGCCGATGGTTTGCTCTCTGATGCTTCTGGTGGAAATGTGGCTCACATTGTACCGTTCCTCAGTTTCGTTTGATGGCCTCCTCATTGGTGTCATTAGCCACATCTTCAGGGGATAGCCCTTCTCTCCAAGTAGCCATCTGGAAAGTTGGTTTGGCGGATTGAACAGCTGAGGCACAGTAGACTGCCGCAGGATGAACGAGACATGGCAACTGCCAGGGAACTTAGCGCAAACATGCATATTGTTCTTCCTGTGGTTACAAACCAGCTGGACGTTAAGGGAGTGGAAGCCCTTGCAGTTGACAAATACAGCTGGGTTGTGATGGGGTGCCCTAATGGCCACATGTGTGCAGTCTATGATGCCCTGCACCCTTGGGAAGCCTGCCATATTTGCAAAGCCAACCGCACACACGGTTACACTTGCTTCATCTGTGGAGAAGTGGATGTAATTGTGCGACTTTGCAAAGAGGGCATCGGTAACCTGCGTGATGCAAGTGTGTGCGGCCGACTGGGAGATGCCGCTGATATCTGCTGCTGATCCCTGGAACGACCCTGAAGCAAAGAAGTTGAGTGCGGTGGTGACTTTGACAGCCACTGGTAAGGAGTGTCCAGCCGCTCTTCTGGGCTCCAGGTGTTGGTACAGCATTGTGCAGATGTCAGCGACAACGTCTGGCGAATGTCTCAGCCTCCTTTGGCACTGCTGCTCACTCATGTTGAGGAAGCTCATCCTCCTGTGTTGGGGGTATCTCCTGCAGCATGGTGCAGCCTTGCGCGGATGCCCTCTCCCCCATCAGGTGGCTGAGGAGAAGGTTGGCACTCCTGTTGTTGCTGCTGCTGCTGTTGTGCCTGGTTATGCTGCTGCCGCGGCTGCTCTTCCTCCGATTCTGAGGACCAGGAAGAGAGGGTATAAATGGTTCCCATTCTGCTGGTATATATCTCAGTTGAGGAATAGATGTTATAAGCACTCAGTCAATGTGGGGAGAGGGTTTTCCAAGGAGGTCACAGTGCATATTGTAAGATTCTAAAAACCGTAATAAAACCACTGCTACCGTGTGGAGATCGAAGTTCAGAATGAATTGTGAAATGGTTATGGAATACTCAAACTGTAGGAAGTCAGCAGGGGGGTCCTTTGCCTGGTGGTCAGCATTTGTTTGTGGACAGGAAGGAGAAACATGGGTTGAAGAGGAAGTCCCGTCCCCACACACATCACAGGAACATGAACGTGTCATGCAGAAGGAACTCCAATCAGGGACGCTTTGGAGTGAAACTGACCTATCAGAGGTAGGCAGATGGTGATATACGAGTGGGGCCGGCAGAAAGGCCCTATAAAGAAATGACCCAGAGGTGGGAAATTCAAAAAGAAGGAAGAAGAAGGAAGAACGGAGGAACAAAGAAAGCTGGCTAAGTCTATGTTTGCAACCTATGACATTTCTGGACCGATCACCCAGAGATAAAGGAATATGTATGAAAGTTGGACATAGAGCTTAGATATTGTTAAAAGGGTACTTTTATGTACGGTTGACTTGGGATATATAAATCGCCAGGAATTAGCATATAAATTGCTGGGAATACCATTTATGTACAGTAAATTGGGAGCATATTGATTGCAATGTACACTTGAATTTTGAACTGTAGTGTCAAATAAAGATCAATTTTATTGATCACATACTTATCTGTCATTGTTATGCTTATTTGTAATTCTCGAGGTCCGAACAGTAGTAAGAGAAAGGCTTACAATATGGATCTCAGCTTAAATACTTACAACCTCAATAGATCTGCAAAATGTGTTCCAAGACCTCAAAACAGAAAGTTCTGGCATCTGAAAGTGAACTAATGTTGCAGGTCAGCTTTTATGCTGAAGGTGCAGCTGTCAACTATTCAGCTAGTTGCTGAACCTGGCACAATCAGCTGGCGTGTTTGTCGCACGACGGGGAACACGCTGAAAATGCTGCAAAATGGGAAGAGCCTTGCAAAATAGGATTATCCAGGCAGTTAACAAGCTGTTAGCTGCCTTAAGTGGCTCTCCCGCCGCTTGGTGTTGGGTCTGATCAGGACTTGCAGGCTCGACACTTTGTAAAGTTGCTTGGAGGCGGGATGGCGGCGGGTTCGCTGCCATGATCACGACATCTGCAATTTTAACCTGCACTCCTGAGCAGGCAGCAAGGACATGAGCTTGGAACAAACAGGGTCCTTCTTTACATATGCATGCTGTGGCCTGATGACATCATTGAGACCCGACTGTAATTTTAACTCCAGCCTGAGCAGGGAATCCATGTAGAGTTAAAATCGGGGCATTGAGTCTATTTTCATAGCTCAATGCTTGCAGGCCAGGAAACAGCCTTGTTGTCCTTCTCTGCACCTTCTCCAGTGAGCAACAGTCCTTCCTGAGGTAGGGGATACTCCAAATAAAGTCTTATCAAAGTCTTTTATAATCCTTTTATTGTAGTCCTAGTTTTGTCATGAAATGATGCATGAGATGAAAGAGAAAAAAAACTATAGACTCATTAGATGAAATGCTAACTCAGCAATTTTAAAAACTACAAACAGGTTTTTCTGTTCAGAAAGTGTGAAGAACATGATTAAAAATTGGTTTGTTCTGGAGTTCAAACCCACAACATTGCACTGGGATCTATGGAGAACAAAGATAATTAAAACAAGATATGGAAATAATTGAGAATAATAAAAGCTACATGTTAGATCAATACCTTGTGAAAATTGTTTCAGATAATTCAATAGAGATGGATTTTAATTGCGTACCTGTGACTCCATGGGTGTGATGTTGAACCTTTGCCTAAAGCAAGCAAAAAGTGGTTGGGATGCCCATTGCCCCCACCCGATGGCTGCAGCGAGAGGCCCGAGCAATTTTCCTGGTTGGGCTTCATTACCTCATCATCAGCGAGCTGCTTGTGCATTTGAGCAGCTCACAGATTGGAGGGGGTTGAAAATCCAGCAGCTCCAGCACTGATCCTGGCCGATGCAGCCCTTACACCATTTCCCCAGGGTTTCCCTGCCTTTTCTGCCAAAGTTACGGCAGACTTGCAGGAAAGCCGTGCGGAAATTAAAATCCCATCGTAGCAATGATCGATTTAACACTTACTTCCTTTATTGGTTTCTTGTTCCCATACTCGTTATTTTCCACCTTGAATGACATCTGCAATCTATTTGCCCAATTACCTAAAAGATCAACATTTTTCCGATCTGGTTGTGTTGTTCCTCGTTATTTGCCTGGCCTGTTATTTTGACATCATCTGCAAGTTTGGGAAATTTTGCCTAAGCTACTTCTGACCAAGTCATTAATTTAGAATAAAAATATAAAAAAGGTCCCACGGCCAAACCCTGTGTTACATTGTTTGTGATGCGGAGATGCCAGGTGTTGGACTGGGGTGGACAAAAATGAGAAGTCGCACAACACCAGGTTATAGTCCAACAGTTTTATTTGAAATTACGAGCTTTCGGAGCGCTGCTCCTTCGTCAGGTAAACTGAGGGAATACAAATCAGTTACAAAGCATATATAGACAGAGAACAATGTGTCTGCAGAGATACAATCCGTCAGGGAGGCATTACATCAAAGACACAGCAGAATACAGCTAAGACAATGAGGTGGGGTCACAGGGGGTCCAACGTGTCAAATGCTGCAGTCTGCAGTTAAGCTTTTTACTTTTTTTTAAAACTGGAAATCACATTTGTGAACAAGACAACGATGAATCTAATCTGGACTCTAGTCACGTCCTGTAGCGTGACATGAAACCGAGATCCCGGTTGAGGCCATCCTCATGGGTGCGGAACTTGGCTGTCAGTTTCTGCTCGATGATTTTGCGTTGTCGTGTGTCTCGAAGGCCGCCTTGGAGAACGCTATCCCGCAGATCCGAGGCTGAATGTCCTTGACTGCTGAAGTGTTCCCCGACTGGAAGGTAACAATCCTGCCTGGCGATTGTTGTGCGGTGTCCGTTCATACGTTGTCTCAGTGTCGGATCTGCGGGATAGCGTTCTCCAAGGCGGCCTTCAAGACACACGACAACGCAAAATCATCGAGCAGAAACTGATAGCCAAGTTACGCACCCATGAGGACGGCCTCAACCGGGATCGCGGTTTCATGTCACGCTACAGGACGTGACTAGAGTCCAGACTAGAGTCAGACTAGAGTCGTCGTTGTCTTGTTCACAGATGTGATTTCCAGTTTTTAAAAAAAGTAAAAAGCTTAACTGCAGACTGCAGCATTTGACACGTTGGACCCCCTGTGACCCCACCTCATTGTCTTAGCTGTATTCTGCTGTGTCTTTGATGTAGTGCCTCCCTGACGGATTGTATCTCTGCAGACACATTGTTCTCTGTCTATATATGCTTTGTAACTGATTTGTATTCCCTCAGTTTACCTGACGAAGGAGCAGCGCTCCGAAAGCTCGTAATTTCAAATAAAACTGTTGGACTATAACCTGTGCGACTTCTCATTTACATTGTTTGTAACCTCTTTCCAGCTTGAAAAATATACATTTATGACTACTTTCAATTGCCAGTGATTAAGCTAATCTCCCCTGGTCACACGGACCATCGTCTCCCCTGGTCACACACGGACCATCCTCTCCCCTGGTCACACACGGACCATCGTCTCCCCTGGTCACACACAGACCATCGTCTCCCCTGGTCACACACGGACCATCGTCTCCCCTGGTCACACACGGACCATCGTCTCCCCTGGTCACACACGGACCATCGTCTCCCCTGGTCACACACGGACTATCGTCTCCCCTGGTCACACACGGACCATCCTCTCCCCTGGTCACACACGGACCATCGTCTCCCCTGGTCACACACAGACCATCGTCTCCCCTGGTCACACACGGACCATCGTCTCCCCTGGTCACACGGACCATCGTCTCCCCTGGTCACACACGAACTATTGTCTCCCTTGGTCACACACGGACCATCGTCTCCCCTGGTCACACACGGACCATCGTCTCTCCTGGTCACACACGGACCATCGTCTCCCCTGGTCACACACGGACCATCGTCTCCCCTGGTCACACACGAACTATTGTCTCCCCTGGTCACACACGGACCATCGTCTCCCCTGGTCACACACAGACCATCGTCTCGTCTCCCCTGGTCACACGGACCATCGTCTCGTCTCCCCGGTCACACACACACAATCGTCTCCTCGGTCACACACACACACAGACCATCGTCTCTCCTGGTCACACACGGACCATCGTCTCCCCTGGTCACACACAGACC
This sequence comes from Squalus acanthias, assembly GCA_030390025.1. Classification (NCBI taxonomy): domain Eukaryota; kingdom Metazoa; phylum Chordata; class Chondrichthyes; order Squaliformes; family Squalidae; genus Squalus; species Squalus acanthias. Next base: position 90,578,251 of record CM059434.1, on the reverse strand, counting down.
ATCGTCTCGTCTCCCCGGTCACACGGACCATCGTCTCCTCGGTCACACACACACATACCATCGTCTCTCCTGGTCATAGGAATATAGGAAAATAGCAACAGGAGTAGGCCATTCAGCCATTTGAGCCTGTTCCGCCATTCAATAAGATCGTGGTTAATCTACGATCTAACTCCATATACCCGCCTCTGGCCCATATCCCTTAATAACTTTGGTTAACAAAAAGCTATCAATCTCTGATTTAAAATTAACAATTGATCTAGCATCAATTGCCATTTGCGGAAGAGATTTCCAAACTTCTACCACCCTTTGTGTGTAAAGCTGTTTCCTAATTTTGCTCCTGAAAGGTCTGGCTCTAATTTTTAGACTATGTCACCTAGTCCTAGAATCCCAAACCAGCAGAAATAGTTTCTCTCTATCTACCCTATCTGTTCCCCTTAATATCCTGAAAACTTCAATCAGATCACCCCTTAACCTTCTAAATTCTAGGGAATACAACCCTAATTTGTGTAATCTCTCCTTGTAACTTAACCCTTGAAGTCTAGGTATCAATCTGGTAAACCTACACTGCACTCCCTCCAAGGCCAATATATCCTTCCTAAGGTGTGGTGCCCAGAACTGCTCACAGTACTCCAGGTGTGGTCTAACCAGGGTTTTGTACAGCTGCAGCATAACTTCTACCCCCTTGTAATCTAGTCCTCTAGATATAAAGGCCAGCATTCCATTAGCCTTTTTGATTATTTTCAGTCCCTGTTCATGACATTTTAATGATCTATGTACCTGAACCCCTAAGTCTCTTTGGACATCCACTGTTTCTAGCTTTACACCATTTAGAAAGTACTCTGTTCTATGCTTTTTAGGTCCAAAGTGGATGACCTCACATTTGCTTACATTGAAATCTATTTGCCACAGTTTTGCCCATTCAGTTAATCTATCAATATCCCTTTGTAATTTTATGCTTTCATCTACACTGCCTACAATGCCACCTGTCTTTGTGTCATTGGCAAATTTCGATTTATGACTTTCTATGCCATCATCTACGTCATTAACAAATGTTGGGAATAGTTGATGCCCCAACACAGATCCCTGCGGGACATCACTAGTCACATCCTGCCAATCAGAGTACCTATCCATTATCCCTACTGCCTGTCTCCTGCCACTCAGCCAATTTGCTAATTTGCCCTCAATTCCATGGGCTTCTACCTTAGATAACAGTCTCTTATGTGGGACTTTATCAAATGCCTTCTGGAAGTCCATATAAATAACATCCATAGACATTCCCCTGTCCATTACTTTAGTTACCTCTTCAAAAAAAATTCAATCAGGTTTGTCAGGCATGACCTACCTTTCACAATTCCATGCTGGCTCTCTCTGATCAACTGAAAATTTTCAAGGTGTTCAGTCACCCTATCCTTAATTAGAGACTCTAGTAATTTCCCGACAATAGATGTTAGGCTAACTGGTCTATAATTCCCTGGTTTCCCTCTCTCGCCATTCTTAAAAAGCGGAGTGACATGTGCAATTTTCCAATCTAAAGGGACGGTTCCTGAATCTAGAGAACTTTGGAAGATTAACACACACCAGCGTCTTGGCTGGTTAGACACAGACCATCGGATCCAGTTACCAATCTAAAGTTTTGCTGGAAAACTGCAGATTTGAGAGTTTCTGTTCCTCCTCAGAGCTTGGATAAAAATGAAGTTTTCAATATGGTGACAGCTCTAATTTGAAAATGCTCTTTATATGTTACAGCCAGAGAAAATCCGTAGACAGTTTTCAGAGCATCTGATAGTGAGGTCAATGCCCTAAAGGCAAGTTTTCTGCATCATCAGAATAACCCATCTATGTATTATACTAAGATATGCTTTGGTACAATTAAAATGTCCATTGAATTGATGAGAGCCAGCAGTGCTGAGTGGATGATACATCTTGGCCACCTCCTGAGGTCCCCACCATCATAGAAGCCAGTCTTCAGCCAATTTGAGTCATTCCACGTGATATCAAGAAACACCGGAGCTCACTGGATCCAGCAAAGGCTATGGACCCCGACAACATCCCGGCTGTCATGCTGAAGACTTGCGCTCCAGACCTAGCCGCACCTCTAGCCAAACTGTTCCAGTACAGCTACAACATGGGCATCTACTCGACAAAGTGGAAAACTGCCCAGCTATGTCCTGTCCACAAATAGCAGGACAAATCCAATCCGGCCAATTACTGCCCCATCAACCGACTCTCAATCATCAGCAAAGTGACGGAAGGGGTTGTTGACAGTGTTATCAAGCACTTACTCACCAATAACCTGCTCACTGATGCTCAGTTTGGGTTCCGTCAGAAGCACTCGGCTCCAGACCTTATTACAGCCTTGGTCCAATCATGGACAAAAGAGCTGAATTCCAGAGGTGAGGTGTGTGACTGCTCTTGACATCAAGGCAGAATTTAACAGAGTGTGGCATCAAGGAACCCTAGTAAAATTGAAGTCAATAGGAATCAGGGGGAAAACTCTCCACTGGCTGGAGTCATACCTAGCACAAAGGAAGATGGTTGTGACTGTTGGAGGCCAATCATCACAGCCCCAGGACATCCCTTCAGGAGTTCCTCAGGGCAGTGTCCTAGGCCCAACCATCTTCAGCTGCTTCATCAATGATCTTCACTCCAACATAGGGTCAGAAGTGGGGATGTTCGCTGATGATTGCAGTGTTCAATTCCATTCGCAGCTCCTCAGATAATGAAGCAGTCCATGCAAGTAACATTCGTGCTACACAAGTGCCAGGCAATGACCATATTCAACAAGAGAAAGGCTAACCACCTCCCCTTGACAATCAACAGCAGTGCCATCGTCGAATCCCCCATCATGAACATCCTGGGGGTCACCATTGACCAGAAACCTAACTGGACCAGCCACATAAGTACTGTGGCTACAAGAGCAGGTCAGAGGCCAGGTATTCTGTGGCAATTGACTCACCTCCTGACTCCCCAAAGCCTGTTACCCATCTACAAGGCACAAGCCAGGAGTATGATGGAATACTCGCCACTTGCCTGGATGAGTGCAGCTCCAACAACACTCAAGAAGCTCAACACGATCCAGGACAAAGCAGCCCGCTTGATTGGCACCTGTAAGGGGGCGTGTCTCAGACGGTGCGAGGTTAGGCCTTCGTTGCCTATACTATTGCTTGCTCTGGTCTCCGGCCAGCCTTTTTGCAATAAGCACCTGTGAGTGGTTCGACCCACTCGCCCTTACGGTTCTGACACCTGGACTTAGATGCAAGGAGCAGTAATGCAGAGAAAACTCAAATAGACCCGGTTGAATAGCACAAAATTAATATCTTTATTGCATGGAGTCTAAAATCATGAAATACATGTCATAGGTGCAAATCAGAGTACAAGTATACACACGTTCATAAAGCTTGGTCTATGGAAATGGAGAACACACGGCACATCGTAAAAAGGGGAACACGTTATACCTTAACCTTATTAAAAAACCACTCTCCCTTAACAATACCTAAACTACGTCTGGATTTGTAGGATCGGAAAACATGCTCACCACTCGGCTTACTTCGGAGATTTTAAAATGAGGCACTCAGCTCGTTTCGCTGCAGCGCCTGACTGTCACGTGTTTGGAAGGGTTTCTGCACCCCACTTGTTTACTCTCGCTGCCGCGAAAGGCAAGCCAGACTCCCTGATGTCATGAAGCAGTTGATGGACTCAAACCGTCTTAGAATTCAAAGAAGAATCTTCCTGTGTTATGGTACATGTAGAAGTCGGTAGAACTCAAAGGAAAGTTCTGTCGTTATATTTTCGGGCGCGGTCGGGGTTTACTGACCGCGGCGGCACGTGGAATTTCCTCTCGTTTTTCTTCTCGTCTTTCTTCTTGTCACTCAGGCCTCCGGGTCCAGACACCGTTTACCGACACTCGGGATGGTGTACCCTGTTACTTGCCCTTGTCGAGGCGGCTCGTTCCGATTGAGCTCCACCCAACACTCGAATAACCGACCAGTACGGCTAAGAGTCAAGAGTCAACAGAGTCCAGAGAAAAATCAAGAGCCCAAAAGTCAAGCGCCAGCAAGCCAAGAGTTTGAGTCCAGAGTTAAGAGAGTTCAGCCCGAGTCAAGAGACCGACGGACACCCGTCCTCCACAGCTACACCGCCCTGTCCGCTCCATCCCCCGCCCAAATCCAAATGTCCATCCTCCGTGTGACCCCGGCGCTCAAAACTCCCAGCATGGGGCGACCACCCTCCCAACGGGTCTCGGCAGCACCCGAAACCGGCCAACCATCCGTCAATGCCCTCCCCACTGCCGAGCCAGCCAGGATGTGCATGAATCGTCCCCTCGACTGGCCCCGGGGCCCCCCGAATACTGGCCCAATCACCCGCCAATGTCTCTCCCATCGCCGAGCCGGGGGGGCACCCGTGCACCGATGTGTCCGGATGGGCCCCCGACTGCCCAGCCCAACAACCCCCACCGTGCACAGGAAAACGACTCCAGCACCCACACCACCGCCACCGTCCAAAATGCAAACGGGCTGCATCCTGTCTCCACCAATGTGCACTGAGCATGACCCAACCCCACACCGAATGCACACTCGACGCCATCCCGTCCGCCCACCATGTCTCCGGAAGCCTCCGCCACGATGCGCGGCGGCCACCCCACAGGCCTCCGCGCCCTCCACCATCAGGACAGCATTTCGTTCAATAAAACCGATCAACCGAATCTGCTTCTCTCATGTTATTTTGAATCGCGATAATTGCGAAACTCTACAGTCCCTCTTGTTGATGCGAATAACTCCGCTTATCGTATCAATTAAATGCTGGTGAGCAAATTATCCCGATTCTCCACATCCAAACACTCCCGGTAATTAAACTATCTATGGCCTCCATAATACATGTAGTCCTCATTTCCCAGAGAAAACACATTGTCTATCTTGGACAAATCGTAGGCAGCATTGCCTTTAAACTTACACTGCGTATACGCCTTCCAGGTGCAAAAGGCCGATGCCTCTCGCACCACCTGTATATGCACATTTTATTATAAAAGGAAAAATAATTAAACCAACTGTTTTAAAAAATACAAAAGTTCCAAACTTAGTCACAAATACTCATAACTAACAACAATTACAAAAACACACACGGTAAAATGGAGGGGCGTCATCCTGGCCGTTTACGCGGTACTTTCCTCGTTCATGTGCACGTAACGTTCTCTCCACTCCCGTGTTCTCCTGCCTCGTGAGGCGTTTGCCTCTTTTGCAGTGCACGAACAACAGGTACACTACAATTACAACTTGACATACTACCAAAATGTGGGAGGCTATCCTGATCCATGACGGGACCTCAATATTAGTGAACAGATCCCACCACGGTGGGGTTACTATGTCCAATATCTCTGCCCCTATCTCTACAGTTTTCTGTTCCAGGGTGTAAAAATGTTTCTGTGATACCATGACGGCTTTTAAAATCTTGGTGAGGTGTTCAGGGAGAGGGGGAATGATGTATCCGAAATGCGCGATGAAACGCTGCAAGTCTGTGAAATTCTCTTTTACTGTGAGGTGAACAGTGGATGGTTCAGGGATCGGGACAATTCGCTGTTGTGCCACTTGAACTTCAGCCCTGGGTTTAAAACAGAAACTGCTGTCACTCACCGGACACCGGCTGTGCTGTCCATGCTGGTAGTGTTGCGCTGCAGTGGTAACGCAATACGTTCCACCCCCTATGTATGCCACCTGTGGGGGCACATGATCTTGTGTCATTGCTTCCATGGTGCAATTCATGGGCTTCGCGCTAGCCGTTCTGAACCCGCATTGTGGTGTTAAAAAGGCATTCAAGTGCTGGGGACACAGTATGATGTGTGCTCCCCGGCCACGACAACCCGAGAGGTCGGTACCTGTCATCGTTTGCTCCCAGCGGATGACGTAAGGTGGGACCGCTGCATAGCGAATGTGGACTCCCCCCTGAATGACTCCAATGTTCTCTACCCGATACACCGGGGCGGGCTTTGCTGTGTCGCCCAACACCGGCATCCGTACCACTATACCCATGATCGTATGATTTGACTGTCTGCAGTCCACTGGGACCGGGTATGCCTCTGAGGCTAGCCTGAGCTGGCACGGGCTTAATGCATTCTGAAAAGGGTGGAGCGCCTGCAGGTGTTTGTTGCTTATCCAGGACGGGACCAAACCTTGTTTTAAATCCTCCAAATTACTGCGGCCCTCGCCCAGTAACCACGCCCCGTATAGTACGCACACCTCGTTCTGCGCAGCTTGATCGGATGCGTTTCGATCTTCCCTGATCAGGGCATTTACCGTTCTCGCATGCTTCTCCAGCTCTGCTATAATCTCTTTTAAGTGTAGTGTCATGGCCTGGTCCTCATGTAACTCAGACCCTACTACCTTGTTCTCGTTTTTGAGGATGCTTTTTAACTGTGTTTTTAAACCGTAGATCTGGGTCTGCAGCTCCACATTGTCTAGAGCGTTCACCACAGATGTTCCCGTATTAAAAGCAGTGAACACATCGTTCACAGCACCCCTTCTTCGTCTCCCCACCTGACCCAAAACTTCGTGTGGTGTGGTGTATAAGCTTGTTTTGTCAACCTCTGCAAAATCAAACTCATAAAACTGCCTGAACATGTTTGTTAACAGGACCTGGTACAATTTTTCCGTTTCTTTGGGGCACCACTCTGGTAAATGCACCTCGGTGAGATTTAGAATCACCGAGGCCACCGCGTAATGTACCCCTTGATATAGTATCTGATCTGTTGGCACCAGTACCAGACCATTCCCGGGCCCCTTAGTGGTTTTAGGGCACCCTTCCTCCTGAGCCAAAGCCACCGGAGTCGTGGGCGGAGACTTGCGTGGGCGCGTGATGAGTTCAGTGGCGTTTACCGGGATCGGGGAGAATGGAGCTCCGCACCCCCGAGTGCTGACGTCCCACCTCATTCCTTCCCCGGCATCCTGCCACTGTTGCAGGAAAAATATGGATATACCCTTGGGGCAAACGTACTTCGATCCCCACATACAAACATATATTCCCTCATCCGGTTCCTACCATTTGTCCCAACAGACTTTCAATTGTCCGTTAGTCCCCGTAATTGTCCGATGGGTATTGTTACCCAATCGCTCCCACTCGACCGAGGAATTTCTCATAGTCTTGCTTAACTTCCGTAACCACCACCATCGGCTCAATGGGACCTTCCCATTGCACGTCAAACAAATCCTTTTGCCGACGGTGACGCTGATTCTGGGTGCAACGATCCTCACCCTGGGACACAGTAAAGAAGTCTCTTTGTACGCAAACCCGGATGCGCTGGAGTATTCCGTCGAATTCGTTCCCAGCCATCCCGGCCACCTTCCCTTCTGGAAATAAGTGGCGGTTTCCTCAGCCTCTCACTCCCCGGTCCCATCCGTCGCGATGGGGGCCGTGTCCCCGGAGCAACCGAACATAATGACATCCTTGGTGAGGCCCCGATAGGCCAATCCATATCTGATCGTTGCGAGCACTATCAGAATCCTTTCCATATCTCCTGGTTCCTATGATTAGATAAAATGATGTAGCCAGCCTCCCAAGAGCCTTTGGCTTTTGTGAAGGGTGAGCGGGTCCCTTGACCTCGTCTCACGTACAAAACATGTATACCGGATAGACCTTAACTGCTCCTATCACTAACTCCCATCATTTTACCATTTACTTATAAAATTAAACTACAATCTTAACCTGATATTAAAACACTATAAACTTAAACTTATCCTCCTAAAATAACTGTACAGCGCTGCCCGTTCCCAGGGCGGCCTACCTAAATTCTGAACAAGCTGCCACGAGCTCTTCCCCGTTGCGGGGGGGCACTGACCCTTGTCTTTGATCCGCCGCAGCCTGTCGCTGCTGAGCTGGGACTGGGACTTCCCTGGGCTGCCTTGAACTTACGCTTGGGGGGGGGGTACGAGGGTTCTGACCACAACTTCCTGGGCTGGGGTGTCCGACTCGACCTGCGGAGGGCCACCTTGGGCAAGACCCCCAGGACCGACGGACCGGGGACCGGGACTTCCGCCGTCACGGCCTGTGGTCCCACCACAGCCGCCGGCTCTGTCTCCCCTGGCTCCGCCCCCCTGGGCTCGGGATCTGCGGTTTCCGACTCCACCCTACTTGTTTCTCCAGTAAGTGGAACTCCACTCGCAATCCCTATCTCCCTTATGCTTGGGTCGAGGGCGGAACCTCCGTCCTCCGACCCCACCACCTCTCCGACCGGGTCACTACCTTGGTTGAGCTCTCCGAGCTCTTCCTCATCTGAATCCCACGAAAAAGAAAAGATCCTACACTTTTCCAGAATGTCCTCTCCCCTCATGCAGGCTGCTTTACCGTCCTGTGTGCCCTGCGGTTCTACCCGGGGCTGAGAGTCCCCACTCGCAGGTTTGGCCCCTGAGATTGGCCCCTGTGCACCCGGTTTATACAGCTTGCACTGGTTAATGTGGAACCATTTTGTGCGCCGGGGTAACTTTACGGCATACACCATGGGACTCGCCTTATCTACAATACTGTAGGGTCCCATGTATAGCGGCTCCAAACTCCCTACTCTGGAATAGTTCCTAACCATGACCTGATCTCCGACTTCCCACTCCTGCTTCTTACGGGGTTCCAGCAACAGGCGATTGCCCTGGTGCTGTCTTCCCATGTTCCCAGCCGCCTGCTCGTAAACCTGCTTCAGGCGTTCCAAGAGGGTCTGGACAAACTTGTCCCGTTTCACCTCTTGGAGCTGACCCTCAGTGAGCACTGGGGCTAGTACATGGGTGGGGGTTCGCATGATCCTCCCAGTCATCACCTCGTACGGGGAATACCCATACTCTTCGACTGGCTGGCCCGGATTCCCATGAGGACTAGAGGCAGAACCTCCGCCCATTTTTGGGGCGAGTTCATAGTCTCTTTCCTCAGTTTTTCCTTGAGGGTCCGGTTCATGCGTTCAACAATCCCGGATGACTGGGGATTGTGCGCTACGTGCCACTTCCCTTCAATGCCCAAAAGCATGAGGGTGTTCTGCATCACCTGGCCGGTGAAATGACTCCCTTGGTCTGACTCCACGAAACGGGGGAGTCCCCACCGCTAAATCTTGGCAGTACCCAGCGCCGTAGCTGTTCTACAGGGAAAGGCTTCTACCCACTTGGAAAACACATCCACCAGGACGAGGCAGTATTTGTAGCCTCCCTGGGTGTTGGGCAGGGGCTCTATGTAATCGATCTGTATCGACTGCCATAGTCCCTCCACCCTCCTGATGTGCCCCATGTGCACTTTCCTTTTCTGGGGGTCTGGGTTGTTTGCATCGCACACAAGACAGCTTGCACAGAACTCGCGGACCTGATCCCTGAGTCCCGGCCACCATCCCGCCTGCTCTACCCGTTGCCAGGTAACCTCAGGCCCGGGGTGTCCTGCCCCCGGCCCCTCATGAGCCAGCTGGAGGAATTCCCTCCTGTGCTGCTGCAGCACAACCCACTGTTCCTCGCGGAACAGCATGCCTTCTTTAACGGAGAGGGTTGCCGTACTGTACGGGCCCTCTACCTGCTTGCCCTCAGTAATCGTTCTGAGAACTGCCTTTAGGGCGGGATCCTGGCTCTGGACGGTCTTAAGGTCTAGGGGCAGTGCTACCCTGGTGTTCCCGGGATTCCCTTCCCTGCCTTGGATCGCTGCCACGGGTCCGGGTCCATAGGGGTCCCAGAAAATGCCGTTACGGGCACCCTCCCTGGCAAGCGCATCCGCCTGCTGGTTGCCTTCCCCGCGGGGTTCTGTGGAGGAGTGAGCCTTCACCTTGTGGATGAAAATCTCCCCTTCCTCCCCCACTGCCGCTAGGATCTTTTCCAGCAAGGGCTTCACCGTTAAAGGTCGCCCGTCCGCGGAGGTGTAGCCACGGCGGGACCAAATGGCCAGGTATTCCGTACACGAATTGCACGTAAACATACTGTCCGAACAAATCGTGTATGGGGTTGGGAAGATCTCTGGGTGGGTAACTACGTACGCCACCGCAGACAGCTCAGCCTGCTGCGCGCTCATCGTGCTGGGGAGTTTAATTGCCAAGGCAAGGTTTGCCGCAGGGTCATAAACTCCACACCCTGTGAGTCGTTCGCCAGCGGACACTGTGCTGGAACCATCAACATAAATCTCACGGCCCGTGGGATGTATCCCGGCCCGCAAACCTATGTTGACCTCCCACACCCCTTCAACCGAACACTGGTGGGCTGTTCCGGGGTATACCAGGTTGGCCGCGAGCTTGGGCTCGCAAAGACCTTTAACTCTGAGATCCATCTGGGAAAGGAGAAGGGTCCAGCGCGCAATGCGAACGCTGCTTACGGTCCCATCCTTAATCCTCCCATCCAGAAGCATCTTGGTTGGCGTGTGGTGGGTGAGGAGAGTGATGGGAGAGAGCCCTGTGAAGATCGCTGATCTTTTCACAGCCCAATGCGTGGCTAAAAGATGCCTTTCGCAGTTGGAAAAACTCCTTTCCACATCCGTTAACACGCTGGATGAATAAACAACCGGCCTCAGCCTGCCATGACGCTCTTGGAGCAGCACGGCGCTCAAGCTGTCTCCGCTGGCAGCTACCTCCAGGAAAAACTCCTCCCCCCCATCTATGGCCCCTAAAGCTGGCGCGGTCTGCAGATCCCTTTTTAACTTCTCGAATGCTGCCTGACAACCCTCGTCCCAAGACCACTCTACTCCCTTATGGAGGAGTCGGAGCAGCGGAGCTGCTGTGGCCGCATAGTCCTCGATGAAGTCTCTACAGTATCCGGTCAGTCCCAGAAAGGACCTCACACCCGTTATGGTGTTGGGAATCGGTAACTCCTGCACCGACTCCCTCCTAGCCTTATCTATGGCTCTTTCCCCAGCACGAATGGTCAGACCCAGGAATTTTACTTCCTGCTGACCGATCCGTGCTTTCTTAGGGTTAACTTTAAAACCCTTTCTTGCTAGCAGCTCCAATAACTCGGCTAGCAGTGGTCCATGCTCCTCCCTTGAGTCTGTGAACAGGAGCAAATCATCCACGTACTGCACTATCTGATTGGGCTGACTAAACTCCTTTAGACTTTCTGCCATACACTGATGAAAAATACTGGGGCTGTTGTGGAAACCCTGTGGCAAACAGTTCCATGTGTACTGTTGTCCTTTGAAAGTAAAGGCAAACTTGTACTGGTCCTCTCGCCGCAACGGGATGGACCAAAAACCGTTTGAGATATCCAGCACCGTGAACGTGGTCGCGGACGCTGGGATACTCCCTATTAGGTCAGCAACTGCTGCTACTGTGGGCGCGCAGGCGCGGATGTTACTGTTAAGGACTCTGTAGTCCACCGTGGCCCTCCACGAATTATCCGGCTTCCTTACCGGCCATAATGGGGAGTTCACGTGTGTGGCTATCGGTCTCCATGTCGGGTTCTGCTTCTTTGGGGAAGTTATACTGCTTTTGGGGCCGGGTCATGGGGTCCCCGTCTACGCTGACCTCAAACCCGGTAACCCTTCCACAATCGTGCTTGTGGGTTGCAAACGCGTGCATATTATCTGACACGTACGTTTGCATGTCCGTTGGGACATCCGCGACCATAAGCCCGAGGTCGTAACCTCCGGATGGCTTCATGGTACACAGGGCCCCTTTTCCTTCCTTCCCTGGGATTACAACTACCTTGCCTTTCCCACCCTTGGCTCCCCAGAGACAGTGATTCCTAAGGTCCACGAGGATCCCGTGTTCCGCTAGGAGATCCGATCCGAGGATACCTTTGCCACCCCCCTCTTGCCATTTCATCAGGATGCACTTCCATGTGGTGTGGAGTGCTCCTAAATGAATGGAGAGCGGAATGGAGAATGCGCCAGCCTGCTCTTTTCCTGTGAACCCCGCTAATGTGAATGGGACCTTGGTAGACAGTGGTGAGTCAAAGGGGCTATCTGTATGAATCATGGTGCATGAAGCTCCCGTGTCCAACAAGTAACTACCCTTCTGCTTCTCTACCTCCATCTCTACCAGGGGTCTTTTCCACGCATCATAGCTGAGCGGACACAGGTAGACGGGCTGCGCGGGCTTTAGTCATTGGGTACCGGTGGACGGGGTTGTGGCATCTGTGGGGCCGGTAACGACTGCCACTCTCCCGTGCGAAATCATAAGAGACCGCATGGCTCCTAACATTGATTCTATCGCATCGGGACGGATAGGCACACCAGCTCCTTTCTCAGAGACAGGCGCTTGGGTTCGGACTGCGGGAGCTTTTTCCCTGGAGTTCTTCCAGGGATTCCTACAGTTTTTACGCCAGTGACCTGTCTTCCCGCACCCGTAACAAACACTACTGGTTTGTGGGGCGCGATTACCTTCCTGATGCCACTTTTTCTGAACCGGAGCTGCGGGCTTTGCTTCATGCACCTTTCCCTTAAGGGGACGCGCTCCCATGCTTCTAGTGTTCCGATACCCTATGGTGAGGTGACTCAGGACAGATTCCTCCGTTGTCTTGGGGTTGGTGGGATCAAACCATACTCTGGCCTGCTCCCTGACGGCTGGCAAGCTGTTGGCTACTATGCACCTGAGCCAATGAGCTTTCCTGGCGCCGTGCAGATAGTTGCGCTCTGGCGCACCTGGGCAGCTGCGCTGGTGTACTGGCCACAGTCTGTCGGCGAAAACCCGTGGGGGTTCTCCCTCCATCTGCACGGTCTGACCCAGTCTGACGAACGGACCTTCGTCATCCGCCCCCAACACTTCTAGGACCTCGTCCCGTAAATCCCCATAGCTTTTAGTTCCCTTCTTGCTCTCGTCGGAGAGACACTGAAGGATTGAGCTATCTAAAGAGAACAGCAACATCTTGGTCTTTTCCTCGTTGTCGCAGCCATTAATCGCTGCGGTCTGTTCTACTTCTCTAAAATGCACGGAAGGGTCTTCTGACTCGGACAGCTTCCGGACATGGCTAATCATTGCCCTCAGCTGGTGTGAGCTGTGGGGCACTACAAGTTGGTTCAGGATATCCCCGTCTGCCCCATTTTCCCCATTCGGGCCTCTCTTATGACCTCGGACCGGACACATCGGTCCCGGTCTCGACACTACCTCCGGGGATTGTCCTACCTCGGGAACCTTTTTCTCGATTTCCACCACTTCCTCCTTTACCCAGGTTTCCATATAGCTGGGTGGCGCGGAGGGCTTAGTGGTTGATACCACTTCTGCTTTTTCCGGTAGGGATTTTGGGAATTCCCTACCTACCTGTGGCTGGCTCGCTGACGGGTTGATGAGACACACCCAAGCCGTTTGCCTTATTCAGGGCCTCTCTTAGGTTCTCCATCTCCCTCTGGCAAACACTGTGGTCGGCTCCCTCATGCCTATCCTCGAGAGTCATCTTGTATGCCGCCCTAACTCCCCTCAAGCTTTCTTCCTGGGCCTTTATCTGGTTAGCTAGGCGGATACACCGTTCTCTAATCCTTCCCTCACTTAATTTTGCTTCCATGACCTGACATTCTAGGTAATCAATCCTAGCCTCGTGGTGGTTGGCTACTACTTGGCGTTCCTGATGTAACGCATTCAGTGATGCAATGAGTCTCTGTCCTCCCGTAACCTTTTCCTCCATCTCTGTTTCTAATTCCCTGATCTGAGCTGCCTGTGCTGCAATGACCTGGTCCGAAAGTTGGACTTGCTTCTTGTAGCACATCAGCCAGACCGCTTTCTCTACCGACTTCTTATGATCTTTGCTACCTGTCCATCTGATGGCGGCGTCTAGCGGACGTCTATCCATCAGTAGGTCACATATCCACTGTTTGGTTAAGTTAACTTTCCCAAACACATAGTCGGCTACCTTCTCGTCCATCACATTTCGCCTATTCAAACCTGGGTCTAAGACATTACTCTCTTGCTGCCAGGGTCCTGCCGTGGTCGCCATTTTCTGTAAGGGGCGTGTCTCAGACGGTGCTGGTGCGAGGTTAGGCCTTCGTTGCTTATACTATTGCTTGCTCTGGTCTCCGGCCAGCCTTTTTGCAATAAGCACCTGTGAGTGGTTCGACCCACTCGCCCTTACGGTTCTGACACCTGGACTTAGATGCAAGGAGCAGTAATGCAGAGAAAACTCGAATAGACCCGGTTGAATAGCATGAAATGAATATCTTTATTGCATGGCATCTAAAATCATGAAATACATGTCATAGGCGCAAATCAAAGCGAGTACAAGTATACACACGTTCATAAAGCTTGGTCTATGGAAATGGAGAACACACGGCACATCGTAAAAAAGGGAACACATTATACCTTAACCTTATTAAAAAACCACCCTCCCTTAACAATACCTAAACTACGTCTGGATTTGTAGGATCGTAAAACATGCTCACCACTCGGCTTACTTCGGAGATTTTAAAATGAGGCACTCAGCTCGTTTCGCTGCAGCGCCTGACTGTCACGTGTTTGGAAGGGTTTCTGCACCCCACTTGTTTACTCTCGCTGCCGCGAAAGGCAAGCCAGACTCCCTGATGTCATGAAGCAGTCGATGGACTCAAACCGTCTTAGAATTCAAAGAAGAATCTTCCTGTGTTACGGTACATGTAGAAGTCGGTAGAACTCAAGGGAAAGTTCTGTCGTTATATTTTCGGGCGCGGTCGGGATTTACTGACCGTGGCGGCACGTGGAATTTCCTCTCGTTTTTCTTCTCGTCTTTCATCTCGTCACTCGGGCCTCTGGGTCCAGACACCGTTTACCGACACTCGGGATGGTGTACCCTGTTACTTGCCCTTGTCGAGGCGGCTCGTTCCGATTGAGCTCCACCCAACACTCGAATAACTGACCAGTATGGCTAAGAGTCAAGAGTCAACAGAGTCCAGAGAAAAATCAAGAGCCCAAAAGTCAAGCGCCAGCAAGCCAAGAGTTTGAGTCCAGAGTTAAGAGAGTTCAGCCCGAGTCAAGAGACCGACGGACACCCGTCCTCCACAGCTACACCGCCCTGTCCGCTCCATCCCCCGCCCAAATCCAAATGTCCATCCTCCGTGTGACCCCGGCGCTCAAAACTCCCAGCATGGGGCGACCACCCTCCCAACGGGTCTCGGCAGCACCCGAAACCGGCCAACCATCCGTCAATGCCCTCCCCACTGCCGAGCCAGCCAGGATGTGCATGAATCGTCCCCTCGACTGGCCCCGGGGCCCCCCGAATACTGGCCCAATCACCCGCCAATGTCTCTCCCATCGCCGAGCCGGGGGGGCACCCGTGCACCGATGTGTCCGGATGGGCCCCCGACTGCCCAGCCCAACGACCCCCACCGTGCACAGGAAAACGACTCTAGCACCCACACCACCGCCACCGTCCAAAATGCAAACGGGCTGCATCCTGTCTCCACCAATGTGCACCGAGCATGACCCAACCCCACACCGAATGCACACTCGACGCCATCCCGTCCGCCCACCGTGTCTCCGGAAGCCTCCGCCACGATGTGCCGCGGCCACCCCACAGACCTCCGCGCCCTCCACCATCAGGACAGCATTTCGTTCAATAAAACCGATCAACCGAATCTGCTTCTCTCATGTTATTTTGAATCGCGATAATTGCGAAACTCTACACACCCCATCCACCACCTTAAACATTCACTCCCTGCACCACCGGCACACCGTGGCTGCACTGTGTACCATCTACAAGATGCACTGCAGCAACTCGCTAAGGCTTCTTCGGCAGCACCTCCCAAACCCGCGACCTCTACCACCTAGAAGGACAAGGGCAGCAGGCGCATGGGAATAACACCAGCTTCAAGATCCCCTTCACATGCCATCCTGACTTGGAAATATACTCCCTACCTAACTGCACTGTGGGAGTACCTTCACCACACGGACTCCAGCGGTTCAAGAAGACGGCTCACCACCACCTTCTCAAGGGCAATTAGGGATGGGCAATAAATGCTGGCACTGTCAGCGAAGCCCACATCCCGTGAATGAATTTAAAAAAAGTTAATCATGTTCTTTATATTTAAGTTGAAGGCACAAAAATGGAAAACTCTCTCTTAGCCAATAACAATATTACTTAGCACGTGTTGGATCTTAAAAGTTCTAATCTTCCTCCGCTGTGACTTCCTCCACTGTGACTCAAACTTGTCAATTTTTCTGTCCAAAATCATTTAAATCTGAAAGTTACAATTGTCAACAACACTATCATTGTCACAAAATTAGCCCATATACACTCACTGTACCATTACTGCCATTTGGTACTGATTTAAATGCACTTATCTGCAGTGGACTCCCCCATTGAGAATAAGGTTGAGTCTGTTAGAAATAATTTCACTTAGGACTGTAGCAGACATCAAGGCAGAACACTTTTATCTCATCAGTTTGAAGTGAATTCCATGCAAGGTTTCAGAGGGGAAATGACATTGCTATAAACCACTGCATTACGCAATCGATTTCTGCAACTTTCTTTTTGATGTAGAGACATTAATCTTTATTCTAAACGCTTTTATTTCTGGTATGCTGCAGTGCAATCTCTATGTAAGGCCATTGGACGGTATCACTCAGCACAGGAATACATCAAGAGTATATCTAATGTTTGTTTCCTTTGTGAAAGAGAGCTGTAACCATTACATTAAGAGACAGAAATTGCTGGCGCAAACTGGGGGCAGGAAACAATCCTTATACCAGAACAGGTAGGCCTGAGGCTCAATCAATATCGGGGCTTGCATCTCATTTTAATAAGACCAGTGAGCTGCAGACACCTAATGCGCATCCCCAGGCAGCTCGTTGGCAAAGCAAGGGATAATGTTGGGCTGCTCCTCCTGGCTCCACACTAAGGTATGTAATTCTTTTTAAACTTTCCTTTTTGGTGGCGCTCTCCAGCAGTGCCTTTAAGGTCGCATGTAGACCACGGCATCCTGAACGGCGCAAACCCAACACCTGCTCTACTCAGGGCAAACAAATTTCGGTAATGAGTCCTAAAACAGGTGCTAGGTCCCTTATTAGCATATCCAAGGCGCCAAATGCCCGTTTTAGGCTGATGCCAGGAATGCCTCTACATCACCCGAACCAATATGGCAGCTGACATGTTTCCAACACTGTTCGGGTGCTGTTAGCCCCCTAAATTGGACCTCTGTGTCCACCACCTCCCCCCTCCTCCGTTTTCTGGCTGGAAAATGGGCATATGGTCCAATTTCTCCCCCTCAATCTCCACAGAAAGCACGTGAATCAAGCAGAGTGTTAGTGCAATGCCAAATACTAGATAAATACGGGAGATTTGTAGACTTGAGCTGATTGCGTGGTCACTACCGGGTCACTTCTGCAGGTGTAGGCAGAAGTAGTAAATCCTTTTCCACATACTGCTCTTCTGTCTATGGTTAAAGGAGTACCGTGAGAGCTACCCGCAGGATAACGTGAAGTAAAAGGCACCTGATGACCCCAATTTTAATATTTCTGAAAGGATATATCTAGCTGGGGTTGCCATCTGAGGAAAGAGGAGGCAGCATTCCTCATTTTTGCCAAGTGTGTGTTGGTTAGACAGTGACATGACATCATCGACTGGAGTCTAAAATAACAGATTTTCACCCATTTATTTTACTTGTAGCACAACCAATACGATTTTATCCATATTTATCTCTCTCGAAAGTCCATCTCAACCAGATATCACCTTTTTGCTATTTATATCTCCACCCTTAGTCTTTCTTCTTCTTAGCCTTGCTATCTTTGACTTCAAATGGAAGCACATTTCCTCCAATGCCAAAGCTGCCTTTGAGAAGCTCATTTTCCTGTTTCGTGCCAAACACTTCTTTTCTTCTCAGCAACTTTTGACTCTATATAAAGCTCTAGTCCATTTGAATACTGCTTCTATAGCTGGGGAGGCTCTTTAAACACCCCTCTTACACGCCTGGACAGGATACAAGGAAAGGTTTGTCATCTGGTGATGTTGCCTTTAGCCTCTCAGTGATGCCTTTCTCATCTGTCTCCATTTTATTGATATTACTATGGTCAATGCATTCAGTGTGTTCCCACTTAGCTGATTAGCTTCTCCAAGTTATCATAACTGATTAAAAATATGACAAATGAAGAACTATTCAATTCATTATTGACCCTGGCACATCTAAATAGAAATGTTGGAGGACAACTGCTGTCACAGGCTCCATTTTCACCAGGAAGTCAGGAATGGCATTTTGCCTTCTGCTGGAATATGATCTGTAGACAGTCTCCACCACAGCTTCTTTGGTAAAAAGTTAAAAAAAAAATTCTGTAGCATATCTCTTGATCTGAAAATAACATGGAAGAATTTCCTGGGGGGTTTGATGTGCGCTGTGGACTCAAGTTCAAGCACAGAATGACATAACCCGTCAACCTACTCATACATTTCACCACACAATTACTTCTCTTAAGCTGCTAAAGTCAGCACATGACATAATGTCCCTTCGTCATGCAAGGAACTAAAATAAACAATGCAGATCCAGCCTGAAAGAGAAATGGATTGCCAAAAAATTGTATTGATGTGAAGAAAGGACACAGAATCTTTACATTGAGGACCAAGCTGCATTAACGTACACATTGGCTGGGCCAGTTTAAAGGTCTCTTGTGTTATGAATATTTTTATGCTTGGTTGGGTTAAGTAAAGGAGTTGAGTAAGGATCTAATTCAGGAGGCAGTAAAGAGAATGTTGCAAGGATAAAGTTAAATGGAGAGATAGACTGGGACTGGATCAGTTTACTAAAAGTGAACTCTTAAATGCTATGCCCATTATCGAAAGCTAGCAACTAAACTGCACAGGGACTATTTTAATCGTTAGCCACGAGGCAGGACCAGACTCTAGAAAGCACAATATTTTATTAGCCCACACGTTACACCTCATTCAATAAAGATCTCATAAATGTTTCCCAATGCTAAGATACTATTTTACCATTTAATTCAAATGATGGTATCTCTGCTGCTCTCTCATAAAAAGGATCTAGGGTGAAATTTCTCCTTGTCAATAACTTTAGCTAAATAGTTTTTTTTCCTCTAAAATTATGAGCTGGAGGAATTTTACCAGTAACCCATTAGATGAAATGGGGGAGAAAATGTTATGGTTTCTTGTTCTGATAAAATGAAACATCCTCAAATTATAAAAAGTGGCTAATTATACATGCTTCTTTCATGATGCAGAGATGCCGGTGTTGGACTGGGGTGGACAAAAATGAGAAGTCGCACAACACCAGGTTATAGTCCAACAGTTTTATTTGAAATCACGAGCTTTCGGAGCGCTGCTCCTTCGTCAGGTAAAGTGACGAAGGAGCAGCGCTCCGAAAGCTCGTGATTTCAAATAAAACTGTTGGACTATAACCTGGTGTTGTGCGACTTCTCATGCTTCTTTCAGGTGGAGGTACATGATAAGATGTCAGACAGCAATAGCGGAAATGGGAAGGGGTGGTCAAGGTTGATATCTGTTACCAATAACAATTTAACCCCAAGTGCCTTTGTAAGGGAGTTCTATTGGTTTACACCACTCAATGTTGAGAGGTTGAACTAATTCACAAAATGGACACAGCTCCTGGAGGATGACTACTTTGCTTCAAGGAAAGTTACTTCCACAATTTCAAGATGTTTTATGTAGGTGAGATCCATTCTCCTCACAAAAGTGATATGGTTCACATTAAGCCATACAATCTACTCCGCATTGTAAAGGGTGGTATATACAAAACTCTGGCCAAAACTTATACTTTTAGGGGCCAATAATGTGACGGCATCATCATATCATTCGGTGCAGAGAAATGTGGCTTTCAATTCATCTAATGGCTTAGCGCAGTGCAATTTACTACAAGAGCGCTCTTAAATGCCATGCCAATTATATACAGGGAGCAACTAAACTGCACAGAGACTATGCACAAAGCACACTAGCAGCCTGCAGACAAATTGTGTGCAGGGCTAATTAGGGCCATTAAAATATTTCAATAGGGGGCCTCCCAATAATGTAACTGCAGTGACTGAGCAGCACTGCAGCCACACAGTGTCTGTTTGAAATGGGAATTCAAGCAAAGGCCCTATTAAAAAAAAAAAATCACTCTGCCGGGTCCTTCTTCCCCTTTCCCAACTGCCTTTTCCCCTCCACTCTCCTCCCTTCCTGTTGCCAACCCCTCAGGAAAAACTGTGAGGGCTCTGCAGGCAGCCAGCAGCCCTTTACCTGCTACTGTTGCTCCAATATTCAGCCCCTAACACCTCTGGTGCTCCCAGCATGCCACGAGTACCAGGAGCACCAGGCAAATAAATAAATAAGCTGATCTCAGTTTATCAGGTGAAATCAGCTCATTTGTGCAGGCATGGTTTCTAGCAGATAGGCACCAGGACTGCTTCATCAGGCCCCTCGTATTGGTTCACACGCTTATTCAAAACTGCCTCATGTAATCATATATCCATCCTCGGTTCCTGATTCAAGATTCTGGCTAAGGTACTGAACGTAAAAGTTTAGGTTGGTCTTGTATACAAACTCGATTAAAGTATATTATTAGGTAGACTAAAGGGGAGCTTTGTCTCTGGCCTGTATGGTACCTGATTGGGGAGTGCTTGATGCACACACTGGCTGCCCAAAGTGAAAACATCTTCTATTTTTCAGCACTGATTTCCCTCACAAGGATGAAGGTTATGGAATTACGGGGGGAACAAAGCAAAAACTCATGAAGTTAGGGGAGAAATAGTTAGATTGACGAATAGCAAATAGTTTAATAATTAGATAGAACATATGAAACAGGATCATTCTAGCTGGACACTGGGGTAAATGGTACAATGGGGAGCACATATCAGGAATTTGAGAGTGGAGTCAGTGGAGCCAATTCGCAGCCCACACGATTTTCTGTCCATTCATTTTAAACCAGAAATTTTGGACCACCGCATATTGGGCATGCTGATTTTCCTATAAGACGTAGGAGCAGGAGTAGGTCATTTGGCCCCTCGAGCCTGCTCCGCCATTCAATAAGATCATGGCTGATCTGATCTTGGCCTCAACTCCACTTCCCTGCCCGCTCCCCATAACCCTTGACTCCCTTATCTTTCAAAAATCTGTCTATCTCCACCTTAAATATATTCAATGACCCAGCCTCCACAGCTCTCTGGGGAAGAGAATTCCAAAGATTCACGACTCTGAGAGAAGAAATTCCTCCTCATTTCCAATTTAAAAGGGTGCCCCCTTATTCTGAAATTATGCCCCCTAGTTCTAGATTCCCCCACAAGGGGAAACATCCTCTCTGCTTCTACCCTGTCAAGCCCCTTCAAAATCTTGTATGTTTCAATAAGATCCCCTCTCATTCTTCTAAACTCCAATGAGTATAGGCCCAGCCTGCTCAACCTTTCTTCATAAGACAACCCCTTCATCTCCAGAATCAACCTCGTGAACCTTCTCTGAACTGCCTCCAATGCAAGTATATCCTTCCTTAAATAAGGAGACCAAAACTGTATGCAATACTCCAGGTGTGTTCTCACCTGTTGTAACAGGACTTCCTTGCTTTTATACTCCATTCCCTTTGCAATAAAGGCCAACATTCTATTTGCCTTCCTAATTACTTGCTGTACCTGCATGCTAACTTTGTGTGATTCATGTACAAGGACCCCCGGATCCCTCTGTACCTCAGCATTTTGTAATCTCTCTCTATTTAAATAATAATTTGCATTTTTATTTTTCCTACCAAAGTGGATAACCTCACATTTTCCCACATTAAACTCCATCTGCCAGATTTTTGCCACTCATTTAACCTATCTATGTCCCTTTGGAGATTCTTTGCATCCTCCTCACAATTTGCTTTCCCACCTATCTTTGTATCATCAGCAAATTTGGCTACATTACACTCAGTCCCTTCATCCAAGTCATTAATATAGATTGTAAATAGTTGAGGCCCCAGCACTGATCCCTGCGGCATCCCACTAGTTACAGTTTGCCAACCTGAAAATTACCCATTTATCCCGACTCTCTGTTTTATGTCAGTTAGCCAATCCTCTAGCCATGCTAATATATTACCCCCAACCCCATGAGCTCTTATCTTGTGCAGTAACCTTTTATGTGGCACCTTATCGAATGCCTTCTGGAAATCCAAATACACGACATCTACTGGTACCCCTTTATCCACCCTACTCGTTACATCCTCAAAGAACTCCAGCAAATTTGTTAAACATGATTTCCCTTTCATAAAACCATGCTGACTCTGCTTGACTATATTATGATTTTCTAAATGTCCTGCTACCCATTCCTTATTGATGGATTCCAGCATTTTCCCAATGACAGATGTTAGGCTAACTGGTCGATAGTTGCCTGCTTTCTGTCTCCCTCCTTTCTTAAATAGGGGCATTACATTTGCGGTTTTCCAGTCTGCTGGGACCTCTCCAGAATCCAGGGAATTTTGGTAGATTATAACCAATGCATCCACTATCTCTGCAGCCACCTCTTTTAAGACTCTAGGATGCAGGCCATCAGGTCCAGGGGACTTGTCCACCTTTAGTCCTATTAGTTTGCCTACTACTTTCTCTCTAGTGATAGTGATTGTTTTAAGTTGCCCCCCTCCCCACCCCAATAGCCCCTTGATTATCCATTATTGGGATGCTTTTAGTGTCTTCCACCGTGAAGACCGATACAAAATATTTGTTCAAAGTCTCCGCCATTTCCCTGTTTCCCATTATTAATTCCCCAGACTCATCCTCTAGGGGACCAACATTTACTTTAGCTACTCTCTTCCTTTTTATATACCTGTGGAAGCTCTTACTGTCTGGTTTTTATATTTCTTGCTAGCTTACTCTCATAAGCTATCTTCTCTCTCTTTATCATTTTTTTAGTCGTCCTATGCTGGTTTTAAAAATTTCCCAATCCTCTGGCCTTTCACTATTCTTCGCAACATTGTATGCTTTTGTTTTCAATTTGATACCATCCTTTACTTCCTTAGTTAGCCACGGATGGTTCATCCTTCTCTTAAGAGTCTTTCTTTCTTACTGGAATATATCTTTGCTGAGAGTTATGAAATAGCTCCTTAAATGTTTGCCACTGCTTTTCTACAGTCTTACCCTGTAATATATTTTCCCAGTCCACTTTAACCAAGTCTGCCTTCATACCTTTGTAATTACCTTTGTTTAAGT
The DNA here is from genome assembly GCA_030390025.1 of Squalus acanthias. Lineage (NCBI taxonomy): Eukaryota > Metazoa > Chordata > Chondrichthyes > Squaliformes > Squalidae > Squalus > Squalus acanthias. The sequence goes on along the minus strand of CM059434.1, from coordinate 90,555,252 downwards.
TCAGGACACTAGTTTGAGACCTAGCTTTCTCACCCTCAAACTGAATTTGAAATTCTACCATGCTATGATCACTCTTCCCAAGAGGATCCTTCACTTCAAGATCATTAATTAATGTGTGTTCTCATTGAGCAGGAGTGGAGTCTCTGAAGATTTACCCTGTAGGATTTTACTGATGCATATTATCAAACCAATGACATTTGAAGTCACATTATATTGCTTTAAGATTTCAACTGAAAAAAAATAAAGAATTATATCTCAGCCCCTAATTTTGTTCATTAATTATAATTACAAAATGTTTTTAGAGAATTGTTTCCATTAGCTATGATACAGTTTTAAAGTCATTTCGGCACATCACCCTGGAAATTCCGTGGGGGATTTCCTGATCTCCCACCACAAGTTTGATGCGAGATCAGCTTAACCCCTCCCTCCTTCCCGAGACACAGCGTAAAAGGCCATTTTTAGCAGTTTCTCAGGGAGAGGGGCTCTGCTGTTTTCCCCGCTGAAGAATCCCTACAGAATTTCAGGACCTTCAAACTTATTCTTCAGACCATAGGCCATCATTTGCGGTGTCTGTGTTAGTTAGATTTTCACTGGCATGTCCAGGTTTTTAAATTGTTTGCGTGGCAAGTTGCTGAAAGTGCGAGCTGAGGGATAAAGGGCAACTGGGACCTGAGTGAACAGGACAACCAACTGTGTATTTTTTTTGAATTCGATTATGGGATGTGGGCATCGCTGGCAAGGCCAGCATTTATTGCCCATCCCTAATTGCCCTTGAGATGGTGGTGGTGAGCCGCCTTCTCGAACCGCTGCAGTCTGTGTGGTGAAGGTACTCCCACAGTGCTGTTAGGTAGGGAGTTCCAGGATTTTGACCCAGCGACGATGAAGGAACTGCGATATATTTCCAAGTCAGGATGATGTGCGACTTGGAGGGGAACTTGCAGGTGGCGGTGTTCCCATGCGCCGGCTGCCCTTGTCCTTCTAGGTGGAAGAGGTCGGGGGTTGCAGGTGGCGGTGTTCCCATGCGCCGGCTGCCCTTGTCCTTCTAGGTGGAAGAGGTCGGGGGTTTGGGAGGTGCTGTCGAAGAAGCCTTGGCCAGTTGCTGCAGTGTATCTTGTAGATGGTACACACTGCAGCCACGGTACACCAGTGGTGGAGGGAGTGAATGTTTAAGGTGGTGAATGGGGTGCCAATCAAGCAGGTTGCTTTATCCTGGATGGTGTCGAGCTTCTTGAGTGTTGTTGGAACAGCACTCATCCAGGCAAGTGGAGAGTATTTCATCACACTCTTTACTTGTACCTTGTAGATGGTGGAAAGGCGTTGGGGAGTCAGAAGGTGAGACACTCACCGCAGAATACCTAGCCTCTGACCTGCTCTTGTTGCCACAGTATTTATGTGGCTGGTCCAGTTAAGTTTCTGGTCAATTGTGACCCCCAGGATGTTGATGGTGGGGGATTCTGTGATGGTAATGCCGTTGAATGTCAAGGGGTAGTGGTTAGATCTTGTTGGAGATAATCATTGCCTGGCACTTCTGTGGCGCGAATGTTACCTGCCACTTACCAACCCAAGCCTGAAAGTCGTCCAGGTCTTGTTGCATGCGGGCATGGACTGCTTCATTATCTGAGGAGTTGTGAATGGCACTGAACACTGAGCATTCATCAGCTAACATCCCCATTTCTGACATTATGTTGGAGGGAAGGTCATTGATGAAGCAGCTGAAGATGGTTGGGCCTAGGACACTTTCCTGAGGAACTCCTGCAGCGATGTCCTGGGGCTGTGATGATTGACCTTCAACCACCACAACCATCTTCCTTTGTGCTAGGTATGACTCCAGCCAGTGGAGCGTTTTTCCCGATTCCCATTGACTTCAGTTTTACTAGGGCTCCTTGATGTCACACTTGGTCAAATGCTGCCTTGATGTCAAGGGCAGTCACTCACACCTCACCTCTGGAATTCAGCTCCTTTGTCCATGTTTGGACCAAGGCTGTAATGAGGCCCGGAGCCGAGTGTTCTTGGCGGAACCCAAACTGGGCATCAGTGAGCAGGTTATTGGTGAATAAGTGCCGCTTGATAGCACTGTTGTTGACACCTTCCATCACTTTTCTGATGATTGCGAGTAGACTGATGGGGTGGTAATTGGCTGGATTGGATTTGTCCAGCTTTTTGTGGACAGGACATACCTGGGCAATTTTCCACATTGTCGGATAGATGCCAGTGTTGTAGCTGTACTGGAACAGTTTGGCTAAAGGTGTGGCTAGTTCTGGAGTACAAGTCTTCAGCACGACAGCCGGGACTTTGTCAGGGCCCATAGCCTTTGCTATATCCAGTGCGCTCAGCTGTTTCCTGAATTCACGTGGAGTGAATCGAATTGGCAGAAGACTAGCTTCTGTGATGGTGGGGACCTCAGGAGTAGGCCGATATGGATCATCCACTCGGCACTTCTGGCTGAAGATGGTTGCAAACGCTTCAGCCTTGTCTTTTGCACTCACATGCTGGGCTCCACCATCTTTGAGGATATGGATATTCATGGAGCCTCCTCCTCCCGTTAGTTGTTCAATGGTCCACCACCATTCACAACTGGATGTGGCAGGACTGCAGAGCTTTGATCTGATCCGTTGATTGTGGGATCGCTTAGCCCTGTCTATAGCATGCTGCTTCCGCTTTTTAGCATGCATGTAGTCCTGTGTTGCAGCTTCCCCAGGTTGGCACCTCATTTGTAGGTAAGCCTGGTGCTGCTCCTAGCATGCCTGGAAGAGTGCAGCTCCAAGAATATTCAAAAAGCTCGACACCATCCAGGACAAACCAGCCCACTTGATTGGGACCCCATCCACCACCTTAAATATTCACTCCCTCCACCACCGGCGTACCATGGCTGTAGTGTGTACCATCTACAAGATGCACTGCAGCAACTCGCCAAGGCTTCTTCGGCGGCACCTCCCAAACCCACAACCTCTTCCACCTAGAAGGACAAGGGCAGCAGGCGCATGGGAACACCACCACCTCCAAGTTCCCCTGCAAGTCACACACCATCCTGACTTACAAGTATATCACTGAGTCTTCATCGTCGCTGGATCAAAATCCTGGAACTCCCTACCTAACAGCACTGTGGGAGTACCTTCACCACTTGGACTGCAGCGGTTTAAGGCGGCGGCTCACCACCACCTTCTCGAGCAATTAAGGATGGGCAATAAATGCTGGCCTTGCCAACGATGCCCACATCCCATAAACAAATTTTTAGAAAATGCTCTTCTACACTCCTTATTGAAGCAGGGTTTGTCCCCTGGCTTGATGGTAATGGTAGAGTGAGGGATATGCCGGGCCATGAGGTTACAGATTGTGGTGGAATACAATTCTGCTGCTGCTGATGGCCCACAGCGCCTCATGGATGCCCAGTTTTGAGCTGCTAGATCTGTTCTGAATCTATCCCATTTAGCACGGTGGTAGTGCCACACAACGCGATGGAGGGTGTCCTCAGTGTGAAGACCGGACTTCATCTCCACAATGATTGTGCGGTCATCACTGCTACCTATACTGTCATTGACAGATGCATCTGTGACAGGTAGATTGGTGAAGATGAGGTCAAAAAGGTTTTTCCCACTCGTGTTGGTTCTCTCACCACCTGTCGCAGGCCCAGACTGGCAGCTATGTCCTTCAGGACTCGGCCAGCTCCGTCAGTAGTGGTGCTACCGAGACATTCTTGATGACGGACATTGAAGTCCCCCACCCAGAGTACATTTTGTGCCCTTGCTACTCGGAGTGCTTCTTCATGGAGGAGTATCTCCTTAACCAGATTGAAGGACTGTGAAATAAACAGCGCAAGGACTGATAAAGAAGTGTAAATTAGAGTGGGTGAATTCAATGTCAAATCAGGTACAGAAAGAGACATTTTAAAAAAAGAGGGAAAGAAAGATTGGATTGAGAGAGAAAAGAAATAACTGAAGGAATGAGACGCCACACTTGTAATAGTTAATTTTCAGTGCCAGTAAGGTTGATTGGCAGTAATTAACATTTATCACATCGTTAAAAGGGTACTTAGAAGTTAATTGACGAGTTTAGTTCGTATCTACCGCACAATACAACAACTTCACGCCATTCAATACATTTCAGTGGTGAGTCAGATAGCTAATGGCAGAGTGGCGCAGCTCAGACAGCAACTTTTGGATATCCGCATTTAACATCTGCCCTTGCTTGAAGTTGCTGTACCATTTGTGCATAAATAACGGCGAGCGCCATTATCCTCACTGTTACTTTGACAGCAAATTCTGGGCCATTTTCTTAGGTTTAGATCCAATACTAATTGGGAACTCATAGATCTTCTCTCAAACTATAATGTTCTCTCAATCTATAAATATCAAACAAAGATGATATTAATGCGCGAGTACTGATGTTATCCTTAGGTTATATGGTGAATTAGGAATTGTTTTCTGATCCCATTGATTTATTTAACTCTATTTTATGAAATCCTCCACTAAAACATTTACAGAAAATAATTTTTGCAGCAAAAAAATATTTTCAACGTTGCAAAGTGCATTCAGCACTCAAAGAGTCAAACCTCTTACAGTGTCTTCAGAATTGGCCAGTTCTCTGCTGCACTTTCTGGCATTTCATTTTGATTTCTCATGCATATACAGCATTTTATTCCCTCGGGGCTTCCATTCCAATGCACAAACGCCCACGATCTCCATTCCAGAGCCCTGCAGACTGCACAACGATCGGAACAAAGGGTCACTACAAAATGACAAAATGAAATGAGGCATCTGCCAACCTAAATGGAGGCGACTTGCAGTAGAGGGGTTTCCACTATTTTCTATGTGCTCTCTGCTACTCCGGGGCAGGATCTGTGCAAATTAACAATCCGAGAAACATCTTCCACAGCATATTAACATCGGCAGCATGCTAATATCAAAATTCAGTGAGCATGTTTTATTTTCACTAAGGATGCAGCAATTTCAATTTTTCTGAACAAATATCATTCTCGCAATATCTTTCAGTACTTTAATGATCAAAAACAAAAATATTTTCCAATTTTTGCAGCATGTTCCCCCCCCCCCCCTTTCTTACCTGTAGCTAGTTATTGTTTCTTTCTGGTTATGAATGGGCACTACTACATCCTAAACACCACAGATGCACCCTAAGGAACTAGGTACTGCAATTGGTTGAGACAGCTGCCACAGACATTTGGCCCATTTTAATATTTTTATGTACAGCGCTGTAATTAGTGCAGGCTTCCCCAAGATTACAACGATGACTGAAAATGGCATTTAATATTGCTTTCCACCACGGTCATGCTATAATGTGACTTCTGGCACAAAATGTTATTGGAGCTGCCATTTTCAATCCAATGCCAAGGAGAAATAGCTAAAGATATGGGTGTACCCTACTGGGTTTACTTTGCATGTCCCAAACAATAAAGTGTGAAGTGCAGATACAATACAAGCATTTTTAGGAAGAGGAAAAAGCCATTTAAACCTATTTAATTTCTCACCATATCCCTCAACCCTTTTACTTTCTCGAACCGCAGTTAGTTATCTTTTGAACTCATCTATACTATTCAAAGTATTTGCGAACTATTCTGTTCTAGTACTAGAGAGCAAAACAAATAGGTTACCAGCTGCATAGAAAAGGCACAGCCATTGAGCAAGAGGAAGCACTTCTGCCTGAAAAATTCCTGTCCAAACAGTACTACCAGAATGACATTTCCATATGCATATGTGTTGAAAAAAAGATATGCCAACATTACGCCCCATTCTATTTTGTGAATTTGCAGACTAGCTAAATCATCCTTTGCAGATAACTTCCAGTTGTATTTTCTGTAACAAGAATTTATGCTTGTGCGGATGACCACTCCATGAACCTCTGCTGAATAGAGTCTATTTTAGGATACTTCTAGAAACCTCTACTGCATGTCTAGCTTTGGAATTCCTCTGAACTGCTGTCCATTTTCTGGCGGTTTTGAGGCAGTAATGCCAACCATCTCAAAACTGCTAGACTAAAATTGTACCAGAATTATCTGCCCAGACCACTTTAGGGTCTGCTGGGAGCCCATACAGACCCATTTAAATGGGGTCATGTGGGCAAGGCGGACCCCCAACCTATTTTCCCCAATTTCTGCCCCAAACTCACCCCAACTTATTACCGCCACCGAATAAGTTGTGGTATGAGCGCGGAGGTAAACCTGAGGCGAATACTGCTCTGAGGAGGTCATTTTGCTTGTTGCAACTGTTACATTGCCTGCCTGCATATTGAACTGTTTGGTACTTTGAAGATTCTGTCACAACTTTTCCAGTTATTTCCCAATGGGAATCCCTCTATTTCTATGTTATGAAAAGGAGGAGGTTGGGGATATGGAAGAGGCCAAATTGGAGGAACTTAGAATGGGACATCACAGTGTGATCAAGCAGACCATACGCATTCTTAAGTCTCGTTTTAGGTGCCGGAATAAATATGGTGCAGCCGCGAAATACAGTTGAGTGAGAGTCTCCAGAATCAATGCTGCGTACTACACAATATCAAGAAGAAGAAAGGCTTGCTGCTCTGGAAACTGAAGGCGATGATGATTCGGACTGGCGGTTGCACAGGAAGGAGTGGATGTGGAATGAAACAGCCAGCAGCCAGAGAAAGGTGGACACAACAGTGCTTTCAATGAATAAAAGTTGACACACCAAATAAAATCACTTCACACCTGCCTGCACTCACTCATCACAAAATACTTTACTGTCAAAGGTTTTGGCCTATTTCTTTCATAAGACACAAGCCTACCTTTCACCTACCATCATCCAGGTACAAAAATTAAACAAGCATATACAAAAATGAATTTCGAACATTCACTGTCCATAACTACTTCTTACCACGGTGTCTCCCTTTTATGCCAGTAACTTGATGTAGCTCCTAATCTACTAGTCCTACAAAGGAGTCCCCGAGTCAGATGAAGTTAAGTGGTGGGTAGCTGGAAAGGTTCTCCTGGAGCCTTAGGAGGTCCGAGATGACTCTAATCTTAGTGAAGTTGCTGTCCCAGAGAAACCAGTTTCCAGCAGCCTTTCTTTTGTAGTGGCGAGGCATGTCAGGCGCCATGGCTGAGGCTCCCTGATGTACAGGCATTAGAGGGAAATTTAAGGAAGCAAACTCATTGCCACTCTCCAGAGAGACAGTGAAATCTATGACCACTGGGACTGGGCACAGACTCTAAAGTAGCATTAGCTTGTGTCATCATAGGCTTGTGTTTTATAACTGCGATGTGATGGTGAGTTATCTAAATTTATTTTTAATTTAATGCCTTGCAGGAAAGCTAATAATGTATTGATGATGACTGTTCATAAGAAGGGAAGAATAGCAACTTTTGGTAAGGTACACCAGTTTGAACCATATTCAGAAGACCAGTTACAGTATAAGGAGCATTTAGGTTACAATTTTGAAGGTAACAAAGTTAATAATGAAATGAAAGAGAGCCATGTTCCTTAGCATTTATGGTAGTATGGTACAGGACTGATTCAGCAATCCTGACAATCCCAACAGAGACCATTGTACGAGCTCCAACTTTTGTGGCAGCAGAATAATGAGCTGGCTTTGCAGTTTGCATGGAAACCAGCTTGTGGGCAGCACTTAAACACATTCCCCACGTAGACGGAGTCATGCATAGGGAAAGTTATGAAGGGGGCCCTGGAAAATATTGCAAACAAGTAGCCCATAAAGGGCTGCTGCTCAAAATTCAAGTGATATGGCCACTTCAAGGCAAATATCTGCATATCTATGTATTATTAAAATTGGTATGTCCTGTCACTTGTAAACACTTACAATGGACTTTTCAATGTTAATTGTTTCCACACCTGTTACATTTTAATTGCCTAGAATGTCTATAGATGGTGCTATAGTAGGGTTTTTCCATTTAGAGCACCTAGTCTTGGTCATCTTTATGACCATTGGTTATCTGCAGTTCCCCTAATAAAAATTCGTAGTTTGCGTCTGCAAGCTGTTGCAGGGCCTGACCATCAGACGGCGTTGTGGAGTAGATTTGTTAAGCATTATTTGAAAATTTTTGAACCACCATTTTTTTCTGTAACTGAAAATTTTACTGTTCAAAATAAGCAATTAAACAAAATAATATATTTTTGAATGCCTTTACTAATATTTTTATTTGAAAGCATGTCTGCCTCAAAAGCCTGGACTTTGAGTGAATATTTTTACCTCACAACAATTAAGAGAGTGCTTTTAATCACATCTATGCAGTCTGAGCATAGAATCATAGAATGGTTCCAGCATAGAAGGAGGCCATTCAGCCTGTCGAGCCCGTGCCAGCTCTCTGCAAGAGCACTTCAGCTAGTCCCACTCCCCTGCCCTTTCCCACTAGCCCTGCAAATTTTTTTCCTTCAGGTACTTATCCAATTCCCTTTTGAAAGCCACGATTGAATCTGCCTCCACCACCCTTTCAGGCAGTGCATTCCAGATCCTAACTGCATAAAAAAGTTTTTCCTGAGGTCATAAGAACATAAGAAATAGGAGCAGGAGTAGGCCAATCGGCCCTTCGAGCCTGCTCCGCCATTCAATAAGATCATGGCTGATCTGATCCTCACCTCAAATCTAAAGAACACAAGAAGTAGGAGCAGGACCCGGCCACTCAGCCCCTGGGCCCGCTACGCCACCCACAGGGCCTCGACCAATCCGAACTCAGCCTCATGTCCAATTTCCTGCTCGCTCCCCGTAACCCCTAATTCCCTTTACTTCTAGGAAACTGTCTATTTCTGTTTTAAATTTATTTAATGATGTAGCTTCCACAGCTTCCTGGGGCAGCAAATTCCACAGACCTACTACCCTCTGAGTGAAGAAGTTTCTCCTCATCTCAGTTTTGAAAGAGCAGCCCCTTATTCTAAGATTATGCCCCCTAGTTCTAGTTTCACCCATCCTTGGGAACATCCTTACCGCATCCACCCGATCAAGCCCCTTCACAATCTTATATGTTTCAATAAGATCGCCTCTCATTCTTCTGAACTCCAATGAGTAGAGTCCCAATCTACTCAACCTCTCCTCGTATGTCCACCCCCTCATCCCGGGGATTAACCGAGTGAACCTTCTTTGTACTGCCTCGAGAGCAAGTATGTCTTTTCTTAAGTATGGACACCAAAACTGTATGCAGTATTCCAGATGCGGTCTCACCAATACCTTATATAACTGCAGCAATACCTCCCTGTTTTTATAATCTATCCCCCTAGCAATAAAAGCCAACATTCCATTGGCCTTCTTGATCACCTGCTGCACCTGCATACTAACTTTTTGATTTTCTTGCACTAGGACCCCCAGATCCCTTTGTACTGCAGTACTTTCCAGTTTCTCGCCATTAAGATAATAACTCGCCTTTAGTTTTTCTGTCAATCACCTTAAATCTGTGTCCTCTGGTTCTCGACCCTTCCACCAATGGGAACAGTTTCTCTCCATCTACTCTGTCTGGACCCCTCATGATTTTGAACACCTCTATCAAATCTCCTCTCAACCTTCTTTGCTCTAAGGAGAACAACCCCAGCTTCTCCAGTCTATCCACGTAACTGAAGCCCCTCATCCCTGGAACCATTCTTGTAAATCTTTTCTGCACCCGCTCTAAGGCATTCACATCCTTCCTAAAGTGCGGTGCCCAGAATTGAACACAATATTCCAGTTGAGGCCGAACCAGTGTTTTATAAAGGTTCATCATAACTTCTTTGCTTTTGTACTCTATTTGCATGTGCAGTTTACATAATTTCCCGGCATGCAACCTTTGAATTTACGGGAATTGAAGTGTAGAAAGATGTGTCCCCTCATTGAGGATTTGAGATTCTTTGTTTTACACTGCGAAAATTACATAGTTTACAACTCAGAAACAGGCCATTCTGCCTGTAAAATGCAGATTCCATAGTAATACAATTCATATGCTAAAACAAGTATAAATGATTTACTATACAAAAGATTCTACAAAAAAGATTTGCTTAGTATAAAATTCACATCAAGAGACAATACATGTAGTAAACTTTTTCATTTAACAAGCTGTATCCGCAAATTGAACAGATTAATAGTTTCCAAATCTGGGAGGCCCCGGAAGATGTTCCTCATTGACTGCAGCTGTCAGCTTTCTTGTCCTGGGGGGTACACAATGAACTAGGCTAACTACCCCTCTATTTAAGGGCTGAAACTACAGCCTACGTGACTCTGAACACATCTGTCAGCCACATCATTATACCAAGGAAAATTTAAAGAACAAACGATTCCACCTGGTAAAGTTAATGAACTGACAAAGGTCTATCTATCTACCTATCTATCTAAGGAGTGAATCCTTTCGCTTGATCGTTCATCAACTAGTACATTCCTTCCACCTTCAGCCTTGTAGATTTGTGTTGCAACGTACAGTTCTGCAATATATACTCTTCTCACATTTAAATGTGCTTCAGGATCTAATTGCAACTATAATGCTCCTAAACTAATAGCTGAACCATATGGTTTCTCAGTTAATTAGACAGCAATGCAAAGTTTACATATATATGCACAAAACATTTCTTCTTGTGAAGGGAATGTCAGTCTGTCACTGCACCGACCCATGATGGCACCTAGCTATCATAAAGTTATCACAGATCTCCTATATCCCTGCGAAGCTGGGAAGATTGATAAGCCGGCGAGTAGCCATACTGTCTCATATGCACTCAGGGTCTAAATATTCAGAAGGCCTTTGTATGTTTGTCAAAAGATCATTGACACCAAAAAGGGTAGTTAAACTGTTGGTGCTCTAAAGGTCAGATTTAATTTTTTTTTTAAATCAGTGGTTTACGTGAGATTTTTAATTCAGAATCCAATAACCTCTATCTTAGACAGGTCTGTATATTATACAAAGCAGACTTGTTGTGTTACTAAAATTTCACTTTAAAATCTTACTTAATAACAGTAACAGCTGTCCTTATGCGATAAGCAGCACATGGGAACAGTAATGGCTCTATCATGGGTTCTTTGTCATTTTTTAATTTGTTCATGGGATGTGGGTGTCGCTGGCAAGGCCAGCATTTATTGCCCATCCCTAATTGCCCTTGAGAAGGTGGTGAGCTGCCTTCTTGAACCGCTGCTGTCCTTGTTGTGAAGGTACACCCACAGTGCTGTTAGGGAGTTCCAGGATTTTGACCCAGCGACGATGAAGGAACGGCGATATACTTCCTAGTCAGGTTATTGTGTGACTTGGAGGGGAACTTGGAGGTGGTGGTGTTCCCATGCGCCTGCTGCCCTTGTCATTCTAGGTGGCAGAGGTCAGGGGTTTGGGAGGTGCTGTCGAAGAAGCCTTGGCGAGTTGCTGCAGTGCATTTTGTAGATGGTACACACTGCAGCCACGGTACGCCGGTGGTGGAAGGAGTGAATGTTTAAGCTGGTGGATGGGGTGCCAATCAAGCGGGCTGTTTTGTCCTGGATGGTGTCAAGCTTCTAGAGTGTTGTTGGAACAGCACTCATCCAGGCAAGTGGAGAGTATTCCATCACACTCCTGACTTGTGCCCTGTAGATGGAGGAAAGGCTTTGGGGAGTCAGGAGGTGAGCCACTCGCCGCAGAATACCTAGCCTCTGACCTGCTCTTGTTGCTACAGTATTTATGTGGCTGGTCCAGTTAAGTTTCTGGTCAATGGTGACCCCCAGGATGTTGATGGTGGGGGATTCTGCGATGGTAATGCCGTTGAATGTCACGGGGCGGTGGTTAGACTCTCGCTTGTTAGAGATAGTCATTGCCTGGCACTTGTGTGGCACAAATGTTACCTGACACTTATCAACCCAAGCCTGAACGTCTTCCAGGTCTTATTGCATGCGGGCATGGACTGCTTCATTATCTAAGGAGTTGTGAATGGCACTGAACACTGTGTAGTCATTAGCGAACATCCCCATTTCTGACCTTATGTTGGAGGGAAGGTCATTGATGAAGCAGCTGAAGATGGTTGGGCCTAGGACACTGCCCTGAGGAACTCCTGCAGCGATGTCCTGGGGCTGTGATGATTAACCTTCAACCACCACAACCATCTTCGTTTGTGCTAGGTATGACTTCAGCCAGTGGTGAGTTTCCCCCCCACCCGATTCCCATTGACTTCAGTTTTATTAGGGTTCCTTGATGGCACACTCGGTCAAATGCTGCCTTGATGTCAAGGGCAGTCACTCTCACCTCTGGAATTTAGCTCCATTGTCCAGGTTTAGACCAAGACTGTAATGAGGTCGGGAGCCGAGTGGTCTTGGCAGAACCCAAACTGGGCATCAGTGAGCAGGTTATTGGTGAGTAAGTGCTGCTTGATAGCACTGTCGATGACACCTTCCATTACTTTGCTGATAATTGAGAGTAGACTGATGGGGTGGTAATTGGCCGGATTGGATTTGTCCTGCTTTTTGTGGACAGGACATACTTGGGCAGTTTTCCACATTGTTGGATAGATGCCAGTGTTGTAGCTGTACTGAACAGCTTGGCTAGAGGCGTGGCTAGTTCTGGAGCACAAGTCTTCAGCACGATAGCCGGAATGTTTTCTGGGCCCATAGACTTGGCTGTATCCAGTGCGCTCAGCTGTTTCTTCATATCACATGGAGTGAATTGAATTGGCTGAAGATTGGCTTTTGTGATAGTGGGGACCTCGGGAGTAGGCCGATATGGATCATCCACTCGGCACTTCTGGCTGAATATGGTTGCAAATGCTTCAGCTTTGTCTTTTGCACTCAAGGGCTGGGCTCCACCATCATTGAGGATATGGATATTCATGGAGCCTCCTCCTCCCGTTAGTTGTTTAATGGTCCACCGCCATTCTCGACCGGATGTGGTAGGACTGCAGAGCTTTGATCTGATCCGTTGATTGTGGGATCGCTTAGTCCTGTCTATAGCATGTGGCTTCCGCTTTTTAGCATGCATGTAGTCCTGTGGTGCAGATTCGCCAGGTTGGCACCTCATTTTTAGATACGCCTGGTGCTGCTCCTGGCATGCTCTTCTACACTCTTTATTGAACCAGGGTTGGTCCCCTGGCTTGATGGTAATGGTAGAGTGAAGGATATGCCGGGCCATGAGGTTACAGATTGTGGTGGAATACAGTTCTGCTGCTGCTGATGGCCCACAGCGCCTCATGGAAGCCCAGTTTTGAGCTGCTAGATCTGTTCTGAATCTATCCCATTTAGCACGGTGGTAGTGCCACACAACACGAAGGAGGGTGTCCTCGGTTCATCTCCACAATGACTGTGCGGTGGTCACTGCCACCAATACTGTCATGGACAGATGCATCTGTGACAGGTAGACTGGTGAGGACGAAGTCAAGTAGGTTTTTCCCTAGTGTTGGTTCTCTCACCACCTGTCGCAGGCCCAGACTGGCAGCAATGTCCTTCAGGACTCGGCTAGCTCGGTCAGTAGTGGTGCTACCGAGCCACTCTTGTTGATGGACATTGAAGTCCTCCACCCAGAGTACATTCTGTGCCCTTGCTACTCTCAGTGCTTCTTCCAAGTGGCGTTCAACATGGAGGAGTACTGATTCATGAGCTGACGGAGGCCGGTAGGTGGTAATCAGCAGGCGCTTTCCTTGCCCATGCTTGACCTGAAGCCATGAGACTTCATGGGGTCCGGAGTCAATGTTGAGGACTCCCAGCGCCACTCCTTCCTGACTGTATACCACTGTGCCACCACCTCTGGTGGTTCTGTCCTGCCGGTGGGACAGGACATACCCAGGGATGGTGATGGAGGAGTTTGGGACATTGGCTGATGGTTATAAAAGAAAACATTGTTTGTAGATAATTGATTTTTTTAAAGTCAATTATTGCTTTGGATTGTATTTATTGAAAAAAATCTTCACTGAACATAGAAGCATAGACATAGAAAAATAGGAGCAGGAGTAGGCCATTCGGCCCTTCGAGCCTGCTCCGCCATTCAATATGATCATGGCTGATCCTCTATCTCAATACCACATTCCCGCTCTCTCCCCATACCCCTTGATGCCTTTTGCGTCTAGAAATCTGTCTATCTCCTTCTTAAATATATTCAGTGACTTGGCCTCCACAGCCTTCTGTGGTGGAGAATTCCACAGGTTCACCACCCACTGAGTGAAGAAATTTCTCCTCATCTCAGCTCTAAATGTTCTATCCCGTATCCTGAGACTGTGACCCCTCGTTCTAGAGCCCCCAGCCAGGGGAAACATCCTCCCTGCATCCAGTCTGTCTAGCCCTGTCAGAATTTTATACGTTTCAATGAGATCCCCTCTCATTCTTCTAAACTCTAGTGAATACAGGCCTAGTCGACCCAATCTCTCCTCATACGACAGTCCTGCCATCCCAGGAATTAGTCTGGTGAACCTTCGCTGCACTCCCTCTTGGCAAGTATATCCTTTCTTAGGTAAGGAGACCAAAACTGCACAGTACTCCAGGTGTGGTCTCACCAAGGCCCTGTACAACTGTAGTAAGACATCCTTGCTCCTGTACTCAAATCCTCTTGCAATGAAGGCCAACATACCATTTGCCTTCCTAACTGCTTGCTGCACCGGCATGTTTGCTTTCAGTAACTGGTGTACAAGGACACCCAGGTCCCTCTGTACATCAGCATTTCCCAATCTATCACCATTTAAATAATACTCTGCCTTTGTTTTTCCTACCGAAGTGGATAACTTCACATTCATCCATTTTTAAGACTTAACAAAACCTGGAAACTGCATGAACGATAACCTTTGAATATTTTTTAATGGGGCAATTTTTGTTGGTTTATGGAAATTTATATTTATAACAGATTACACGGGGTGCACTTCAGAGCAGAGTGCTGGCAGGCAGGACTTCAGCCTTCGTATCCACCCCAGCCCCTCCGCATCCACCCCAGCCCCTCCGCATCCACCCCAGCCCCTCCGCATCCACCCCAGCCCTGACCCATTTGCCTGGGTCGGGGCTCATTGCATATACACGGCATGCTCCTAGCGGGATTCTCACCATTAACAGCAAGCCCACCTGTGCGAGCTAATGATTTCCATTGCTGCTGCAGCGGGACACTGTTGCAGCACCTGAAGTGGCAGCAAGGGACCTTAAAGGGGCAAAAGCCCCCTAAAGATCAGAAGGAAGGCTCCCACTAAGGCTTTAACAGTACGCAAGTGTCTGGAGCCAACTCGAGGCCATTACAAGACTTTCTCTCTCTTTGGGAGGAGGGGGGGACTGCACTAACTGTTTCGGGGGCTTACTGCTATCTTCCACACAAGGCAGCTCTGGGAAGCAGTGGTAACTTGGATGGAAAGGAGCGCAATCCACCAGGGACTTGGGCCTTTCTCCTCACTGCTGGGAATGCACATCAGGAAATTGCCCATCCCAGCCCATGAGGAAATCTCACCCCACCCCCCCAACCCCCTGCCAAGAAAGAATGGTCAAAAAAACTAACACTGAGACATGAATTGGAATCTATGGGCAAGTGGAAGATTGATCTGGCAGAAGCCCCTGTTTGATGGCTGGCAAAGTTGACACGTTGTTCATTGACATCCTTATGAAAACACCATCTCATTGCTTGTCTCTCTTAGTACCCTACAATAAATACCATCCATCTCTTTGGATTTGTCTATGTTTTGAGCCTTTGTTGCAGTCCAAAACTCCATCTCCATTTCCGACAATCTTTTGTCGAGTTATGGCGACAGATCAGAAAAACCCCAGCGGTAATTCTACTCCTTCATGTTTAGCATCTTCAGTCCATATCTTTGCCCCATTTTCTCTGGTTTTTTGACTATCTCTCCCTCAGTGATCTGATCTGCTTCTGCAGTGATGGCCAAAGCCTGTTGTTATTTGTTGATTATTGTAACTTCTTACCACTCTTGTTTCTGTTTCCCACCTTGATTGATCCAACATTCAGCATCGTATGGATTGCTCCCCTTCACCCCACCATTGGCAGGCTTGCATTCAGCTGCCTGAGCCCTATGTTCTAGAGTTTCCTCACCCCCCCCCATTCCTCCTTTAAGCCGCCCCCCCCCCCCACCCCCGCCTTGCTAAAATCTACCTCTTCAACAAAGCTTTTTGTCACGCCTCCTAATATTTCCAGCTTTGGCCTGGCATTAGTTTTTTTCTTAAGCCTCTGTAAAGCATCCAGAGACATTAAAGACAGTATATAAAATGTCTGCTACCATTGTCATCATCTTTGTTGTCAGCTCATATACAGGCAGGTTGACCATTACACGTGACAGATAACAATGTGATCTAAAAATATCAAAATGTCAAGACTGTACAAGCCGTTAAAGAAAAATTTTGTTATTGAAATATTTTGTGCAATGTGCTTTCAGTATCTACCTAACAATGACTGCACTTCATAAGAAATTCATTGGTTGCAAAATGTTTTGAGATCTAATAACAAAGTGATAAGGAGCTATATAAATGCAAACTTTTTCTCTTTCAGAGTTAAAGTCTATTATTAAACAGAAGGCTACCGCATTCTGAAAGAAACAGGCTTATGGACCAATACTCAAAATCCATATAGTTTGAAAGCATGACTTCAAAATGCATTAATGCAGGTTCATTTATTAATATAATGACTGTTGGTGCACTATTTAAAAGGAATGGCGAAGGTTTATTTATTGAATAATAATTGAAAAATTAAAATACTAATTACTTCACCTTAAGCTTTAAGAAGACAGGTTCAAAGCATCTATTTGCATAATTTAGTACCTTCAGTACCTCTGTAACACTTTAATAATCACAGTTGGGGTTTCTGGCAGCACTGAAGTCAGTGATGAGCTGTGGTAAATTATAGTTGATGCAAGGAACAGATCTGTGCAGAAGTGGAACTAATTCTGTATAAATAATTTAATGGCTGCGAGTACAACTTTACTGTAGCAGAAGAAAATGACTAGTAAGCATAGATCAGGGAGCAACATATTGCTTGATGGGCAAAGTACAAAACCATGCACAAGAAACAGTCCAGTGGGATAACAAGAGTTGCAAAAGGTTGCAAAGTCTCTTGCTTGAAGCACTTAAGTGTCTTCAGTAATGCCTAAGAGCTTTTTGGAAATAACTGGTACAACCTGAAAAACATGCAATCAGTGGGAAAAAAAAGCAAAATTACTTTGTCTTCTGTAACTTCAATACGATCTCTTCAGTCACTTCCAGGGAAGTCCTACCAACTGCCACTTCGAGGACTTCTTCCAAGTTTACACCAGCCACATCCAGTAGCTTATATATTTTAGTAAACCTCAGAATAGTAAGCCCAAGGGTATTCTATCTATAATTTAATATTTTCTTAGTATAACTACCTATAGCAAGATGAAGATATTTCCACTGGAAAGTGTACTTCTCTAGGAAAGATAAACCCAAATGATTGATTGTTAGATGTTGCCTTTCCTATTTCAGAACTGGATGAAGCAGGCTCCTCCCCGCCCCACCCCACTAGTCATATCCATGATATTTGGTGTTCTATGTTGTCTGGACAATCCAAGAGATTACTGGATTTTATTTATGACTCCATTGGCCATACCTCTTACAATACAGACTCTGTCTCCTCAATCAGCATCTGGTCTGCAAGTCCCAATGTAGAATTAGCTTCCTGCGATTCAGTTATGTCAAGCCAGGAAGCTTCTGGAGCAGGTTCCTCTGTTGAGGCAACCTACTTTGCTTGAGTTCTTTTAAAGTCTTTACCTCACATTTAAATTTACGTAATAGCACAAAGATAATCTTGGTACTGTAATTATAAAATGCTACAAGATGGCTCACGTGACTAGCTTTAGCTGTACCTTAGTTTTAGTTTCCCTTTGCTTCATTATTATGGCCCGGAATTTGTGGTCCGGATGACGACCATATTGCAGCGCTCACCATCATTCCACCTTTGAAACTGACCACAACTTCGGGATTTGGTGCATATGCAGGAGCATGCGGAAATCCTGAAGTTGCGGTCTGTCATTCACTGCTCTGACACAGGCTGTGCTTTGCCCCCACTCCCACAGAGCCGGCAATCAGTGAAATCACTTCAATCAGTGAAACTGCCGAAAACATCGGCTCTTCCGCAGTAATTATGCTGTTAAATTTCCGACTAAGAGTTAGACCCAAAGGGATTAGGAGTAACTGGAATGTTAACAGCGTATTGACTGCTAAACAACGGTTATGGGCCTGAAAAACTAATTTTAATTTTGTGCAGTGTGAAATTTATCCATTTTAATAAAAATTAAAATTAAGAAACTTAAAAAAAAAATGTAAGAACTTACCCACTTCTTTGTTTGCTGTGTGAGAATTCTGGGTTTTGATTGGTTGCTTAGACAGCTTGCTAACGTCACAGCAGCTCGCACAGGGGGATCCCCACTAAACACCGTTGATTTGAATTGAACGCTGGAAAACCCAAACTTCTCAACACAGAGATCGCGAGATCTTTGTGCAAAACGTACTTCGGGGCCAGCGACAAATGCCTTCACTTCACCGCTGACTGCAAATTCCGGGCCATGGAGTTTGCAGCAACAGCATAAACTGGGGTCTTGTGCAATACTCACGATCATCCAAAAAGCATTCTTATACACGATTAACTTCTTCAAACAGTTCTGAACACATGAATTGTATAAAATAATGTAATCCTGTGATAATCTAATGAATTCGGCAACATTCCGCAGATTATGTACATGTTAAGGGAATTGAATCACTTATGTAGACCAGAGGATTTTTAAGAACGTGTCTCAATGTGTGCAGATTCTGCACTTTTGGAAATCCTGCAAAAGTGTAGAACTTCTGCTTTGACAATTGTTGACCTTTTTTTGGAGAAATGAACAAAGCATGAAGAACAAAAAATGAAATCTTGAATCACCCACAAACAAAATTGGATACGGTGTTCTATGCATTGTCAGTATAACAATTCCTAGGACCTTGGAAGCACCCTACAGTGGAAAACATTCAAGGTTACTATAACCTTTATTATTTTAGTGGGATTGATTAAAACAGAGTCTGGAACTGGGGCAGTCAACTCGCAGATATCTATGATGATTTCCCTGTTCCATCTGAACCTCTGTGTACATTTGTCGTAGAGACCAGGGCAATTCATCCTTGGCATGTAGACACGTCGACCTGAATATATAGTTCCTCAAACGCTCCTCCTCCTCCGTAACTTCATCTCATGCTGCTCTTCAGGAGGGACCAATTGCTGAGACAATTCCAATCAAGATGATGTTGTAAAATAATACACAAGGAGACTCTGTGCAATTTCAAAATCTACTTTCTTGAAGTATTCCTCATTCGCGATGAAAAAAGCAGCTGTCTCCTGATTAAATTAGACCTGCTCATTAATAATTAGCTAAATTGCAACACAGTACAGGAAATGTTATCAGTCCAAAAAGACAGGGAGAGAGAGTTTGAACTTATGGAAGATTATGCCAAAACCCAGTTTTCTGACTAATCTCTGTGGCGAGAAGATGTTGTCATTTTTAGGAGTATCTACTTCCCCTTTGAGACGGTCAGTTAGCAGAGAAAGGAATACCAAGACTATCTCTGTGAGCTTGTAAATGGAACCGAGAATTGTTGTGCCATTCTGTTCATTAATAAATCATTTGAAAATCATTTAAGAAAAGTCTGAGTCTAGTTACATAACAATTCTAATTTCCTGTCTGTTGGAAAATAATCAGAGATCTCTGGCCCAGAAATTTCTGGAGCAGAGCATTTCGCAGCAACGCCTTGAATTTGATTTTTTTTCTTCACCCTTGTATTAGTTTTGTGGCACAAATTGCTGGAAATGCGAATTGATAATGGTGCAGCGAGGTCAACAGAGCATCTGGGACCTCCAGAATGTCAAGTCCAATGATCTATCTCCTTGAAATTTAAAGATAGGAGAAACAGGGAATGACGGAGAAGGAAATAGGGTGAATTGGAGTCAGATTAGATACAGAAAGAGGGGAAGAAAGATTGGATTAACATGGAGAAAAAAAAGAGACAGAAGGGAAAAGAAAGAAATAAAAAAAAATTAAATTTAAAAAACCTCTGGGAAATATTCATTTCCTGCGAGAGTGAGACTCCGTAGTTTCAACTGTTCCATTTCTGGGCCCGAAGGTTGAGTTTCATGTCAGGACCATAAATCATGTCATTAACAGGGTCCTTACGACATGAATTACCAGCCATAAATGGCTGCGGCGAGATTCATTCCTATTTATGCTGCAAATCCAGCAATTTCTTGACACTCATGGGGAGGTTGACAGCAAGTTCCAGTTTTTGCGATGCTATGGGCGGAGTCATGCAAATCATCTAACAATTTGTGGTGATTTACAACTCCTGGCGTATTGCCTCATTGCCACTTTTTTTTTGCCTTCTCTAGTCTCTCCACATAACTGAAGTCCTTCATACTTGGTACCAGTCTAATAAATCTCTTCTGCACCCTCTACGAGGCATTGACATCCTTCCTAGTGCGGTGCCCAGAATTGAACACAATATTCCAACTGAGGTCTAACCAGTGATTTATAAAGGTTTACCACAACTCCTTGCTTTTGTACACTATGCCTCTATTTATAAAGCCAAAGATCATATATGCTTAACAGCTTTATCAACAGAGGTATTAGAAAGGCTGGCTGTACTTAAAGTAGATAAATCAACAGGAGCAGATGGAATACATCCTAGGATGCTGAGAGAATTGAGGGCGGAAATCGCAGAGGTACTGGCCATAATATTTCAATCCTCCAAAGATACGGGGGTGGTGCCAGAGGACTGGAGAATTGTAAATGTTACACCAGTGTTCAAAAAATGGTGTAAAGATAAACCCAGCAACTATAGGCCAGTCAGTTTAACCTCGGTAGTGGGGAAGCTTTTAGAAACAGTAATCAGGGACAAAATTAACAGTCAGTTGGATAGATGTGGATTAATTAAGGAAAACCAGCATGAATTTGTTAAAGGCAAATCGTGTTTAACCAACTTGATCGAGTTTTTTGATGAGATAACAGAGAGGGTTGATGAGGGTGATGTGGTTGACATAGTGTACATGGATTTCCAAAAGGCGTTCGCCAAAGTGCCACATAATAGGCTTGCCAGCAAAGTTGAAGCCCATGGAATAAAAGGGACAGTGGCAGCATAGATACGAAATTGGCTAAGTGACAGGAAACAGAGAGTAGTGGTGAACGGTTGTTTTTCGGACTGGAGGAAGGTATACAGTGGTGTTCCCCAGGGGTCAGTACTAGGACCACTGCATTTCTTGATATATATTAATGACTTGGACTTGGGTGTACAGGGCACAATTTCAAAATTTGCAGATAATACAAAGCTTGGAAGTATAGTGAACAGTGAGGAGGAGAGTGATAGACTTCAGGAAGACATAGACAGGCTGGTGAAATGGGCGGACACGTGGCAGATGAAATTTAACGCAGAAAAATGCGAAGTGATACATTTTGGTAGAAAGAATGAGGAGCGGACATACAAACTAAATGGTACAATCCTAAAGCGGGTGCACGAACAGAGAGACCTAGGGGTATGTGTGCACAAATCATTGAAGGTGGCAGGGCAGGTTGAGAAAGCAGTTAAAAAGGCTTACGGGATCCTGGGCTTCATAAAGAGGTATAGAGTACAAAAGTGTGGCAATTATGATGAACCTGTATAAAACACTGGAGTACTGTGTCCAATTCTGGGCACCACACTTTAGGAAGGATGTGAAGGCCTTAGAGAAGGTGCAGAAAAGACTTACGAGAATGATTCCAGGAATGAGGGACTGCAGTTACGTTGATAGGCTGGAGAAGCTGGAATTGTTCTCCTTGGAGCAGAGAAGATCGAGAGGAGATTTGATAGAGGTGTTCAAAATCCTGAGGGGTCTGGACAGAGTAGATAGAGAGAAACCATTGGCAGAAGGGTCAAGAACCAGAGGACACAGATTTAAGGTGATTGGCAAAAGAACCAAAGACGACGTAAGAAAAAACTTTTTAACGTAGCGAGTGGTTAAGATCTGGAATGCACTGCCTGAAAGGGTGGTGGAGGCAGACTCAATCTTATCTTTCAAAAGGGAGTTGGATAAGTACCTGAAGGAAAAAAATTTGCAGGGCTATGGGGAAAGGGCAGTGGAGTGGGACTAGCTGAGAATCGGCATAGGCTCAACGGGCCGAATGGCCTTCTTCTGTGCTGTTGCCATTCTACGATTCTATGATTCTATAGGTCAGAGTTAGGCTAAAGGCCCAAATTCAAAGAAATACAATGCCTGGAATCAAGGTGGGTGGGGAAGATTAAGATAGTGCAGATTAAGGAAGAAACTTGGACCATATTGTGCTTTGGTATATACAAGCCTTTCATTCTTCTACTTGAAAACTGACTACTGCTGTGCATTACTGCACCATTCAAGCCTAGAATTTTCAAGTAAAGCTGGCTTGAACCCACCAGAATTTCACAATTAGCACCTCCGTACAGTAGTTGAGCTGCAGCAGTCCAAGGGTGTCCGCCTATGGCATGTGCTTTGGATGATGGCATACATACAAGAGCATCCATGTTTCTTAATTGAATTGCCTTACATTATCATTGTCAAACTCCTGTTACTTACCTTAGGAAAGCAGTGCCTTCAGCTACTTATGTTTTCAATTCCAACACCTTGCCCCAGGATCTCAATCTCCACCAATACTCATGCCCTTGAATCACACCGTATTTCAAGACCTCAGTTTCTTATATTTTGTCCGATAAACACACAAGTTGGTGCAGCTGCTTTGATTTCTCATTCTCTGGAACATTCCTGCGGGATATAACATTCAACATAAGAGGAGACCCTGGAGTGTAATTTCTGTAGCATGCTTGCTCCCATCAGGGGGCCCTCTAGTGTTTAATTAACAACATGCAAGTACAATCATAAGAACATAAGAACATAAGAAATAGGAGCAGGAGTAGGCCAATCGGCCCCTCGAGCCTGCTCCGCCATTCAATAAGATCATGGCTGATCTGATCCTAACCGCCAATCTACTATCTATCACAGAACCATCTCCTGCATCTAACAGAATTGCACACACGAAATAGGAGCAGAATCAGGCTACACGGTCCCTGGGCCCGCTCCACTACCCACAGGGCCATGACCGATCCGAACCTAGACTCATGTCCAAATTCCTGCCTGCTCCCCGTAACCCTTAATGCCCTTTACTTCTAGGAAACTGTCTATTTCTGTTTTAAATTTATTTAATGATGTAGCTTCTACAGCTTTTTGTGGCAGCATATTCCATGGACCTACCACCCTCTGAGTGAAGTAGTTCCTCCTCATCTCAGTTTTGAAAGAGCAGCCCCTTATTCTAAGACTATGTCCCCTAGTTCTAGTCTCACCCGTCATCGGGAACATCCTCCCCGCATCCACCCGATCCAACCCCTTCACAATCTTATATGTTTCAATAAGATCGCCTCTCATTCTTCTGAACTCCAATGAGTAGAGTCCCAATCTACCCAACCTCTCCTCATATGACCACCCCCTCATCCCCGGGATTAACCGAGTGAACCTTTTTTGCACTGCCTCGAGAGCAAGGATGTCTTTCCTTAAGTAAGGACACCAAAACTGTATGCAGTATTCCAGGTGCGGTCTCACCAATACCTTGTACAACTGAAGCAATACCTCCCTATTTTTATATTCTATCCCCCTAGCAATGAAAGCCAACATTCCATTTGCCTTCTTAATCACTTGCTGCACCTGCATACTAACCTTTTGAGTTTCGTGCACCAGGACCCCCAGATCCCTTTGCACTTCAGTACTCTCCAGTTTCTTGCCATTAAGATAATAAATTGCTCTAGGATTTTTCCTGCCAAAGTGCATCACCTCACACTTTCCAGTGTTGTATTCCATCTGCCAAATCTCTGCCCACTTACTTAGCCTGTCTATGTCCCCTTGCAGGTTTTTTATGTCCTCCTCACTCACTACTTTCCCTCCCATCTTAGTATCATCTGCAAATTTTGATATGTTACACTTGGTCCCTTCCTCCAAATCGTTAATATAGATTGTAAAGAGTTGGGGACCCAGCACTGACCCCTGTGGAACACCACTAGTTACTGATTGCCAGTCTGAGAATGAACCATTTATCCCAACTCTTTGCTTTCTGTTAGATAGCCAATCCTCTATCCATGCCAGAATATTACCCCCAATCCCGTGATACTTTACCTTAAGCAATAATCTTTTGTGTGGCACCTTGTCAAATGCCTTTTGGAAGTCTAAATACACTACGTCCACTGGTTCCCCTTTATCCACTCTATATGTTACTTCCTCAAAGAACTCCAGCAAATTTGTCAAACATGACTTCCCCTTCGTAAAACCATGCTGACTTTGTCCTATTAAATTATGATTATCCAAATGTCCTGTTACTGTTTCCTTAATAATGGACTCCAAAATTTTACCTACCACAGATGTTAGGCTAACCGGTCTATAGTTACCAGCCTTCTGTCTACTACCCTTTTTAAATAAGGGTGTTACATTAGCAGTTTTCCAGTCTGCCGGGACCTTAGCGGAATCCAGGGAGTTTTGAAAAATTATTACCAATGCATCTACAATCCCTACCGCCACTTCCTTCAAGACTCTAGGATGTAAGCCATCAGGTCCAGGTGATTTATCCGCCTTGAGTCCCATTATTTTACCGAGTACCACTTCCTTAGTGATTTTGATCGTGTTTAGCTCCTCTCCCCCTATAGCCCCCTGTTTTTCCAGTGTTGGGATATTCTTAGTGTCCTCTACTGTAAAGACTGATACAAAATATTCATTCAGTGTTTTTGCCATCTCCATATTTCCCACCATTAATTTCCCGGTCTCATCCTCTAAGGGACCAACATTTACTTTAGCCACCCTTTTTCTTTTTATATAACTATCACATCACTTTCCCCCTCAGAATTTCAAAGTGACAATAACCATCTCCAAGAATTAACCTGGTTAACAAGTAAAAAACATTAAGTAAAGAAATTCACAACTATGCCATATAATAAAGTGATAAAAAAGAGCACTCTCCCAGTAATACGCAGGAGAGATGGATTATACCAACACTAGAACCATCATGAAAATCACTACACTCATAACTATCTGCTAGTCCAAATGATTTGGAGGTGTCCTTGGCCTTTGAGGATATCTTCAAGTAGGTTTGATAATGGGTGAGCTAGGACTAATAAAAGGAATACTGGAGGGTAACTTCTTGGGTTTGATTACAACACTGTAGGGTTTCACAACTTTCTTCGGAGACAGTCCTGCAGAGTTCACACCAGAATGAGGAACACAAACAATGTCCTGGGAGGCAGTTGGTTTGTTACATATAGAAATAGGCGACAAATCTAAAGCTTTCTGAGGAGTTGTAACAGCTACTTCCGTAGTATCAATTATCATCTGCGGAATCTTCTTCATTCACTGTTGAAATAGCTATAGTGTGAGCTTGCTTAGGAAGCTTCTTACTCATAGGAATAGTTCCTGTGTTTTTTTATATTTCAGGATCATCAGGAACTCCTTCTCATTTTACTGTGGGTTTCCATGCATTCTTGACTTCTTTCAGCTGGATATTATCATTTACAGATATATTTACAATGATCTTCCACGGATCTCTCCTAATGTCCATGCTGGGACCTCCTCTACCACCTCGTGATTGCCTTCAAAATCTGCATAGGATGGTGTGAAGTTTAGGCCCTGGACAGTATTCACAAGGGGTCCAAAAGTCTTGTCCTTAGTTTAGTTTGGTTAATTTTGTCAAGAATAACATTGTTTATTTTTGGCAAACCATCTGGTTTCTGGATAAAGGCTGGTATGAACTGGAACCCAAGGAGAAATTCTGGGTCATATCACTTCCTGCTCCCTGAATCAAGCATTTTCCACTGCTTTTCTTTCAAGCCACATGCCAGGCTGTCATTGGGGTTTTCTTTGGTGCTGATCTTAGTGCTTTCACTTTCAGAAATGGTCTCCAAACTATTCTGTTCAGGTTCTAGTTTCTGATCCTCATTTTCTTCCATGTCTGCACACTTTTTAATGTCCAAGTCTTTATCCAGATTTGAGCCTGAACTGTCATTACCTTGTTCAGATTCAGGCACACTTCACTTGTAAGTTTATCTTCAAGTTTCATCTTGGATTGTTGAATACCAAACTTTTTAACAATGAAAGGGAAATCGTGTTTGACAAATTTACTAGAGTTCTTTGAGGATGTAACAAGCCGGGTGGATAAAGGGGAACCAGTAGATGTAGTGTATTTGGATTTCCAGAAGGCATTCGATAAGGTGCCGCATAAAAAGTTACTGCACAAGATAAGAGCTCACGGTGTTGGGGGTAATATATTAGATTGGATAGAGAATTGGCTAACTAACAGAAAACAGAGAGTCGGAATAAATGAGTCATTTTCAGGTTGGCAAACTAACTAGTGGGGTGCCACAGGGATCAGTGCTGGGGCCTCAACAATCTATATACAATTGTATCTATATACAATCTATGTTAATGACTTGGATGAAGGGACCGAGTGTACTGTTGCCAAATTTGCTGACGATACAAAGATAGGTGGGAAAGCAAGTTGTGAGGAGTACACAAAGAGTCTGCAAAGGGATCTAGATAGGTTAAATGAGTGAGTAAAAATTTGACAGATGGAGTATAATGTGGGAAAATGTGAGGTTATCGACTTTGGTAGGAAAAATAAAAAAGCAAAATATTATTTAAATAGAGAGAGACTACAGAATGCTGTGGTACAGAGGGATCTGGGTGTCCTCGTACATGAAACACAAAAAGTTAGCATGCAGGTACAGCAAGTAATTAGGAAGGCAAATGGAATGTTGGCCTTTATTGCAAGGGGGATGGAGTATAAAAGTAGGGAAGTCTTGCTACAACTGTACAGGGCATTGGAGAGACCACACCTGGAGTACTGCGTACAGTTTTGGTCTCCTTATTTAAGGAAGGATATACAGGAAACTCTTTGGTATCCGGCACCAACGGGACCGGGGTGGTGCCGGTTGAACAAAAATTCCGGATAACGGAGAGTTATATCTATCGAGGCTATTTTTAACAAACAAAAATAAAAAAATCAAGAAATGTGCAGTATACGGTATTTGGGTACTCACTTATAGAATGTTGTGTTAAATGGATGGTGGAAGATGCTTGATTAAGTACAGTACTGCCAGTTGAGGGTAATCCATAACTCTTTAATTACTTAACAGTAAAACAAAACTTATAAACGACTGTATACAGTACTGTAGTTGACTGTACACTTATTCCGAGTCATCTGGTTCATCAGGAATATCCGTGCCAGCTGGGTCATCAGGATCATGCAGTTCCACAGATTCCACAGATTCTTCAGGCACTTCCACTGCTTCGACTCTTTTGGAAGCTTTCTTAAACATGTTGCGGATGTCGGTTTGCTTAGTGGACTCTTGCCTTTTCTGTAGAAACGTGGAATGCAGAATATGGAGTTGCATAACTTCTTGGGCAGAGTAGCAAGTCTGCCTTTCAGCAAATTTGAGGATTGAAGAAAATCCTTCTGCAGCTTTAGCCCAAGAAATCTTGTTCTCTTCAGAAATATCATCCTCTTCACTTTCCATCTCACTTTCCTTTTCTTTCTTTGGATTCAAAACATTCTCAATTATTTCATCATCACTTAGCATATGCACAACACCAACTTCTCTATCTGCATCAACCCACTGCTCGATATCACTTTCACTGAGGTGACGTAGAGGGTTTGCTGGGCCTGCATTTTTCACCATGCCAGCCATTTCCATTATTGTACTCTTCTTGGGACGAACATTGAACCCATGAAATTCCTCCTCTGAAGAAGAACCTTCAGCAAACATTACAGAAGGCCACAATTTGCGCCAGGCTTGCCTCAGAGTGTGACCTTTCACAAAGTTCCAGGAACATGCAACATTATAGATGGCATCTTTAATATTGTATTCCTTCTGAAATGCGTGAATATTGTCATCTTGGCTTATCAGTTTACGTAGGAAGTCTTTCTTGTAATGACACTTCAGATTTTGGATAACGCCCTGGTCCATGGGTTGGATGAGAGAAGTTACATTTGGTGGCAAATAAATGGTGAAAATATTTCCCGAAACCAACTCGGATTCATGCGGATGGGCTCTGCAATTATCAAGCAATAAAATGCATTTGCTATCTTCAGGTTTCCCTATTTTACGGAAATGTTCCCTCACAGATGGAACAAAAATATGATGGAACCAATCGGAGAAGATTTCCTTATCCAGCCAAGCATTTTTTTGAGCTTTGTACTCAACAGGTAAGTGCCTCACATTTTTAAATGCACGGGGATTTTTATACTTCCCAATAACAAGAAGTTTAACCCAGTGTGATCCAGCAGCGTTCGCACATGTTAGCACGGTTACACGATCTTTATTTTTCTTGTAACCTGAAGCATTAGCCTCACTAGCCCCAGCAAGCGTTGATTCTGGCAAAAACCTCCAAACAAGCCAGTTTCATCGGCATTATATATCTGTGCTGGCGACAAATCATGTTGCTGCACAATCCGATTGAAATAATCGCAGTATTCTTCTGCGGCGTCGTGATCAGCTGATTTCTTCTCCCCGGAAATATCGAGTCATCATATCCCGTGCCGTAACTTGAAGCACGTTAGCCATCCCTCGGAGAAAGCACACTTGTCAGTGAGCTCCATCCTTTCGTAGAAATCCTTCGCTTTCTCGATTAGCATGGGTCCAGAAATTGGAACACCCTCTGAACGCTTAAGAGAAAACCATTCATAAAGCACGGTATCCAGCTCTTCAAGCTTAGGCTTACGAAGCGTACGCCGTTTCTCTACACTCTTACATGTCTCCGAGCTTGAATAAAACTTGAGCAGCTTATCCTTCTGCGATTTGATGTCGTAGATTGTTGACGAACCGATTTTGAATTCATTCATAATGTTGATACGCTTCTCTCTCCTTTCTAGTCGTTGGCATATCTCGATTTTCTGTTTTAAAGTTAAGACCACTCTCTTCCTTTTGTTTGGACCAGCTTTTGGGAATTCCATAATGCAAGATGGGGGAGATAATTCCCGATAAAGATGGAGAGACACACAGAACAATGGTGGCTAGGAAGAGACTACCAGCAGCATGGGAGACACACAGTAAAATGTTGTATCAGAAGAGACTACCAGCAGCGTGGGAGACACACAGTAAAATGGTGTATCAGAAGAGACTACCAGCAGCGTGGGAGACACCAGTAAATGGGCAAGAGACTACCAGCAGCGTGGGAGACACACAGTAAAATGGTGGATCAGAAGAGACTACCAGCAGCGCGGGAGACACACAGTAAAATGGCCGATCAGAAGAGACTCCCGGCAGCGCGGGAGAATCAGACTCCTGTTATTGCAGTGTTCGGACTTCCGACAGCGCCAGGAAGCTGAGTAGTGGCACTTTGGAGAACTACCCCCACTGACTAACTCGGCATTCGCGGGAGACTCGGACTCGGACTCGGCAACATTGCCAGTTATTTGAGAGGAGTTTTCGGAGTATGATTTTTGCCGGTTAATAGAGAATTCCAGATATTTAGGTGCCGGTTAAACGAGAGTTTCCTGTACTTTCATTGGAGGCATTGGAGGCAGTTCAGAGAAGGTTCACTAGGTTGATTCCCAAATTGAAGGGGTTGTCTTATGAGGAAAGGTTGAGCAGGTTGGGCCTATACTCATTGGAGTTTGGAAGAATAAGAGATGATCTTATTGAAACATATAAGATTCTGAGGGGGCTTGACAGGGTCGATGCAGGGAGGATGTTTCCCCTCGTGGGGGAATCTAGAACTAGGGGGCATAGTTTCAGAATAAGGGGTCGCCCATTTAAAACGGAGATGAGGAGGAATTTCTTCTCTCAGAGGGTCGTGAATCTTTGGAATTCTCTACCCCAGAGAGCTGTGGAGGCTGAGCCATTGAATATATTCAAATCGGAGATAGACAGATTTTTGAAAAACAGGGGAATCAAGGGTTATGGGGAGTGGGCAGGAAAGTGGAGTTCAGGCCAAGATCAGATCAGCCATGATCTTATTGAATGGTGGAGCAGGCTCGAGGGGCCGAATTTCCTACTCATAATCCTATTTCTTATGTTCTTATGAAAGAAAAATACTCTACAAAGTCTTGTAACAGCAAACATTTGTACTTCTACTTTAGTCAGATCATATTTGTGTAAACGCTGGAAAACTGTATCAAGTTTTTGCAGATGTTCTTCCTCTGATCTTCCAGTAACCAAGAGATCATCCAAGATGCACTGAGTTTCAGGGAGACCCGTTAAAATTATCTCCAGGGTTTTCTGAAATAAGGTTGGAGCTGATGCAATACCAAAATTCAGCCTTTTGTAACAATAAAGTCCTTGATATATATTTATCGTGGTCAAAATCTGATTTTCTTCAGCAAGCTCCAATTGCAAGCAAGCCTGGTTAAGATCTAATGTAGAAAATTGTTGGCTACCACTGTTGGTGAACAGCTCTTCAGCCTTGGGTAGAGGATATTCATGAACATCAACACTGGGGCTCACGCCTAGATGATAGTTACCATAAATTCTTATACTACCGTCAGGTTTTATTAAGGCACGATTGTGCTTGCCCATCCACTGTGGATTATACCCTCACACTCCACGCAATCTAATTCTGCAGATATCCTTCCTTTTGAAGCCCAGGGCTTAAATTTTTGGGGGCTTTGTCCCCACATTTACATTAATATGTACTTGAATACCCTTTACCGTACCAAGATCTGGATTGAACAAAGACTTGTATTCTTCCATGAGTACGTCCATGGGTCTTGGAATGGTGTTCATCTTAATACTGCCCAAGTTCAACTGTCGGCTATGAAGCCAGTCTCAGCCTATTAATGAGGGACCTTTGCTGTAACCACAATTACAGATATTTGTTTTATCTGATTTTTGTATTTCACTTGGACTTTTACTTCCCTGACGACTGGCATTGGGTGTCCAGAATAAATTTTCAGCAAAATGTAGGTTTTGTACAGGGCAACTTTACAGAATTTTTTTTCATATACTTTTGATGACATTACAGTTATCGCACCCCTGATGTCCAATTCAAATTCACATTTGACTCCTTCTATCCGGACAGGGATCACAATTTCATTTTGTCCCTTTCCTGTTATGAAATATACAGGAAAACACATTCCTTCTTCATCAGTATCAATGTATGGTATAGTTCCTTCCTCGGGTTCCTTGTCGGAAGCAATGTAATGAGCACTGGATTTTTGTCTTTTCTTCTGTTGATTCATCGCAACGCTATGATATGATTTGGGATCTTTTCCCTGTCTCCAATTTAGCAGTACACCAGATTCTGTGCAGTTATGGCATTTGACCTTCTTAAAAACATCGGTCTGGATGACGACTATTTTTTCCACACTTCCAACATGCACAAGCGACTCTGTTCACTCCAAATCTGTTGGACACTACGGCTCGCAACTCACTAACAAGCCTGGCAGCAGTCTCCACGCCAAGTGCTATTTCGAGAGCACTAGCAGACTTTGTCTTCTACCAACAGTTTCCTCTGCAGCGACGTTTCCTTCAAACCACATACAAAGTGCTCTCTTACTACGTCACCAAGAAACTCGCCAAGGTCACATGTTTAGGACAGTTTCTTCAGTTTGGCTATAAACTGAGGAAACATTTTCATCGGCCCTTTGCCTCCTCTTATTAAACAAATCGTTCTGCAATAATGAGTGGCTTTGAGCTCCGCTGTTCTTTGACCACTGGGACCAACTCTTTGTGTGTTTTGTCTTCAGGCTGGGCAAGAGTGATCAGATTCTTAGTCAAAGTGCAAGTTGCAGGTCCGCAGGTAGCAAGCAAAACTGCTTTTTTTTTTAGCATCCATTGTAAGTTCATTTGCCTCAAAATAAGAGGTGAAGCGATCTCTCATACTCTCCACACCTCCAGCACTAAATCTGATTTCTCTTGATTTCCATACTGAGGATCTATTTTACTTTCTTGCATTTTATTTCATAAAGTCAACCTCAACTACAGAGTAAAGTTTCAAAAAGATCATAAGCTGTGTTCAGTAACTTTATAGATTCTTGTTGAACTATTTGTGACACATTAGGGATTAGTTTGTACATAACTTGCCAAACTGATGGCAGAAATTTAAGGCTGATGTATGCATATACACAAAGCAATTACTCCAAAGCACAGGATTAAGTCATGTAATGATTTGCTGCAATATAGTCAATGAATTACTTCAGGTCTTAATCATAGAATAGTTAAACTTAACACCCAATGAGGAAAATGCCAAGCACATTTCATGGAAGGCTATCATGGTTCATCTGAAGTGCACAGAAGCTGGAAGGAACAGTCAGTACAAATTCAGAGATCATGTTTCATTATGAGGTGATAGCTAAGTTGGTAGTTGTGGGCTAATTATTGTATAGAAATTACTTACATTTTCAAAAGACATTTGATACATTTCCAAATGTGAGACTTTTAAGAAAATTAAGGTTCACAGCATTAGCAGCAAACTGGTTTGAAAATAGAAAGCAGGTGACAATAAATAGAAAAAGCTGGGAGGCGGTGACTATGAAGTTTTGCAAAGGATTGATCTGATTCACCTGCTGTTCACACTCCTTAAATAGAGGACATGCTTCTTGTGTATATAAAATATATATATAAAAATTTGCTGATAATACCAATATGTCACCAGGTGTTAAGTATAAGGAAGACTGATAATACTCAAAAGAATCTGGATCATTTAATCAGATGAGCTAAATAATGACAAAGGGAATTTAGTGTGGATTGCTGAAATGCAGTTTAAAAACATGGAACGTAGAAAATGTCACTTCAAGTGCATCTCTGGTGCCTGCCTGCCCATATCATCTGGAAATTCTGGCACCTTCCCATTGAGGGGCAGGAGATGTTGGCCCGACTTCGCTACATTACCCATGACTTACTGAGCAAGGGAGTCGATCTACCAAAATTACCAAAAAATATATATATCCAATGGGGGGAATTTTTCGGGAGGTCAGCGGGCGCGTTTGGTGTCGGGTTGGGTGGGAAAATTTTTTTTTGACAGCGGGTAGGGAATCCGCTGTCAAGCCACCACCACTCTAGTTTCTCAGATGTCGGGTCTGTCATCGCTGAACAGACCCGACACCAAGCGACAGGGGAGGCAATTTAGATGATTAAGAGATTGTTATGAGGCACTTAAATACTATTTTAAGCTTACCTTTCAATTTTATGAGTTCCCCCATGGATTACACGCTGCTCGGGGATCACGTCAGTGGATTCAGCATTGAATTATCTGATTACTCGACAGCTGCAAATGTGGTATAAAAGCTCCCATCTCATAGCTGTTCACTTTCCAAGCTCAGAAACTGTTACTTACTGCATTTGGAAGACAGATTGAGCTTTATGCAGGTTGCAAGTGTTTGGAGCAAACTCTCTATCCAATGTCACCTCATTGGAACAACCTCTCTCACCATTGACAGATTTGCTTCTATCATCTCACCTTCACCTGACATCTATTACATCAGAATGGGTACAGTTTACACTCTCTCACCTTGATCCTCAGAATCTGACCACGATCAGCCCCAACACCAGCAGAATCAGACACATCAGCAGCAACAACAACAGCAAAAGCGCCAACCTTCTCCTCAACCACCGCCTCAAGCACAGGGCAGAGGGCATCTGCGCAGGGCTGGACCGCGCCGGACGCGATACCCCCAACACAGGGTTTACAGGCAGAGGATGAGCTTCCTCAACATGACTGAGCAGCAGTGCTTCAGGAGGCTCAGGCTATCGCGCCAGGTCGTGGTGGACATTTGCAGATTTCTGGAGCAAGAGCTTCAGCCCAGAGGAACGGGTGGACACCCCTTACCAGTAGCTGTCAAAGTCACCCTTGCCCTCAACTTCTTCGCCTCAGGCTCCTTCCAGGCATCTGCAGCAGACATTTGTGGCATCTCGCAATCGGCCGCCCACAGATGCATTACACAGGTCACCAATGCCCTCTTTGACAAGTCAGCCAATTATATTAACTTTGCCACTGATGAAGCCAGTGTTGCTGAGCGTGCGCTCGGCTTTGCCGCTCTGGCTGGCTTCCTACAGGTGCAGGGCTTCATCGACTGCACACATGTGGCCAGTAGGACACCCCATCAGAACCCAGCAATCTTTGTCAACCACAAGGGCTTCCACTCCCTCAATGTGCAGCTGGTCTGCAACCATAGGAAGATCTTCATTCATATGTGCGCCAGGTTCCCTGGGAGCTGCCATGACTCTTACATCCTGCGCCAGTCCACCGTCCCTCAGCTCTTCACACCTCCAAACAGTCTTTCCAGCTGGCTGCTTGGAGACAAAGCTATGCACTAAAGATGTGGCTCATGACACCTTTGAGGAGGCCAACAAACGTGGCTGAGGAACATTACAATCAAAGCCACATCTCCACCAGACAATACCAGAGCAGACAATAGGGTTGCTTAAAATGCGCTTCAGATATCTGGACAAATCTGGAGAAGCCCTTCAGTACACACCAGCCAGGGTCTCCAGAATCATAGTGGTCTGCTGCGCCCTGCACAACATAGCGCAGCAGAGAGGATTAGTGCTGCATGAGGAACAAGGCACAGAGCGCACAACCTCTTCGGAGGAGGAGGAGGAAGAGGAGCATAAAGTTGAAGATGAAGATGATGAAGACCTGGAGGAGCCGGTGGTCCAAATGCCATCAGTACGCGACCACATTGCTGCCTGTGAGGCCAGGAATCACCTCATCATGGCCAGATTTAGTTAACTTCACGCAGCACAGACATGTGTCTGCCACAAGCGTTAACACATTGGCATCAGCCCACATCAGCACCATAAAGCATCCCTACAATGACCAGTCATTTCTTTTCACTGTCACCACCATTGCTGGAGATTAAATTAGCCCTGACCATTCACTTTGCCACTTCCAAGTGTGTACACAGATTTTGCAAGGACCGCAAAGTTTCCGAATTAAATGATTTAATACACAAAATTAATTTAACATAAACTTGACAATAACATTGAAGGAAACATTCAAGTGACCACCCTTGTGACTCTATTTGTGTGGCATCTTTCTTTTCCGAGTGCTTCTACGTGGTGCTACCCCTGTGGCTTCAGCAGAGGTAGAGGCAGCCTCCTCAATACCCTGCTGCGTCTGCTTAGATGCCTTTGGCAGTCGTCCTCTGGGTTTTGGAGCCTGTGAGGGCCCCGCCAAAGCCTGCTCCTCCTGCGACTGTGCAGGGGCAAACTTGGCCATCGCTGTCCGGGGAGGCATCTGGGGCTCTGCTGAGGTGTTGGCAAGGGGGTAGAAGTGTGAGCGCTTGGAGAGGAGCCCCCACTTCCATGTGCCCTCCCACCATCATCCCTCTCATGGGCCACCCGCACTTCTCTGCTAGCAAGTAGCTGGAGAGCACCTTGCTGCACATCAGTGGGGCCATGAGGACCCATGTCTATACTGACATTCCTCCTAGCAAGGACGTCTATGAGCCTCTAGTTACTCTCCTCCATAGATGTCCATCTATTTTGAATTGAAACCATGTGCTCATGCAACTGGTGCATTATGTCCTCCATGTAGGTCGCCATCCTATCCATGGAGGAACTAGCAGTCCCGAGTGCATGCGCCACAGTGGTGCTCATGCTTGAGATGGACTCCTCCATTCTCTGCACACTCGCAGTCACCGCAGTTGCAAAGCCTGTCAGAGCCTCCTGCAATTGTTTCAGCCATCACCTTTGAGCAGATAGATTGTATGATCTGCATTTTTCATTTTGTAATGATTTTTATTGCAAACATTTTGACCATGAGCTGTCAGAAAGAGGAAGCTGGAATATAAAGCAAGTCCATACAATGTGCATAATGTCGGTATGCAGGTGAGACTGTGTGAACTGTTTTTCTGCAATGTACAGAAGTTGGTGGAGAGTCTGGAGACCCTAGTTTTTCCAAGGCCGCGATTTTGCCAGCCGTGTTGAGTACAGTGTGGCCGGAGCAGGCAGCGACCTCAAACTCCACACACGTCTTCATCCCGCCTCCTCCAAGTGATTTTTCCCTGGTTGGGCTTGTTAAGCCCACCCTGCAAGGTTCCTGGCCAATTAAAAGGAAGTGGGTCTGATGATGTCATCTGATGACGTGTCATCAGCCGGTTTCCTTAAAGGGACCATGTCCACATTCATTTTGACAGTTGTGCTGTCAGTGTTCTGAAGCATTGAGGTGTTGCAAACACTGACAAGCACTGCACAAAGGTGCACAGCTGCACCCAGGCTGTCCCATGACTCCTTCCATATGCTTATGGAGGGAGTCACAGCATGCAGGGAGGTTCTCTATCCTTCCAATGAGCAGAAGACACCTCCCCAGGATACCAACGCAGCCTGGTTGCACATTGCACAGGAGGGCACAAGCAGGGATGTCATCAGGAGGACCAGGCTGCAGTGGCGCAAACCTTTCAATGATCTCAGGAGATCACAAAACGTTACTTCCAAGCACACTCAACCTCATCCTGCTGTGCCACTCATCACATCCCCATCACTCTGCCTTCCCTACGATATTCCTGCACATCTTTACTCACACCAACTTACCTTGCACCTCCACCCATCCCTCTCTATCTACATTATCATTTCCCCATCTCACTAGCCACCCCTCACACTTACCCTCATCCTAATGCAAGCATACCAACTAAGAACAGACAAGGTTAGGCACTTGGGTGGTCTAGTCAATGTTCATGTAAAGTTTCTGGTAATGTGCTGTCAAACATTGAAATCTTTATTTTGAACACTTTATGTTCTTGGACAGATTTGTGTACACTTTTGGAAGTGGCTTAGTAAGTTGCAGTGAATGGTGAGACATAACGTCCCCACACCCCAATGGTGATGAGTGTGAAAGGAATTGCCTGGACATTGTAGGGATGCTTTATGGTGCTGGTGTGGGGTGGTGCCAACCTGGTGCATCATGTGGCAGCCAGGGTGTACAGTGTTAAGTGAAGCAAATCTGGATATGGTGAGGCCATCCCGGGCATCCCGGGCAGCAATGTGCATGGGTGATGATGCCCGGTGTCCAGGGCAACATCAGTTGATTGCGGAGAAGGTTGGTGTGGATGTTGGTGCTGCTGGTGTGCCCGGTCATTCTGGTGTTGGGGCTGATTGTGTTGGGATACTGAGGACCAAGGTGAGATTTTTTCAAGGGCACCGATGCTGATGGAATAGATGGCAGAAGTAATCTGTCAATGTTGAGATAGTTTGTTCTAAAGAGGTGACAGTGGATAGAGAGATTACTCCAAACACTTCAAAAGTGCATAAAGCTCAAAAGTGGGTTCCAAATCATTAATGCTCCAGCTTCTGACATTGGAAAGTGACCAGCTGTGAAATGGTAGCTTTTAGACCACTTTTGCAGCTTTCACCTATTCAAAGAAACCGACGTGGCGTGATCCCCGAGCGACGTGAACCTCATGGAAAACTTGTGAAAATGGTGATTAAATTGCTGTAAACACCCTCTTAACTAGCACAATTGCATGACCTGCCGCTTAGTGCCGTGTCTGCAAAGCACAGGCAGAGCCGGCACTAGGGAAACTCACAAGGAGGCGGGTTTAGAGCGGGATACAGCTCCGTTGTCAATCTTTTTGATTTTGACAGCGGACCCACCTCCGAACCCGTCCACTGAGCGCCGGCAAAATTCAGCCCCAAGTGTGCGCTTTATGACCTATTAAGGTAATGTTCAAAGCTGCATTTTCTTCCACAATTGCCCACTCTGTGCTCTAGTCAGAAACTAATTACTATTTTGTCAAGGGAACTGTTATGTTCAGAAGGTTTAGTGGTAATTTTTTTGCCACACTGAGATCATTAAATGATTCAGGGGATTATAACTCATATTTTCAATCAAAAAGTATCAGATACTGCAGTTGCCAGTTTATTATCGTAATTCTTTTATTATTTGAAGCATCTTTAAATAGAAATGAAACAACTCGCTACCTAATAGCACAGTCTGACCAAAATGTATCTAGAACTACCACTGCAAACTTCCCTCACTAAGGTCTCTGGCAAGCTTGGCCTGCTCAGATGGTGAGGGTGGGGGCTGGGAAATCTGGTGGGGAATCCCTTTTGCAGAATCCACATCCAATTACACAGCATGTGATCGTCTGGTGAGCCCTTTAGACTGTCGTACAAAATGTGTGAAGCCTTAATTTCAGAATTATAGTCTATTAAAATGCATGTGATAAGGTATAGTGTGATTTCCCATCCATTTAGGACAGATCGTGCTGTGCAGTCTGCTCACCCATCTGGAGTGGGTGCAAAGGAAAGCTACACGTGTGTTGAAGCTCTTCAGGAGCAGAATCTTATTTGTGTCATTATTTACCTTTCATT
Source organism: Squalus acanthias (assembly GCA_030390025.1). Lineage (NCBI taxonomy): Eukaryota > Metazoa > Chordata > Chondrichthyes > Squaliformes > Squalidae > Squalus > Squalus acanthias. Next base: position 90,517,131 of record CM059434.1, on the reverse strand, counting down.
ATTCAGCACTTTTTTAGTGCTGATTTTTGGTTTTGTATTTTTGCTTCCCCCCCACACCCCATTTTCTATTCAAGGGTTGTTTTTTTGTAGCTTCTTTTCAAATTTATTCTTAGAATGTTTTAGTCTGACAAATGCAGGAGATGTAAACACAGAAAGAACTGAATATTCAAAATAACAACAGAAAATGTTGGAAACACTCAGCAGGTCAGGCAGCGTCGAGGAGAGAGAAACAGAGTTAACATTTCGGGTCGAGGACCCTTCGTCAGAAGAACTGAATATTGCCTGAAATATCATCAGAAAGTCAACTATAATTGAAGCATTTACAAGACTTTAACAGGAAAAGAAGTGCTTAAAAATGGTGGGATATATAAAAGAAGGTGGGGTGGGATTCTCACAGTACCAACTTCCATGGCAGATTTGGGAGAAACAAGACATCTTCATACAGAGTTCTGTGCTGGTGACCAAACTAAGTTAAAATTAGTGATGGGAGTTGGTTTTAAATATAGGGCAGTGTGTAAATCAGGAAATTAGAGGCGCATGTGACAAAGGTAATATAGTAATCATGGGGGACTTTAATCTACATATAGACTGGGCAAACAAAATTTGCAGTAATAGTGTGGAGGAGGAATTCATGGAATATATGCAAGATAGTTTTCTAGATTAGTATGTTGAGGAACCAACTAGGGAACAGGCTATCTTAGATCTAGTATTGTGCAATGAGAAAGGGTTAATTAATAACCTTGTAGTAAAGGGACCTTTAGGGAAGAGTGACCATAATATGATAGAATTTTATATTGAGTTTGAAAGTGACTTAGTTAAAACTAAAATTAGGGTCTTAAATCTAAAGAAAGCAAACTACGTAGGTATGAGGGGCAAGTTGGCTAAGGTAGATTGGGAAACTACATTAAAAGGTATGATGGTAGAGAAGCAATGGCTAGCATTTAAAGAATTAATACATAATTTACAACAAATATACATTCCTTTCAGGCACAAAAACTCCACAGGAAAAATGCTCTAACCATGGCTAACAAGAGAAGTTAAAGATAGTATTAGATCAAAGGAAAAGGCTTATAATGTTGCCAAAAAGAGTATTGGGAGGATTTTAGAATTCAGCAAAGGAGGACCAAGAAATTGATAAAGAAAGGGAAAATAGAATGAGAGTAAACTAGCAAGAGACATAAAAACAGACTGTAAAAGCTTCTATAGGTATGTAAAAAGGAAAAGATTAGCGAAAGTAAATGTGGGTCCCTTACAGGCTGAGACAAGAGAAATTATAATGGGGAATAAGGAAATGGCAGAGAAATTAAACAAATACTTTGTGTCTGTCTTCACGGAAGAAGACGCAAAAAACTTCCCAGAAATAGTGGACAACCAAGGGTCTAGTGAGAATGAGGAACTGAAAGACATAAGTATTAGTAAAAAAGTAGTACTGGAGAAATTAATGGGACTGAAAGCCAATAAATCCCCTGGACCTGATGGCCTACATCCTAGGGTTTTGTAAGATTTGGCTATAGAGATAGTGGTTGCATTGGTTGTCATTTTCCAAAATTCCATAGATTCTAGAATGATTCCCGCAGATTGGAAGGTAGCAAATGTAACCCTACTATTTAAGAAAGGAGGGAGAGAGAAAACGTGGAACTACAGACCAGTTAGCCTGACATCAGTAGTAGAGAAAATGCTAGAATCTATTATTACGGACGTGGTAACAGGGCACTTAGAAAATAATAATAGGATTGGGCAGAGTCAACATGGATTTATGAAAGGGAAATCGTGTTTGACAAATCTGTTAGAGTTGTTGAGGTTGTAACTAGCAGAATAGATAAGGGGGAACCAGTGGATGTGGTGTATTTGGATTTTCAGAAGCCATTCGATAAGGTGCCACACAAGAGGTTAGTAAACAAAATTAGGGCTCATGAGATTGGGGTAATATACTAGCATGAATTAAGGATTGGTTAACGGACAGAAAACAGAGAGTAGGAATAAACGGGTCAGTTTCAGGTTGGCAGTCTGTAACTAGTGGGGTACCGCAAGGATCAATGCTTGGGCCTCAGCTATTCACAATCTACATCAATGATTTGGATGAGGGGACCAAATGTAATATATCCAAGTTTGCGGATGATACAAAGCTGGGTGGGAATGTAAGTTGTGAGGAGGATGCAAAGAGGCTTAATGGGGATATAAATAGGCTAAGTGAGTGGGCAAGAACATGGCAAATGCAATATAATGTGGAGAAATGTGAAATTATCCACTTTGGTAGGAAAAATAGCAAAACAGAGTATTTTTTAAATGGAAATGTTGGTGTTCAGAGGGACCTGGGTGTCCTTGTACACGAATCACTGAAAGTTAACATGCAGGTACAGCAAGCAATTAGGAAAGCAAATGGTATGTTGTCCTTTATTACAAGAGGATTTGAGTATAAGAGTAAAGACGTCTTACTGCAATTATATAGGGCCCTGGTGAGACCACACCTGGAGTATTGTGTACAGTTTTGGTCTCCTTACCTAAGGAAGGATATACTTGCCATAGAGGGAGTGCAACGAAGGTTCACTAGACTGATTCCTGGGATGGGGGGCTTGTTCTATGAGGAGAGATTGAGTAGACTAGGCCTATATTCTCTGGAGTTTAGAAGAATGAGAGGTGATCTCATTGAAACATACAAAATTCTTACAGGCTTGACAGGGTAGATGCAGGGAGGATGTTTCCCCTGGCTAGGGAGTCTAGAACCAGGGGTCACAGTCTCAGAATAAGGGGTCAGCCATTTAGGACTGAGATGAGGAGAAATTTCTTCACTCAGAGGGTGGTGAATCTGTGGAATTCTCTACCCCAGAGGGCTGTGGAGGCTCAGTCGTTGAGTATATTCAAGACAGAGATCGATAGATTTTTGGATATTAAGGGAATCAAGGGATATGGGGATAGAGCAGGAAAGTGGAGTTGAGGTAGAAGATCAGCCATGATCTTATTGAATGGCGGAGCAGGTTCGAGGGGCTGAATGGTCTACTCCTGCTCCTATTTCTTATGCTCTTATGTTCACACAAAATACAGTATTTCATGGTTGAATTGGTACAAGAGGAAAGAAGGTTTACCACGGAGATTAGCAGACACCAGAGCCATTCTGCCCCTAACCATATCTGTAGGCCCTAGCACATCTACCTGGCAAAGATGGAAGACAATTGCTTGTGCAGCCTCTGGGTCGGTAGGGAGTCAGCTAGAAAGCTGTGCCATCTGTGGCCAACATGCACTGCAGAGATGGTGCTGCCAGTGGCATTCAGGTTCACTGCCACCTGCATATTTTCTACCCACACCTCCTGTCAGGTTAGCTTAAGGATCAACTTCAGTATCAGCCACAGATGTATCACTTAACCCTTCAATCTCCTTTCCCACTGAATAGCAACAGGAACATGACATGGCTTCCCAATGTCACTGCATATTTTTCCTCCACCTTACATTCTCATTGGCCCAGATTTTGCTCTCAGCAGCGAAGGAACGGCTTTTGCCGTTCACCTCGCGTACAGTTGCCCACAGATTTTTCGTGGGCTTATCAGCGGAGATTTGCACTAATCCGACATCTGTTTCAGTGCACCACCCTCTACATCTGTGGCATCTGTGAACAGAACAAGCAACAGCGAGGCTCTTCAACTAATCAGATTGAAGTATCCTCACTAAGACACACAGAATCCAAACCAGGAAGTAAATAACAGGAAATATAAATTACATTTCAATCATGTACAGGAAGCAAAATAAAGTTTGGGAAATATAGATGGGATTAAGGGGAAGCGATAAAAGAGACAAACAGAAAAAGTAAAAAAAAAAATATTTTTAAAAAACCTGCAACATTAATTTTCTTCTGAGGGAATGAGACTCCAGACTTATAAAATTAATTTTTCAGGGCCAGAGCGGTTGTTCAGCAGTAATTATCACTTATTACACCTTTAAAACTCACTTAATCCTAAATGTACCAGCCCTAACTTTTTCAGCCTTTTTTAGTGTGGAGCTAGTGGATAAGTATCCCAAGTTCACGCCATTAGTGATTTCAGTGCAGAGACTATCAGTGAGGACTGCAACAGCGCACCCTGTGGAGGAGCAGGGTATCTCTGACAGCAACTTCTGGATTTCCCCGTTTGACTGTGCATGTGCGGTCGCCAGAAGTTGCTGTCAGACTTACTCTGTGATAACGGCAAGCGCTGACAACCTCTCCGTTATTATTACAACAAAATCCGGGCCATTGCAGAGCTTCATACTCTTACTCATTCATTCCAGGAACTGAAAAGTGTGAACGCCATTACTTCCCTCAGTGTTTCCTATCTCCACCAATTTTCAGGCTTTTAAAACCTAACCATGATGTCATTACTTCCTGATTTATCTTGTCTTCTCTTTTCACTTTTTAGTGCCTTGCACTATGGGCTTTAGTCCTTCACTTAGTTTCTGAATAATAATAAAGGTATATACCAAAGTAGCAACATGCCTAAATAAAATCCAATTCATTAACATCCTGTACAAATATTCATTTTGAAGGCGTACAGTACAAGACAGGTAAATATTCTGGGTACTAATCAAAATGCCACCTATGCAGGAACACAAACTTATCTAGTACAAGAGAAAGGGATCATGCCAGTTTAACAGTGTAGATCGAAAAACATTGCCTATAAATATTGTAACTGGACATTTTTAAAAAACCTTTACTATTATTTCTATTCAGTAAATCATTTTTTTCATCCATGGCTTTAAATTAAAAAATATATACTTGTTTTAATTAGATTTGATTTTCAATTTCTGTTCATTATTTCTAATAAAAATATTAATTCAAGTGAAATTTAATGTATAACTGCTCCATCCACATGATAATAAAATCACAGAAAAAAATGAAGTGGGAGTAAGAACAGTTAAAGTGGGAAGGGACTAGGTGGTAGGGGGTTAGGACACTGCCACTTTATCTTGCAACCTAAGTTTGAAACCAGCCAGACTAATAGAATGGAAGTCTCCTCTCTCTGCCAGCCATAAGGATATTTTGTGAAATGAGGTTGGCCAGTCTCAATCCAGTTGGTATTGCAAGCAAGGCTTTGGCACAAAACTGCCTAAATTCAGTACGAATAATACCAAATCATTAGTCTCAATCATAAATGCCAGAAGGAAATCTAGCCTAGGAAATGCAATGTCACATGGTGCAGAAAAGTTCTGTTGCTTCAGGGCGTTAACGGGACGCAAAGCAAGTAGCGCCTGGGCGCGGCGCCGATAACTCCTCCTGTGAAATTCAGCGGGAGGTTAGCGGTGGTGGTAGCCGGGACCACCCCGCGTTGCTGCGCCTCCAGCAATGACATCATCGCTGTGCGCAGCGCCCCGCCCGCAAACTTGGCTTGTACCCCCTGACCTACCGCCGGACAGGGTCAGGGTGGCGTTTTTGCAGCAGGGGCGGCGATAATTAAAGGGCAGGTGCCGGGCGGCCATTTTTTTTGGGGCCGCCTGTCAGCACCTGCCCCCTCTCACCTCCTCCTGTGGGATGCCGGCCGTGATCGGGCAGCCTGTCACTCCTCTTGAGTGCCGGGCTCTTTTGCCGACACCCTGCTCCCCAGTGGTCCAGCAGGGCCCCGGTGCATGCTGCGCTGGGCCCCTTCCCTTTAATCAGGGGAGGGAGGCCTGCAGTTCCGCGGCGCTACGTGCCAGCGCGCGTGGCACTGCTGCATGTAGCACCGCGATATTCAATGGGAGCGCCCCAAGAGGAAGGGGGACCGCTTCCAGTAGCGTCCCGCCTCCTGCTTGGGGCGCTACCATTCAATTTCGGGCGCGGGGGCGCTAACTTTTTCAGGGTTGCTAAAAGTAGCGCCCCGGTGAAGTTATCGCCCCAAAGGGGGCGCGAGCCAATTTTCCCCCTAATTGTTAGCTTGGCTCAGTTGGTACTGAAGGAGGCCCTGGCTGACAATCTTGGCTGGTACTTTGTTGGAGTATTGCATTGTTACATTGTCGCATTGTTTCATCTTTTGGATGAAACGTTAAAACAAGGAGCCATGTGCAGAATAACAAGTAACTGTACTTCAAAAGCATATTGGCTTGATACACCTCTAAGTAGAGATAAGATGCTGTATAAATGCAAGTTTTCTTTTGTGACATTGGGGTTGAGCTGCATTGTTAGGGCTGAAACAAGTACATTTTTCCTATATCCAGCTGTTCTATACATGACCTGACAGTAATTAATGTTGTCCAAGGGTGCCCAAATGATAAAATGGCAGCACTAAATCCCCTTGCCTTGATGAGTACAAGAAACAAACCACCAAAATTATAAATTAAAAAAAGTAAATTACTTAATTACTCAGTATGTCCTTTTTACATTTGCCTTATTGAGAATGAAGCAGTTAATGCATAGAGAAATGTCATTTCCCAGAGATGAGGAGGAAAAAGTGAGTAAAGCAGTGTTTGATAAATAGAGCAGTAGAGTATGTGTTTTCACATGTGAATATACATTTACTTAACAAACCCATCATCCCTTTGTGTGGGGAAAAAAACATTGCTGTCATTTGTTTCAGGCAGAATCCAGGTGTATGAAGCAGCTAAATAGTGAAGGCATGTAGGATTAAATTCCATTTCAGCACCAACAAATTAAAGAACAGAAATTGCCGATATCTATCTGCAATCCAGTCAAACACAGACAAACGTAATAACCAGCCACAGAATATAATTCTTGCACTGAGCTTCTACCTGTCATTTATTCTTAATAATTTGTCTTTTAAGAATTTGCCCCAGTGACTGAAGATCAGTAGCAAACACTGGATGTATTTATAGCTCAGGCAGATATTTTTAGAAATTCCCATTTATATTGATGAGCAGAGCAGCCAGCAGTCCTTCAGCAGGAATTTTGTGACCTTGATGGATTGATCTCTGTAATAATAAATACCACATCAACAAGCCGATTGTTGGAATATTATTGCTTAAGGGCAAATGTTGAAATAGAGTTGTAACATATTTAATATACTAACAGCATTAGATAAAGATGCGCAGGATTACATGGTGCCCACTTGAAGCGAGCAGTAGTGTGGCAGATAGAAAGGTCTGTCAGTTGCAGTGGAAATTGTCACTACTTACAGTTGCTCAATATTGACAGAAATCCCAGCATGCAGCATTGCATCTGTACAGATTATATTTTAAATCAAGCTTGAAGAATGCACACAAGCATGAGGAATGCTGTGATCCAAGGCCACGTGATGGCGTGGGTCGCAATGATGTTTTGTGTGCTATTTTCAGATACCCATTGCAGGCAGCACTTTGAATGAGACTGCAATGGATAGCTAAAATGTCATACTTTCACAAATTATACCCAATGGAGTCAGGCAACATGGCACTGACAAGATCTGCTTGCTGACAGACACATTATGAACAAACCAGAAATCTTTTAAAATGTAATTATTTTGTGAGTTGTTTTTCTTTCAAACCTTTAACAAGTTAGCAAAATTGATTTATTGATCCATTTAGGGAATGCTGCTAATAAAGACACTAGTTGATACTGAATATTGTACACAAGAATATGCACAACCTGTGGTAATGGCCCTTATTTGAAAAGAAACTCATTACAGTTGCTATAGACACAATGGCCCATAATTTCCGACAGGAGGCTTCCTGTGTGCGGATGCCTCCTATCGGAAAAAAATCTACGCACTTACCTGAGGGCTCCCTCGGTCCGGACACTTCCGCTCCTGGGCCTCTCCACAGTCGAAATGCGCAAGGGCCACGTATCCCAGGAGCGCATGCGGTTCGCAAGCGTACTTGGGATCACGTGGGCCAGGCCAGCCAATAGGAGAAGGAAATCTCCCTTCATACTTTTGATAGATAGACCTGTCAAATATATGAATGGAGATCACCCCAAAAAGACACTAAAACATAAATACATTTTTTTTAGAACCATCGCGTTTTTAAAATGAGTTAAAATTACATTAAATTAAATATTTTAAACAAAGATTTAATTTTTTGAAAAAAATAATTAAAGTTTTTTACGGGGCTAAAAATAAACTTACCTTTTTTTAAAGTATTTTAAAATAATTAATGAGTGAAAAACAAATTTTTAAAAAACTTTTTTTCAACTCTTATGCTGGTAAAAGCAGGCCTTACGCCTGCTTTTACCAGGCGTAAGATTTCTAAGGGTTTTCAGTGGGCAGAGGTTCTGCAGAAAGCGGAACTCCCGTCCCGCAGAGGCCCTTCTCTAGGGCAGGCGTCCGATCTGTCAAGAGCATTCTTGACAGATCGGAAATGCCGGTTTTCAGCGCATGCGCTTCGCATACCTGAAACCGGTATTTCCGATGTCCCTACGGGTGTGTACACAGCCCATACACACCCGTAGGCATCGGAAAATACAGGCCCTTATCTGCTTGGGCTACATGTTTTTTTCTCATGATTAGCAGATTGCAAAAAGTAAGTACTTTGAATTAAACTTATGCTTGTTCTTTAGGTAATTTAGCTATAATTCGTTCAAATGTTTAGACATTAGTTGTGTAGTGCATATAATGGATTTTAATAAACGCAACATAGATAAAACTATGCATTTTTAAAAATTTGTTCCCATATTTCCATATTTGATTCTCTTATAGCTTCTACATCTCTTCCAGTTAGGTGGTCCAAAAGACACAAAGCATACGATTAAAAAAGGCCATTCAGCCCGTCAAGTCTGTTCAATCCACAGACCATATATCATTTGTTCTACCCAACCCATTTTATCTCCTCAAAAAAGGTTGTGCAAACTTTCTCTCTGACCCCAAAGTAAGTCTAAACTGCAGAAACATATGTAGTTGAACATTCTATATTATACAGCTTAGATCAATTTCCTTCTTATTATGGTATTTACATAGTTGCAGCTCAAGAACCACTGTATGCCATATGTTTGATTAACTCTCCACTAATCCTTATAACTTAATTCCATTCATAACCAATTATTTGTCCATTTACACAGAAGTAACTGCTTTATGTGGGAGTCTATTACTCAGGTGTACAACTCTGTGAGGAAAATTATTTTGAATCTCATATCTTGCTTGAGCTTTGTTAATTTTGCACTCCTGTCCTCAAGTTCTGTGGTCACTGTACAAACCTGCTTGCGTCTGCATTATCCAATGATTTTAACATAATAAAATCATGCATCATGCCTCCTCCTGATCTTTTTTCCCCTTTCTATTCAAAATAAATTCAGTTCTACAAGTGTTTTCTTAATAACTTAGAGCCTTAAGTTCTTCATCTTCATCTTCATCATTCTTCTTTAAACCTTTTCTAATGCATCAACACCCTTTTGAAAGGAGGGTTCCAAATGTGCTGTCACCAATGAGCTCTAAAAACGTAATTTCTCCAAGACCTATGTTGATGTCACTGGCTGACAGAAGTTGCACCTTTTGTGAAGTGAGAAAGACATTATTTGTTTTTTTTACCTCCTATAGGTGGCGCGCTCTGCTTCCCTGAGACGTTCCAACTGGTGACTTGCTCCATTATTGCATAAATAATAGTAATACTAAGCAAAAATTAGCACTTCATGAGCGTAATTGATCTATATGATTTGGAACGCAACAGTTTCAAGTAAGTGTCACACCCTTATTTTTCAGCATGTTTTATACATCATACCAGTGCACATCTTACAGGTTTAAAAATAGGCATCAAATGTATATTCTGTGTCCCATTTTATAATAATGCCTCTTACAAACAAACTGGACAGTAAGGATTCATTAAATTCACTTGGCCAAGGAAACAGTAATGTGTGGACTTGAGATCCATTGTGATTGTAAGTCAAGGGTTTCTCATTAGTTAACAACAACTTGCATTTATGTAGTGTTTTTAAGGTAGTAAAACATCCCAAGGGGCTTCACAGGAGAGTTATCAAACAACATTTGACACCGAGCCACATAAGGGGCTATTAAGACAGGTGATCAAAAGCTTTAGGGAGGGAATTCCAGGGCTGAGGCAGCTGAAGGTATGACCGCCAATGGTGCAACGATGAAAATCGGGAATGTGCAAGGCACTAACCTACAGAAATCATGCATTAGAAAACTAGTATTATTCTTTCGGACTGCAATATACAAAAATGTCCACGAACTTCCTTATATCACCAACGATATAGTCATTTGATAATGACAAAGACAGGTTTGTAACCATTTTGATCATTTCTCTATTCTCAATCAGGGGTAAAGGTTAGAGCAGTTCGAGGAAGTAGTGTTGAGACCACTGTTATATTAATGATTTGGACTTAGGAACAAGTAACTCAATATCAAAATTTGCAGATGATACAAAATAAGGGGTATAGAAACATAGAATCTAGGAGCAGGAGTAGGCCATTCGGCCCGTCGAGCCTGCTCCACCATTCAATACGATCATGGCTGATCATTCAAATCCAGTACCCTGTCCCTGCTTTAATCCCCACAGTACACATATCCCACCCTACCCCCGTAATCCCACGTATTTAATTCCCCCTAACATAACCCATCCTATCCCCATAACCCCACATATTTAATCCCCCCCTAACACTAAGGGTCAATTTATCATAGCCAAATCAACCTAACCCGCACATTTTTGGCCTGTGGGAGGAAACCGGAGCACCCGGAGGAAACCCACGCAGACACGGGGAGAATGTGCAAACTCCACACAGACAGTCACCCGAGGTCAGATTCGAACCCGGGTCCCTGGCGCTGTGAGGCACCAGTGCTAACCACTATGCCACCGTGTTGCATAGTTAACACTGAGGAGGAATCAACATAATACAAGAAGATATTAGAAAACTTTCAGACTGGGCAGTTAAGTGGCAAATGAACGTTAACATAGATAAATGTGAGGTGATGTTCTTTGGTAGGAATAACAGAAACATTACCTACACTTTAGAAAATAAGAAACTGAATGGGGTAGAATAGCAAAGGGATCTAGGGATACAGGTGAACAAATCATTAAAAGCAGCATCGCAGGTCAGCAAAGCAATTAAAAATGCTAACAAAGCACTGGGATTTATTTCCAGGGGTATAGAATTCAAAAGTAGTGAAGTTATGTTAAACTTGTATAGGACCCTGGTCAGGCTGCACTTAAGAGTGCTGTGCACAGTTCTGGTTTCTATATTGGCCTAGAAATTCGATTCGGAGGCTTGCCACGGGAGTAAGGATCGCGCGCGATATCACCCACCGCGCCGGCCGTTGTGTTTTGGGCCCACAGGAACTTCGGGTCCCGGGCCTCTCCCAAGAGCCGGCGCGCAGTGCTTGCGTGTTCCAGGGGCGCAGTTAGTGCGATGCGACCCCTGGGATCACGTGGGCCATGGAGAGCCAATGGCAGCAGACCATTTTTCATTCATAGATTTGACAGGAGACCTGTCAAATCTGTGAATTGAAATCGGCCCCAAAAGAACAGCTAAACCTCAAATAAATTTTTAAAAAACCATCACATTAATAAAATAACTATAGTTAAATAAATTAACCACTTTAAACAAAAATTTAAATTTTTGAAAAAATTAAAATACTTTTTAAAAGTTATAAAAATAAACTTACCTTTCTTTAAAGTCTCTAAAATAAGATACACCTGTTGAAAAAAATTTAAAATTATACTTAATGAACTACTTACCTTGTTCAAAAGGGGTCTTACGCCTCCTTTTTACTTGCGTAGAATCTTCCATACTTACCCTCGTGTTGAAACCTGAAAAAAAACCTAAGTGTGCTGCGTGTGCGCAGCCTCTAGTGCGCACGTGGTTCACCTAGGAACCGCCCCCTTCGCCATACCAGAAGTGCCGGTTTCCCGCGCATGCGCAGTGCATGCAGGAAACCGGCACTTCGGGAACGAATACGGGTGAGTACTCACTGAGTACTCACCCGAGAACGGACGAATTTTTGGGCCATTATAAAATGAACATGGAAGCACTGGAGAAAGTGCAAAAAAGATTTACAAGGCTGGAACCAGAATTGAGAGATTACAGCTATTGGGAAAGGTTGAACAGGTCGGGACTTTTTTCTTTAGAAAAGAGAAGACTTAGAGGTGACCTGATAGAGGTCTTTAAAATTGTGGATGGTTGGACGGGGTAGATGTGGAGAGAATGTTGCCATTTGTGGGAGAATCCAAAACTAGGGGGCATAAATACAAGATAGTTACTAATAAATCCAATAGGGATATAAGGAGACATTTCTTTACTCAGAGAGTGGTTAGAATGTGGAACTCACTACCACAGTAAGTGGTTGAGGCAAATAGCTTAGATGCTTTCAAAAGGAAACTAGACGAGTACATGAGAGAAAAGAGAATAGAAAGATATGCTGAAAGGCTGAGATGAGGTAAATAGAATGGGAGTAAACTCATGTGGAGTATAAATACCAGCATAGACTAGTTGGGCAGAATAGCCTGTTTCTGTGTTGTATATTCTATGGATTAGATTATATGGATTAGGAAGTGTGGCAATATATCCCTCAACTGCTTCTTCCCAAATCAAAAACTGGTGACAATAGAGCTAGGTTAAGTTTTCAAACCAAGGTTTCTTTGCTGCCACCTTGTGGGTTGCATGTAACTTGAAACGGAAACATTCAAACAATGTTGCTATAGCCTAGAAATTACTGTTTGTTATATTAGCAGATGAACATTTAATGCGTTGGGATATTAGAGAACAAATGCTTAAAACACTACAATATCAGCAGATGGACACTGTAATGCTCGATATTAGCACACCAATGCTGAACACATTGGGATATTAGCAGACAGATGCTGAATACATTCATATGACATTCCTCCGTGCATTATTGTGGTGGAGGCATTAACCCATTTAAAGGAAAGCAGGTCAATGCCCACATTAAAATAGCAGACAAGGGAATGTCACATGAACGTGTTAAGTGTTTGTCCACTAATATAGACAATAATTTTTAGGCTCATATCACAAGTTGAAGAATGCATTTCATCTTCAACAATGCATTCTTAACATTTTGCATATTGCTCAAGTGTAGTAATAAAATAAAAAACAACCATGGCAATAATATGTATACATTTAAAGGTCAATCATTCATTTTTAGAATTGTATATGTGAGCAGGGGATAAAACATTGCCTGAGATGCAGCTAATTGTCAACACAAGAAATGTTGATTTGCATTTTTTTGCTCGTTGATCTCATACAAAATCTTAAAGCAAAGTTAATAAGAGTGCTAGTTAGGATCTTGAGAAATAGGCTGAAGAATGAATGAGATAATTAACTCACATGGCAACCTTAGTTAGAATTGCAAATGAGTTGCTATATATTTCCCACCTGAATGTTGAAATCCTTAGCAACAGATTACATTCTTCTTCTTAAAACGTTTAGTAATACCCTGATTTTGACAAGCCTGCTTTAAATACACAAGACATTCTTAATTAGGCTTTGGAAGCAGAGCCATAAATGGCTCATGCAATATCAGAACTAGTGGTAGTGAGTTGTATTGATGTGTTTGTCATACCATGGAGCATAAAATACTACATTAGATCAACAAAATATTAAGGAGATTTTGGGGAAAAATTGGGTTGATTTGCGCCTCTCGTTAGCGCCCCAATGTGGGTGCTAACAGGTCGCAAATCCCCTAGCGCTTGGGCGTGGCGCCACTAACGCTTCCCGTGAAATTCAGCGGGAGGTTAGCGGCGGCGGTAGCCAGTAGCGCCCCACAGCGTTGCACTGCCCTGCTCGCACTCCGGCCACAAACTTGGGTTGCGCCCCCTGACCTATCGCCAGATGATGTGTCTGACAGGGTCAGGGTGGCGCTTTTGCAGCCGTGGCAGTGCTACTTAAAGGGCAGGTGTCGGGCAGCCATTTTTTTTTGACCGACTGCCAGCACTTGCCCCCTTCCCTTTTTTTTCGGGGTGTTGGCCGCGATCGCTCAGCCCGGCACTTCTCTTGCGTGCCGGGTTGTTTTCACAGCACCCCACTCCCCAGTGGTCTAGCAGGGCCCCGGTGTGCACAGCACTAGGCCCCTCCCCTTCAATCAGGGGCTGGAGGCTTGCAACGTGTGGCGCTGTTGCACGTAGCACCGCGATATTCAGTTGTAGCACCCAAGAAGGAGGTGGAGCGCTTCCAGTAGCGCTCCACCTCCTGCTTGGGGTGCTACAACTGAATTTCAGGCGGAGGGGCGCTAATTTTTTCGGGGTGTTAAAATTAGCGCCCCGGCGACATTAGCGCCCTCAAAAGGGGCAACACCGAATTTTTCCCCCCTTGTCTTTCATAAAATGTATCAATTTTTTTTATTCATTCGCGGGATGTGGGCGTCGCTGGCATGGCCAGCATTTATTGCCCATCCCTAGTTGCCGTTGAGAAGGTAGTGGTGAGCCTCCTTCTTGAATGGCTGCAGTCCGTGTGGTGAAGGTACTCCCACCGTGCTGCTAGGTAGGGAGTTCCAGGATTTTGACCCAGCGACAATGAAGGAAAGGCGATATATGTCCAAGTCAAGATGGTGTGTGAAGAGGAACTTGGAGGTGATAGTGTTCCCATGCATTTGCTGTCCTTGTCCTTCTAGGTGGTAGAGGTTGTGGGTTTGGGAGGTGCTGTCATAGGAGCCTTGGCGAGTTGCTGCAGTGCATCTTATAGATGGTACACAATACAACCACGGTGGTGGAGGGAGTGAATGTTTAAGATGGTGGATGGGGTGCCGTTCAAGCGGGCTTCTTTGTCCTGGATGGTGTCGAGCTTCTTGAGTGTCGTTGGAGCTGCACTCATCCAGGCAAGTGGAGAGTATTCCATCACACTCCTGACTTGTGCCTTGTAGGTTGTAGAAAGCTTTGGGAAGTCAGGAGGTGAGTCAATCGCTACAGACTACCAAGGCTCTGACCTGCTCTTGTAGCCACAGTATTTATGTGGTTGATCCAGTTAAGTTTCTGGTCAATGGTGAGCCCCAGGATGTTGATGTTGGGGGATTCGATAATGGTAATGCCATTGAATGTCAAAGGGAGGTGGTTAGACTCTCTCTTGTTGGAGATGGTCATTGCCTGGCACGTGTGTGGCACGAATGTTACTTGCCACTTAGCAGCCCAAGGTCGGATGTTGTACAGGTCTTGCTGCACGCGGGCACAGACTGCTTCATTATCTGAGGAATTGCAAATGGAACTGAACACTGTGCAATCATCAGCGAACATACCCACTTCTGACCTTATGATGGAGGGAAGGTCATTGATGAAGCAGCTGAAGATGGTTAGGTCTAGGATACTGCCCTGAGGAACTCCTGAAGCGATTTCCTGGGGCTGAGCTGATTGTACTCCAACAACCATAACCAACTTCCTTTGTGCTAGGTATGACTCCAGCCAGTGAAGAGTTTCTCCCCCTGATCCCCATTGACTTCAATTTTGCTAGAGCTATTTGGTAACATACTTGGTCAAATGCTGCCTTGATGTCAAGGGCAGTCACTCTCACCTCACCGCTGATATTCAGCTCTTTTGCCCATGTTTGAACCAAGGCTGTCTGGAGCCGAGTGATCCTGGTGGAACCCAAAATGGGCATTGGTTAGCAGGTTATTGGTGAGTATGTGCCGCTTGATAGCACTGTCAATGACACTTTCCATCACTTTGCTGATGATTGAGTGTATACCGATGGGGCAGTAATTGGCCACATTGAATTTGTCCTGCTATTTGTGGACAGGACATACCTGGACAATTTTCCACTTTGTTGGGTAGATGCCAGTGTTGTAGCTGTACTGGAACAGCTTGGCTAGAGGCACGGCTAGTTCTGGAGCACAAGTCTTCAGCGCTGCAGCCGGGATGTTGTCGGGGCCCATAGCCTTTGCTGTATCCAGTGCACTCAGCCATTTCTTGATATCACGTGGAGTGAATCGAATTGGCTGAATACTGGCATCTGTGATGGTGGGCACCTCAGGAGGAGGCCGAGATGGATCATCCACTTGCCACTTCTGGCTGAAGATTGTTGTGAACGCTTCAGCATTGTCTTTTGTACTCATGTGCCGAGCTCCGCTATTGTTGAGGATGGGGATATTCATGGAGCCACCACCATTTACGACTCGCTGTGGCAGGACTGCAGAGCTTTGATCTGATTCGTTGGTAGTGGGATCGCTTAGCTCTGTCTGCTGCTTCTGCTGTTTAGCATGCATGTAGTCCTGTGTTTAGCTTCACCAGGATCGCACCTCATTTTTAGGTACGCCTGGTTGGTCACCTGCTTTGATGGTAGTGGTAGAGTGAGGGATATGCCGGGCCATGAGTTTACAGATTGTGATGGAATACAATACTGCTGCTGCTGATGGCCCACGTGCCTCATGGGTGCCCAGTTTTGAGCTGCTAGATCTGTTCTGAATCCATCCCATTTAGCACGGTGGTAGTGCCACATAACGTGATGGAAGGTGTCCTTAGTGTGAAGATGGGGTTTCATCTCCACAAGGACTGTGTGGTGGTCACTCCTACCAATACTGTCATGGACAGATGCATCTGTGACAGGTAGATTGGTGAGGACGAGGTCAAGTAAGTTTTTCCCTCGTGTTGGTTCTCTCACCACCTGCCGCCAGCCCAGTCTGGCAGCTATATCCTTCAGGACTCGGCCACCTCGGTCAGTAGTGTTGCTACCGAGCCACTCTTGGTGATGGACATTGAAGTCCCCCACCCAGAGTACATTCTGTGCTACCCTCAGTGTTTCTTCCAAGTGGTGTTCAACATGGAGGAATACTGAATCATCAGCTGATGGAGGGTGGTAATCAGCAGCAGGTTTCCATGTTTGACCTGCTGCCATGAGACTTCATGGGGTCTGGAGTCAACATTGAGCACTCCCTGGACGAATCCCTTCTGAATGTATACCACACTGCCGTTGGGACAGGATATACCCAAGGATGGTGATGGAGGATTCTGGGACATTGGCTGCAAGTATGATTTTGTGAGTATGACTATGTCAGGCTGTTGCTTGACTAATCTGTGGGACATTTTTGGCACATGTCCCCAGATGTTAGATAGGAGGACAAGGTTGACTGGGCTGGGTGTGCCTTTGTCATCCGATGCCTAGTTCGATGCCAGGTGGTCCGTCTGATTTTATTCCAATTAGAAATTTTCGTAGTGGAGTGGTTTGCTAGGCCATTTCAGAGGGCATTTAAGAGTCAACTACATTGCTGTGGGTCTGGAGTCACATATAGGCCAGACCAGGTAAGGACAGCAGGTTTCCCTCCCTAAAAGACATTAGTGAACCAGTTGGGTTTTTACGACAAACCGGTAGTTTCATGGGCACCATATTGATACTAGCTTTTTATTCCAGATTTATTTAATTGAGTTTAAATTCCCCAATGCCCGTGGTGGGATTTGAACTCATGTCTCCGGATCTTTAGTCCAAGCCTCTGGATTACTTGTCCAGTAACATAACCACTATGCTACTGTACCCGATAAATTGCCACTTAACGTCAGCAGACTTCACAATCATGAATTTGATTCCAGCTAGCCTTAAATGAGAAGCTGTATGCAGATTTTAAAGTGTTCCTGGGAACCAAACAAGCTTATTGTTCTTTTCTAACACTGAGAAATACTTGTTATTTGGCCAAGCAAAAAATACCAACCTAAGGTCCAGGATGCAAAGGATCAGTGGAGAAGGTCTCTGACTGCTTGTCCATGTTCCAATCTCTACTAAGCAACCAGGTGATAATTGAGTATGACCATGTAGTATCCGCTGGTTCACTTGAAGCCTTCCATGGGCACCCCGTGATATCAACTGTGTAAGAACATAAGAACATAAGAAATAGGAGCAGGAGTAGGCCCTTCGGCCCTTCGAGCCTGCTTCGCCATTCAATGAGATCATGGCTGATCTTCTGCCTCAACTCCATTCACCGGCCCTATCGCCATATCCCTTGATGCCATTACTAGTCAGAAATCTATCAACTTCTGTTTTGAATATACCCAATGACTGAGCCTCCACAGCCCTCTGGGGTAGAGAATTCCAAAGATTCACTACCCTCTGTGTGAAGAAATTTCTTCTCATCTCAGTCCTGAATGGCCTACCCTTTATCCTGAGTCTGCGGCCCCTGGTTCTAGACTCCCCAGCCAAGGGAAACATTTACCCAGCATCCACCCTATCAAGCCCTGTAATAATTCTGTATGCTTCAATGAGATCCCCTCTCATTCTTCTGAATTCAAGAGAATACAGGCCTAGTTTACTCAATCTCTTCTCATACGACAGTCCCACCATCCCAGGAATCAATCTCGTGAACCTTCGTTGCTCTCCCTCTATGGCAAGTATATCCTTCCTTAGGTAAGGAGAACAAAATTGTACACAGTACTCCAGGTGTGGTCTCACCAAGGCCCTATATAATTGGAGTAAGACTTCTTCACTCCTGTACTCAAATCCTCTTGTAATGAAGGCCAGCATACCATTTGCCTTCCTAATGTCTTGCTGCACCTGCACATTCACTTTCAGTGACTCATGTACAAGGACACACAGGTCCCTTTGAGCCAATCTTTCGCCATTTAGGAAATACACTGCCTTTCTGTTTTTTCTACCAAAGTGGATAACTTCACATTTATCCACATTATATTCCATCTGCCATGTTCTCGGCCGCTCACTGAGCCTGTCGAGATCCCCTTGAAGCCTCTTCACAACTGACACTGCCACCTAGCTTTGTATCATCAGCAAATTTGGAAATGTTACATTTAGTCCCCTCATCCAAATCATTGATATAGATTGTGAATAGCTGGGGCCCAAGCACCGATCCTTGCGGTACCCCACTAGTCACAGCCTGCCATCCTGAAAAAGACCCGTTTATCCCTACTCTTTGTTTTCTGTCTGTTAACCAATTCTTAATCCAATTCTTAATATTACCCCCAATTCCATGTGCCCTAATTTTGTTCACCAACCTCTTGTGTGGGACCTTATCGAAGGCCTTCTGAAAATCCAGATATACCACATCTACCGGTTCCCCTTTGTCTACTCCACTAGTTACATCCTCAAAGAACTCCAATAGGTTTGTCAAACAGGATTTCCCTTTCATAAATCCATGTTGACTCTGCCCAATCTTACTATTAGTATCTAAGTGCCTAGTTATTGCATCCTTTATAATAGATTCCAGCATTTTCCAAACTACTGATGTGAGGCTAACAGATTTGTATTTCCCTGTTTTCTCTCTCCCTCCTTTCTTAAAAAGCGGGGTTACATTTGCTATCCTCCAATCTGCAGGAACCGTTCCAGAATCTATAGAATTTTGGAAGATGACAACCAATACGTCCACTATCCCAATGGCCACCTCTTTCAAAACCCTAGGATGTTGGTCATCCGGTCCTTGGGATTTATTGATTTTTAGTCCCATTAATTTTGCTAGTACTGTTTTTTTTACTAATAATAATTTCTTTAAGTTCCTCATTCTCGCCACACCCTTGGTTTTCTCGTATTTCTGGGAGGTTTTTTGTGTCTTCCTCCGTGAAGACAGAAACAAAGTATTTATTTAATTTCTATGCCATTTCCTCATTCCCCATTATAAATTCTCCCGTCTCTGACTGTAAAGGACCTACATTTACCTTTGCCAGTCTTTTCCTTTTCACATACCTATAGAAGCTTTTACAATCCGTTTTTATATTTTTTTGCTAGTTTGTGCTCATATTCCATTTTCACTTTCTTTATCAATTTCTTGGTCCCCCTTTGCTGATTTCTAAAAAGATCCCAATCCTCAGGCTGACTGCTTTTTCTGGCAACTTTATAAGCTTCCTCCTTTGACTGTAATTGACACAAATGACCAAATTGTAATCTAACTTTGCTAGCATGCATTTTTAGTTTGTATGTGCTGCCTGTGACAGTGATATAATGGTTTAGATACATAGCAAATTTAAAATTTCTAAGAAATATCATATTTCAAAAGATTGAATTTTCAAAATGTGTGAAGAATTAAGTTGTGGGAAATGGAAACTGAGAGGATGTGTTAAATATAATACGATACATAATTATGTGTAGTGGGATAATCGGAGAATAATGAATAATGGCATCTCATTATCTTGGGCCGAGTTCTCAGTCATTTATGGAGACTATGGTGAGTAACATTGGGAAAACTAGGAAGTAGCAGAATTACGGCTCATTGAATGGCTGCTCTGGCAAAATTTAATTCATGGGATGGACATTGGCGTGGTGCCCTTGGTCTTTGGGAAGAGTATTCTGAGAAACCTAGCAAGGGTATAATGAGGCTTGCGTTGCATTCTTCCTCACTCTGTTTCTCTAGTTTCAGGAGGAAGTGGTGTACTCCAGCCTACTGAAGCCTGCGGCAAAGGTTTGTGGACCTTGGAAAATACATAATGCATATTACTAAGAATGTGGTAGTAATGAGTTATATGTTATTTTAACAGAACATAAGGGCATGTAGATACTGGCTTGTATGCAACATCAGGAAGCAGGACTTTGGTGTTACATGTAACATTGTAATTGTCTAGAATTTTCCCGTTGCCATGCGTGCGGGTTTGGAGGCAGGTCGGCTGTAAAAATAGCAAAAATAGGCGGCGCATCGGGAACCCGCCGTCATCACGCCTCCTCGGCCTTTAACTCGGGCATGTTTACCAGCGTGCCACGTACCCGATCGGGTGAGGCGGGCGACCTAATTAAAGTCATTGCCCAGAAATTCCGTTCGCAGCCCTCCTGCGGGCGGAGGGCTGCGATTCGGAAAAATCTCCGCTTGGACCGGAGGGCTCCCGGGACGCGCACACTTCCGTTGCTGTGCCTCTTCAATCTGCCGATGTGCAGTGCTCGCGTATCCCAGGGGCACAGCTAGTTCGCAGCATCCCTGGGATCACGTGGGCCATGGGGAGCCAATCAGAGCAGGGAATCTCCATTCATAGATTTGACAGGAAGACCTGTCGAATCTATGAATAGAGATGAGCCCCAAAACATAAGTAAAACTTCAAATAAATTCAAAACAAAAACAACATTTTTAAAATGACTATAAATTACATAAATTAACTATTTTAAACAAAAATTTAAATTATTGAAAAAAATAATTAAAGTTTTTAACAGGGCTAAAAATAAACTTACCTTTCTTTAAAGTATTTTAAAATGATAAATCAGTGGAATTTTTTTTTTTTAACTTTATTAAACTATTAGCCTGCTAAAAGCAGGCCTTGCGCCTGCTTTTCCAGGCGCAGCTGTTCCTGACTTACCTGGACTCAAGCCAGTGTGGAAAAAACCGGAAGTTTTTAATGTAAGGGCTGCCTATCCGGCACAGGCGTTTGTCCAGTCAAGCCCTTTCTGCAGAGAACGGAAGTGCCAGTTTCCAGCGCATGCGCAGTGCATGCGTAAAACCAGCACTTCCATTGGCCCTACGGGTGAGTACACAGCACGTAACCACCCATAGGGAACGGAATTTCTAGGCCATTAAATCCTTGTTATCAGACCCTTAACAGGCTTTTTAACTGCAGCTTCTGAATTTAACGGCATGAGCATGGGAAGCACACAGCTCGGGAAACTCGTCTGTGAAGGGGAAGGTGGAAGTTCAGCGGCCATTGTACGAGGGCAATAATTGACAGCTGGGAACAGCAGATAAATAGACACACCTTACACCTCATCAGTTGGCAAAGGGAAAGGCTGTTGATGACTCCATTTTCTGCACAGATTTAGGTTTCTGGAGTTTGCAGGTCATTTCTGTAACCTTGGAAGCCACTCTCACCACATTGCTACTCAGTATTAGAACATTGAGGGATTGTCCCTCTGATCGCTACTTCACCTGCCATCTACTACATCAGCATGGGTGCCGCTTATACTGTGTCCCCTTGGTTCTCAGAATCGGACCAAGATGAGCCCCAACACCAACAACACCAACAGCCTTCTCCTCAACAACCTGATGCTCCAAAGGAGAGATGGGGACACCACAGGGCTGCACCGCGCCGGAGGCGATACCCTCAACACAGGGTATATAGGCAGAGGATGAGCTTCCTCAACATGACTGAGCAGCAGTGCTTCAGAAGGCTCAGGCTATCACGCCAGGTCATTGCAGACATTTGTTGCTTGCTGGAACAAGACCTGCTACCCACAGGTCCTGGTGGACACTCCTTACCAGTGGCTGTCAAAGTCACCACCACCCTCAATTTCTTCGCTTCAGGCTCCTTCTAGGGATCTGCAGCAGACATTTGCGGGATCTCCCAGTCGGCTGTCCACAAGTCACTGAAGCCATGTTTCACAAGTCAGCCAATTATATCAACTTTGCCACTGATGAAGCCAGAGTTACTGAGTGGTTTTGCGGTTCTGGCTGACTTCCCACAGGTGCAGGGCGTCATCGACTGCACACATGTGGCCATGAAGGCACCCCATCATCACTCAGGAGTGTTTGTGAACCGCAAATGCTTCCACTCCCTCAATGTGCAGCTCGTCTGCAACTATAAAAAGATCATCATGCATGTGTGCGCCAGATTCCTTGGCAGCTGTCATGACTCTTTCGTGCTGCGCCAATCCACCCTCCCTCAGCCCTTCGCACCTCCAAAAAGACTTACCGGCTGGCTGCTTGGAGACAAGGGCTTTCCACTGAAGACATGGCTCATGACACCCCTGAGGAGGCCAAGTATTGAGGCTGAGGAGCGTTATAATGAGAGCCACATGTCCACCAGATGTGTCATAGAGCAAGCAATAGGCATGCTGAAAATGCGCTTCAGATGCCTCGACAGGTCTGGAGGAGCCCTTCAGTACGCACCAGCCAGGGTCTACAGAATCATCGTCATTTACTGCGCACTGCTCAACATAGCGCAGCAGCGAGGATTGGAGCTGCAGGAGGAGCATGGCGCACAGCACACAGCCTCTTCAGAGGAGGAGGAGGAGGAGGAGCAGGTGGAAGAGGAGAAGGAGGAGGAGGAGGAGGAGGAGGAGGAAGCTGAAATGCAGATGCCACCAGCAGTGGCGCACATTACTGCCCGGGAGGCCTGGGATGGCCTCACCATGGCCAGATTTACTTAACTTGCTCCAATGCAGCCATATGGCTGCCACAAGCTGTACTAAGCTCCCCCCCTCCCCGCAACAACACCATAATGCATCCCTACAATGACCAAGCTATTGCTCTCACCCAAAGGCCCAATGGTCGAGGTTAATTAATGTGTCACCATTCACTCCAAGTGACAAAGTCACTTCCAAGGTTTGAGGAAAAAATGGACAAGACCCGAAAGTAGTGCAAAGAAAACATTTAGGTGTCGAATCAAAACAACTGAAACTTAGCACTAACATTTGTTGATACACCCATGTGCTTACTCTTGTGCATCTACTTTTATGTCATTTTTTGTTTGCGAGTGCTTCGACGAGGTGCTACCCCTGTGGCTTCAGCAGAGGTAGAGGCAGACTGTTCACTTCCCTGCTGCGACTGTTTAGACACTTTTGGTGGATGTCCTCTGGGTTTTGGCCCCGCCAAGGTTTGCTCCACCTGCGACTGTGCAGGGACAGACTTGGCTATCAGGGTCCAAGGAAGCATCTGGGGCTCTGCCTGAAGTGGTGGCAACGGGGGAGATGTGGGAGTGCTTTGAGAAGAGCCCCCACTTCCATGTCCCCTCTTACCATCATCCCTCTCATGGGCCACCCGCTCTTCCCTGCTAGCAAGGAGCTGGTCAGCACCTTGCTGCACAGCAGTGAGGCAAAGAAGGCCCAAGTCAATGTTTACATCCCTCCTTGAAAGAAGGTCTATGAGCGCCTGCCATCTGTTGTCCACAGCTAGCATGTGCTCATGTGAGTGGCGCATTTGCTGCTCCATGCAGGTGGCCATCCTTTCCATGGAAGAGCATACCGTCACCATTGCCTGTGACATGGTGTTGCTCATGTTGGAGATCGACTCCTCCATTGCCTGAACATTTGCAGACATCGCAGCTGCAAAAGATGCCAGAGCCTCATGCAATTGTTGCTGCCCCTCCAAGATCACCCTCTTTCTCGGTGGCACCCGAGGCTCAGCGTCTGCATGCAGCTGAGCAGAGCTTGGAGTGTTCTGCGCCCTCCGGCGAGGAGTCTCCACTGCTGTCCCTGTCAACACCATCAGGTCTTGCTCACTTGTGAATTGTGAGACACCAGGTGACAACTCTACTCTATGGCTCAAAGGGCCCACCGAGGTGTGCGTATCTGCACTGATGCTGGGTGCGCTTGGGTCTGCTGATGGTTCACCCTCAGAGGCTGGAGGTTCCTCTGAGGAGGCATCTTACTCCTCCGGCTGGACAGTGGGCGGGGGGCTGGGGCTGTTGATGGACCTGTGGGTGAGTAAAGAGGTGAATTAGAAGTGTTATTATAAGAATGGGTAATGTTACCATTATGCACATGATGACATTTCACTGGCTGCTGACTCACAGTCACCATATGGGTGACTGCTGTATGCCATGTGGCTGTATGAGATGTGATTCTGTCACCAGGTTGCTGGATGTGCCCCTCTCCCCGTCTCCCACCGCCAGAGTCTCTCGAGCTCCTGAAATTTCCAGAGCCGCCTCTCTGCTGCTCTGAGGTATGCAATCATTGGAGGGCCACCTCCGGTTCTCTCCCTCTCCCTGTTGTTGTGGGCTCTCTTCTCCTGCAAGGAGGGAAAGGAGAGAAATTTGAGTGAGAGAAATGGAATGAGTGTAAGGAATGGATGGGTTACATCTGTAGAGGGTGACTATGAGGGACTGGGGTGCCAATGCCAAATGGCCTCCTGTGGTGTTACTTGCTATGATTGCAATAGGATGAGGGTGAGTGTGAGGGGTGGTTAGTCAGATGGGGATGTATGTACATAGAGAGAGAGGGAAGGGTGGACGTGCAAGGTATGTTTGTGTAGGGAATGATGTGCAGGAGTAGGCTTGGGAAGGCAGTGTGTAAGGGTTTTTTGCGTGTGTTACACCGCCTGTGGCTCTGTGCTCAGCCTGGGTGCTAGTGCGAGGTTAGGCCTTGTTGCCTGTTCTGGTCTCCAGCCAGTCTGGGAGCACTAGACACCTGTGAGTGGTTCGACCCACTCGCCCTTACGGTTCTGACACTGGACTTAGATGCGAGAGCAATAATGGAGAGAAAACTCAGGTAGACCCGGTTGAATGGTACGAAATGGAAAATCTTTATTGCATATTATTCAAGATTACGAAATACATGTCATAAGCACAGATTAATGACAGTACAATCTTACACGCAGTTATGTAACTAATTTTAGGGAAACGAGGAACGAACGACACATCGTAAATGGGGGCACACATTACAGTTATCCTTAAAACTTGAACCCTCCCCTATCAATATCTGCTCTAAACTAGATTTGTAGGATCGAGACTCATGCTCACCACTCGTGATAACTCGGAGAATTCCGAAAACTCTGCTCGGATGTTTTTACCGCAGCACCTGATCACCCACGTGTTGATCAGGGGTCTCTGTACCCCACTTGTTTACTCGTTTCTGCTCCGGCTAGCAGGCTGGACCGTCTGCTGTCATGAAGATCTGTGTTGTCCTCGGAGTTCCGACACGACTCGAAAAATAGTCTTCCTGTGCCCTCGCCCCGATGCGATAAAACTAGAAGAATGGTCTTCCGATGCCAGTTCTGTAAAACTCAAAAGATAGTCTTCCTGGGCAAGGAAAGTGTCTATTCGACCTACAGGCGCGGTCGGGGCTTACTGACCGTGGCGATACGTATGGTCGTCTTCTTCTCTTCTCATCTCATCTCATCTCATCTCATCTCGGGCCTTCGGTTCCAACACCATTTACCGACTTCTCGGAATGGTGTGCCCGTTTCAAGGCTTCACAGCCCGGTTCCACACAGATCTTCGCGGCAAGCCACGAGGTTGATCCTGGCGGATCAGAAAGTTCAATAGTCTTCTGGCAAGTCGAGCAGCAAGGAGTCAGGATTCAAGAGTCAAGAGTCGCAGGCGAAGAAAGAGAGAGATGGACGGTTGTACCTTTACAGTTATAGTGCTGTAATTCCTCTTTTCCCGCCCAATCTTAATGTCTTTTCTTTTGTTAGGGTTTTGGCGCTCAAACTTCTTGTATAGGGTGATCTCTGTTTAATGGGTTTCGGTGATACTTGTAACTGCCTGAGTACCCGTTAATATTTCTCCCATTGTGTAACCGGTCAGTATTCTCCCTGGAGGGCTTTTGGGGCTTCCAAATGTTTCTGTAACTACCCGCAAACGGCTCTCTCATCGTAGAGTCGTGGGGATCTTGCATATTAATGTCTTTGGATGGGTTCTTGATCGCTTGGTACAATAGCCCTTATTCGCACCTGGGAGACCGATTCCAGTATTTATGTGTAAAATGCAAACCCATTATGTCTTGTGATTTATCTCAAATGTGCTGAGTCTTGTCTGATCTCGCACAAATGTTTATTAGAACGCCATCTTGTCTGCTTATCGAAAAGTCTAGAATGTTCTGTCACGAGGCGTGGCGGCCATTTTACAGGCTGCCTGTGTCCACTTTGAAAACCTGACAGCATTCTGCTGAAATAAAGCTGTTTGTATGAAACTATGTGTTTCCTCCTTATTTATAAAATCGTGATTATATTGCGAATTCTACAAGTGATGGGGATGTGTTGACAGAAACTTCAGGATGAAGGTGAGTGTGGCATTGCACTCACCTTTCCTGACCTCATGAGATCATTGAAGTGCTTCCTGCACTGTTTCAAGGTCCTCCTGACCACATCCCTGCTGCTGACCTCCTCAGCTATATCCAGCCAGGCTCTCTTTGTTGCTTGTGGAGGTCTCCTTTGCCTGTCAGCAGGGAAGAGGACCTCCCTGCGTGCTCTGACAGCCTCCACAAGAGTATGCAAGGAAGAATCTGAGAACCGGGGTGCAGCCCTCTGCCTTTGGCTAGCCATGTTTGAAAAGTGTTATCTCTCCTGTGGCTTTTCTTTGACACCTTCCACCTTCCTCTGTAAACCTTCAAGTGAGTTCAGTGCATGGCTGCTTTATATATCGGTGCTGGAAACAAGTCATCGATGATGTCATCAGACCCGCACCATTTAATATGACTGGGAAATGTGCAATTTCAGTTGGGGCCATGAAGTGAAAGTCGCTCTGAGCAGCGCGTTGCTGAAAACATCGCACTTCAGATCCACTACGTTGCCCGCACGCATCCAACGCAACGTGAAGGTGAAAATTCCAGCCATTGGGTCGAGTGGGATAAGGGGAGAATAATGAATAATGGCATTTCATTATCTTGGCACCAAGCTCTCAGTCATTTATGGAGACTATGGTGAGTAACATTGGGAAAACTAGCAAGTAGCAGAAATATGGCTCATTGAATGGCTGCTCTGGCAAAGTTTAATTCATGGGATGGACAGTGGAGTGGTGCCCTTGGTCCAACATGGAAATGTTGCAGTTGCTCTCCAACTCTCCTTAAGTCAGTACTTTTGGAAGAGATATAACGAAGAACACTAGAGAGAGTGTTTCCACTTGTGGGGAAGAGCAAAACTAAAGGCCATCGATATAAGATAGTCACCAAGATATCAAATAGGGAATTCAGAAGAAACTTCTGGGTGGTGAGAATGTGCAACTCGCTACCACAGGGAGTGGCTGAAGCGAATGGTATAGATGCACTTAAGGGGAGAAGGGAATAGAGTTAGATGAGGAAAGACGGTAGGAGGCTTTAGTGGAGCATAAACACCGGCATGGACTGGTTCGGCCGAATGGCCTGTTTCTGCGCTGTATATCCGATGTAATCCTATGTAATGAATATCCAGTCCTTTTCACTTGGGAGGAAGATATTATAACTCACAATTGAATTATGTAGGTTTTCATTATGACTGGAATAATTTAGATACATATTGAATATTTATCGAATGTCTCAATTTCTACAATAGAGCTAAAGATTAATTTTGTTTAAAATAAAATGGGTAATATAGTTAGATTTTTAAAAATATTATTAATTTAAATCAGTGATCACTGTAAATTGTTGTTTACTGCTTTCTATTTGTTATTTGGAAACCTCCTTGATTATTTTGGCTCTCAGTACTACAACATTCCTGAGAGAGCCATGAACTACGTGTTAATACTTAACTCCTGGATGCCATACAAAGAATAAGATGTGAATGTTGCCAAGTATACTGCCAATCACCATACGGAAAGAAAATTTGAAGTTCAAATCTGTTCTATTCCCCAGACCCTTCGCTCCACTGTGCTGTTCTCTGCACACCCCACCCCAATCATGATCTACTTCCTGGTATCCCTTCCCACTCTGCACTGCACCCTGTCCCCAACTTTGCTATGCTCTGTGCCCAAGTCTCTTGCTGTGTTGTGCTCCCCATTGCCTGCTTCCCAGGCTCTCTGCTGCACACTGCTCCCCTACCCCTCCCTTTATGCTCTGCTCCCTGTGTGTTCCATAGACTTCATTCTGCACCTTACCCGGACCTGAAATGAGACTAGATTGAACATTACCACAATCCAGACCCCAAACATTAAAAAGCAGCACCACTCACGCAGCTAGTTTACATAGAAATCTGCTGTTCTGGTATAGTTGAGTTTTCATAGGAACAGGAGTAGGCCATTCAGTGCCTCGAGCCTGTTCCACCATTCAATTAAATCATGGCTGATCTGTATCTTAACTCCATTAACCTGCCTTGGTTCCATATGCCTCAATAGCCTTACCTAACAAAAAAACTAGCGATCTCAGCTTTGAAATTTTTCAATTGACCTAGCTTCAATAGCTTTTTGGGGAGAGAGTTCCAGATTTCCACTACCCTTTGTGTGAAGAAGTGCTTCCTGACATCATCCTTGAATGGCCTAGATCTCATTTTAAGTTTATGCCCCCTTGTTCTGGAATCCCCCACCAGAGGAAATAATTTCTCTCTATTTACCCTATCAACTCCTTTAATCATCTTAAACACCTCAATTATATCACCCCTTAATCTTCTATAGTCAAAAGAATACAAACCTCGTCTATGCAACCTGTCCTCATAATTTAACCCTTTAAGCCCTGGTATTATTCTGGTGAATCTGCACTGCACCCCCTTCAAGGTCAATATATCCTTCCCGAGGTGGTGCCCAGAACTGAATGCAGTACTCCAGATTCAGTCTAACCAGAGCTTTATACAACTGTAACATAACTTCCACCCTTTGTATTGCAACCCCCTTGAGATAAAGGCTAACATTCTATTAGCCTTTTTAATTATTTTTTGAGATTTCTGTAAATGGCCGTATAAATCTCTCTGCTCCTCACTCTAGCTCCTCACCATTTAGAAAATACTCTGATCTATCTTCCTTAGGTCCAAAGTGGGTGACCTCACACTTCCTCACACTGAACTCCATCTGCCACAGTTTTGTCCACTCACCTAATCTATCAATGTCCCTTTGCAACTTTCTGCTCCCATCTATACTACTTACAGTGCCACCTAACTTAGTGTTATCAGCAAACTTGTCTCCAATTCCATGTGCTTTCATTTTTGCTGACAGTATCTTGTATGGAACCTTGTCGAATGCCTTTTGGAAGTCCATATAAATAACATCTATAGACATTCTCTCATCTACCACATTAGAGACCTCCTCAAAAAATTCAACTAGGTTAGTTAGACAAGACCATGCTGACTCTCTGATCAGTTCACATTTGTCCAACTGCTCAGTCACTCTGTCCCTAATGACACATTCTAGTAACTTCCCCACAACAGACATAAATCAGATCTGTTACTTACTTTAAAGGGTAAATTTTGTTTTTATGGAGGAACATAGATTTCATAATTCATCATGTGAACCCACTAGAATAAATTTAATTGAGGATACGTGCCAGCAAGTGCTAGCTTAGAAAATATAAATCACCAACTGGTGGAGGTTGTATAATACTTCATCGTGGGTGTGGGACCTCTTGCCATGAACAAAATAGCTTATTTTTCAAAAACTATCCCAAACACCACATGGTTCAATTAATACAATGAATAAGAATGGTTATTTTGCAAAGGTTTTAAACTTTGTTTCTGCCCATTTTCAGTGAATCATACCAGTAGTTGGAAGGAACGGTGTGACAGATGGTGCAATTCTGCAATCGCCAATTGAGACTGGGGATGGAATAGGATGAATTTTGGAAAAAAATCTGCATATAATAATTTTCATCATTTTTGTGTGACAATCATATATTCAAATTTAAGATACAATTAATACATTATATTGCAATATTGCTTGAGATAAAAATATTCCCGCTCACACATTTGTACATGACACCACTCTCACATTTGTACATGACACCAATCAGCAGTTGAATTGAGGCATAAAGTATCACAGATACTCAAGCTGAATTACAGAGCCTCAGTATTCAGTCTCAACTATCCAAACTCTTATATATTGCAGCATTGCTTATTGAATCAGGTGGTTTATATTAGAGTTATCCCCTCACAATTACTATTGAGTGCACAGTTTTTAAATGACAGTATCACAGCATTAGCTGCATTCAACTTTAGACAGAAAATAGCATAGTACAATTTATATAGCAAGGTAGCAATTGTATGCTTCCGATATTAAGTTCTTAAATTTGATGACATTGGTATCAAGATGTGTCACATTTTTGATGAAGTATCAAATTATCTAATGTATCAAATTGGTCAGTTGTCTTTTGCAATGTACTGATTCACAGCTCAGCTCGTTCCGCCCCTCTCAGTTTGGTGCACCTTTGGTGCTCTTGTCCCCAGCAATATCTTTATTCTCTTCCATCCCAGTCATTCCTCTGGTAAAGTCCCTATCTTCACTCTCTCAAGTCCAAAGGACGTAGACTATATATTAATTCAAGGTAAATTAGGTTGTAGGATGAGGTGGTGAAAAATACAGTTAAATTTAAAACTGATCTTGAAAAAAATATCTTTGAATAATTTAGTAGGTAACACAGTGAGGTCACAGATATTAGGTGGGGTTCATATTGCAGTTGAATGCTAAACTGAGTATGTTGGAATAGGAGGGCTTGATTTTTCAACAACTTGCATTTATATAGCACCTTTAATGTAGTAAAACATCCCAAGGCGCTTCATAGGAGCATTATAAAACAACATTTGACACCGAGCCATATAAGGAGATATTAGGACAGGTGACCAAAAGCATGGTCAAAGAGGTAGTTTTAAAGGAGTGTCTTAAATGAGGATAGAGAGGTAGAGAGTTGGAGAGATTTAAGGAGGGAATTCCAGAGCTTAGGGCCTAGGCAGCTGGAGGCGCAGCAGCCAATGGTGGAGCGATGAAAATCGGGGATGCACAAGAGGCCAGAATTGGAGGAGCGCAGAGATCTCAGAGGGTTATAGGGCTGGAGTAGGTTACAGAGATAGGGAGGAGCAAGGCCATGGAGGGATTTGAAAACAAGGATGAGAATTTTAAAATTGAGGCATTGCCAATGTATGTCAGTGAGCACAGGGGTGATGGGTGAACGGGACTTGGTGTGAGTTAGGATATGGGCACCAGAGTTTTGGATGAGTTCAAGCTTATGGAGGGTGAAAGATGGGAGGTCGGCCAGGAGAGCATTGGAATAGTCGTGTCTTGAGGCATGGATGAGGGTTTTAGCAGCAGATGAGCTGATGCAGGGGTGATGTTATGGAGGTGGAAGTAGGCGGTCTTGGTGATGGAGCGGATATGTGGCCAGAAGTTCATCTCAGGGTCAGGTTGGATGCCAAGGTTCCAAACAGCCTGGTTTAGCCTCAGAAAGTGACCAGGGAGAGGGATGGAGTCGGTGGCTAGAGAATGATGTTTGGGCAGGGATCGAAGACAAAAGCATTCCCAATCTTTATCTTCAGGTGCGCTGCCCCTGTCCAGCATCATGGTGTAGGCTCCAGGCAAATCCGCCCTTAAAGCTTAAGCTTTTCTAATCTTTCCTCAGAGCTCATCCCTTTTGCACTTTTTCTATGTGTCCTTTCCAATCCTGGATGCGCACTACAGAGGGATCTTTCACATTCCTGTTTTAATTTTAAATTTTAAGAGCAAGAGATATTTTACCAGGTGACAGTGCCCTCTTAAAGAAATGTGTATAAAGGCTGAAACATTCTAGAAGTAATAAAATCCAATGTCCCAATGAGGAACCCTTAACATTTCCCATTTTTTTCACATTTGTTGCCATGGGCATTTTGTTCAATTCACTGCAATAACATTATCAACACATCCTACAGCAAGATTTAATAAAGCTATAAAAAAGGTTTTGTTTTCCATAAGAGAGTTTTGAAACTTAATCTTTTTTTATTAAAGCTGCGATTGCCCAACAATTTCATTTATCTCCACATAGAGCTAAGGAACTGAAGAAAGCTAACAGAGGGAAAAGATTGTTCCCTACTCAATCCATTTATAGGATAATATCTTTATTCTATGTCACTGGGGAGAAGCACTTGCAACATATGGTTTGTGTAATTACAATGCTGACCTTTATTCCTTATTTCCAGTCTGCGTGGTTCCAATATCCATCTTCACAAAAAACTTTCAAACATTGGAATAAAAACTTCTCAAAGGTAATCTTCATTAAACTCTTTTTAACATTTACCTACACAATGAAACATATGAAATTATGGGGCACTGCAGCTTAAAGTTAATTTACAGATATCAATATACAGGAATGGCCTTTAAAGCTGCTGCCCAGCCAATGAAAAACCTTCCTTTAAAAAAAGATATTCCAAAATGAACATTGGGGCCAGGGAGAAGGAGGAATGTAAGTAGTTTAAAGTGAAAATAAGTAACAACAATAGAGAAGGAAGAGTAAAATCAAAGTTAAAATTTAAAAATAGATGGTGAAGAAGAGAGAATATGAGGAAAAAGGAATGACAGGGCAAGCAGAAGTAAACGTTTAACCATTTTAATTTCACATAAAATTGTGTTTTGGAGTTTTTAATTTAATAGTTTGAGGTTAATATTACAGTAATAAAGTTAGGACTGATGTTTTGAGTGCCTTTCTTACTTTAATATTAATATTAATGACAGTGCATGGCATTTAAAACAAACAAAAATGATCACCCCATGGAGACAGAAATTTCCCAGACCGAGCTAACTTTTACACTGTTCCTGGTCCTTTTCTCGGGAGCACATTTGACTTTTATTTTTCAGTCCAGTGTTGGTTGAGCTGGGCTAAGTTGTGCAATGAAGAAACCTAATTCTTATATGCAGTGCAAATGTAGAGAACCTGTCTCTCACATGTACTTTATTGAAAGTGGATCCCTTAACCCAAAGGCACATTTGTACAGCAGGATGAAGGACGTGAAAAGGAAGTGAAACAGATTGTCATCTCGAACTGAAGCTGGCACCTGCCCTCCAACTTCCCAATCTCTGACATCTTCTATAACCAGGATTTGGAAAGCTTCCTTTTCATTAGGGGTAAAACAGTGGAGGTCTTTAGCTCCACCACCTGTTGCAGCTATTCCCTGGTGTTATGGGCTGTCTTGTCCTCAATAAAGAATACGTGAGAATTATTTTTGGTTACCACATCATGCAGTAAAACCCAGATGTCAGCATCAAGACCATAGTGGGTTTGATGATTGGTGTCAGGCTCTGGTGAAGCAACATTTGTAAGTGAATCCTGGGGGTATAAAGGGCGTTGTGCAGTCTCCTAGGCATTGATGTTAAGCAATTGAAAAACTTTAACACAGTGTGAGGGGAGATCATTGTAAGTGGCAGACATGCTTAATACCATTGAACTGTGCAGCTAACTCCACTTGCCTTGCTGAGCTGGTAAGATCAAACTTCTTCTGACACTCTAAGTGGCTGCGTGCGGGGTGTTGCAGTTCACACTGACTGCCCTGGCCACCTCCTTCCACTGTTCTGAGGAGCTCAGCATAGGGTCTTCCACTGTTCTGCTCCCAAAGCAGGGCTTCCCTCCTCTATATGATTTGGTCATGATGTGGAGATGCCGGCGTTGGACTGGGGTGGACAAAAATGAGAAGTCGCACAACACCAGGTTATAGTCCAACAGATTTATTTAATTTTACAAGCTTTCGAAGCAGTTCGCTCCTTCGTCAGGTAAGTTAGCAGTGAGCTCACTGCTAACTTACCTGACGAAGGAGCGAACTGCTTCGAAAGCTTGTAAAATTAAATAAATCTGTTGGACTATAACCTGGTGTTGTGCGACTTCTCATATATGATTTGGTGCAGTAGCACTTCCATTGCTGCCTCTTAGAATCTGGTGACTTCCTGTCCTCCTTCAGGCCTCAGCCATTTTTAATGAAAAAGCCGAGATCCTCTGCTCTCAAGCTACATTGGTGGATGACTACCTCCTTTAAGCTGCTGCAGACTTCTAAATCCTGCAGCAGTTTGCTAGTTCCCTCTCCCAATAAGGCTGATTATAAGTACCTCCACCTGATGCAAACAGGGTAGTAATGGCCCAAAACTGGTGTCAGGTCACTTAATGCCCCATTTATGCAGTCGTTCCGGCCACTGCCAACTTCATTAGGGTCCTAAGAAGGGCGGCCAGGATGCCCACCTGTTTCAGGTGGGAGGGCACTTGTAATGTGCAAATCATGGGTCCTATGATGTACATAGGACACCGATTGCAAATTTTGAGATACGAATGGGCAGAGCGTGCGCCGTGCACGCTCTGCACATTTGTACCAGCATTGAGCGGATTAGCCAGCCATCCTTAAAGAGGCTCTTCTGGCTCTTTAAGGTCACTTGCCACCTCTTTTGGTGTTGCATTGGCAAACTTTAAAACCAAACTTTGGCTGGGAAGTACATTATACGATTTACAGTTGCAGCAAAGCAAGTGAACTATTAAAATACAAAAGTGTGCTTTGCTTGCTCTTTGAAATGCTGACATTCTGTAGTAGAATGGATCATGCCAACTCTCATAATTATACGGCACTTAGTCCACATGCAGTGTTACCGTCGTTCACCAAAATACTTGAACTCTTATCTTTAATTTGTGTCATTTGGAAGCCGACATTACGTCACATAAAATATTTTATGAGGAGCTTAAAAATGTATTAGTATTATTCAGCCAGATGAATCAGTAGCATCCTCTACTCTATATAAATCAAGTGTGCTGCCCACATATTCACACTCACCTCAGAGTATAGGAAACAGAATGAGCTCTTTATCATTCTGACTTATTGATCTCTTTGTAGAACGTTGAGCCTAATAGTGCTTAATTTTCAATTAGATCTGTGAGCGCTAATGATTACAAAGCCCCAGCCCATCTGTGGGTCTCTGTCTGAGACAGAGAACAGCTGTAATATCACATCTACATGAAGTTAGTGACATGCTCCAGGGTCAGAAATTATAACTCAACCTGCTGGCAGGGCAATCTGCACTCTTGGTGTGACCTGCTTTTTTCTTCTCCTCAGGCTGCTGGATTCTGTTTCATTTTGCCAGCTTTTCCTACTTCCATTTCAGACCAGCTTCACCTCCAACACCACACCCCCGCCCCAATCGCAACAGCTATTCACATGCTGTAGGTGTCTCTTAAATGTCTTTACTTTCTTTTACTGTGCTTCTTCCTAACATCTCATGCTAATGTCACTTCAGCATTTAGCCATTTCCTGTTTTCAATTTAAGCACTTTACAGGTCATTCTATTTCTTCCCCTTTTTGTGTGTGCCTGTTCTTCCCCTCCCTCTTTCCTTTGTTCCTTTTTAGGTGCTGTTCATCTGTAATTGTTTTCCACTTCTGATGAAGAGTTAGCTTGTCTGTTCTCTCCACAGATGTTGACTGACCTGCTGAGTGTTTCCAGTATTTGCTAATTTTGTAACAATTTTGACAAAATCCTCACTTCTAATCACTTGGGGGGTTGTTTTGGTGAAAGGGTGCTGTGCTAATAAGATATGCCTGTTTGAAAGTCTGGTTTTAGCACACAATTATTGGTCCTAATTGCTGATTACCATAATTTGAACTTGCCTAGAGGTGCCAAAATAACCACCTGCTGGTCCAGCATTCAAGCGCGGATTAGAAGCAATTTTCGTGGAGCAGTAGATGTGGGCTCCACGCACCCACTTCCACTGAAGGTGTGGAGTGCGTAGACTGACACACAGCGGCATATGTTTCAGGATGGCTCAGGGAGAAGACGCACAGGTTCTCGGATGTGGCACTGGTAGTCCTGGTGGAAGGGATCCAGAGGAGGAGGGACGTCCTGTACTCGCAGGGGGGAAGGAGCCCACCTCACCCTCCTGTCCCTCTCTCCTGCAACAGCAGGCGCTGCTCTGCCTGGCCTCATCTCCTCCTCCCATTCCTCCTGCAGACCAAGGGGGACCCCAGCAAGATGCCGATGACCAAGCACTCCCTTTCTACTGGTGGCTCCAGTAAGTTGTCCAATAAGGTAGAGTAGCACAGCACTTATCTTTTTAGGTGAAGTCCTCAGAGAATTTCCGGAATAAATGTTGAGAGTGTTGGTGAAGTCTTGACAAAGTGTCCCAGAAAGTCTCCCGATGTATTTCAAAAGTCCTCTTCAAACCTCCAGCAGCAAATGAAGAGTAAAAGGTGAGAGTGCGTTTCAGTCGTGCTCAAAATCCTCAGCAGCGACTTGTTTACTCCCAATCAGCTGGTCACTGTTAGGAGAGGGCGTTAGGTCAAGCGATAGCCACCAAAATGCCGTGCAGCCTCATTAATGAGCGCTAGCAGGTGATTTAAGTGGCAATCAGCCCCTTAACAATCCTCCTGGTGGCCGTTCCTAGAGCAAGCTTTAACTCCTTTACCAAGATGGCGACTTGCGCTAAACGCAGGCTAAACCGGCATTTCAGCTCAAGACCCCATCTTGGCCACTTCAGAGGCTCTTTAGTGCCTGAAGAAACCGTTGAAAATCGACCTCTCAGAGTATAAGCTGGTATCTGTTTTTTGCATTTCATCCTCATTTTAATCAATTTGGCAAGCTCTAGTCATATAAAAGAGGCATACGGGAGAGATTTAAACATAGCAATATTAGATGAGCAATGGGAGCAATTTATTCTCCAGCTATTTATACCAACAGCAAGCTGCATGAAATTCAGCATCACACATATCCCACATCAACTTCACTGTTGGAACCCATTAACACTTGAGACGTATGAAAGGTTGTAAGGCAAACTGGTCACCTCTTTCAAGACTTCTGGACATGTGCAAATATTAAGCTGCACTGATGGACCAAAGCCAGCACATAACCCCAAGCATCTCCAGTCTCCTTTCTTCTGTCTGTTATCTATGCACTGTGCAATCCGCAATCTTCCTCACTCCCTGACTCAGAAAGCTCCAATCAAGGAACCGGGTGCAAATATGAACACTCTTCTACACGGCAGCTGGGGAATTTAAATTCAGTTAATTAAATAAATCTGGAATTAAAAAGCCAGTATCAGTAATGGTAACCATGAAACTGTCGGATTGTCGTAAAAACACATCTGGTTCACTAATGTCACGAAGGAAATCTGCTGTCCTGACCTGGTCTGGCCTATATGTGACAACAATGTGGTTGACTCTTAACTGCCCTCTGAAATGGCCTAGCAAGTCACTCTTGTAAGTTGTAACTAACCGCTATGAAACATAATAAGAAGCGTTTGCAACCATCTTCAGCCACAAGTGCCGAGTGGATGATCCATATCGGCCTACTTCCGAGTCTTCAGCCAATTCGATTCACTCCACGTGATATCAAGAAATGGCTGAGCGCACTGGATACAGCAAAGGCTATGGGCCCCGACAACATCCCAGCTATCGTGCTGAAGACATGTGCTCCATAACTAGCCAAGCTGTTCCAGTACAGCTACAACACTGGCATCTATCCGACAATGGGGAAAACTGCCCAGGTATGTCCTGTCCACAAAAAGCAGGACAAATCCAATCCGGCCAATTACCGCCCATCAGTCTACTCTCAATCATCAGCAAAGTGATGGAAGGTGTCATCGACAGTGCTATCAAGGGGCACCAATAACCTGCTCACTGATGCCCAGTTTGGGTTCCGCCAAGACCACTCGGCTCCCGACCTCATTACAGCCTTGGTCCAAACAGGAGCTGAATTCCAGAGGTGAGGTGAGAGTGACTGCCCTTGACATCAAGGTAGCATTTGACTGAGTGTGGCATCAAGGAGCCCTAGTAAAACTGAAGTCAATGGGAATCAGGGGGAAAACGCTCCACTGGCTGGAGTCATACCTAACACAAAGGAAGATGGTCGGGGTGGTTGAAGGTCAATCATCACAGCCCCAGGACATCGCTGCAGGAGTTCCTAGGCCCAACCATCTTCAGCTGCTTCATCAATGACCTTCCCTCCAATATAAGGTCAGAAATGGGGATGTTCGCTGATGACTGCACAGTGTTCAGTGCCATTCACAACTACTCAGATAATGAACCAGTCCATGCCCGCATGCAACAAGACCTGGACGACGTTCAGGCTTGGGCTGATAAGTGGCAGGTAACATTCACGCCACAGAAGTGCCAGGCAATGACTATCTCCAACAAGCGAGAGTCTAACCACCTCCCCTTGACATTCAATGGCATTACCATCGTCGAATCCCCCACCATCAACATCCTGGGGGTCACCATTGACCAGAAACTTAACTGGACCAGCCACATAAATACTGTGGCAAAAATAGCAGGTCAGAGGCTAGGTATTCTGCGGCAAGTGTCTCACCTCCTGACTCCCCAAAGCCTTTCCACCATCTACAAGGCACAAGTAAGGAGTGTGATGGAATACTCTCCACTTGCCTGGATGAGTGCAGCTCCAACAACACTCAAGAAGCTCGACACCATCCAGGACAAAGCCGCCCGCTTGACTGGCACCCCATCCACCAGCTTAAACATCCACTCCCTCCACCACCGGCGTACCATGGCTGCAGTGTGTATCATCTACAAGATGTACTGCAGCAACTCACCAAGGCTTCTTCGGCAGCACCTCCCAAACCCGCAACCTCTTCCACCTAGAAGGACAAGGGAAGCAGGCGCATGGGAACACCACCACCTCCAAGTTCCCCTCCAAGTCACACACCATCCTGGCTTACAAGTATATCGCCAAGCCTTCATCGTCGCTGGGTCAAAATCCTGGAACTCCCTACCTAACAGCACTGTGGGAGTACCTTCACCACACGGACTGCAGCGGTTCAAGGAGGTGGCTCACCACCACCTTCTCAAGGGCAACTAGGGATGGGCAATAAATGCTGGCCTTGCCAGCGACGCCCAGATCCCATAAGCGAATTAAAAAAAAGCTATAAAACTGCTTTTTCCTAAAATATCCACATCAAAATATTCGCTCTGTGTATATATCATTACACAAAACAGGCTATGCTTCAACAGAAGGCACTGAGTGCAAACAGGTGGAGAGACTCAACAGGCCAGTCCCCTCATCCCATGTGAAGATGCTACCATGGAGATCATCTGGGAGGCTGTACGCAGCATGGGTGACACACAAGCTGGTGGAGCAGAATTCTTAGTATAATTACAATCACAAACCTTATTTGTGCAAATTACATACGTAGAATTACATAGAATATACAGCACAGAAGCAGGCCATTCAACCCAACCAGTCCATGTCGGCATTTATGCTCCACTCAAGCATCCTCCCATCGTTCCTCATCTAACCCTCTATCCACTCCTCCCTCATATGCTTATCTAGCTTCCCCTTAAATGCATCCATCCTATTCACCTCAGCTACTCCTTGTGGTAGCGAGTTCCACATTCTCACCACTCTCTGGGTAAAGAAATTTCTTCTGAATTCCCTATTTGATTTCTTGGTCACTATCTTATATTGATGGTCTCTAGTTTTGCTCTTTCCCACAAATGGAAACACTTTTTCTCAGTCTACTCTATCAAAACCTTTCATAATTTTAAAGACCTCTAGTAGGTCACCCCTCAGCCTTCTCTTTTCAAGAGAAAAGAGACCCAGCCTGTTCATCCTTTCCTGGTAGTTATAACCTTGTAGTTCTGGTATCATCCTTGTAAATATTTTTTTGTGCCCTCTCCAGTGCCTTTATATCCTTTTTATTAAATGGAGACCAGAACTGCACACAGTACTCCAACTGTGGTTTAACCAAGATTCGATGCAAGTTTA
This sequence comes from Squalus acanthias, assembly GCA_030390025.1. NCBI lineage: Eukaryota > Metazoa > Chordata > Chondrichthyes > Squaliformes > Squalidae > Squalus > Squalus acanthias. Next base: position 90,477,438 of record CM059434.1, on the reverse strand, counting down.
ACATAACCGCTCTACTTTTCAATTCTATCCCTTCAGAAATAAACCCTAGTGCTTGGTTTGCTTTTTGTTTTGGCCTTATTGACCTCCGTCACAGTTTTTAATGATTTGTGTATTTGTACACCCAGATCCCTTTATTCCTCTACCCTATTTAGATTCTTATTTTCTAAATAATATGTGACCTCCTTATTTTTCTTACCAAAATGTAATATCTCACACTTACACTTATCTACGTTGACATTCATTTGCCAATTATATGCCCATTCTGCAAGTTTATTAATGTCTTCTTGTAACTTGAAGGTAGCAGGACAGGTAGATAGGGTGGTTAAGAAGGCATATGGAATACTTGCCTTTATTAGCCGAGGCATAGAATACAAGAGCAGGGAGGTTATGGTTGAACTGTATAAAACACTAGTTAGGCCACAGCTAGAGTACTGCGTGCAGTTCTGGTCACCACATTACAGGAACAATGTGATTGCACTAGAGAGGGTACAGAGGAGATTTACGAAGATGTTGCCTGGACTGGAGAATTTAGGCTGCGAGGAAAGATTGGATAGGCTGGGTTTGTTTTCTTTGGAACAGAGGAGGCTGAGGGGAGACCTTATTGAGGTGTATAAAATTATGAGGGGCTTAGAGTGGACAGGAAGGACCTATTTCCCTTAGCTGAGGGGTCAACAACCAGGGGGCATAGATTTAAAGTAATTGGTAGGAGATTTAGAGGGGATTTGAGGGGAAATTTCTTCACCCAGAGGGTGGTGGGGGTCTGGAACTCACTGCCTGAAAGGGTGGTAGAGGCAGAAACCCTCACCACATTTCAAAAGTGCTTGTATGTGCACTTGAAGTGCCGTAACCTACAGGGCTACGGACCAAGAGCTGGAAAGTGGGATTAGGCTGGATAACTCTTTGTCGGCCGGCACGGACACAGTGGGCTGAAATGGCCTCCTTCCGTGATATAAATTTCTATGATTCTATGATTCTATCCCTCCCAATTTGATGTCATTCGCAAATTTAGAAATTGTGTTTCGATTCCAAAGTCTAAATCGTTAATATAAATTGTGAACAGTGGTCCCAGCACTGATCCTTGTGGGACCCCACTTCTCACCTTCTGCCACTCTGAATAGCTACCCTTTACCACTACTGTCTGCTTTCTGTGTTTCAGCCAGCTACCTATCCATTCTGCTAATTGTTCCCTGACTCCGCATGCTCTGATCTTATTCATTAGTCTATTATGTGGTACCTTAACGAAGGCTTTTTGGAAATCTAGATATATTACCTTTACTACATTACCCTTGTCTACTCTCTCTGTTACCTCTTCAAAGAATTCAATGAGGTTGGTGAAGCAAGACTTCCCTTTTGGAATTCATGTTGACTATTCATTATTATATTTTGGATTTCTAGATGTTTTTCTATTTTCTCCTTTAGTAGGGATTCCATTATTTTTCCTACTACTGATGTTAAGCTGACTGGTCTATAGCTCCCTGGACATGTTCTATCTCCCTTCTTAAATATAGGTATAACATTAGCTATCCACCAGTACTCTGGCACTACATATTTTTCTAACAAATTATTACATTGTTCCAGCAAGAAGAAACAGAGGAACAGGAGTAGGCCATTCAGCCCCTCAAGCCTGTTCCACCATTCAATTAGATCATGGCTGATCTGTACCTCAGCTCTATTTGTCCACTTTGTTCCATATTAAATGCAAGTGTTTCTTTTTACAGAGAAACATATTGTTCCACTTCTTTGTTAAAAGTGGAATTTCACCCCCATTATTTCCATTCTGTGTATGAAAACAAGTAGCTTGCAAAGCAACAGGATCTGCTTTCTGCAACCTGATAGCATAAGAGTTAAGATGCTCATTTTACAACCCACAAACCAACAGAAGTTTATGACACCTAAATCCACCAGTTGTACATGAGGTTGTGCCAATAGGTGCAGCATCATGTGACAGCACAGATTTCTTTGGCTATTTTAATCAACCTCCTGTCAGATAGCTGCAGTGCACAAAGACTAGAAATTACAGGTGGTGATATTATTTTAAACCGGTAAAATAGCAGACAAAGGAAATTCATACAAATGCACGGAGTGTGAACCTGGTGTCAAGACATGGTTTCGTGGGATGATGCTCAGATCTGGTTTATTGGGGATATTGGATAGAAAGGTTTTTATATAACAATAGTGATCTGAACTGTAGTGTTGATTTTTTACTTTTGTTACTTCATCTTCAATTTCCAACAATTCTTAATTCTCTTTGAAATATATATTATAAATATAAGCTGCTTCATAATCTACATTGAACTCACACTAGTCTCCTTTTCTTTAGCCAAATACATGGAGCAAATTATCTGAAACACACAAATATTTATTTCATTATTAGTATGTTTTCAGAGTGTTTGGCGCCTGCTGGATAGATATGTTGATCCTGAAATTTCACGGGGCTACAACCAGACTCCTGTTTTAACTCCGGCTGGAGAGTGATGGAAACCCAAGACAAACAGTGTAAACAGCCGGTTTCCCCCAGTATCCAGCCAGAGTTATGACTGCTGGCATCCCTGCAGAATCTATAGGCCATTATGTTTACTGAGAAACTAATACAGTTGTTGTGTGCACCACTATCGTTAGAGACTAAACATGTTTCATTGAAAGTATTCCATAATTTTTTTTGTATTAATGGTATTCCCTGACCAATGGCACATTCATTACTGGGCTGCCCCATGGAACAGCAGAGTGTAGCATTGCACTTGTAATTTCCCATGTGTGGAGGTTCCAATATCAACTGGGGACGGAGCTGAGCAGGAGGAAAAACTAGAGTCAACCTGGGTCACTTTTGCACCCTTCCTACTAGTTATTACAGAGGTACATGACAGATGGTGAAAGCAGGTTGATTGGACAACCTCTCAGGCATGGCATGGACACCGAGAAACAGAAACAAAAAGTAACAAAAATATATATATAAAAAATAAATAGGTGTAATTCTCTAACCAAATTGCCTTTGGAATCCTGACATGAAGCAATCCATTCATTTGTAAATTTATTCGACCCTTTGTGTTCAATTTTTACCTTTCAGTACTTCATCTTTTTAAACTCTTTTCAAATAGTAGTCTTGGTTGAAATAACACAAATTACTTCCTCAGGCAAATTTGTCAATTTAGAAAAATCCACATATAACGTAGAAATGAGCAGCATATTTCTTCTGACAGATCTGAAAGGTATAATGCATCTTCTCCTTTCGGTATAATGAAGTCTTTGGGGAGCTTCAGAGAATGGAACTGATAAAAATCAATGCCAAAAATGCACTCAACATTCTGAAACTGCTGGCAAATGCTGCCTGTTATGAGGGTAATTGGCTCCCAAAGGTGAGTGCAGTACTTACATTTAAACGGAGATATAAAAGCTTTAATCAGTTTAATGTCTTGCTTCATTTGGCACTTTAGCATACTTTGCACAGTGGGATCCCAGCTATCTCACATCTTAAAATTTTCCAAACTGTCTTTGCAACTAAAATTATTTTATATGTTCACCTGAAAGATTTCTTCAATTATGTTTATATGGTGAGGATTTGCATTTCCTGGTTAAATTAGAGTGAATAAAATTGCTATTTAATAAGCACATAAATACACTTATAATCACTGATGTAGGGAAATAAATCCCAAGAAAGTAATCTGTATAAAAAATTAGTGCATCTCCATCATACATGCAAAGTGGCAATCACACAAAAAATCCTCATCGGTTCTGATTGGTTCCTGAGAAATTTGAGCCAATTGAAAAAAACACTTTTATCACTGTCTTAAGAACATAAGAAATAAGAGCAGGAGTAGGCCATTCGGCCCTTCGAGTCTGCTCTGCCATTTAATAAGATCATGGCTGATCTTCTACCTCAACTCCACCTTCCTGTACTGTCCCCATATCCCTTGAGTCCCTTAATATCCAAAAATCTATCGATCTCTGTCTTGAATATACTCAACGACTGAGCCTCCACAGCCCTCAGGGGTAAATTCCAAATAATCACCGCCCTTTGAGTGAAGAAATTTTATCCTCATCTCAGTCCTAAATGGCCGACCCCTTATTTTGAGACTGTGACCCCTAGTTCTAGAACTCCCCATCCAGGGGAAACATCCTCCCTGCATCTACCCTGTCAAGCCCCTTAAGAATTTTATATGTTTCAATGAGAGCACCTCACATTCTTCTAAACTGTAAGGAATATCCCTAGTCTACTCAATCTCTCCTCATAGGACAATCCCCTCATTCCAGGAATCAGTCTAGTGAACCTTCATTGCAACCCCTCTAAGGCAAGTAGATCTTTTAGCACATCTTTCACATAGTTTTTCCAAGTTCTTTCAGCAGCTATCTACTCTGCAAATAGAAATAACATAATAAGCACCTCAAATTTAAACAAACCTCAAACAAATCATTAAATGTATCTATATCATCTTACAAATGCCTCCAACCATTCCCCCTCTCCCGACAGGCCTTCTCCTTTGTCAGGGGCCTTGACTTTGCATACTCATCTGTTCCAGGACCTTCAGTTTTGTTTACTCGGGCCTCCCTGCAATTGATTTCCCTCATCCACACATGCCCAAGGTTTCTACCCCTCACTGCTTCTTTTGGGGCCTCCGAATGGCCTGCTGTCTGTGCCCCTCACTACACTTTACCATATCTGTGAAGGTCACATGTTCATTTTTACCCTCTAAAAACCTCCAGCAGCTGCTCCTGGCAGCTATGACCTCATTGCAGTGGCTGATCCGAGTCTTTGATAATGTCTCTGAATGTGCAATATCAACCTCATCAACAAATATCACTTTTCTTCCCACTCTCTGTGCTTTTATAGCTTAGGACAGAGCTATATATTTTTTCTTAAATGTCTGAGCTCCCTTCTCTCACACCAGTGAAAGTATTCTCTATATTCCTTTTTTTTTGACAAACGTTTATGTTCTCTTTCCTAACCTACGACCTACCAATAACTACATAGGCTTTAAAAGTCTTGAAATTGTTGTTTGTTCACTATTGAGGGATTAACTGTAGGTTCCCACATATCAGGGCAGCCAAAGAGAAAGGGAAAAGCACCAACCTCTTGATCAGCTTTGAACTGCAATCAAGAACCGTGAAATAGTACTGGGAAGGCAAGCATTGATATTCACTAAGTGAACTGCAGCAGAATTGGACATGAGAGAAAATAGATTTACTGGTTTAGCTTTGGAAACCCTGCTGCAAGGAATCAGGAAAAAGCGGCACACACTTTATGAGACCGATGGCCACCTCCCAGAAATGCCGGATGCAGCGGGTTAAGGAAGAGGTTGCAAAAAGCAAGCAACACTCGTCAGGCACCACACTACTGGATGTAGCTGATTAACAGGCCACCAGAATCCCAGCAGGCTGTCAACAAAACTCTGAAACCATTTACTCCTTCCACCATTTATGGTTTACCTGAATGTTAATGCAGGGTTTACCTGAATCTAAATGCGTGTATTACACTGGACAACCCTGACCCATGATCTGAAAATTAATGCTGCATGATTGACTGACAGATCTGAAAGTGATCATGATTCTGGACATGAAAAATTTCACCTTTGCATAATTAAATGGAATTGAGACTGATATTTTTGAAGGAAAATAATAAAGATTGTTTTGCAGTTTGCTTTAAAAGTAAACAAAACAAATTGTTGGGATGTAACTTTTGAAGCAATCATACAAGCCAGATGCTCAAAATAGCATACGGTGTAACAAGCAGAACACCATTGCAGCTCATTTAGATTTAAAATCACCTAAATTATAATCTCACAGTCATTATTGAAATTATACTGGTTAGTTATGTCCATCTGTTGTGTTCTGCCCCAGGGCAGGTCCCAACTCAAGTCTTACATATGAAATTATTGAGCCACTTACTAGGGAAGAGTAGCTGAGGTGGTTTCCCATTGCCTTCTTCATGTTTTTCTTTCCTCTTCTCCTAGATCGGCTGCAACCAAGCTTCAGGAGGCCCATGTACCCCTTACGATGGGGTGAGGGGAGGGACACCCGCACCCATCGGACGCAAGTACACTCGCTGGATATCAATGGAGCATTCAGAGCCAGCGCTCCCGTCTCCGCTTGCCAGGGCTGTCTGGAGTGGGACCTGAACCCAACCCTTTTAACTCAGAGGCGGGAATATTACCACAGAGCTAGTTGGCACTCCGTCTGAACTCAAGTACCCCAATGGATGTCAACCCAGTATTTAGGGACCATGTTCTAATCCCCACTCACCGGGACTGTCTGGAGCGGGACCATGAGCTTTCATAGAAGCATAGAAGCATAGAGGATAGGAGCAGGAGTAGGCCATTTGGCCCCTCGAGCCTGCTCTGCCATTTAATGAGATCATGGCTGATCATCCAAATTCAGTACCCTGTCCCTGCTTTCTCCCCATATCCCTTGATCCCTTTAGCCTTAAGAAATATATCTAACTCCTTCTTGAATATATTTAATGAATTGGCCTCAACTGCCTTCTGTGGTAGAGAATTCCACAGGTTCACCACTCTCTGGGTGAAGAAATTCCTCATCTCAGTCCTAAATGGCTTACCCCTTATCCTTAGACTGTGACCTCTGGTTCTGGACTCCCCCGCCATTGGGAACATCCTTCCTGCATCTAGTCTGTCTAGTCCTGTTAGAATTTTATAAGTTTGAATGAGATCCCCTCTCATTCTTCTAAACTCTAGCGAATATAAGCCTAATTGACCCAATCTCTCTTCATACATCATTCCTGCCATCCCAGGTATCAGTCTGGTAAATCTTCGCTGCACTCCCTCCATGGCAAGAACATCCTTCCTCAGATAAGGCGACCAAAACTGCACACAATACTCAAGGTGTGGTCTCACCAAGGCCTTGTACAACTGCAGCAAGACATCCTTGCTCCTGTACTCGAATCCTCTCGCTATGAAGGTCAACATACCATTTGCCTTCTTAACTGCCTGCTGCACCTGCATGCTTACCTTCAGCGACTGGTGCACAAGGACTCCCAGATCTCGTTGCACTTCCCCTTTTCCCAATCTATTGCTGTTCAGATAATAATCTGTCTTCCTGTTTTTGCCACCAAAGTGGATAACCTCACATTTATCCACATTATACTGCATCTGCAATGCATCTGCCCAATCACCCAACCTGTCCAAATCATACTGGAGTTTCTCTGCATCCTCCTCACAGCACACACGCCCACCCAGCTTTGTGTCATCTGCAAACTTAGAGATATTACATCTAGTTCCCTCGTCTAGATCATTAATATATATTGTAAATAGCTGGGGTCCTAGCACCGATCCCTGCGGTACCCCACTAGTCACTGCCTGCCACTCGGAAAAAGACCCGTTTATTCCAACTCTTTGCTTCCTGTCTGCCAACCAGTTCTCTATCCTAATCAGTACCTTACCCCCAATCCCATGTGCTTTAACTTTGCACGCTAATCTCTTATGTGGGACCTTATCGAAAGCCTTCTGAAAGTCCAAATACACCACATCCACTGGTTCTCCCTTATCTATTCTATCAGTTACATCCTCAAAAAATTCCAGTAGATTAGTCAGGCATGATTTACCTTTTGTAAATCCATGTTGACTTTGTCCGATCCTGTCACTGTTTTCCAAGTGCTCTGCTATTACATCTTTTACAATGGACTCTAGGATTTTGCCCACTACCGATGTCAGTCTATAAGACCCCTTTTTTTCTCTACCACCTTTTTTAAATAGTGGGGTTACATTAGCTACCCTCTAATCCATGGGAACTGTTCCAGAGTCTGTGGAATTTTGAAAGATGACCAGCAATGCATCTACTATTTCTAGGGCCACTTCCTTAAGTATCCTAGGATGTAGATTATCAGGCCCTGGGGATTTATTGGCCTTCAATCCCGTCACCTTCTGAATCAGAGGCAGGAATGCTACCGCTAAGCCAAAGGCTGGCTCCAGTCAGTTATGTAATAAATAGAAATATCCTTCAACCTTATTTAAGAAAAACAAATGTAAACCATTCCTTTTCCAAGAAACAAAGTTTCTATACAATTAATGGCCTTTTTTGGTGATACTATAAACGTCTCCAAATGGTAGAAAAAGGTTAAAGTCTCTTATCTGTGTATTTCTGTGCCCCCTGCCCTACACTTTTAAAAAATTCTTACAGTAATATTTTTCCCTAAAGTATAGGACATATAGTATAGGATATATATTAAAGACTCGCAACAAAGGCAGTTGATATACCTTCAAGTTTGTAAAAGATGGTAACAGGTTTTTATTCCACTTTGTCCCCCCGCCTGCACAAGTTATAATTGGGACTCGAATCTCTCCCTGACCCTGTTTCCCGGGTTACTGCTTGATGAGCTGCTGTTGAACACTCCTTTCCAGATTACAGCACATTAACTACCTGCAGAGCTGTATAAAAGCTCGACAGAATCACTGTACTTTCGAGAGGAAGCAGACACATGAATGGCCTGTAGTGGAGCTAGATTAAGTATAACAAAAGCCTGCTTCTTCTCTCTCCATATCAGAATTCTCACCAGACTTCTTCTACCTCAGAAAGCCCCGTCCTCTTTTTTTTGAGGGGGGGGTGGGGGTGCACTTTTCTTGCTTTTGTTTTGAATCACTCCATGCTTTTATGGACTATATTTTCTGGTCCTGGTGCTTGTGCTACTAACCACAGCTTTGTGCGTTTGGCTAAAATAGGAACAGCTGACCCCCACCAAAATCGAAGGATGAAAAAGTGCCTGCAACTTTCCAAGAAGCAGCAGGCAAGGCAGCATGTACTCAGAAAGTCATACCTACTGTGTGTGGTCCTATTCTTGTGGGTACAAAACAAAATACAAGAATGCCACCAAAGAATACCAGAGGCTGGGGGTAGAGGAAAATCAATAGGAAAGTGCTTAGTCTGCAAAAAACAGCTGGGTACAATATCAAACTAATGTGGAATTTTGAATTATAAATAAGATATATATATTAGAAAATAAATTCTCCAGCCTCACTCTACCAGCAGGAAGCTCCATGAAAAGGGTATTTGGGTTGGAGATAGGGCTCCAACAATGTAACACTGCTGATTGTCTGACTCGCAGTCCCTTTGAGCAAATCTCCCCAGTGGGAGCACAGGATTAGTGACTTTACCTTTACATTTCAAGTCACTGACAAGAATGGAGGACTTAAATGGCTAGGTCTGCTCCTGTTAGAGGAGAGAGCAGAATATTAATGTCTTGCAATGTGAATACATGATGATGGTTCCCTTATGCGGCAACTGCATCAATCAGGTCATATTAGAACTTGCTGTCCAGGCAATTATAAAGCCAGCCACAGTGGAGTAGCACACTGCAGGAAACAGATGGGATTAAGTATCTAAGGTCTAGACATAGGGGACTGGATTTTCCTTGTGGAATCTGCCTGGTTTCAGACAGTCTTGTTCAGTTGTTCAGAGGTTCACATCATCTGGCAACGCCTACTGCCAAATCGCCGCACCTAAAATAGGCTGCCGGCATTTTCCACCTCCTGCCACCGCCATCGATATCAGCCACCCGCCCATCTCCTGTCCCGCCGCATGTAAATAACAGAGGCTACAGGCCTTTGGAATCCAGCCAAATTTCTTCCATTCCTGCTTCTACACCGCCAATGGAGGGGAAGGCTAAGAGAAAGGAGATGGTGGGGGGACTGTGACTGCTGGAGCCAAGGGAACTGACTCTCCTTCTCCCCAACCCTCCCAGTATCAGGTCATTATCTCATAGCGGTTTGTGGGACCTTGCTGTGCAGAAATTGGCTGCCTGCCAGGCATTTCTGGTGCTGACCATGTCAGTGTATGTGGGTTAGGAGGAGCTTTATCATTAAATGTCATTAGGCACCCACACCACTATGGGTGCATCTTGGGAACCTGCCACTTGGAGGAGGCCAGTCATTCCAGTAGAGGGCACCCGTTTTGAGCTGGTGTGGTGCTGGGGTCGCCCATAGAAACATGCTGGAAAGTGCCCCATATGTCTTAATCAGGCATCTCAGGATCTTCGGAGAAACAGCCATAAGACTACTCCCCTCCCTCCTGTACCACCTCCTCTTGAAGTGGGATGGAGGGTAATGCCCCTCTTCATTGCCATCCTTTTCAGCCTTGTGAAGTAGTAATAATTTCTGTATAGCAACAGTATGCAGCACGTAGTAAGGTACAATATCTGGACATTCTTGCTGGGCTGTACTACAGGGCTCCACCAGATTTGTCTAGGGACCGAAAACGAGACATCAGAATACCAATGGTCTGCTCCAACACACTTCCTGTAGTCCCCTAGGCTCATCTGCTGCCCCACTCCATCTGCAAATGCCATACTGGAATTCATTAGCCATGACATACCTGATCACAAATCATCGGGTTTGGACATTGATAGAGTGAAACAAAGCAATTTCCTATTATTGAAATTGAGGGAGTTATCATATGGAGCATTCAAGGTCACATGTGTTTCATCAATTGTTCCCTGCATCTGTGGGAAACCTGCCAGAATTAAACTGCTCACACTCTTTGATTTGCAGGTTCCACTGAGAAGGTTATGAACTAGGAGGCTGGTCTGAATAGAGCATCAGTGGTGGTCACTTTTTGGGCGGGATTGTGATGGTCAGCCACATTGTCCCATTTACTCTTTATACGATTCCAAAACTAGGTAGTATTTCAAACCAAAATCCAGCCCTATGTCTTCAAGGGCAGAAAGCTAAAGACACAGATTTCATACATAAGGGACATATTCCACTTATAGAAACTGTTGTCAAGCTGTTTGAATAAGAAAGCTGTCAGAATTCTAACAGTGAGAAACTGGAACACCATTAGAAATCATTTCAATGCTTCCCTTGTACAATTCTTCAATTATTTGTACACCAGCCTTTTTTTGGATCTATACTAAAGTGCAGTACATAGCATTTCAAAATGCAGTGTTGTTAATAGTGAACAGGTCTTCATTTATATTTTTGAAAGAAAAATCTTTTGAGCTTCTATAGTATGTGATTGATGTTTGATCCTTGAAAGGTAGACTGCTGTTGATTCGTATTCCAAAATGTTTTATTGTTTCTACTTATTTTATATTTGTTTCTACTTATTTCAAGCTGAGAATTAGATATTTCTGCTTAATGGCAAATAATATTACTTTAATGTTAAAAGCTCTAAATGCATTAAGTGGAAAGGAGACTTTCTGTCATTCTTATCTCTAGTTTATAGAAAGTAAGATATATTCAGTTCATGTCTATGTTAGGAGACTGAAATATCTAAGATCTCAAAGGGCCATCTCAGTTGGACTAACCAGTTCTATATTAATAATAATACAAAAGGTTTTTCAAAATTGATGACCAGAGTCCTGTCAAGATGAAGAATGGGGCTCACAAATGTTTTTTTGCAAAAAATAATAAACCAGGATCAAAGAAACACACTATCACTTACTGCTTCCCAGTGGCAGCTAAAAAAGATAACCACAATATAAGATCTGTTCACTGGTCTTCTAATACAAAAAAATACAAAATTAGCTCATCACTCAAAAAATAGCATTCTGAGCAAACAGCATTATTTGTGCAGGCACAATTAACAGCGAGCCCATTATCACCCAACTTGAGCAATACTGTGCCCCGGTTGCATATTCTAGATTCTCAGTTTTGATTTCAGTGTATTGATTCTAAAATGACTGGAGTTGCCTGTATGTTTCCCAGGTGAAGCTCCCTTCTGCAATTACTTCCAGCACCTGGTGTTGTCAAACTGCACCTTCCCTTTAAGAGATGCAGACCGGCTTTAAGACCTGCAGGCTAGCTTTAATTGATGCTAGCCTCACATTAACTTGGGCTCCCTACTGAGCGTGCAGCCACTCAGCAGCACATTTAGCGCTCGGCTGCACACCACTATCACTTAAATTAGCAGGCAGCACGAAGTTTGTGCCCTGCCTGCATTACATTGAACGGGCACGGGTTAATCGCACTTAGCGATCCCCACGCCCGTTTTTGGGGGCTATCGAATTTTTAGTCCTACATCTTTTAACTTCACTTTGATATGTTCTGGGATTGTGGAGAAGGAGAAGTAGAGATAACATTTGTGTACTCATAATGATCTCCTTACCTTTGTTGACCCAGTGGTGGGTACCTGCATAACAGTGGTGCCCTACTGTCCGCTGACCAAACACTCAAGGGCCGGTTCCTCAAATAGACTTCGTGGCTACTCTTGGGTTTCAACTCCTTCTTCACCTATCACAACAGTTCATCATGAGCTGCAGCCTCCTCCTAAATCATAATGATGCCCTTTGGTGCAAACCCCAAGACAGATTTTGAAGATATGAGGACAGGATTTTGCTTAATTGACATTGGCAATATATAAACTGAGGACATCATCACAATAAAGTTTTGCAAAAAAATTGAGCATCAATCTCATTGTGTTGTGGCATTCACTACAATCATTTTAACAATCTGGTATCCTGAGCACATTTTATTGTGACTTAATTTTTTATAAGCTATTCTACAATGACCTGTACTAATATGTCATTTATTGACCAAATCTAACTCAGTTCCGAGATCTGTTTTATCAAGTTACTCTAAATACTGCTGAGATTCTCTCTAATGTTCAATAATTTTAGTGGATTTAGATATGAAAGCATTTTATTCTTTATTGGGCCAACAATTGTGGTCGTGGCGTACCTCCGGAGTACGTCTCCGACCCGCGAAAGAATTACGCACCTACCTGATGGCCTGTTTGCATCAACCATAACATTTTCGTGCGCAATTGCTGACCAGTTGGTGGGAAAATAGCCCAATTGCCCAACAATTGCTCTTTTGTGGCCCGCACGGATGGCCTGTCAACACGTACGTTGACAGACCGCAAGTTCTGGATTTCACACATGCGCAAGCACATGTGGAAATCCCAAACTTGCGATGGATTTCAAAGCAAGTATGGTGGCATACTCTAAGAGTACGCTGCCATACTGATGGCAAAATCCGGGCCAATATGTTTCATAAACTGTTCAGAACTAGAGGGGTGTTAGTCAGAAGACCATGGGTCCAAGTCCTCCTGCAAGACTTGGAACAAATAATCAATGGTGACACTTCAATACAATACTGAAGGAATGCTACATTGTCAGAGGTGTCACCTTTCAAAGAAATGTCAAACTGAGGTCCTGTCTGCCTGCTCAAGTGAATGTAAAAGATCCCATGACACTATTTGAAGAGCAGGACGTTCTCCCGATACACTGGCCATCATTTCTCCAATGCCATAAAAGAAAGATTAATTGATGGTTCATTTACTATTTATCGGATGTGGCTGTGTGCAAACTGACTGCCATGTTTGCTTACACAACAACAGTGACTACATTTCAAAGGCAATCAATTGGTTGCAGAGCGGCTTGGGACATCCTGAGGATGTGAAAGGCTCTATTTAAATGCAAGATCTTTCTTTCTTTATATTTACAACAACAACAACAACTTGCATTTATAAAACAGCTTTAACATAGTAAAATGTCCCAAGGTGCTTCACAGGAGCATTATCAAACAACATTTATTTCCCAGTATTCTTCCCCATTTAGTCAGGAGAATGGCCCAGGAATAATTAAGTTATATGTAATACATCCATCTACAGATCAGATGAGAAATGATTAAATGTCCCAACTGAAATAAGGGATTAGTTGGGATACATGTAGGACTCAGGGAATTAAGTGTTTAAGCTACTGAGTGAAGAATGCTTTAGTGTTGGGTTCCTCCAGTAACTCAGTGGCTCAATGTGGTACAGACTCTGACAGATCAGAAACAGTGGCCCAGAATTTGCTGGAACTGGGCATCTCCCTTACCCAGCACCTTGTACATAATTGGTATGAGTTGCATGTGAAGGAAAAACTCAAAAGCCTAGAAAAGCTGCAGGTGCGTGAACTTGGAAGTTACACTGGGATTGCAACCACCACAAAACATTCACCATGAAGGCATTTTGTATACATTGACAGACATCAGTTCAGTTCATGTTCTGTTTCCAGTGCATGTGTTTCCTCCCTTCTGATTTGCAGTTATATATCCCACTTATTGCCAAAATATGTAACATCCAAAACACAGCCAAGTTTTTGCATACTAATTTTGTTTTAGATGCCCCAGCTCATTAGGGACATGGATGTATCCAAAGCAGGAGGAGTTCTTTGATGAGGTGAATGAGGGTAGTGTGGTTCATGTTGTGCATATGAACTTTCAAAAGGCATTTGATAAAGTACCACATAATAGACTTGTTAGCAAAGTCTGGTGATACCTCTCAAATTTATTTAAAAAGGGATTAACATTAATGCTTCTACTTTCTGGGTACATTTGATTGGCAGGTCTCACATACCTTTATATGTTGATTGAGAAGCAGGATCTCAACAACAGAATGGTTTTGGACTTTCCTTGATTGTCCATGCTGATGAGTAACCGGGAGAAAAAACAGTGGTTCTTTATATAGGATTCATTTCCTGGAGTGCCTGAGAATTTGATATTTTCTAATTATTTAGGATGGAGAGGGAATTTAAAGGCTTTTGAACCAGAAAGTAAGTAAATGTTCCATTGGTACCATTATTAAAATGTTTGTTGGTTTCAAAGTTTATATCATGAACTGAGCCTTTAAAGGTATGACATTAAGCCACAAATTATTGTCACTGATGTTATCGTATAATTACTTAAGACCCTTTTGCCAAATTCTTCTCTCCACTATGTATTCAGATTAGCCTCTCTGTGAAGTTGGTAAGAATGCATTATGCATTAATATATTAGCATGTCCAATTATGTCTTCAATTGTACAGAATTACAACGTTCTGTGGAATTCAAGAACCAATAGTAATATTTTATAGATGTAAATAAATTATGATTCCAATTGACAAAGTAAAATCTGTATATTTTCTTGACTATGTTATGGCTATAATTTAAAGAACTTGAACAATTTTCCATGCTAACTAGTCCATATTACATCTCCAGAATACTAATTGCATCTTTAAAAAGTAAAGCCATCAGCTAGTTCCAGAAAGTTGCGGGTTCAAGACCTACACCAGAGACTTGAGCACGTGGTCTAGGCTGACTGACACCTAAGTGCAGAACTGATTGAATGCTACGCTGTTGGAGGTGCCATCTGCCCACTCAGGTGGATATAAAAGATCCCATGACACTATCTGAAGAAGAGCAGGAGAGTTTGCCCCAGTGTCCTGGCCAATATTCCACCCTCAACCAACATCACTAAAACAGATTATCTGGTCATTATCTCATTGCTGTTTGTGGGACCTTGCTGTGCACAAATTAGCAGCCGCATTTACCTTCTTTACAATGGTGACTACACTTCAAAAAAGTATTTAATTGGCTATGAAGAGCTTTTTTGCAATGCTGAGGGCATGAAAGATGCTACACAAAGTTTTTTTTTCTTTTTCTGTCTCTTTCTCTCTAGATGATTACTACTGCCATCAGTGCTTTTTAGTTTACTGCATAAGCTGATTCATTAAACAATGTGTGTGCACTGAAGCAAAAAAACCATACATAAATAAACCTGAAAAATCACAACATCAGGGATCTGATACCTGGCCTTCTCAGGGCACAATTGGACACCTTCATATTAGCAAATTTTGATCGCGCACTGAACACAGCTATTAGAACAAATGCAGCTTATTGAGATAGCAACAGGTTAGAAAACCAATACAGAAGCATGCAGTAACAGAGTAAGCTTTAATTAAATAAAGCAACTGTATTCAGACAACTACAACAGCACATGGGTACAATAGTGTAGTGGTTATGTTACTGGACCAGAAGTCTAGACCAATAATCTAGTTGAATGAGTTCAAATCTCACTCATGGCAGTTTGAGAATTTAAATTCAGTTTTTAAAAAAAAGCTGATATCAGTTAAAGTAACCATGAAACTATTGGATTGTTGTAAAAACACAACTTGGTTCACTGATGTCCTTTAGTGGAAGGAAACCTGCTGTCTAAATGCCAGCAAAGCCTACATCCAGAGAATTAATTAAAAAAAAGACTTGTCTGTTACTGTAATGCTTTTTACAGCACAGAATTAATGCATCTTCTGATAGTTATACATTTATTTAGATAGATAGATTTTAGGAAAGCCTAAAAGGAGATTACCAGAGAAGATTAAGGGGTATGGAATTAGGATAGTAAATTGGTTAGAAGAGAGAAAACAGAGTGTAGGAGATAAGGGCATTTTTTCAGAGTGATTTGAAGTAGGTAGTGGTGACCCACAGGGTTCCGTTCATGGGGAATGGGCTCAAAAGTGGCAGATGGAATTCAATGCAAGTGTGAAGTGATGCATATTGGTAAAAAGCAGTAATTATATTCTGAATGGAAGTAGGCTTGGCGCTGGGAAAGAGCAGAGGGATTTGGAGGTACAGGTTTGCAGGATATTAAAGGCATCACATCTGATTAATAAGGCTGTAAAAAAAACTAATGGAATTTGAGGTTTTATCACAAGAGGAATAGAATACAAAAGCCAAGAGGTAATGATGAGCCTATATAAAACCTTCATAAGACCTCAGTTAGAGTACTGTGCGCAGTGTTGGGCTTCGCACTATATGAACGATATTGAGGCTTTAGATAGGGTACAACACAGAGTCACTAGAATGTTTCCTGGTATGAGGAAATACAAATACAAACAAAGTCTTGACATTTTTTATTTCATTTGAACAATGCAGATTACGGGGTGATATGATAGAACTGTTTAAAATTATGAAAGGGTGGAACAGCGTAGATAGAAGCAGACTCTTTCCAGTAGATCAAGGGTTAAGAATGAGAGGCCATAGATGCAAGATTAAATGTAAGAGATTTACAGCAGAGCACGAGAGAAACCTCTTTACACAGAGAGTTGGGATGATGTGGAATTCACTCCTAGGGCTAGTGATTGAAGCAGAAACTATGTGAACATTCAAGATAAGATTGATAGACGGATAAAGGAATAGGGGTTGAAGGGATATAGGAGTAGGGTGGGTAAATGCAATTAGAACTATTTGTTCGTGTATAGGTTAAATGCTGACGTGGACTGGTTGGGCCAAATAACCAGTTTCTGTATTGTAACTTCTATGTATTCACTGTATTCCCATCGTGTAATAGGGAGAGAATGTCTGAGCTCAGTGGAAGGAAGAAAAAAGAGAGAGAACAGCCCAGTTAACCTATTCAAGGTCGTGATCTGGCTGTCAATCAAATCTACCTGGATAGCCTACCAGCACCTAACCACTTCTCCTCCAAGGTGGCTGGGTCTAAACCTTGAAAAACACAGGCCGGAATTTTCATGCTGCCGTGCATGCAGGATTGGAAGCTGGTTAGGAATAAAAGTGGAAATGAATCGGAGCGCGTCGGGAACCCGCCGTCAGCCCGCCTCCTCGCGCCTTTAACTCGGGCGTGTTTGCCAGCGCAGGCAACGACCCGAACGGCAGAGGTGGGCGACCTAATTTAGATCATTATTACCTTGTTGTCAGACCCTTAATTGAGTTTTTAACCAGACCTTTTGAATTTCACTGCATGACCACGGGAATCAAGCAGCTCGGGAACCACGTCTGTCAAGCTGAGGCGGAAGTTCAGTGGCCATTGATCAAGGTCATTAATGCAGAGTATGGAGAGCACAATCAATACTGCCACCTGACACCTGCTTACTTTCCTAAGGGCAATGCTCTTGATGAGTGCATTTTCAGCACAGATTTAGGTGTCTAGAGTTTACAAGTCATTTCTGTAAATTCGGAAACCACTCTCATCTCATTGCTACTACCTATCACACCATTGACAGATTGCTTCTCTGATCTCTACTTGACCAGCCATCTATTACATCAGCATGGGTGCCGTTTATACTGTCTCACCTTGGTCCTTAGAATTGGACAAGGATGAGCCCCAACACCAGCAGCAGCAACAACACCACCACCAACCTTCTCCTCAACGACCCGATGCTCTACAGGACAGGGCACCGCGCCGGAGGCAATACCCCCAACACAGGGTATACAGGCAGAGGATGAGCTTCCACAACATGACTGAGCAGCAGTGCCAAAGGAGGCTCAGGCTATTGCGCCAGGTCGTCGCTGACATTTTCAGTTTGCTGGAGCAAGACCAGCAGCCCAGAGGTCCTGGTGGACACGCCTTACCAGTGGCTGTCAAAGTCACCAGCGCTCTCAATTTCTTTGCCTCAGGCTCCTCCCAGGGTACTGCAGCAGACATTTGCGGCATCTTGCAGTCGGCTGCCCACAGATGCATCACACAGGTCACCGATGCCCTCTTTGACAAGTCATCCAATTATATCAACTTTGCTACTGATGACGCCAGTGTTACTGAGTGGGTGCTTGGCTTTGCAGCTCTGGCTGGCTTCCCACGGGTACAGGGTGTCATCGACTGCACACATGTGGCCATCAGGGCACCCCAATTTTGTCTGCTACTAATATAATATAGATATAATGAAAGCCACATGCGGTCGCAAAACCTGTCAGAGTCTCCTGCACTTCTTCCTACACCTTCAGGATTGCCGTTTCTCGATGGCCCCCGAGGCTCAGCGTCTGCATGCAGCTGAGCAGAGCTGGGAGCGTCCTGCACCCTCCGGCAAGGAGTATCCACTGTTGTCCCTGTCTCCACCATCTCCTCTTGTTCACTTGTGACTTGTGAGACATCAGGTGACAACACTACTCTGTCTCATGTAGGACCCACCGATGTATGTGTATCTGCGCTGGTGCTGGGTGCGCTTATGTCTGGTGATGGTGCACCCTCAGAGGCCGGAGGCTTCTCTGAGGAGTCTTCTTCCTCTTCCGCCTGGACAGTGGGCGGGCTCTTGATGGACCTGTGGGAGAGTAAAGAGATGATTTAGAAATGTAATATCAAGAATGGATAACGATACCACTATGCACATGAACATTCAGTGGCTGCTGACATCAGTCCCTATATGAGTGACTGCTGTCTGCCATGATGCTGTATGAGATGTAATTCTGTCACCAGGTTGCTGAGATGTCCCCCTCTCTCCATCTCCCACTGCCAGCTGCTCTGCAACTCCTGAGACCTCCAGGGCGACCTCCTCTGCTGGAGTCAACATGGCGAATGCTGGAGGGCCACCTCTGTTTCTCTCCCTCTTATTGTGGGCTCTCTTCTCCTGTAAGAAGGGAAAGAAATGTTTGACTGAGAGTGATGGCATGAGTGTAAGGAATGTGTGGGTTACATCTTTGGAGGGTGTCTATGAGGGAGTGTGGTGCCAATGCTAAAGTGTCAATGCAAAGTGGCCTCCTTGTGTGTTGTCTGTTGATATGATTGCATTAGGATGAGGGTGAGTGTGAGGGGTGGTTAGTCAGATGGGGATGTGAGTATGTAGATAGAGAGGGATGAGTAGACGTCCAAGGTATGTTGGTGTGAGGATGGGCAATAAATGCTGGCCTTGCCAGCGATGCCCACATCCCATAAAAACGAATTTTAAAAAAAGTGTTGATGTGCTAGCAATTTCTAACCATCTCTTGTTATAATACTGCAGTTTTAGCTAAAGTCCACATTAAGCAGAATTATGTTACGCTAACTCTGGCACTCGCATTGGAATCTCAGGCAAGTCCAGGTGATCTTTATAAGCAGGTATGTGAGAGCACAGGAAATAGATTAGGTGAAATGTGGCAGTGATTATTATATATCATCGCACAATAAAGAAAAATACAATTACTTGAATGTCAGCTTCGCTCAATGATGGCACTTCACCTGTGAGCCAGAAGAATGTTGCTTCAAGCCCCACTCCAGGACTTGATCACAGAATCTGATGCTCCAGTGCAGTACTGAGGGAGTAATGCATTGTTGGGAGTGGTGTTCCTCAGATAAGAGGTTAAACTGAGACCCATTCTGCCTGTTCAGGTAGATGTAAAAGATCCCATGGCACTTTTCAAAAAGAGCCAACATTCCTCCCTTAACTAACACCACCCAAAAACAGACTACCTGGGTATTTACTGTTGTTAATTTACATATAAATGCAAGTTGTTGTTGTTTGTGGGAATTGCTTTCTGCAAATTGGCTGCCATGTTTACCTACACAACAGTGACCCAAAAAAGGAATCCATTGGTTGTAAAGTGCTTTGTGATATCCTGAGGATGTGAAAGGTGCTATACAAATTATTTTTTCTTTAGTTCCAAATAAAACAGAATGATTAATCTAAAACAAGGCAAGACAAATTAGAATGGGGAGCAGAAAACAGCATGTCCATGTCCAAAAAGCAAAGTATGTTATATGTGATTTCTGAGAAGAGTAGCTTCAATCTGTATAATTCACTTAGCAATATGGTTATTTTTGATGCTCGCAGATCACACAATAAAAAAGCTCCTCCATCTGATTTTTGCTGCCTTAGATTGCTCAATTTGTTCTTTATACCTGTGTTTTATTTATGTGCAGCAAAAATAACTATAATCTTAAAAGGATTTTCAGCTAATGTACAATACTAAGTAACATAAATTTGCCATTTAGCTTTGGCATCATGCAGTGTCAGCAAAATAATCACTTAATCTTCTCGTTCCAATTCAACCCAGACTGGGAAAGGGGCACGGAAGCTTCCCGAGGGTGTCATGCTCACTATGATGTGTTCAGACAATCTGAAATCACTTGCCAGTGTACATGTCTACAGCAGGAAACTGCTCCTAATTCAGCACTTACTTGACAATGTCAGTGACAGGGAGGATAGAAAGAGAAAGCATGGGGAATTGAAATGTCACATTGTTAAAGTGGGAGTTTAGAAAGCGGAGAGGGGCAAGTGATATAGATTGTTCCAGGCCGTACACACGAAGCTGTGAAAACAGGCTGACAAAAAAGGGGAGATCGGTTCAGAAGAACAAAAAAGCAGAGGGGAACTTTATCAACTTTCTAAGATAATGCGGTGAAGTGAAAGCTTGGTGAATTATTTGGAATGAGTCCAGAATGTTTGACCAGAGGTCAAGGATTTTTAAAACTTTTTTTTTGACTTACGGAATAAGCCACTACATGCTGCTTGTAATATAATGGAATAAAAGGGACAGTGGCAGCATAGATACGAAATTGGCTAAGCGACAGGAAACAGAGAGTAGTGGTGAACGGTTGTTTTTCGGACTGGAGGAAGGTATACAGTGGTGTTCCCCAGGGGTCAGTACTGGGACCACTGCTTTTTTTGATATATATTAATGATTTGGACTTAGGTGTACAGGGCACTATTTCAAAATTTGCAGATGACACAAAACTTGGAAGTATAGTGAACAGTGAGGAGAATAGTGATAGACTTCAAGAGGACATAGACAGGCTGGTGGAATGGGCGGACACGTGGCAGATGAAATTTAACGCAGAAAAGTGCGAAGTGATACATTTTGGTAGGAAGAACGATGAGACAATATAAACTAAAGGGTACAATCCTAAAGGGGGTGCATTAACAGAGAGACCTGGGGGTATATGTGCACAAATCGTTGAAGGTGGCAAGGCAGGTTGAGAAAGCGGTTAAAAAAACATACGGGATCCTGGGCTTCATAAGAACATAAGAACATAAGAACATAAGAAATAGGAGCAGGAGTAGGCCAATCGGCCCCTCGAGCCTGCTCCGCCATTCAATAAGATCATGGCTGATCTGATCCTAACCGCCAATCTACTATCTATCACAGAACCATCTCCTGCATCTAACAGAATTGCACACACGAAATAGGAGCAGAATCAGGCTACACGGTCCCTGGGCCCGCTCCACTACCCACAGGGCCATGACCGATCCGAACCTAGACTCATGTCCAAATTCCTGCCCGCTCCCCGTAACCCTTAATGCCCTTTACTTCTAGGAAACTGTCTATTTCTGTTTTAAATTTAATTAATGTTGTAGCTTCTACAGCTTTTTGTGGCAGCATATTCCATGGACCTACCACCCTCTGAGTGAAGTAGTTCCTCCTCATCTCAGTTTTGAAAGAGCAGCCCCTTATTCTAAGACTATGTCCCCTAGTTCTAGTCTCACCCGTCATCGGGAACATCCTCCCCTAAATAGAGGCAAAGAGTACAAAAGCAAGGAAGTCATGATGAACCTTTATAAAATACTGGTTCGGCCTCAACTGGAGTATTGTGTTCAATTCTGAGCACCGCACTTTAGGAAGGATGTGAAGGCCTTAGAGAGGGTGCAGAAAAGATTTACGAGAATGATTCCAGGGATGAGGGACTTCAGTTACGTTGATAGACTAGAGAAGCTGGAATTGTTCTCCTTAGAGCAGAGAAGGTTGAGAGGAGATTTGATAGAGGTGTTCAAAATTATGATGGGTCTAGACAGAATAAATAGCCAGATACTGTTCCCACCTACCTTAGCGCCTCCACCAGACAGCGACAGGGAGAGGAGGCGTCAAGCAGGCAGAAACCGACTTCAGGGACATTATTTAAAGGAATCATGAGTAATGAGTCGCAGCTGTCAGGTTATTGCAGTTTCAGTGCTTTCTTGTCAGTTTGACATTGTGCAACAGTTTAATTCAGTAATTTAAAGGTTATTTTGTATCAGGAGTGTTGTGGGAACTAAAAAGTAACTACATTTATTGTTAAAAAAATCAAACCGCTACACTTGGTTTATATTATTGGGGGCTGTACTGGCAGTCGACCTGGCCCTGCAGGATCTATGGTGGAGGGAGCGGAGGCAGCGAGAAAGAGTGGAATATGTGGCCAGAGGGAGGAGGGGGGCCATCAGGGCTCTCAACAGGAGGCCTTACCCTCCAAGGGTATTCCGAGAGCACTTCTCCTACCTCCAATTAAGCGAGGAGCAGTGATTTAGAAGGCTCCGCTTCACCAAGGAGGTGGTCACAGAACTCTGCCATCTCCTGCAACCAGACCTCCAGCCTCAGATCAGACTCTCTCAGTGGCAGTCAAGGTCATTGTCGCCCTCAATTTCTTCACCAGCAGGTCCTTCCAGTCTGCAACAGGAGACATAGCTAACATCTCGCAGTTCGCCGTCCATCGCTGCATCCGGGAGGTCACAGAGGCTCTCTACAGTCGGAAACGGGACTACATTTCCTTCCCCATCACCAGAGAGAAGCAGGACGAGCGTGCATGTGGCTTCGCCAGGATAGCGGGATTCCCCATGGTGCAGGGTGCCATTGACTGCACCCAAGTGGCTTTGTGGGCACTGCATAACAATCCTGACATCTTCCGTAACCGCAAAGGCTACAACTCACTTAATGTGCAGTTGGTGTGCGACCACAGACAGCGAATCCTCAATGTGAATTCCCGTTATCCTGGCAGCAGCCACAATGCCTTCATCCTGTGCCAGACTACAGGTGTGCTAGCACACTTCTAGCCACTCGGAGCTGGCTGCTCGGAGACAAGGACTATCCACTCTCCACCTAGCTCATGACTCCCCTCTGCAACCCCAACACTCCTGCTCAGTACTTATATAATGACAGCCATGCTGTGACCAGGAACATCATCAATGGTGCCCTCGGACAGGCTGCTCAGGTGCTTGCTCATTATCTGAAAGCATAAAGGCACAAGGGTCTGGTTAAGGTGAGGGGAGGGCAGGGAGAAATGCATGCATACAGCATGATTAGCTGGAAAGTGCGAAATGCTTGTGGGGTGAGGGGGAAGTGGGATGTGAGAAGAAGGAGTAGGGATGAACATACCGTTGTTGTCCCCGCCTGGCACCCAATTATCTGCATCACTCTTTCCTCCAGCGCAGACAGTATTTGGGTGTCGGTTTGTCTCCTGCCTGTGTGCTCCTGCTCCCTCCTGTTTTGAGCCACCTTGGCCTGCAAGAGAAAGGAAAGTGTGTGAGTGAGTGTGGAGCAATGTGTTTGGGTGATGTGCCTGCCATAGTTGAATAGCTGTCATTGTGTGCAAGGTGTGAGTGTGAGTGTTGGTAGGGTGGGGATTGTTGGTGGGTGAGTGCTGGGGGTGTGGTGCTTTCGGTAGTGTGTGAAGACTGTGGTTCAGACGGTGGTATGTAGCATTTGTTGAAGCATTGACTCACTCTAACCACCCGAGTGAGGTCGTTAAATTTCTTCCTGCACTTTGTGTGGGTCCTGGAGACCATAGTGCTGCCCGAGACGTGCTGGGCTACCTCCCTCCACATGGTACGGAAGACTTATGCCGAGGGCATCGTGCCACTTGCTGCATAGAGCACCGCCCTCCGTCTCTCCACAGCGATAACCAACACCTCCAATACTTGATCGCAGAACCTGCGGACTCTCTCCCTAGGGCGTGGATCTGCCATCAGTACAGCTGCTTGAGTCGTCCGGCTCCTTCTTCTTGTCCTGCTGCTGCTTGCTGAGGCAGCTGCACAGCCAGCAATGCTGAGAATGAGGTTCTGCAGCATCAATGAGCCTCCCCTTTAAGAACTGGAAAAAGCCTGTGGCAATCATGACTAGCAATTAGACTGCACCGTAATGCCAATGAGCTTGGGCTTTAAGGCTTGAATTAGCGCCCCAATCATTTCATTGAGCAGTGAGACTTAAATTTGCGTGCGGTCTAAAGCATTAGCATCTGGCGCTAATTCTCCAGCTTTTCTAATTGTACTACCCATTCCTGGGCTAAAATGAATTTCGAGCTCACAGTTTTTTCCTACATGAAGTTTTCCAACAGTATAAGCTGAAACCTAAAGCAATACAATTTTAGCTGGGGATAATGTTTATAGTGGATTTAAAATTTAACGATTAATAGGGTTGACTATAACACCAAATTCACAAGATTGATAAGCTTGATCAATTTGCCTCATTCAACAGCTTATGTCTGTGCACTATATTTGACAGATTCCATAACTAATTGTAGAATGCCTGTTTCAGTTCTGAGTTTAAAGTCTAAAAGATTCTGTTCTGTTGTACTGTCATCTTGATATATATGCATTGAAACAAACCTATACGTAAATAAAACTTAGAATATTGCAATGGCTCAGTGAAAAGCATATGATTACTCTTAGGGGGAAAAATTCGGTATCGACCATTTTGGGGCACTAACATTGGCCTGCCGCAAACTTTAGCGCCTGGTACAAATTATCGCCGGCGACCGCGAAATTCGTCTCCAGTGTCCCTGGAGGTGACTGGAGCGTTAAATTAAGCGCTACACACTTCTCTTAGGGCGCTAATGTCAGGGAACGAGGCGCTACCGCAGAGCACTACTTAAGCTCATGCGCTGTAAATTACCTAGTCCTCAGACAGGCTGGCGCCTTCCAGTTCTTAAAGGGGAGGGTCAATCATGCTGCACAGCCTCACCCTGATCATTGCTGCTTTTGACCTGGGCCTGCAAGGAAGTGTAAATCTTGAACCACGAATATCATGGTTGCTCAGAGGCCCAGGGAGAGAGCTCGCCGGTTTAGTGACCAGGCATTGGTGGCTCTGGTTGTGGCTGTGGAATGCCGATGGGCAGTGCTGTTTCCAGAGACTGGCAGGAGGACATTGCCCCGGGAATTCACAAGGATGTGGAGGGAGGTGGCCCATTACGTCTCGTCCAGAAGCTTGGTCCAAAGGACTCACACCCAGTGCCTCAAGATGTTCAACGACCTCACTCGGATGGTCAGGGTGAGTAGATGCTTGAAATACCTCTACATCCCACCATCTCAACCTCACTCTGTGCACAGATGGTATAAACTGCCAAATCCCCAACACTCACCCAACAACTATGCCCATCTACTAAAAGTCACATCCACATCTCACACCTTGCAGACATTAATGGCTATTCAACTATGGTAGGCACATCTACCAAACACATGGCTGCACACTCACTCATACGCTGTCCTTTTTCTTGCAGGCCAAACTTGCTCATAACAGGAGGGAGCAGCAACGCACGGGAGGAGGTCAGGTGGAGCTGCACCCCCTCACACAGCTGGAGGAGCGAGTGCACAGAATCATTGTGAGCCATGTCGTGGGCGCTGTGGCAGTCGGAGAGGTCGACCCCCTTGGGGACAGCAACGGTATGTTCATCATCTCTCTCTCCTCTCTCATACCACTTGCCCCTCACAACATGAGTCCTTCCCACTTTCCATCTAAGTATACTGTCTCCATTCCTTGCTCCCTTCCTGCCCCCCTCCCCTCACGTTAAAGCTACTCTTGTGCTTTCCTGCTTTCAGATAGTAAGCCACCAGTGAGCTGCAGCAACGCCATGGGGAAAGGGAAGGGTGAGTGTGTGCACGAGTTCTGCTGCATAGGACTCGGATGAGGACCTTGATATCTCGGCGATGAACACACAGGCGATGAGCATGCATACTGAGCTCATGGGTGCAATGGCAAGGGTGCCCAAGAGCATGGATGCACTTGCTAGGAGCGTGGAGGAGTCCGCCGCCAGCACAGCTGTCATCTGTGCGTAAACCCTCGAGCCCATCCTTGCCTCGTTAGAGGATAGTTGACTTGCAGAAAGACCGTGAGGACCCAGACCCCATGCCGCGTGTAATGGGTGAGGTGGCAGCATCTGTTGCAGCACAGGCCAAGGCAACGCAACGGCTTAGTGCTGGAATCGAGTCATTGGTTGGTGCCATCCAATCTCAGACTGCTCTGATGCAGTCTCAGATTGATGCCACGCAAGCGCTGACTGCTGCCATCGTAGCTGGGGCGAGCACTGTCCACCGGGGATCTGACAGTGCCGCAACAGGTCAGTAATCTATGCTCAAGCAGATTGCTCCAGGTGCTGACGTTTTGCCTCGTGGGAGTGGCAGTGTGTCGGTCGAGCAGGAAGGTGCTGTCCTCTCTCAGGATGACAGCATTCCTGCTCCCACCACTGCCACTCCGCCATTGCACTTGCGACAGCCTGTAACACAGTCAGCCCAAACTGCTGCCGCCCATGCAGAGTTGGTGCAGTCTGCAGCCGGGCCATCCAGGCCCAGAGCTGGTCGAGGGCGTCCTTCAAGGCCATCTGCAGTCTCTGGATCCAACATTCAGCAGCCTTCCACCAGTCTTGCTGCAGCCACTGGGGCCACATTACGGAGGAGCAGTAGGGTTGGGAGGGGGGAAGTGTGAAGGGGAGGGAGATTTTATTATTTCCTTATGGGATCTGTTTGTCGCTGGCAAAGCCAGCATTTATTGCCCATCCCTAGTTGCCCTTGAGAAGGTGGTGGTGAGCCGCCTTCTTGAACCGCTGCATTCCTTGTGGTGAAGGTACTCACACAGTGCTGTTAGGAAGGAAGTTCCAGGAATTTGACCCAGCGACGATGAAGGATCGGCGATATATTTGTAAGTCAGGACGGTGTGTGACTTGGAGGGGAACTTGCAGGTGATGGTGTTCCCATGCGCCTGCTGCCCTTGTCCTTCTAGGTGGAAGAGGTCACGGGTTTGGGAGATGCTGCTGAAGAAGCCTTGGCGAGTTGCTGCAGCGCATCTTGTAGATGGTACACACTGCAACCACGGTACACCGGTGGTGGAGGGAGTGAATGTTTAAGGTGGTGGATGGGGTGCCAACAAACGGGCTGCTTTGTCCTGGATGGTTTTGAGCTTCTTGAGTGTTGTTGCAGCTGCACTCATCCAGGCAGCTGGAGAGTATTCCATCACACTCCTGACTTGTGCCTTGTAGATGGTGGAAAGGCTTTGGGGAGTCAGGAGATGAGACACTCGCCGCAGAATACCTAGCCTCTGACCTGCTCTTGTTGCCACAGTATTTATGTGGCTGGTCCAGTTAAGTTTCTGGTCAATGGTGACCCCCAGGATGTTGATGGTGGGGGATTCGGCAATGGTATTGCCGTTGAATGTCAAGGGGAGGTGGTTAGACTCTTGCTTGTTGGAGATAGTCATTGCCTGGCACTTCTGTGGAGTGAATGTTACCTGCCACTTATCAGCCCAAGCCTGAATGTCATCCAGGTCTTGTTGCATGCGGGCATGGACTGCTTCATTATCTGAGGAGTTGTGAATGGCGCTGAACACTGTGCAGGCATCAGCGAACATCCCCATTTCTGACCTTATGTTGGAGGGAAGGTCACTGATGAAGCAGCTTAAGATGGTTGGGCCTAGGACACTGCCCTGAGGAACTCCTGCAGCGATGTCCTGGGGCTGTGATGATTGACCTTCAATTACCACAACCATCTTCCTTTGTGCGAGGTATGACTCCAGCCAGTGGAGCGTTTTCCCCGATTCCCATTGACTTCAGTTTTACCAGGGCTCCTTGATGCCACACTCGGTCAAATGCTGCCTTGATGTCAAGGGCAGTCACTCTCACCTCACCTCTGGAATTCAGCTCCTTTGTCCATGTTTGGACCAAGGCTGTAATGAGGTCGGGAGCCGAGTGGTCTTGGTGGAACCAAAACTGGGCATCAGTGAGCAGGTTATTGGTGAGTAAGTGCCGCTTGATAGCACTGTTGATGACACCTTCCATCACTTTGCTGATGATTGAGAGTAGACTGATGGGGCGGTAACTGGCCGGGTTGGATTTGTCCTGCTTTTTGTGGACAGGACATACCTGGGCAGTTTTCCACATTGTTGGGTAGATGCCAGTGCTGTAGCTGTACTGGAACAGCTTGGCTAGAGGCGTGGCTAGTTCTGGAGCACAAGTCTTCAGCACGATAGCCGGGATGTTGTCGGGGCCCATAGCCTTTGCTGTATCCAGTGCGCTCAGCCGTTTCTTGATATCACGTGGAGTGAATCGAATTGGCTGAAGACTGGCTTCTGTGATGGTGGTGACCTCGGGATTAGGCCGATATGGATCATCCACTCGGCACTTCTGGCTGAAGATGGTTGCAAACACTTCAGCCTTGTCTTTTTCACTCACGTGTGGGGCTCCACCATCATTGAGGATGGGATATTCATGGAGCCTCCTCCTCCCGTTAGTTGTTTAATGGTCCACCACCATTCTCGACTGGATGTGGTAGGACTGCAGAGCTTTGATCTGATCCGTTGATTGTGGGATCGCTTAGCCCTGTCTATAGCATGCTACTTCCGCTTTTTAGCATGCATGTAGTCCTGTGTTGCAGCTTCTCCAGGTTAGCACCTCATTTTTAGGTACGCCTGGTGTTGCTCCTGGCATGCTCTTCTATACTCCTCATTGAACCAGGGTTGGTCCCCTGGCTTGGTGGTAATGGTCGAGTGAGGGATATGCCGGGCCATGAGGTTACAGATTGTGATGGAATACAATTCTGCTGCTGCTGATGGCCCACAGCGCCTCATCGATGCCCAGTTTTGAGCTGCTAGATCTGTTGTTAATCTATCCTATTTAGCACGGTGGTAGTGCCACACAACATGATGGAGGGTGTCCTCAGTGTGAAGACGGGACTTCATTGAAGAAAGCCCACTAACTTAAATTTTTAGATCAAATGCGGGGAGTGTTTGTACCAAAGTTGGATGTGTTTGTAAATATATTGTTCACTTTGTTAAGAATTACTTTGATGTGCTAAGAACCAATTGTGTTTCTTAATAAATTGTTGTGTTCGTTTGTTATTGGTTGTGCTTAATAAGACAGTTGTTCAGAATAATAAAAATTTTTATTTAAACGTTACAAATTTCCTCATGTTTCGCATTGGAACTTTGGCTGGGCATAGGGGCTGCGAGCTGGCTGTAATGATGTGGTTGTTGAGCCCAAATGGCATCTTCTCTGTCATTCATCGGAAGCGCTGTGTTATGAGGCGTTCACGAACAGCCCTTGCAGAAGCAACATTGAGCGCCTCCCGCCCACGTTGTTGCTGCTCCCCCTCCTCTTCATCCTCCTCCTCCTCTCCCTCTTCCTCCTCCTGAGGTGGCCCACCAATCCCTGGTGGCAATGGTTGGGTCCTCAGAATGGATAGGTTGTGCAGCATGCAGCTCATGACTATGAAAACCAAAACTCGATCAGGGGAGTACTGCAGGGCTCCTCCAGAGTGGTCAAGACACCGGAACCGTGCTTCAGCACGCCGATCGTCTGTTCAATGAGGTTCCTGGTGGCGCTATAGCTCTCATTGTAGGTGAGCTCAGCAGGAGTGTTGGGGTTACGGAGCGGTGTCATCAGCCAGGTGCAGAGTGGTAACCCTTGTCCCCGAGGAGCCAGCCGCGAGCTTGATGCGGTGGTTGGAACAGTTCTGGGACACCAGTCTAGTGCAGGATGAATGAATCGTGGCTGCTGCTAGGATAGCGGGTATTGACGGCAAGGATGCGCTGTCTGTGGTTGCACACCAACTGCACGTTCAGAGAGTGGAAGCCTTTGCGGTTGCGGAAAACCTCTGCATTTTCATGAGGTGCCCGCAATGCCATGTGCGTGCAGTCAATGGCGCCCTGAACCATGGGGAAGCCCGCTATCCTAGCGAAGTCACATGCGTGTTCATGCTGTTTGTCTCGGGTCATGGGGAATGAGATGTACTCACTTCTCCTTTTGTAGAGAGTATTTGTGGATGCAGCAATGAACAGTGAACTGGGAGATGTTCGCAATACCCCTGTTGAAGCCTGGAAGGAGCCGCTGGCGTAGAAGTTGAGAGCCACTGTCACCTTCACTGCCACTGACAGAGACGTCCTGGTCCTGAGCTGAGGCTGGAGCTCTGGTTGCAGGAGGTGGCAGAGCTCTGTAACTACCTCCTTGCTGAAGCAGAGCCTTCTAAAGCACTGCTTCTCAGGCAGATGACTATGTGAGAATTGCTTTCGGAGTACCCTGGGAGGGTAAGGTCTCCTGTGGAGAGCCATGTTGGCCCTCCTCCCTCTGGCCACATTTTCCACTCTCTCTCTCCGCCTCCGCTACCTCCGACGGTGGAGCTGGAGGACGAGGCCCCGTGCCAGTACAGCCCCCATTAACTCTTCTAAATGTGGTAGTACTAAAGGTTACAGAAATGGGAACCTGAAAAGTCTTGCTGATGACCAAAACTCCTTCAAGTAGGAAACCGTTAAATCTCTCCAAACACCTCCCTCCCTCTCTCAACCTGTGTCGGCAGAATTGATTGCCGACAGGAAAAACCAGGAAGCGCACGCCTTTAAATAGCGCTCCCCCAGCTCCCAGCCGACTGCAAACCGTCCCCCTCTACCTGTCATTCCTAGCGGCAGGCACTGAGGCTTAGGGCGAGAATCCATTTCCGGTCCGGGGCGCTACCGGGGCGATGCGCGCTTGGATAACGTCACGATCTCCGGGCGCAGAAGATCGTGGCGGTAGTGTTTAGCGCCATCGCAAACCGCCAGTTCAATTTTGTGGGCGGTGCTAAAATCACCGTGCACGGGCGGCAAGTCGTTAGCGCCCCCGGCGGCGCTAACGGGAGGTGCTAACCAACCGAATTTTTACCCCCCTTACAGTTTTCACAGGAAATTCCTGTACCTAATGTAAAGCCGCAGATCTCACTTTGTTGAAACTCTTGCAAAAGAATGAATGCAAATCCATTTTTTACAAAGCACTGTTGTACATTTGAAAATATTTCCCTACATTACAACAGTGTCTATGCTTCAAAAGTAATTAATTGGCTGTAAAGCGCTTTGAGATGTCCTGAGGTTGTGAATGGCGCTATATAAATGTAAGTCTGTTCTTTAATCTGGACAGCAGATGGAATGAAGTAATATATCCTACTTATGGTTCATTAACAATAGCAGGAATGTTCATATTTCTCCTGCACTAATGCTGGTTAATAATTTAGCCAATTTTTGTAAATAATGAAAGACTCAAGTGCCATAAAATCATTGGGTATCTCCTTCCTGACCTCCCTCTTGGTCTGTAGTTTCATCAGATGTGCAGTTCTGTCCCAAGCAGGGCGCTCCTGGCCTCTGCTTTCTTAACAAGAACAGTAACCTCTGTAAGAGTGAAGCGTTGCTTTCTGCCAGACCCCATCATCCATTTCTAATCAGCTCTGGCTAAGTTGCTGTTCAGTCATTTATAAGGATCATTTTCCTACATAAAGCAATCACTGCTTCAGAAAGTGCTTGAGATGATTCTATGTAAAAAGGTATTGTGATTAATGGCTGTGCACTATTTGGTTGAGTTTACCTACCATTGGTGATAAGTTACACTGCGTGTGTAGCTAATTCTATCATTACTACCTGACCACTCAATGCCAGAATGCTGTCCAGCGGATTTCATTTCTGCAAAATTAGGTTTTAATAATAATGTGTGGTCTCCAATCCCACTGTATATTAAAACCTAGTTTGGTAACAAATATTACGGAGATGGTCACATCCATTATGTTTATTCCAAACTATGTTTTAATATAAAATGGGATTAGTGTCTACAAAGCAAATAAAATCTTTATTATTGAAACAATTTTAGATGAACAGACTTGCATCTGCTGTTCATACCTTCTTCTCATTCCTCCCAAGCAGTCTCAAAATGGCTATTGAGTAATGTAGTGCAAGTACAGGTGTTACTAATTGAAAGTTTGGCATTCTACTATATACAATTGTGGAACTGCTGGCTTCTCAGCTTTATTCTGCCACTGTGTTGGGTTAGTTTTCAATGCATTACCACCCCCTGCCTGGGAGACAAACATCGGCCCCTATGTGTCGTCTCTGATTAATTTGAAAGTTGTTCCAAGCAACACCTTGGTCAGGAGGGCATCTGCTAACATGAGGACTGATCTCAGCTCATGCCCCGATTAAACTTTCAATTTGGCATGAGCACGCTCCATTGCAAAGGAGTTGGTTCAGAATATTGCATCCAACAGATCCTCAGGTGATATTTGATTATAGGATCCATTTGAGCCTTTTGAAAAGGGAAACAGAAGTGGAGCCTGCAACCTGTCATGACCTTCTAGGCGAATCCTATTTGACGAGCTCAATGCCCAGTTCGTGTCTACCAATCCCTGAAAATCCTATTGCAAATCATGATTCTATTATTGAAACATTAGAAACCACAATAACAACTGATGGATGTTGCACACCAATAGAACACACCAATAAAAGTAAAGGCTGCATCCTATTTTAATTCTCTATCCAGTGACAAACAATTCAGTCTATCTTAACCAAAGTCGGTCATTAATATGATCATTTAAAGAAACAGAATGCATTATATTCAGAGCTGAACTAAGACTGCCATAGAAGTATAGAAGGTCTGAGAAGAATTACTAGCCACACTCCTTGTGCAAGTACATAGCCAAGAACCACTCCTTGTTCAGTCATTTTTCTTCTAACCATTTGTTATCTTGTGTGCAATAAAATCCTTTTACAGTAAAACTGTGTTCAGCGTAGCAAACTGTCACCATGACGGGAGCCAGCAGATTCAGCGCTACTAATTGACAGTTTAACAAAATGGTGAAGACAGCAAGTTCAAGTCCAGACACAATAAATACTTAGCTCAGCTTGAAACTGCTGCATCTTTGACAATGATTTCTAAGACTTTCTAATCTTTCTGCTGTAGAATGTGGACACTATAGTGAGAGCATACTGAATTCTCAACTTCCGGTTGTGAACCCTGATCTTAAACTGATTACACACTTCGCAAAATACATTTAAATACTATGTAATTATGAGATTCAGTCAGTGCACAAAGATTAAACACTTCCAACTGGGAACACTGATTAATCTGTAAGGTGGAATGCATAATACATTTTAAGAGCATTATAAATTGTAATGTCTGGGGGCAGTTTTAACCCAAGCTGCTCGGTGGGAAATTGACAGGATCGGATTGGCCGCCTGTTTTACATTCCACCCGATTTTATTTTCCACTGACTTCAAAATCGGGAGGCTGATCCGATCCCGTCTGTTTCCTGCCAAGCAGGTTGGGTTAAAATGACCCCCCATCAGTCCTGATCAATCAGGAGCAGTGACAGCTTATGTCACTAACCCAAATTACATATTAAGATCCACATTTCCAGCAAAGAAAATTGCTAACCTCAGTGTCATTGGCTGAATATTCTGTTACTTAGCAACCTTAGGTATTGTCATAGGATCGCTGGGTTGAAAGTGATTTCTGAGAGTTTCTGGGTAGCGAGTGTACAGGGCTATCATTTACTAAGAGGATAATTATTAGAAGGTAGTTTTGCTTGAAGCTAGATCATTATATCCACGGTGTTAGTGAAGGCCTGCACAAAACATGGGAATCCATACCGCCGTTAAAGTAAGTTAAAAAAGATGACTACTCATCTATCATGACTGCGACTCTGCAGGACCATATGTTCTCCAGCTGCTATATCTAACATAAGTGGCAATTGCTCAGTATGTAGGAGCTGGGCATGGGCAAACCAATGCCCAAGGATAATCCCACTGGAAAGACAGTAATTTTATATCATCACTGCTGTTTCCCTATGTAAGAAATCGTGGATTGAAAGAAATAATAGTCTGTTACGGGTTCCCTAGATCAACAGTTTGCCTAAGTTGATGACACAGAAAGATTCCAGTCATGTCAGAAAATTAGCTGTACAGAGAGTTGAATTACAAGGTCAGAACACAAAAACAGGCCTTCGAGTGGGCATAACTAGGCCTGATACGGGATGCAGCAAGGAGCTGTAGGATAAACAAGCTGTCTACAAGAGGGCAACAAGACCTTTAGAACAGAGATAAGGAGGAAAATGACCTCATGAGGCTGGGAGGGGGCTGTCTAAGGTAGCCTCTCCCTTGTAATTGGACAATACAATGGGGAACAAATGATTGATACCAGGTAATCACCAGCCCACTGAAATAACTATAAATATAGACGACCGAGAAAGGAAATCAGGCAGTTAGGGGCAAAGGCTTCCCCGAGGTGGCTACGGCCTAACACCTTGGTCAAGTTTAGCCTCTGAGGTGGCTGACGGCCTAACACCTCCAACAGCTCGAGAGATGACCCAACGGAAGTGACCGCTGCAGCAGACTGCAGGAATCCACCCAATCCGAGACCACCGTACTGCCTCACTGTCCGTCCGGTCATGGCATTCTGCTTCGGGAGTCGTAGATCGCTCCTACTGTCATGGGTTGTATGTCTATTATACTTAGCTTAAATCACATGTAATATATGATTATGCTTTAAAACTGTAGCTCTTTAATAAAAAGTCTTACAACTCCTAAGACCCTTTGGGTAATCTGTGTGTGACCTGTGATCCTAATCTTACACCTACTCACAGTCATTATGGATTCTACATTGGCCATTATTATTGCGATAGGTGGAGATATTACAAAGATGTCCATGCATTTGAAATGGAGCTAGATTACCCACTGGTTGTAAATGGATATATCACTACCACTAAAGAGCTATCCAATTAGTCCCACTCCCCTGCTCTTTCCCCATAGACTTGCAATTTTTTACCTTTTAAAAAGGACCAAAACAACATATTCCTAATACAAGCAGAGCAGGACTGCAGCCATGTATTCTCAGCTCCTCCTTCCTCCTTCCAACATAAAAATATAAAAAAGGCACCAGCTTGGTCAAACAATCTGCATGCTGCACACTGGGAGAGCCAAGACTAAAATGTCTACTGAAAAGTATAAAGTCTGCTGGGTGGATACTCTCAGGTTTAAATGTAAATGATTACACCATGACAGGAAAATAAAGCTAAATTATAAAATATCTACCACTCTTTGACATGAAAATCTAGCTGATGGTCACTAAGCAATCAGATGTGCACGTGTCTCCATGATGTGCTATCGAATCTTCTTATTGGCTTCTATAAATTGAATACTAAAGATTATGATTTCATTTGTTGAAGTTAGATAGGCATCTAGAATGTTCTGTGGAGCATTTTATAGTGAAAGTGTTTTGTTTTAATATTGCATGCACATCTATGCCTTCTCCTTTCTAAAAGATTTAGGGGGAAAAATTCAGTTGGTTGCGCCTCCCGTTAGCGCCTTAAGAGGGCGCTAATGGGGCGCAAAGCATCTGGCACCCAGGCGCGGCGAAGTTTGCACCGCTCGCGAAATTAACTAGACATTTTGCGGCGGCGCTAAACACTACCGCCACGATCTCCTGCACCGGCAGATCGTGACGTCAGTCGAGTGCGCAACGCCCCGGAGCGGATATTGAGTGGTGCCCCCTGCCTTACCGCCTGACGCTAGCAACGACAGGTTGAGGGGAGCGTTCTGCAGTCATGAAGGGAAAGGGGGAGCGCTATTTAAAGGTGACCGCTTCCTGCCTTTTATTGTTGGTGCCATTTTTGAACTACGCATTCTGAGAGAGAGAGGGAGAGACTTCTGGAGAGATTCAACGTTGTGTGAAG
The DNA here is from genome assembly GCA_030390025.1 of Squalus acanthias. Classification (NCBI taxonomy): domain Eukaryota; kingdom Metazoa; phylum Chordata; class Chondrichthyes; order Squaliformes; family Squalidae; genus Squalus; species Squalus acanthias. The sequence continues at coordinate 90,441,584 of CM059434.1, read as the reverse complement.
GAGTTTTGGGTACTGAGCAGCACTTTGCAGGTTCATTTTGATTTGCCATTCCTTGTATCGATTTAGAAGAGACTGTGGGGGCTGCACTCTGAGCTCTTTACCTGGTAATCTCCATTGTTCTTTCCAGCAGATTTGATGTGCAGGTCTCTCCAGGCCGAGATTCAAGGCTGCAATGAGCAGGATGTGGATGGAAAGCAAGGTCAACCATCCCCTTTAAGAACTGGCCCGTGCCATTGTGTGTGTGTTCCATTGCTGACTGACATTACATGAGCTTCGCCAGCGCTCTGAGGTAGCGCCTCGCTCCTCGGCCTTTGCGCCTTAAGACAGGTGTGAAGCGCCTGATTTAGCGCTGCAATCACCTCCAGGGGCGATAAAAGTCAAGTTTGCAGTCGGTGGCGATAATTAGCGCCAGACGCTTATCTTTGCGCCCGGCTGATAATTGCGCCCCAAATGGGGCGATACTGAATTTCTCCCCCTTAATCTTTCCATTTCGCTTATGATCTCCGTTTTCAAATCCTCATAAGATAATTAGGGGGAGAAATTTGTGTGTTTAGTGCCACACGTTAGTGCCACGACGCCGTTCAGTGCTCTACCACCAGCTGATGGTGGTTCCAGCGCTGCACGCCATATCCGTCTTCCCGGTAGCGCTGCTGCTCAACTCGATCGCCGGGAACATCGCAATCACGGAGATCATGACGCCCGATCTCCCAACTTCGTTTTGGCCATTGAAGTTACCGGCTAGAGAAAGCAACGACAGGTTGAGGTAGCGTACAGCAGCAGGAAGCCGGCTCCAGCAATGCTATTTAAAGGGATCATCACCCATCACTCACACTTGACAGGGTTTTGAAGTTTGAGTGGCTGTGTACTACTTCCTGCAACTAGTTATTTCAAGGTTATTTGGTATCAGGAAGTGTTCTGGCAAGTAAAGAAATCCCTCATTATTTTTGAGATGCTTCAAACTACAACACTTGCTAAAAGTCATGGGGGCTGTACTGGCAGTTGACCTTGCCCTCCAGGATCTACGGCGGAGGAAGCGAGAAAGACGGAAATATGTGCGCAGAGGGAGGAGGGCCATCAGGGCTCTCAACAGGAAGCCCTACCCTCCTAGGGTCTTCCGACATCACTTCTTCTACCTTCAATTAAGCGAGGAGCAGCATATTAAGAGGCTTCGCATCACCAAGGAGGTGGTCACAGAACTCTGCCACCTCCTGCAACCAGACCTCCAGCCTCAGACCAGGGCAACCACAGCTCTCCCAGTGGCAGTCAAAGTCACTGTGGCCCTTAATTTCTTCACCAGCGGATCTTTCCAGTCTGCAGCAGGAGACATAGCTAACATCTCACAGTTCGCCGTCCATCGCTGCATCCGAGAGGTCACTGAGGCTCTCTACAGTAGGAGAAGGGACTACATTGGCTTCCCGATCACTAGAGAGAAGCAGGATGAGTGTGCATGTGGCTTTGCCAGGATAGTGGGCTATCCCATGGTGCAGGGCACCATCGGCTGCATGCACGTGGCTTTGCGGGCGCCATATAACAATCCTGAGATCTTCCGTAACCGCAAAGGCTACCACTCATTTAATGTGCAGTTGGTGTGCGACCACACAAAGCGAATCCTCAATGTCAATGCCTGCTATCCTGGCAGCAGCCACGATGCCTTCATCCTGCACCAGACCGATGTACCAGCACTCTTTCAGCCACCACGTCAAGCTTGAGGCTGGCTGCTCAGAGACAAGGACTACGTGCTCTCCACCTGGCTCATGACTCCCCTCCACAAACCCAACACTCGTGCTCAGCACTCATATAATGGAGCCATGCTGCCACCAGGAACATCATCGAGCAGACCATCGGCCTACTGAAGCAATGGTTCTGCTGCCTTGACCGCTCGGGAGGAGCCCTCCAGTACTCACGGGTGTCCCATTTCGTGGTGGTCTGCTGCACGCTCCACAACTCGGCCATCATGAGGGTGCAGCCCTTGCCACCAGGGATTGCGGGACCACCTCAGGAGGACGACGAGGGACAGGAGGATGAGGACAAGGAGGAAGAGGACTAGCAGGAAGAGGACTAGGAGCAGGAGGAGGAATAGGAGGGAGAGAGGAGGCAGCGAGACAATCGGCCTTCCGGATGGGCTGTCCGTGACCGGTTCATCAGATTTGAATGAATGAAACTGCAGATCCCCGTAGCTCACCACATTCCCATCATACCATCCCTGTCACACGCCATATCACAGTGTCCTCCTGGGCGCAAAGCTGAAATGAGAGACACCACAAAAGATTCCAAACAAAATTCATAAATTTATCGATAAACATATCACACATATTACATGAATACTATTAACTAATCAGCCTTGTGCAATCCCTTAGTGCCTGTCATTCGTGTGCCTTTTCCTACTTGTGATCCTATGCAGTGCGCCCCCAGTAGCTGCAGCACAGCTGGTGGAAGGCTGGTGAGTTTCCATGCGGGAGACTTCAGATGGCCTTGCAGGACGACCTTGAACAGCTGTGGACCTAGAAGGCCCGGCTGTAGACTGCACCACCTTGGCATGTGCTGCAGCAGTCTGGGCTGACTGTATGACAGGCAGCTGCAAGGGCAATGGCGGACTGGCAGTGGTGGGAGTAGGAATGCTGTCATCCTGAGAGAGGACAGCAGGTTCCTGCCCCACAGACCCACTGCCACTCCCCCAGGGCGGCACCTCAGCATTCCTAGCAATCTGTTGGAGCACAGATTGCTGGCCTGCTGCGACACCGTGAAAGCCCCGTCGACGGTGGTAGACCCAGCCACGATGGCAGTACTCAGAGCTTGGGTGGCATCAGGCTGAGACTGCACGAGAGCAGTCTGAGCTTCCGCTGCAGCACTAAGATGTTGGGTCGCTTCCGCCTGTGCTGCAATGGAAGCTGAGACATCGTTCATCATGCGCGCCATCACATCTGGGTTGCCACGGTCTATCTGGGAGTGCACTGTCATTTCCAGACTGGAAATCCTGGGCGCCATGCTCTGCACAGAGCCCAGTGCAATGTTGGAGGCAGACCCCTCCACGCTCCTTGCCATTGCTGAGAGGCTCTCTGGCAGCCTTGCCATTGCACCTACCATTTCCGTGTGCATGCCCATCACCCTTCTTCTGAAGGCCTCTCCATCGAGGTCCTCATCTGAGTCCTGTGCAGCAGAACGTCCGAGCGAACTCGCCCTCCGGGGAGCTGGCCCCCGAGCTACCCTTTCCCCCTGGCCTTGCTGCAGCCCACTCGTGCTGGGTGCCTCACTCTGTGCCGATCCCGCTACTACACTAGCCTCTAAAGAACACGTAGTGCCAGTTTCTGAGCTGGTCTTTGCGAGTGACAGATGCAGTGACGCGGTCTCTTCTTCTTCCTCCTCTTCTCCCCCCTCTCTCTCTGCAAAAAGGCACAAGAGTCAGGTTATGGTGAGGGGAGGCGGGCGGGAAGGCAGAAATGCATGCATACAGCATAAGTAACTTGAAAGTGAGAAAAGATTGTGGGCTGAGAGGGAAGTGGAATATGAGAAGAAGGATTAGGAATGAACATACTGTTGTTGTCTCCAAGGGGGTCAATGTTGCAGGTGGCCACAGTTCCGACGACCTGGTGCCCAATGATCTGCAGCACTCTCATCTCCAGCTGGCTCAGCTCTTCAATGTGGGTTTGGCACCCCCTCCCCATCCGCTCCTGCTCCCAGAGATTATGCACCACCTTGGCCTGTAAAGGAAAGGGAAGTGTGTGAGTGAGTGTGGTGCAATGTGTTTGGGTGATGTGCCTGCCATAGTTGATTAGCTATCTTTGTGTGCAAATCCCCGTTGCTAGGTAGAGATTGTTGGTGGGTGAGTGCTGGGGGTGTGGTGCATTGAACTGTGTGTGAAGCTTGTGGTACAGGTGGTAGTATGTAGCATTTGTTGAAGCCTTCACTCACCCTGACCACCCATGTGAAGTCATTAAACTTCTTCCTGCACTGGGAGTGGGTCTAGGGGACCACAGTGCTGCCCGTGACGTGGTGTGCTACTTCCCTCCATGTAGTGCGGCAGACTTGTGGCGAGGGCCTTCTGCCAGTGGCGGGTACACCACCGCCCGCCTTCTCTCCACCGCGAAAACCAATTCCTCCAGAGTTTCATCAGAGAACCTCTGGGCTCTCTCCCTGGGGCGATGATCTGCCATCAGGATTTATCAAGAACTCTTCCTTCTCCTTGACCTTCTTCTTATGGTTGTTGGGGCAGCTGCACACCCAGCAATCATGAGAATGAGGAGCTGCAGCATCAATGAACCTCCCCTTTAAGTAGTGAAAAAAGCCTGTGGCAATCATTACTTGCAATTAGACTGCCCCCAATATTGGTTCAGCTTTTCAGTGTAATGCCAATGAGTTTGAGTTTTTAGACTAGAATCATGACTACAATAATTTTAATGAGTGAGCGAGCATGAATTTTGCGTGCATCTTAGATGATTTTCAGGTGGCACAGCTTAACCTTTTTTAGTCTAAACACTTCCCATTTCTTGGCTATAACGAATTTCTAGCCCTTAATCTTTTAACCACCTTTCATTTCATGTAATTTGGGATCTCTGTCATTCTTAGCTAAGCCTTCCTGCAAAGCATCCTTACATTCAATATATATTATAATTATTGCTTTATTACCCACATAAGCACACTGCCCACTTGAGGTGATCCAAAACTCGACTGCCCGTGTCCTAACTCGCACCAAGTCCCGTTCACCCATCACCCCTGTGTTCGCTGACCTACTTAAAATGAGATCTAGGCTATTCAAGGATGATGTCAGGAAGTACTTCTTCACACAAAGGGTAGTGGAAATCTGGAACTCTCTCCCCAAAAAGCTATTGAAGCTAGGTCAATTGAATAAATTTCAAAGCTGAGATCGCTAGTTTTTTTGTTAGGTAAGGCTATTGAGGCATATGGAACCAAGGCAGGTTAATGGAGTTAAGATACAGATCAGCCATGATTTAATTGAATGATGGAACAGGCTCGAGGGGCTGAATGGCCTCCTCCTGTTCCTATATTCCTAGTTAAAATCTGTACAGTTCTATTTCTATCCTGCTCATCACTACATTCCTGCTTCTCTTTTGTAATGTATTTGGGGAAACATTGACTTGAATATTCAGTAGCAGTTTTTGTTACTGTACAATAACACGCTTCTTTTTCTCATACACTGGAATGATCACACATCTATTCCAGACTCTTAAAACTTACCCCCTTGTGCACATCTATGATGGAAATAATAGAATGTATGTGACATTGATAAATTTCATATTAATTTTATCAGGGCATTAGATGGAATATTGGAAAGCAACATGCACTCAGAATTAGGAACTGAACAGGAAGGTAAAAACACTACTCAGGATTAGATATTGTGATTCAGGCAACTGATAAAAGAACAGAAACTAATTTAATGAGACAAAGCCTGTGCATCTGTGTGGAACATTACACAGACTGGGACTAGTTAAAGTTTTGAAATTATTGTGTGACTAGTTAATTGCAAAGTGCTTAATATTTTAAACATTTCAAAAATATCATTTGAATTATTGAGGAAGGCAGCCACTGGAGATTTCTTCTGCTGTTGTTGTGACAAACACGCAGGATTCAAAGTGTGCCCAAATAAAGCAAATACACTGCTTGTTGATTTTGACCCAAGCCATAAGGACTGCCCTAGAGCTAGTTGGAGGCTACTTTTTATCAAGACAAATGTGAGAAGTCGCACAACACCAGGTTATAGTCCAACAGTTTTATTTGAAATCACAAGCTTTCGGAGCGCTGCTCCTTCATTAGGTGACTTCACCTGACGAAGGAGCAGCGCTCCGAAAGCTTGTGATTTCAAATAAAACTGTTGGATTATAACCTGGTGTTGTGCGACTTCTCACATTTGTCCACCCCAGTCCAACACCGGCATCTCCACATCATGGCTTTTATCAAGACAGACAGCAGATAGCATAGGCAAGGCAGAAAGGTACTATATTATGTATGAGGAGAAACATGTTTTCCTATCCTTTGCTTTCTTTTGAAATACACCAGTGGGAAAAAAAGTTCCTTCAAAGTCAAAAGAATTCTCAAATAAGCCTGAATCCAAAATATTGAGTTATTTTATGTTGGATGGAGAAGGAAACAGTTAAGTCAGAGACCATGGTCCAGAACTTAAATAAGGGCAACTTTGAGGGTATGAGGCGTGAATTGGCGAGGTTAAATTGGCAAGCGATATTTAAGGGGCTATCAGTGGAAGGGCAATGGCAGACATTTAGAGATCGCATGGATGAACTACAACAATTGTACATCCCGGTCTGGCGTAAAAATAAAAAAGGGAAGGTGGCTCAACCATGGCTAACAAGGGAAATCAGGGATAGTATTAAAACCAAGGAAGTTGCATACAAATTGGCCAGAAGTAGCAGCAAACCCGGGGACTGGGAGAACTTCAAAACTCAGCAGAGGAGGACGAAGGGTTTGATTAGGGCAGGGAAAATAAAATATGAAAGGAAGCTTGCAGAGAACATTAAAATGGACAGCAAAAGCTTCTATAAATATGTAAAAAGAAAGAGGTTAGTAAAAACAAACGTAGGTCCCCTGCAGTCGGAAACAGGGGAAGTCGTAATGGGGAACAAGGAAATGGCCGATCAATTGAACAAGTACTTTGGTTCGGTGTTTACTGTGGAGGACACACACAACCTGCCGGAAATAAAAGGGGTCAGAGGATCTGGTAAGAGGAAGGAGCTGAGGGAAATCCTTATTAGTCGGGAAAAGGTATTGGGAAAATTGATGGGACTGAAGGCTGAAAAATCCCCGGGGCCTGATGGTCTGCATCCCAGAGTACTTAAGGAGGTGGCCTTGGAAATAGTGGATGCATTGACGATCATTTTCCAACATTCCTTAGACTCTGGATCAGTTCCGATGGAGTGGAGGGTGGCCAATGTAACCCCTCTTTTTAAAAAAGGAGGGAGGGAGAAAGCAGGGAATTATAGACCGGTCAGCCTGACATCGGTTGTGGGTAAAATGATGGAAGCAATTATTAAAGATGTCATAACAGACCATTTGGAAAGTGGCGACATGATAGGTCCAAGTCAGCATGGATTTGTGAAAGGGAAATCATGCTTGACAAATCTTCTGGAATTTTTTGAGGATGTTTCCAATAGGGTGTACAGGGGGGAACCAGTAGATGTGGTGTATTTGGACTTTCAGAAGGCCTTCGACAAGGTTCCACACAAGAGATTGGTGAGCAAAGTTAAAGCACATGGGATTGGGGGTAATGTGTTGACGTGGATTGAGAACTGGTTGGCACACAGGAAACAAAGGGGTAGAAATTAGGTCGCGCCCCAATTGGGGCGCAAATATCGTCCGAGCGCAAATATTAGCGCCTGGCGCTAATTATCGGCACTGACAGGAAACTTCACTTTTACCGCCCCGGGAGGTGAGTGGAGCGCTAAATTAGGCGCTGCACACCTCTCTTAAGGCGCAAAGGCCTAGGAGTGAGGCGCTACCTCAGCGCACGAGCGCAGTGCAGCTGCTGCCAGTTAGCGAGGGAACACAGACACACTGGCGCCGGACACTTCTTAAAGCGGGGGGGGCCACTTGCTCCCCAGCCACACCCTGCTCATTGCAGCCTTGAATCTCAGCCTGGAGAGACCTGTAATCCATTTTGCTGCCAAGCATGGAGAGGGTGAGAGAACGCGCTCATCGCTTCACCGAGCGGGCCTTGGATGCTCTGGTTGACGCAGTGGAGCGCAGACGATGTATGCTGTTCCCGGAGAGTGGCAGGAGGCCTTTGCCACGCGAGTTCAGAAGAGTATGGAGGGAGGTGGCTCAGAGCGTCTCCTCCAGGAGCATAGTGCCCAGGACCCATGTTCAGTGCCGCAAAAAGTTCAACGACCTCACTCGGGTCGTCAGGGTGAGTGGCTTTTTCTCAATACCTCTCCATCCCTCCATCTCAACCTCACTCTATGGCCAGAGGGTCTTAAAACCCCAATGCACAACACTCATCCAACACCTATGGCCCTTTCATCAAACACACACACACATTCCACACTTTGCATACAGTAAGGGCTATTCACCTATGGGAGGCACATCAGGCAAGACCATGGCTGTATACAGTAAGGGCTATTCACCTATGGGAGGCACATCAGGCAAGACCATGGCTGTATACAGTAAGGGCTATTCACCTATGGGAGGCACATCAGGCAAGACCATGGCTGTATATTTACTCAGATGCTGTCCTTTTTCTTGCAGGCTAAGCTGGCTCATAATCGGAGACAGCAGCAACGGACGGGTGGAGGGCGGCTTCAGCTGCAACCCCTCAGCGATCTGGAGGAGCGCGTCCACAGGATTGTGGCAAGCCGGGTGATAGGTCCCGTCGCCACTGGGGACGCCGACCCCGTTGTGGACAGCAATGGTAAGGTCATCACCTTTTTGTCCTCTGTCCTTCCACTTGTCCCTCACAATACCAGCCTTTGACACTTTCAATCCAACTTGCTAACTCGCTGCACTTATTCCTCCCTTACTGCCACCCTGTCCTCACGCTAAAGCCACTCTTGTACCTCCCTGCTTTCAGATGGTGATTCACCAGCTGAGGAGACGGGCCCTGAAGCTGCCACTGGGAGTGATGCTGCAGCTGAGGAGGAAGAGGAAGCCGGAGCATCAGTGCCACCCTCTCCCGAGGAAGCCCATGGCCACACTGGGAACACGCCTTCCCCAGAGGGGAGCAGGGGGGAAGGGGCTGATGATGGTGAAGCTCCAGGACCCAGCGGGCTGCAGCAACGCCATGGGGGGGGGGGAGGGAAGAACGGGAGCCTTCTCCCCAGAGGGAGAGTATGCCAGACACTCCTACTGCAATGGACGCAGAGGAGGAGCGGCTGATTGCAGAAATGAACAGCCAGGCGGTGGGCATGCACACTGAGCTCATGGGTGCAGTGGGAAGGGTGCCCGAATGCATTGAGGCACTGGCAAGGCGTGTGGAGCACTTCGCTGTAGCACAGGCGGATGCCACACTAAAGCTTAGTGCTGCAATTCAGTCACTGGCTGCCAGGAACCCATCTGAGACTGCTCTCATGCAGACTCAGATTGAGGCCACGCGAGCACTGACTGCTGCCATCCTCGATGGTTCGTGCACATGTCCCCGGGGCTGTCACCGCGCCGCAGCAGGCCAGCAATCTGTTCTCCGGCAAATTGCTCCGGATGCTGAAGTGCTGCCCCGTGGGAGTGCCAGTGTGTCGGGCGAGCAGGGAGTTGCTGTCCTCTCTCACGATGACAGCATTCCTGCTGCCAACACTGTCACTTCTCCACTGCACTTGCCACCGCCTGTAGGACAGACTGCTGCCGCCCATGCAGAGTTGGTGCAGTCTGCAGCCGGGCCCTCCAGGCCCAGAAGTGGTCGAGGCCGTCCTTCAGGGGCATCTGCAATGTCAGGGTCTGACGAGCAGCAGCCTTCCACCAGCCTTGCTGCAGCCACTGAGGTCCCATTACGGAGGAGCAGTAGGGTTAGAAGGGGGGAAGTGCGCAAGGGAAGGAGATCACCCTCGAAGGGCAAAAAGTAGGAGGTGTGCCAAAATGCTGGTCATTTTTTTATTAAAGGCCGAGGTTCATGGCCCAACTTTTGTTTAGTGTTTTGGACATTATCTCCAGGTTGTGAGAACCAGTTATGTTATTGACTGTTTTTTTGTGTTTATTTCTATGAGTTTGTCATGAGGAATTGACACACACAGAGTTTGTAAAATAAATAAGTTTCTGTATTCAAAATATACATGGCTGGTGGTTGGAATTATTGGTGCCTTGGCCGGCTTAGGGGTTGCGTGCTGGGTTGATTCGTGTTTGTAGCAATGGCAGGGGCCCTAGAAGCGGCTTGCTATTAGTCGTTGACGGACGGCCCTTGCAGTTTGACCATTGTGGGCCGCCCTCCTGCCTTGGTGCTGCTGATGATCATCGTCCTCGTCCTGTTCCTCCTCTTCCTCCTCCTCCTCTGGTGGTGCTACAAGGCCTGGTGGCATTGGCTGGGTCCTGAGGATTGCCATGTTGTGCAACATGCAGCACACGACTACGAAGTTCGAAACTTGCTCAGGCGAGTACTGCAGGGCTCCTCCGGAATGGTCCAGACAGCGGAACCGTTGTTTCAGCACGCCGATTGTGCGCTCAATAATGTTCCTGGTTGCTTGATGGCTTTCCTGGTACCGCAGCTCAGCAGGGGTGTTTGGCGCACGGAGCGGTGTCATCAGCCAGGTGCTCAATGCGTACCCCTTGTCCCCCAGAAGCCAACCAACTGGCTGATGCGGTGCCTCGAAAAGTTCTGCCACAGTAGTCTGGCGCAGGATGAAAGCATCGTGGCAGCTGCCCGGATAGTGGGCATTGACAGCAAGAATCACCTGTCTGTGGTCACAGACCAACTGCACATTCAAGGAATGGAACCCCTTTCTGTTCCTGAACTCCTCTGCATTCTCTCGCGGAGCACGCAAAGCCACATGCGTGCAGTCAATGGCGCCCTGCACCATGGGGAAGCCCGCTACCCTCGCAAAGCCCATAGCACGGTCATGCTGCTTGTCTGGGGTCATAGGGAAAGAGATGAAGTCTCGTCTCCTTCTGAAGAGGGCATTGGTGACCTGCCGGATGCAGCGATGCACCGCAAACTGGGAGATATGGCGAGGTCCCCAACAGCAGCTTGGAATGAGCCAGTGGCGTAGAAGTTCAAAGCCACTGTGACCTTCACTGCCACCGACAGAGACGTCCTGGACCTCAGCTGAGGCTGCAGATCTGGCTGCAGCAGGTGGCAGAGCTCAGTGACCACCTCCTTGCTGAATCGCAGCCTTCGCAAACACAGCTCCTCGGACATATGGATGTAGGAGAGCTGTTCACGATATACCCTGGGAGGGTAAGCTCTCCTGTACATGCGCCTGATGGCCCTCCTCCGTCTGGCCATCATTGCCACTCTCTGTCTGCGTCTCACTATCCTCCGATTCAGCTGGAGCAGGACGACGCCCCCAATCATTGCAGCCCCCATATTCTCTTTGCCAGAAAAGTAATGAGGTACAGCAACTAAAGTAGCAACAAAGTTAGGATGAACTAGGCCAAACTACCTCACAAAGCGTTGAGTCAATGTAGAAGTCTCTCTCTCTCTCTCTCCGAATCTCTCTCTCTCTCTCAGAACGAGTGGTGCATAAATGTCGACCACAGAAAAAGACAGGAAGAGGCCCCCTTTAAATAGCGCCCCCCCCAGCCCCACACCGATTGATAACGTTCCAGTCTTCCGGTCGTTGGAAGCGCCAGGCGGTAAGGCAGGGGGCGCCACTCAATTTCCGCTCCGGGGCGCCCCAAGAGCGTTGCACCATGGAATGACGTCACAATCTGCGCGCGCAGGTGGTCGCAGCGGTAAGTTTTAGCGCCGCCGCACAATCTCAAGTTAAGTTCTCGAGCGGCGCAAACAGCGCTGCGCCCGGGCGTTAGCGGCTTAACGCCCCATTAGCGCCCTCTTAGGGCGCTAACGGGAGGCGCAACCAACTGAATTTTTACCCCAAAGAGTAGGAGTAAATGGGTACTTTTCAGAATGGCAGGCAGTGACCAGCGGGGTACCGCAGGGTTCGGTGCTGGGACCCCAGCTGTTTACATTATATATTAATGATTTGGACGAAGGGATTAAATGTAATATCTCCAAATTTGCGGATGACACTAAATTGGGAGGCAGTGTGAACAATGAGGAGGATGCTAGGAGGCTACAGAGTGACTTGGACAGGTTGGGTGAATGGGCAAATGTATGGCAGATGAAGTACAATGTGGATAAATGTGAGGTTATCCACTTTGGTGGTAAAAATAGAGAGGCGGACTATTACCTGAATGGTGGCAGATTAGGGAAAGGGGAGGTGCAACGAGACCTGGGCATCATGGTACATCAGTCATTGAAGGTGGGAATGCAAGTGCAGCAGGCAGTCAAGAAAGCAAACGGAATGATGGCCTTCATAGTAAGGGGATTTGAGTACAGGAGTAGGGAGGTGATGCTGCAGTTGTACAGGGCCTTGGTGAGGCCACACCTGGAGTATTGTGCGCAGTTTTGGTCTCCTAACTTAAGGAAGGACATTCTTGCTATTGAGGGAGTGCAGCGAAGGTTCACTAGATTGATTCCTGGGATGGCCGGACTGACATATCAAGAAAGATTGGGTCAACTGAACTTGTATCCTCTGGAGTTCAGAAGAATGAGGGGGGATCTTATAGAGACATTTAAAATCCTGACTGGTTTAGACAAATTAGATGCGGGCAGAATGTTCCCAATGGTAGGGAAAACTAGAACCAGGGGTCACAGTCTAAGGATTAAGGGGAAGCCATTTAGGACTGAGCTGAGGAGGAACTTCTTCACCCAGAGAGTGGTGAATCTATGGAATTCTCTTCCACAGAAGTTGTTGAGGCCAGTTCGCTAAATATATTCAAAAGGGAGTTAGATATAACACTCACAACTAGGGGGATCAAGGGGTATGGCGAGAAAGCAGGAATGGGGTACTGAGGTAGCATGTTCAGCCATGAACGCATTGAATGGCGGTGCAGGCTTGAAGGACCGAATGGTCTACTCCTGTACCTATTTTCTATGTTTCTATTTCACAAGGAGAACAACAGTGATGAAATCTCTTATTACTCAACATATCTGTAGAAGTTGCAATGGTTATTGAGAATGGAGATACTGTAAGTGAACGATCTTTAATGTAGGTAAGAGAAGCCTTTGGTTTAGAGTCTGTGATGCAGCAAAGAAACAAAGAAAAAGAGAAAGTAAGAAGGGAGATAGTGAAAAGAAGAAGAAAAATCTAGCAGAGGCTCAAGAAGCATTGTTGTCTGTTGTAAAATACAGAGCTTAACGTGGAGGGAAGATTTCTGTTCCACAAGCTCGAGAGCAGCTCGGCATTTGTAAAGAATATTTACAACTCCCTGTTGCTAAAACTCTAACCATTGAATGTCTGAGCTTTTTTGTCTGGGGAGAGGACCAGACAAGGGTTCCCTTTATTTTTAGTCTATTTGTTATGGGTATTGAAACCATAGCACAAGCAATTACAGATTCCATCAAGGTAAATAGGCTGCCAGGAGGGAAACGATGTGCTTTTTCAGATCCCAACCAACTGATGGTGCAAACCTTTTACACAGTGATCCTTTGTGTACAGAACTCCTTTGATGTATTTTCCGCACTGTCAGAGACTGACTAGTTCATTGATCTAAATCCAATATCTTCCGCATCAACAAGCAATGTACCAAAGCACGATAATGGGAACTGCCATGAACATGAAATCTAAAAGGTGAAAACTTAACTGGGGACCTTTTCTATGCGAGTGAAGAATACCACAAAAGTAAATTACGGTGCTATTCCATATTAAATTACACCTAGAAAGATGACAAAATCTCCACTGATAGTTGTAGAGGCGAATAAATATAATGAACCCAATACAATAAATAGAACATAGAACATAGAACAGTACAGCACAGTACAGGCCCTTCGGCCCTCGATGTTGTGCCGAGCATTGTCCGAAACCAAGATCAAGCTATCCCACTCCCTATCATTCTGGTGTGCTCCATGTGCTTATCCAATAACCGCTTGAAAGTTCCTAAAGTGTCCGACTCCACTATCACAGCAGGCCATTCCACACCCCAACCACTCTCTGAGTAAAGAATCTACCTCGGACATCCCTTCTATATCTCCCCCCATGCACCTTATAGTTATGCTCCCTTGTAACAGCTACATCCACCCGAGGAAATAGTCTCTGAACATCCACTCTATCTATCCCCCTCATCATCTTATAAACCTCTATTAAGTCGCCTCTCATCCTCCTCCGCTCTAAAGAAAAAAGCCCTAGCTCCCTCAATCTTTCCTCATAAGACCTCCCCCCCAAACCAGGCAGCATCCTGGTAAATCTCCTTTGCACTCTTTCCAATGCTTCCACGTCCTTCCTATAGTGAGGTGACCAGAACTGCACACAATATTCCAAATGTGGTCTCACCAAGGTCCTGTACAGTTGCAGCATTACCTCGCGGTTCTTAAACTCAAACCCCTTGTTAATAAACGCTAACACACTATAGGCCTTCTTTACTGCTCTATCCACTTGAGTGGCAACCTTCAGAGATCTGTGGATATGAACCCCCAGATCCCTCTGTTCCTCCACGTTCCTCAGAACCCTGCCGTTGACCCTGTAATCCTTATTCAAATTTGCCCTACCAAAATGAATCACCTCGCACTTATCAGGGTTAAATTCCATCTGCCATTTTTCGGCCCAGCTCTGCATCCTATCAATGTCTCTTTGCAGCCTACAACAGCCCTCCACCTCATCCACTACTCCACCAATCTTGGTGTCATCAGCAAATTTACTGATCCACCCTTCAGTCCCCTCCTCCAAGTCATTGATAAAAATCACAAACAGCAGAGGACCCAGCACCGACCCCTGTGGCACACTGCTGGTAACTGGTCTCCAGTCCGAAAATTTTCCATCCACCACCACCCTCTGCCTTCTATGAGATAACCAGTTACTTATCCAATCGGCCAAATTTCCCTCTATCCCACAACTCCTTACTTTCTTCATGAGCCGACCATGGGGAACCTTATAAAACGCCTTACTAAAATCCATGTATACGACATCAACTGCTCTACCTTCATCTACACACTTAGTTACCTCCTCAAAGAATTCAATCAAATTTGTTAGGCAAGACTTACCCTTCACGAATCCGTGTTGACTATCCCGGATTAAGTTGCATCTTTCCAAATGGTCATAATTCCTATCCCTCAGAACCTTTTCCATTATCTTACCAACCACCGAAGTAAGACTAACCGGCCTATAATTACCAGGGTCATTCCTATTTCCTTTCTTGAAGAGAGGAACAACATTCGCCACTCTCCAGTCCTCTGGCACCATCCCCGTGGACAGTGAGGACCCAAAGATCAAAGCCAAAGGCTCTGCAATCTCCTCCCTTGCCTCCCAAAGAATCCTAGGATATATCCCATCTGGCCCAGGGGACTTATCGACCCTCAGGTTCTTCAAAATTGCTAAAACATCTTCCCTCAGAACATCTACCTCCTCCAGCCTATCCACCTTTATCACACTCTCATCCTCAAGAACATGGCCCCTCTCCTCGGTGAACACTGACGAAAAGTGTTCATTCATCACCTCTCCTATCTCTTCTGACTCCATGCACAAGTTCCCACTACTGTCCTTGACCGGCCCTACCCTCACCCTGGTCATTCTTTTATTTCTCACATAAGAGTAAAAAGCCTTGGGGTTTTCCTTGATCCGACCCGCCAAGGACTTCTCATGCCCCCTCCTAGCTCTCCTAAGCTCTTTTTTTAGCTCATTCCTTG
The DNA here is from genome assembly GCA_030390025.1 of Squalus acanthias. NCBI lineage: Eukaryota > Metazoa > Chordata > Chondrichthyes > Squaliformes > Squalidae > Squalus > Squalus acanthias. The sequence goes on along the minus strand of CM059434.1, from coordinate 90,426,298 downwards.
CTACCTTGTACCCCTCAATCGACCCAACTGAACCTTGTTTTCTCATCCTTACATACGCTTCCTTTTTCCTCTTGACTAGACATTCAACCTCTTTTGTGAACCATGGTTCTCTCACTCGGCCATTTCCTCCCTGCCTGACAGGGACATACCTATCAAGGACACGCAGTAATTGCTCCATGAAAAAGCTCCACTTTTCGTTTGTGCCTTTCCCTGATAGTTTCTGTTCCCATCTTATGCTCCCTAATTCTTGCCTAATCGCATCATAATTACCCCTCCCCCAATTATAACCCCTGCCCTGCCGTATGGCCCTATCCCTCTCCATTGCAATAGTGAAAGTCACCGAATTGTGGTCACTATCTCCAAAGTGCTCTCCCACATACAAATCAAACACTTGGCCCGGTTCATTACCCAGTACCAAATCCAATGTGGCCCCACCTCTTGTCGGCCTATCCACATATTGTGTCAGGAAACCCTCCTGCACACACTGTGCAAAAACTATCCCATCCGAACTGTTTGACCTATAAAGGTTCCAATCAATATTTGGAAAGTTGAAGTCACCCATGACAACTACTCTGTGACCTCCACGCCTATTCATAATCTGCTTTGCAATTTCTTCCTCCACATCTCTATTACTATTTGGGGGCCTGTAGAAAACTCCTAACAACGTGACCGCTCCTTTCCTATTTCTAACTTCAGCCCATATTACCTCAGACGGCAGATCCCCCTCGAACTGCCTTTCTGCCGCTGTTAAACTATCCTTGATTAACAATGCTACTCCTCCACCTTTCTTACCACCTTCCCTACTCTTACTGAAACATCTATACCCCGGAACTTCCAACAACCATTCCTGTCCCTGTTCTAACCATGTCTCCGTAATGGCCACCACATCGTAGTCCCAAGTACCAATCCACGCTCCAAGTTCTCCTACCTTATTCCGGATGCTCCTTGCATTGAAGTAGACACACTTCAAGCCACCTTCCTGTCTGCCGGTACATTCCTGCGACCTTGATACCCTCCTCAGTACCTCCCTACACTCACCACTGGCTCCTGGACTACAGCCCTTTTTCCCATCCCCCTGACAAATTAGTTTAAACCCCCCCGAAGAGCCGTAGCAAATTTCCCTCCCAGGATATTGGTGCCCCTCTGGTTCAGGTGCAAACCGTCCTGTTTGTACAGGTCCCACCTTCCCCAGAATGTACTCCAATTATCCACATAACTGAAACCCTCCCCGCTACACCATCCCTGCAGCCACGTGTTTATCTGCACTCTCTCCCGGTTCCTCAACTCGCTAGCACGTGGCACCGGCAACAAACCAGAGATTACAACATGGTTTGTACTGGCTCTCAGCTTCCAACCTAGCTCCCTAAATTCCTGTTTTAAATCCCCGTCCCTTCTCCTACCTATGTCGTTGGTACCGATGTGTACCACTACTTGTGATTGTTCCCCCTCCCCCTTGAGGATTCTGAAAACACGGTCCGAGACGTCACGGACCCTGGCACCCGGGAGGCAACATACCATCCGTGAGTCTCTTTTGCTGCCACAACTTAATTATTTTTTTCAAAACTCAGTAGATGGATGCATTATGTGATGTGGCGTTGAGCCATACTGTTTGAATTCTGTCTGCTGAGTTAGCTAATCGCAATTCGAGTGCAGCACTACTATTCAGTGCCCCTGCGGAAAGTTAGGGGAAAAACTATCCACGATTCCTGCTCCTGATCAGCGCCCAGCAACTTGCATTTATATAGCGCCTTTAATGTAGTAAACCATACCAAGGCGCTTCATCAGAACGTTATCAAAGAAAATTTGACACCAAGCCACATAAGGCGGTATTAAGACAGGCTTGGTCAAAGAGGTATGTTTTAAAGAGCCTCTTAAAGGAGGAGAGAGAGAGGAGTTTAGGGAGGGAATTCTAGAGCTTAGGGCCTAGGCAGCTGAAGGCATGGCTGTCAATGTTGGAGCGATTAAAATTGGGGATGCTCAAGAGGCCAGAATTGGATCACGCAGGGATCTTGGATGGTTGTAGGCTGGAGGAGGTTACAGAGATAGAGAGGGGCGAGGCCAAGGAGGGATTTGAAAACAAGGATGAGAAAGTTGGAAGGTGAGGACAGAAAACTGTTCAGCACTGTTATCCCCCATCGTCAGATCGTGTACAACACTCACTGTTTCAGCTCACAGAAAAAATGGCTACTAACATGAACTTCTGGAAGACTGTCGGCAGCTGTGAATCCATGCCCCAGAATAAGTCATTGCCTTCAAAAGAGGAGAGATCAACTTTTTAATCAGAAGTGAAGGGCTTGTGAGCGGGAACTCTGAAGTAATCGGTTGAATTTACATCAAGATGTTGTCATGGGTCCCTATTTTTTTGCTCCCTTGCCTGCATGCAAGTCAAGCAGAGCATGTGGACTGCACTCCACCTGAAGGGACCTGAACCCAGTATGCATGAAGGATTGCGGGGTGGGGGGGGGGGGTGGGGGTGGGAGGGGGTAAGGTGGAGATCTGGCATAATGGGTATCTATCCCTTTTCTTTCTGATTTGTGCCCAGGAAACAGATGTACCTATGTGCAAAGCAGATGAACATATGGCCTGCTGAATTGTTGTGGGAGTTGCCTCTGAGCCATTTCCAGTCTGTATGGTATCATAGGGGTAGAATTGGTGTGGGGGGCGGGGGGGGGGGGCAACAGGCAGAGAGCAACTGCACCTCCAGTGTTAATATTGAAGGTGCAATGCTCCCCCAAACTGAAATGGTTGCCTTAAACTCAGCTGAGGTTGGCTCATTGTTGGAACTTGCTGACCAGCAGCTAGGATTTATGGTCTTGATCACAATCCAAGTGAGGACAGGATTGGGCTTGGCTGTGATGCACATTACAGTCAAATAGCAAGCCAATTCATTGTCACGGCTCAGAAATACAGATGGCCACTTGGGCAAGATATCTGAAGGTGTTTGTAGACCTGTACTCCAACAAGGAGTCAGCATTTCAGAAGACAAGGAAAGGGGACAAATTTGCCGAGAAAAATAAAACGAGATGCAACTTTTCACTGATCTGTTGCCCATTTAGGTTATATATAAAACCAGGAGGATCTCCTCAGTGTGCAAAATCATGTTTTTAATTTGCACATAATATAACACATGAATATAAAAAATTTAAAATAATAGCAACTGAATGTCATCATTTCACTTTTATTAACTCTCTTGTGAATTTTTCCTGAGCATTTATTGGCTAAAATAGAAAGTACATATTCATTTTTAATCATTAACTTCATTGCCTTCTCCAACTTCTATTATGGTTGAGCATGTATCATTATATTTCAGGAGCATTACAATAGTCTAGTAATTTCAACTTATTGCTTTTGCTTTGTTGGGAGTAACTATGAATATTATGACTGTTTAGAACAGTCCATTATGACAGGTTTATGGCTCCTTCAATATTATTATTACCGCTGAAGGGAGACTTGATGGGAAAGGCTCCATCATTCATTGAAGGAACAGTTTCCACATGATTGTTATGAAAGTGTGCTGCACATCTCTTAACTCATACTCTCCCTTACACACAGGTATTGTATACTTAACTCCAATAATCTGAAAGCAATTTGTTCAGATATTATTTGTTAGCCAACAAATACTTATCAAATATTCCATGCTCAATTTTACACCCTCATGGAATATTTACATGTCAACACACCATTCTTTTATTACTCCAAGGATGACACACAAAGTCATTACAGTATATCATATTCAAATTAATAGATAGCTCTTAATAATTTGCAAAACTACCCATCACAGACTGTATCAAGTTTGGTGTAGCCAAACTGGTAAATTTACAAGGGTAACAGTCAGTTGCTGGGAGCCTTGAAACCGCATGTTCTGATTGGTTAGTTACATTGTAAAGTCACTCCAAGCTTTGAATAAAGTGCAAAATATTATTAATTTTGTTGACACCAGCAGAATCTTCCTCCAAGGTACAACAGATGACGTGGGGGAGAAATTGGTCCTCATTGCGCCTGTTCTCTGGGTGGAAAACTGGGGGGTTGTGGGGCCGAGGACATGAACCAATTTTGGGGTGAAATATTCCGGGCCTCAAGGGCACCTGAAATATGTCCGACCCCATTTTGGGTTGGCGATATTCGGATGACCCTGGCGGCTGTCTAAAACAGGTGTTAGGCCCTTTGAATATGTTAGTGAGGGGCCTAAAACCTGTTTATAGACCTTTCCATGAACCTCCTTGTCACTGCCTGCTCCGCTCAGTTTTTTGGTTCCAAATGCAGTCTAACCAGCAGTTCTTAAAGTGACTGCTGGAGACTGCCACCAAAAAGGCAAGTAAATCTTTTAAAACGTACCTTTATGTGGAGGTGGCAGGAAACCGGAGTGTTCCTCCCAGCTCAAAAGCACCATTGTCCACTGCCGGCCCGCGTCATCCCCCTCCCCATCTCCACACCCCTTCCCAGGACTTGCCCGAGAGCCCCTGCCAGCGAGTCAGCCAGTCCAAATTGGTCCCGTGGTGACCGGAGAGATGCCTCTGGAGGCATGACAGGTGCCGACACATCACCGTGATTATTAAGGTGAGCCCAAGGCCCAAATTGCACAAGCCTCAGGCCTCTGGCTTCTGGTGTGCGCTGGGAGTGCACCGACCATTTCAGGCCTGAAAGCGAGTAGAGACCAATTTCTACTCCCTTGATTATAAAGCTTCTTTGGGGGAAATGGACAAAGAAAAACATCTTGTAGTTGCAGGTGATGTGGAGTGGAAGTAATTGACAGGATTATTGGGGTGAAAGGGAACTCTAAGCCCCGCTATACCCATATTTAGTATGCTACTAGAGAGAGAGAGAGAGAGCGAGAGAGAGAGAGAGGTGACTAAAAAACATAAGACTAAGGCTCAGCAGTGACCCCAATTAGCCCAGGCTGAGACGTGACAATGAACTCAATCGGCCTAGGCTGAGGATCAACAGTGAACCCAATCAGACTAAGCTGAGAGCTAAGAGTGAACCCAATCAGCCCAGGTCAAGACTCGTCAAAAGCAATTTGCACTTATAGAGAATCTTTAACATAGCAACACTTCCCAAGGAGTGCAAGTCACCCAGGCTCAACAAGTTGAGGCCGAGACTCAATAACAGATTGAGCAATCCCGAACCAAAACTTAGTATTGAACCCCACAACCCCATATTGACACTAAATTGTGTGACTCAAGAGCTGTGAGACTCAACAGGCCCCGCCTGAGATTCCACAGCAATTGTAACAAATCTGAATGGAAACTAATGTGGTATCTTCGGTTTGAGATGGATGCCAAAAAGGTTAATCTCAAAAGCGTAGTAAAGATTTTGAGGCACATATCAATAAGCTGCAGACAAAAACTGATGACCTTCAGACAAATTGGATGACCTGCAGACAAAACCAAGAGAGCGCAAGGAAAGCTGAAAAGATAAAGCAGGAAATATACCTGACTCAATCCAGAGCAATCCAACAGCAGTGGAACCTAAGCCACACTAGAAAGTTTCAGTTTCATATTCACTCCGAAGGATAATTATTGAAAGATATGTGGATGAAAGGATAGCTCAGACACATCAGAGTGTACTGCAACACTAGAGGGAACTACCATATTGCAAGAGAGGTTGAGACAGTCCCACCATCAAGTAGTATTTCCTGACTCTTGCATTGTGAATGTGAGACAAGGAGCAAGCAGAGTACATGTGCACATGTAAAGATTTGGAAAATGGGCCATGAGGTATAGAAACATTTTTGGGAATGTTCCTTATTTTCTGGGTTTTGCTACACTTGCTGACAAAACGAAGTCAAGCTATTTCACAATGTCCAGAACAGTAGAACCAGAGGACACGGCCTGCGCTTGAAGGGGAGTAAATTCAAACTAATCTACGGAAATAACGGCCGGAATTTTTACCTTAGAGTTGGAGTGGGTGCGTGTGGGCCGTGTAGCGGGTCGCCATCACAAAGTTTTCAACAGCGCATTCTACACTACGCGTTTTACTCAATTACATCAATTGAAACAGTCATGCGGGTTTCCCAGATAATTACATTTTTGCGGGTCTGATGATGTCACCGATGACTTGCTTTCAGCTCAGATATTTAAAGGAGCCTTGCACACATCCTAGATGAAGCTTGTTGCAGGAGGCATACAGGTAAGTCTGTTTGGAGGTGCGAAGAGCATCAGGTCGGTGAGGAGAAGGCTGCTGGTGTTGTTGCTGCTGCTACTTTTTGCAGCTGTCATTTAATGAAGTAGCACAATGGCCACTGAGCTCCTGCCTCCCCTTAACAGGCGAGCTTCCCAAGGTCTGTGAATCCCATGTGCAAACAGTTAAAATTGAAACCTCACCTTAAAAAGGCTGTTAAGGATCTCTCAACGAGCAGTTAACTACCTCAATGAGGTCGCCCGCCTCTCCCGAGCGGGTCCGTGGCGCACTTCGAAACGCATCCCAGTTAACCAGTTAAACACAGAAGTCGGCGGGATGACGGCAGTTTCCCGACGCGCTGTCAATTTCAGCGCTTTTAGCTGCCGACCCGCTCTCAAACCCGCACGCTCGCAATGTGAAAATTCCAGCCAATATTTCAGTTTGTGAGTGGTCAATCTGTAAAACAGAATCCCTAGGAAGACAGCGGAAGCAATTAGTATTGATTCATTCAAATGCAAATTAGATAGACCTCTTTCAGGGAATAGCATTTTGGGCTACAGAATATGAGTAATTTGACACATGATATGTGGTAAGTCCAGCATGCTTTGGAGGAAAGAGGTGACTATGTTTCCCAAAAGCTCTTCACTACTGGGGTTTTCCTCGTGTCCTGTCTGAGTTTGTTGTAGACTAATTGATAGAGATTGATTGCTATGATTAGTCAACAACTCCATTATCATTGTATCATGCGACTACCAGGATGGTATGAGGCGACTAGATGGATCTTGGTATTTTTTCATCTTGCAATTCCTAGGTTCATAATACAGACACAAAAAGAAAAATTCTTTCCAAATATACATGCATTCCAAAACACATTTCATAACAAGGACACTCAAATCAATTAAAATAATACACAGAAACTGAGCACAGAAATGGTAAGAATATTTGAAACTAATGTGAGTTAGACTTTGGTGCATCATTATTTTTCAAGCAGTTTTAGGTTACATTGGGGGAAAAATTGGGTTGCTTTGCGCTGCCCGTTAGCGCCCCCAGGGGACGCTAATGGGGCGCAAAGCCCCTAGTGTCTGGGCACGGTGCCGCTAATGCCTCCTGCGAAATTCAGCGGGAGGTTAGCGGTGGCGCGGTAGGTGGTAGCGCCTCGCGGCGCTGCGTCTCCGCCGATGATGTCATCACCGTGCGCAGCGCTCCGGCTGCAAACTTCGGTTGCGCCCCCTGACCTACCGCCGGACGATATGTCTGACAAGGTCAAGGAGTTGTTTTTGCGGCCGTGACGGCGCAAATTAAAGGGCAGGTGCCAGGTGGCCATTTTTTTTGTTGGCCGCCTGCCAGCACCTGCCCCCTTCTGCTTTTTTATGCGGGGTGCATATATTGTTTTCCTGGCACCCCGCTCCCCGGTGGTCCAGCAGGGCCCCAGTGCACGTAGTGCTAGGCTCCTCCCCTTTAATCAGGGGAGGGAGGCCTGCAATACCCTGGTGCTATGTGCCGACGTGCATGGCACTGTTGCACTGCAATATTCAATGGTAGCGCCCCAGGAAGGAGGGGGAGCGCTTCCAGTAGTGACCCGCTTCCTGCTTGGGGCGCTACCACTGAATTTACGGTGCAGGGGCGCTATCTTTTTCGGGGCGCTAAATGTAGCACCACCTAATTTTTCCTCCATTGTAGTTTGGCCATTACACTGGTAGTTTATCTGGTCATACATTCATATACTGTTTGTGGGACCTTGCTGTGACATTTGTCTACATCACAACATTGGCTGCACTTCAGAAAGTAATCATTTAGCTGTAAAGCACATTGGGGCATCCTGAGGACCTTATAATAAAAAATAATAACTTGCATTTATATTGCATCATTCATGACTTCAGGATATCCCAAAGTGCTTTCAAACCAATTAAGTATTATTGAAGTGCAGTCACTGTTGTAATGTAGGAAACACGGCAGCTAATTTGCACACAGCAAGCTCCCACAAAAAGCTAAGAGATAATGACCAGACAACCTGTTTTAGTGATGTTGGTTGAGTGATAAATATTGGACAGGACACCGTGAGAACTCCCCTGCTTTTCTTCGAAGAGTGCCATGGGATCTTTCATGTCCACCCGAGAGGGCAGACGGGACCTCGGTTTAATGTCTCATCCGAAAGATGGCACTCACTCAGTATTGCACTGAAGTGTCAGCATGGCTTATGTGCTCAAGTCTCTGGAGTGGGACTTGAACCCACAACTTGCTGACACAAAGGTGAGAGGGCTTCCAGTGAGACAACGCCGACACCTTGGTGTTTGTACTTCACGATACAATGTTGATGTACTACTTTAAACATTCATTTTAGCAGTCAACATTCTGCAGCGCATAGCCATCCACAAATATTATAAATGCATTTGATTGCTAAAGTAGCTTGACAGTATTTTGTAATCATGGAAATGCATTACATTTGGAACTGCTATTGAGGCCCATAGTGTTGTCTGTAGACTGTGTAATGAGTTGTCATTTATCTTAATCATGCTTTGTTAGCCTGCTGGTTGTTTTTTTGAGGTTTAGTAATGTTCAAAATGAAAACTAAAATGTCATTGATTTTCTCCAAATTTACCCTGGTTGTTTTTAGCTCAAATTTTTCCCCTTGATTTTCTCCTAAGTTTTAATGTTAAAAATTAAAAAAAAACACACAAAAAAATTAAATTGGCAAATAAAAATTGACTTTAAAGGTCATTAATAAACCTGCAGGACATTCCCCTGGCTTGAGATGGTCACAATGATGGCATTCTGTATAGTTTGTACGGTCTCTCCCCAAGAATTTCACTGGGGCTGTCACCCCAAACTAGCACTCACCCCTGATTTCTGGTTACACATCGCACTCTACATTGCCTCAGCAGCTGGAATCTTTTTCAAATAATTCACAGGCTGTGTGCCCAAGAAACTTGTTGACCCTAGATTATTATTCCTTTCCATTATGCATATGTGTATAGGTACAAGTATTTCAAACCCTTCTCTCACAATCCATCATCTAGGTTATTGTAAGATTATAAAATATATTTTGAATTGTAAGTAAGCCTTCACAGGATTTGATGGTAATTATCAGTTTCTATAGGCCAAAGAAATACTGTGAAACTTGTTAAACTATGATTGTAATAAATCGTGAAGAAAAAAATGTCAGACATGAAGACTAAAGTGCAAATTTTAAAATATGAATTGTAATTATTACTTTAATGTGTGATGCATGCCTGTTGGGTAAGTATTTTTGGAAGTCAGAATGTCTAAGAAAGTAGTCCTGTAAGCATTAAGTGGCAGACTTCCAAAATTAATTAGCATTCATTACATGCGTAGATTCCTTGATGACTGAGCATCAAGAAGAACATTAATTACCAACTTGCAACATAAAGATGGAGCTCAACATACAACCAGAAGAAAATTGCATCACTAAATTAACACCTGTTCTGAAATCCAATGGTATCTAATTTACTTGTAATTAAAAGTGACATTACATCCACCCTTGAATTTGGATAATGGTTTACAAGATGTATTAATGAGTGTGCAACACATGTCTGGCAAAGCTGGAACTGTAATGCACACCTGTTGCAAATTTTATTTTGTATAGTGTATACCATACTAGCCTACCTACTTTGATCGTGGATCAGAGTGTAGGTACCTACCTCAAGAAGGTACAATTTAAAGATGACTCAAAGCAAATTAATTGAAACAAAACTGCAATATTCCCACCAATTCATTCAAAATACAAACACAAGAAATATTTTCCATAAACAACTGTGTAATGGGTATATTATTCCATTAGTAGTGAAAAACTATTGCTTATTACAGATTGTGCTTAAGAAGGTGTTAGTGTGCTTAACCCCCTCTTAAGCACAATTCTGGAAGGATAAAGGGGGAGAAATTCTTTATCGCCCAGGAGTGGGTGCTAACTTTGCAAAAGTTTGAGATTTAGCGCCAGGCATGAATGAATCTCGCTGCACGCAAAATTCAGTGTCATCGCTCAAAGAAAGGATGGGAGCACTAAATCAATCACTAATGGCCTGGTTCAGTGGCTTACGCTCAAAGCGCTAAGCAATTTCTGGTGCAGTCTAATCGCTAGTCATCATTGCTGTAAGGGGGCGTGTCTCAGACGGTGCTGGTGCGAGGTTAGGCCTTCGTTGCCTATACTATTGCTTGCTCTGGTCTCCGGCCAGCCTTTTTGCAATAAGCACCTGTGAGTGGTTCGACCCACTCGCCCTTACGGTTCAGACACCTGGACTTAGATGCAAGGAGCAGTAATGCAGAGAAAACTCAAATAGACCCGGTTGAATAGCACGAAATGAATATCTTTATTGCATGGCGTCTAAAATCATGAAATACATGTCATAGGCGCAAATCAGAGAGAGTACAAGTATGCACACATTCATAAAACTTGGTCTATGGAAATGGAGAACACACGGCACATCGTAAAAAGGGGAACACATTATACCTTAACCTTATAAAAACCACCCTCCCTTAACAATACCTAAACTACGTCTGGATTTGTAGGATCGGGAAACATGCTCACCACTCGGTCTACTTCGGAGATTTTAAAATGAGGCACTCAGCTCGTTTCGCTGCAGCGCCTGACTGTTACATGTTTGGAAGGGTTTCTGCACCCCACTTGTTTACTTTCGCTACCGCGAAAGGCAAGCCAGACTCCCTGATGTCATGAAGCAGTCGATGGACTCAAACCGTCTTAGAATTCAAAGAAGGATCTTCCTGTGTTACGGTACATGTAGAAGTCGGTAGAACTCAAAGGAAAGTTCGGTCGTTATATTTTCGGGCGCGGTCGGGGTTTACTGACCGTGGCGGCACGTGGAATTTCTTCTCGTTTTTCTTCTCGTCTTTCTTCTTGTCACTCGGGCTTCCGGGTCCAGACACCATTTACCGACACTCGGCATGGTGTACTCTGTTACTTGCCCTTGTCGAGGCGGCTCGTTCCGATTGAGCTCCACCCAACACTCGAATAACCGACCAGTACGGCTAAGAGTCAAGAGTCAACAGAGTCCAGAGAGAAAATCAAGAGCCCAAAAGTCAAGCGAGTTCAGGAAGAGTCAAGCGAATAAGAGCGTTCAGCCCGAGTCAAGAGAGCGATGGACATTTGTCCTCTATAGTTATACCGTTCTGTCCGCTTTATCTCCCGCTCAAATCTAAATGTTTATCCTTTGTGTGATATTGGCGCACAAAACTCCCAGCATGGGACGATTCTCTTCTTAACGGGTTTCGGTAGCACCTGAAACTGGCCAACTATCCGTTAATGTCTTCCCCATTGTTGAGCCAGCCAGGATGTGTATGAATCGTCTCCTCGACTGGTTTTGGGGCCCCCCGAATACTGGCTTAATCACCCGCCAATGTCTCTCTCATTGTTGAGCCGGGGGGGGGGGGGTATTTGTGTATTGATGTGTCTGGATGGGCCTTCGATTGCCCAGTTCAATGATCCTTACTGTGCATAGGAAAACGATTCCAGCACTTAGATCATTGCTATTGTTCAAAATGCAAACGGGTTGCATCCTGTCTTTATCAATGTGTACCGAGTATGATCCAATCTCATACTGAATGTATATTCGACGCCATCTTGTCTGCCCACTGTGTCTCTGGAAGCTTCTGCCACGATGCGTGGTGGCCATTTTACAGGCTTCTGTGTCCTTTATTATCCGGACAGCATTTCGTTTAATAAAAATGATCAATTGAATCTGCTTCTCTCATGTTGTTTTGAATCGCGATAATTGCGAAACTCTACATTGCCACAGGCTCTTTCCAGTTCTTAAAGGGGAGCTTCAATCATGCTGTAGAACCCCATTCTCAGCATTGCCGCTTCTGCAGCTGTCTCAGCAAGCATCATAAGGCCAAGGAGAAGGAACCGGACCACTGAAGGAGGTGTCATTATGGCAGATCAACGGCCCAGGGAGAGAGCTCGCAGATTCTGCGACCAAGCATTGGAGGCATTGGTCTTCGTTGTGGAGAGACGGAGGGCGGTGCTGCACCCAGCAAGTGGCAGAAGGCCCTCGCCGCAAGTCTTCCGCGCCACGTGGAGGGGAGTAGGCCAGCAGGTCTCGGGCAGCACTGTGGTCCCCAGGACCCACACACAGTGCAGTAAAAAATTTAACGACCTCACTCGGGTGGTCAGCGTGAGTCAATGCTTCAACAAATGCTACATACCACCTTCTGACCCTCAGTCTGCACACACTGCCCAAAACACTAAACCCCCAGCACTCACCCACCAACAATCTCCACCTACTAACACTCACACCCACATCTCACACATTGCACACAATGACAGCTATTCAACTATGGCAGGCACAGCTCCACACTCAGTCACACACTTTCCTTTCTCTTGCAGGCCAAGGTCACGCACAACAGGAGGAGCACAGGTGGGGGACATCCTGACACCCAACCACTGTCTGAGCTGGAGGAAAGAATGCTGCAAATCATTGGGCACCAGGTGGTGGGCGCCATGGCCACTGGCGACGTTGAACCCCTTGGGGACAACAACGGTATGTTCATCCCTACTCCTCCTTCTCTCATCCCACTTCCCCCTCACTCCACAAGCCTTTCCCACTTTCCAGCTAATCATGCTGTATGCATGACTTTCTCCCTTCCTGCCCCCATCACCTCACCGTAACCCGTCTCTTGTGCCTTTATGCTTTCAGATAATGAGCAAGCAGCTGAGCAGCCTGTCCCTGAAGGTGCCATAGAGAGCGAGGCGGAAGAAGAGGACAAAGATCACACCGCATCACTGCATGTCTCACCCGCAGGCACCAGCTCAGATACTGGCACTATGCGTTCTTTAGAGGCTAGTATAGTAGCGGGATCTGCACAGGGTGATGCACCGGGGACGAGCGTGCTGCAGCAAGGCCATGGGGAAAGGGTAGCTCGGGAGTCAGCTCCCCGGAGGGTGAGTTCTGCTGCACAGGACTCCGATGAGGACCTCGATGGGGGGCCTTTAGAAGAAGGGTGATGGGCATGCACACGGAGATGATAGGTGCAATGACAAGGGTGCCTGAGAGCCTCTCGGCAATGCTAAGTCCGCCTCCAACATTGTGCAGAGCTCTGTGCACACCATGGAGCCCATCATTTGCAGTCTGCAAAGGATGGTGGACTCCCAGAGAGACCGTGGCGACCCAGACCTCATGCCGTGTGTGATGGACGATGTTGCAGCTTCCATTGCAGCACAGGCAGAAGCCACGCAACGTCTTAGTGCTGTAATGCAGTCTATGCTTGGTGCCATCAATTCTTAGACTGCTCTCATGCAGTCTCAGCTTAATGCCACACAAGCTCTGACTGCTGCCATCATGACTGGGTCGTCCACTGTCCACCAGGGCTTTCACTGTGTTGCAGCAAGCCAGCAGATTGCTAGGGATGCTGAGGTGCTGCCCCGGGGAATTGTCAGTGGGTCAGTGGAGCAGGAAGCTGCTGTCCTCTCTCAGGATGACAGCATTCCTTCGCCCACCACTGGCACTCTGCCATTGCCCTTGTCACTGCCTGTCATCCAGCCAGCCCAGACTGTTGCCGCCCATGCTGAGGTGGTGCAGTCTACAGCCGGGCCTTCCAGGCCCAGAGCTGGTCGAGGGCATCCTGCAAGGCCATCTGAAGTCTCCCGCACGGACACTCAGCAGCCTTCCACCAGCCCTGCTGCAGCCACTGGGCCAAAACTTCATAGGAGCACTAGAGTAGGCAAAGGCACTCAAACGAGGGGCACAAAGGGATTGCACAAGGGTGAATAACTAATATTGTTGTTGTAAATATGTGTTCACTGATTATTGATAAATTTATTAATTGGCTTTGGATGATTTGGTGGTGTCTCTCATTTCAGCTTTGCGCTGTGATATGGCCTGTGATAGGGATGGAATGATGGGGATGTGGTGAGCAACGGGGTTCTAGAGTTTAATTTATTGGAATCGCAGTCTGATGAGGTGGTCACGGACTGCCCTTCCAGAAGACCAATTGAGTGGCTGCCTCCTTCCTCGCTCCTGTACCTCCTCCTCCTCATCTCCCTCTTCTTCCTCCTGAGGTGGTCCCACAATCCCTGGTGGCAAAGGCTGAGCCCTCATGATGGCCAAGTTGTGGAGCATGCAGCAGACCACGACGAAATGGGACACCTGCTCAGCCGAGTACTGGAGGGCTCCTCCCGAGTGATCAAGGCAACAGAACTGTTACTTGAGCACCCCGATGGTCTGCTCGATGATGTTCCTGGTGGCAGCATGGCTCTCATTATATGAGTGCTGTGCAGGAGTGTTGGGGTTGCGGAGGGGAGTCATAAGCCAGGTGGAGAACGGATAGCTCTTGTCTCTGACCAGCCAGCCACGAGCTTGATGTGGCGTCTGGAAGAGCGCTGGCACACCAGTCTGGCACAGGATGACGGCATCCTGGCTGCTGCCAGGATAGCGGGCAGTGACATTGAGGCTTCAGTCTGTGGTCGCACCCCAACTGCACATTAAGTTAGTGGTAGCCTTTGCGGTAATGGAAGACCTCAGGATTGTTATGCAGAGTCAGCAAAGCCACGTCGGTGCAGTCAATGGCGCCCTGCACCATGGGGAAGCCCGCTATCCTGGCAAAGTCAGATGCACATTCGTCCTGCTTCTCTCTGGTGATGGGGAAGGAAATGTAGTCCCTTCTCCTACTGTAGAAAGCCTTGTGACCTCCCGGATGCAGCGATGGACGGCGAACTGTGAGATGTTCGCTCTATATCCAGTTGCAGACTGGAAGGAACCGCTGGTGAAGAAACTGAGGGCAACGGTGACCTTGACTGCCACTGAGAGTCGTGGTCGACTTGATCTGAGGCTCGAGGTCTGGTTGCAGGAGGTGTCAGAGTTTGGTGACCACATCCTTGCTGAAGCGGATCCTCTTAATGCACTGCTCCTCGCTTAATTGGAGGTAGGAGAAGTGCTCTCAGAAGACCCTTGGAGGGTAAAGCCTCATGTTGAGAGCCCTGATTGCCCTCCTCCTCCCTCTGGCCACATCTTGCAATCTTTCTCGCAGCCTCCGCTCCCTCTGCCGTAGATCCTGGAGGGCGAGATCGACTGCCAGTACAGCCCCATTAATGTAGAGCTGTGTAGCACTATCAAATTTTGTCAGAATAAATGTAACAAATTTTTAGTAGCCACAACACTTCTGATACTAAAGAACCTTTAAATTACTGAATTAAACTCTTGCACAATTGCAAACTGACAAGGAAGCAGTGAAACAGCACTAACCTGACAGCTGTGACTCATCCCTTTAAATAGTGCCCCTAGAGCCGCCATCCACCTGCTTCACGCCTCCTCTTCCTGTCGTTGACGGGGCGAGGTGCTAAGGCAAGGGGGGGATAATCAATTTGGCAGATCGGGTGCTGAGTGAGCGTTGCACGCTCACTGACGTCACGATCTGCCTGGTGCTAAAGCCCCAGGCGCCAACTGTTAGCGGCGGCGCTAAGGGGCGACTGGATTTGGCATGCGCCGCTGGATTCGCCTCACCCCGGCGCTGCTTCATTAGCGCCCCCGCCAGGCGCTAACCAACTGAATTTCTCCCCCAATGAACCTCCGTGCCAAAGTTCTGGTGAACGGATAAGAAATCTGACATATAGCCACAAAGATCACGCTCCTTCATAAGGACTTACATGATGGTGAACATTTCACCTGTGACTTCAAAGGGGCAGTTACTATTATAGGCCTTGACTACTATATGTTATTATGTGGTGCTAAGCGTCAACCCCCTTCTGGAATATTTTAACTGTCTCGCACTTTGAGCTACTGTAGGATCTTGCAATATTTGGAAGTAACCAATCAAGCATATTCCACTCAATTTTAAACTGTCTCAACATACTGCTCTGCCAAATCACTAATGCACTCTGTGTATATGCATCATCTGCGTAGTTAATAGTTTGCATTTTTTAAATCTGAAAATATAACAATAAGAACATAAGAACATAGGAGCAGGAGTAGGCCTCATGGCTCCTTGAGCCTGCTTCGCCATTAGGTTAGGTCATGGCTGATCTTCTACATCAACTCCACTTTCCCGCCCTATCCCCATTTAATTCAAGGATTTCTGATAATTTCCTCAGTAGCTCCTTATCCTGGAACAATCATTTGTATGTTGGGCTGCAGATCCTATCGCAGGTGATACACTGCATACCAGTGTGGAGGGAATGAGTTAACTTTTTGATCCTTTCCTAGCACATTCAGTGTTCTTGGCTGCATCTGACATTACTTAAGAAGCAAATATTAAATGAATTTTTAAAAAATCAATATTACTCTAGGTTGTAGACCACTTACGAGGACAAGTTTAATTTTTAATGAACATTTTACAATTCAAGATTCTAATATTAATTGAAAGATGTGCTTAATACAGTTGGCAGCAAAAAAATATCTGAAAGGCGAGCCAGAAGCCTAAAGGCCAAAGTCTGTATTCACAAAGGCAGAATACTTGTGTAAATCGAGTATATTACCTCTGACAGCTATGGCAATTTTCATTAAGAGCATTATGCAAAGGTTCATGATTTTGATCTGGATTTAAAACTTAATTTAAAATTATTCAAAGCATAGCAGCTCTGTAGTCAAAAAAGTTACATTAAATTTTAAACAGTTCTCAAAATAACATATATTCACCTCAGCGGATATGGGCACAAAAAGACTACATAAGATGTAATATTATATTCAGCTAACTTTAATAAGCTTCAATTGTGGTTGCCGTGTTGCCTTTAGTTTATGTCGACAAGATTGCAGAAGCCGTTATACACCATGGTTGGATGGAACGAACATTAGCTGTGTTGGAAAAAGGGAACCATGCCTGCAGTGAAATGCCTAGGAGTCCCATGAAATTGATTATTTGCACTGTTAATCATAACGTGACTACCTCTTGACCTGCATGACTAAGAGAGATATAAGGCCCCTTGAGAGGCTTTGATTAATAAATAAGGAGAATCTAAAAATTAAGGTTCATATTTTACAAAATTGGAGCCGAATCAGCAATCGTATCTTTGACTCGTTGCATCACTGAAAACTGGCTCAGATTTTCTTGTCACTTAAGCATTAAACCTATTTGAGGTAATTCAGTTGAATCAGCCACGTTCAGATAAAAAAATTAGCAGAAAAATATAAAAACCTTTGAACATGTTACAGTTTGGTAAAACAAGTTTACTTTGGACTTTTTGTTTTGCAGCGCAACATGACGACATACCAAATGACATTATGATAATGAGCAACTTCAATCTGTTCAAATAGAAATAAAGTAGAATTTCAACTTGTGAATGTAGTATAGGATTGCTTTCTGAAATACTGTATTACAGAACCCACTAAAGGTGATTGGTGTTGAGATCGAACTTTAACCAATGGAGCATGACTGCAGAGATATTAACAGGGTAATATCTTTGAAGGGTCTGGACTTTCCGCTGAGGAGAAATAGAACACTTTTAAATCTATGCTGAAATGCAAGATGAATATATACCCCAAAAAACAATAAAAGTCCCAAGATGGATTAATAGGGCAATTAAAAAGGAATAATAAAGAAAAACAGGCTATACAATTTACAGGGAGCAAGGAGAATATTACGGGAGCACATGAATTGCTGAAATGGTTAAAAATGATATTGAAAGTACAAAGAAGTTCTTGAGAACAGCAAAAGAAATTCAGAATAACTCAAACCTTTTTCCTGTATCATAATAGTTATAATGGCAGGCATGATTCTTAAAGATAAAAGTGGCACTGAAACTAAAAAATATACTTAAATATTAAACAAATAGTTTCTAGACTAACATCTATTGTACATCCAATATTCTAGAGGAATTTGAGGCTAATGAAGCAGAGCTGCATAATAAGTTAAAAGGACGCAAGACCAGCACACCCCCTGGACCAGGGAGGAAATCTGTGAAACACAGACAATAGTCATGAGAGAATCACTGGACTCATAGGAGGTTCCATAAGGACTGGAAGTAAACTACGATGATATATATATGTTCAAAAAGGGTGACAAATCTGACCTATATCAATAAGAAATAAAATATGGAATCTATTCTTAAGAATAGGCAATTTAATAAGAGTTAGCCAGCACATTGTTAGAATAGGAAGCTCCCACCTGACAAACATCCATGATCTCTTTAAGGATATGACAGATAAGGGAAATATTGCAACCTCCTAAGATATGATCGATCAGAAGGCTTTTGGCAAAGTGACACATGAGAGACTTCTTATTAATCTAAAAGGTACAATAATCAAAGTAGAACATGTGGCTGCATCAGTTAATTACTAAGTATGAAGTAGAGAGTACCTGTGAGCAGAGTAATGTCAGAATGGGAGAAATGTTCACTGGGACAATTACTTGGATACATTTGTTTCTAATTCACACTCATGACCTGCATAGCTGAAGTAAGTGCAGGCTTCTCAAAGTTGCTATTGGTGGTGACAGAAGTAGCAGCAAAATTATTTAAAATGATTTAGACAGGTTATGAATGAACAAACACTGATAACGGTAAGGTATTGCATATTGGTCCAAAAAATAAGTATAAATTGAATGGGATTGAATTGACAGAGCGAGACTTAGTAAAGGACCTGGGAGTAATGATTGATTCATCACTTTCAATCTCTAGACAATGTGGTAAAGCAATTTTAAAAAACCACAACAGCATGCTGAAATGTACCAGAATATTACTTGAAAATAATCCAGGAAAACAGAACCAGAGGTCATAAACTTAAATTGGTGAAAAACAGTTTGAATCATAGGAGCATAGAATGTTACAGCACAGAAACAAGTCATTCAGCCCATCAAGTCTGTAACTGTTTTTCTCCACATGAACCACATAGTCTAAGCCCACTCTACAATTCATTCTCATGCACTTCAATGTTCCTCTTTTTCAAGCAATTATCTAATTCTCTTTTAAAGACATTTTTACACTCTATGTCAACAATGACTTGTGACAGGGATTTCCACATTCTAACCATCCTCTATGTAAAGGATTTTTTTCCTAACCTCCCCATTAATTCTTTTTGTGATTATTTTTAAAAAATTCCCTCTTGATACTATGCCAGTGGAAACAGTCAGTCGCTATTTACCTTATCACAACCCTTCATAATTTTGAAGACCTACATCAGATGACCCTTAACATTCTCAGCTCTAGTGAAAAGGCCCTAGTTTCTCAAATCTGTCTTCCTAACCACTCAGCCTTGGTAACATTGTGAATTTACGTTGTACATTTTCCTTTGTTTTTATATCCAAAACACGCATTAGAAAGAACTTTCTCAAAGGGTGATAAATGTTTGGAACAATCAGTTAAATGGAGTAGTGAGAAAGAAATTAAGAAATTACATTTATATAGCACCTTTCACATCCTCAGGACATCACAAAACATTTCACGCTCAGGTGTAGTTGAAGTGTAGTCATTATTATTTTATAGCCAAACACAGCAGCCAATTTATGCACAGAAAGGCCTCACAAACAGCAAATGAGATAAATGAACAGATAATCTGTTCTGGTGTTGTTGGTTGAAGGATGAATGTTGGCCAGGCCACTGGGAGAACTCCCTGCTCTTCTTCAAGTAGTGTCATGGGAGATCTTTTGCATCCACCTGAACAAGCAGGTGGGGGCCTCAGTTTAATGTTTCATGCAATAGATGACATTTCCAACAATGCAGCACTCTCTCAGAAAAACTAACACTTGACTCAGTGGTAGCTAACTCACCTCTGAGCCAGGTACAGTAGATGCAGACACATTTGGGAGGCTAAAATTGACACAGCGCTGTACTGGGAGAGTTTGGGTACGAGTAAGATGAGCTTTCATGGGCCTTTTCTTGTTCGTGACATTTTTAGGTGTGTTTAAAATATTTACAGCAGTGAACAAAGGATGCTTATCTTGGCATAGTAATAAAATGACAGCTTTTGTTTTTTGGGAGTATTCCATTAAGTGAAACATGTCATGTGTCTAAGATTAAAATATAACGACAGAACTAACTGAAACAATGTGTGCATTTTCCTTCTGCCAGAAGCACTATTCATCTGATAATTAACAAGTTGGACTTCATGACAGAATTCAGGTTTACCAAGCATGAAATATTGCATCTAATAACAGCTGACTGTTGGTAAAAGTATGACATTTATTATTTAAACAACTCTACTAGCATCTAATGTTTTTTTTTAGCCAACTATGAAGGAAAGAGATTGGCAAACTTAAATATTTTATAAAACTCTTAACCATCATCTGGTGCTTATTCGTCTAGAAGAATAAAAAGGTGCATTTTTTTCATACATTAAAAGTTTATGTGGCTCAACAAAGAAAGTACTCAACCACTGAAAAATATACATTGAAGATGCTTTTGGACAAGACTGTGCAATCTTCCACTTGCTGCACTACACAAGGACCATCTGCCATTTTATTACTACGGCAAGATAACCAGTCCTTTGTTCACTGCTACAAATGTTATAGTATCACGCAACCATCAGAGCAAAGTTAAAAGTCAGCAAGCAATTTTAGATAGATTCACAGAATCTCACAGCACAGAAGAAGCCCATTATGCCTTTGCCGACTCTTTGAAAGAGCTATCCAATTAGTCTCACTCCTTTGCTCTTTCCCCATAGCCCTCCAAATGTTTTATTTGTAAGTATGTATCCAATTCCCTTTTGAAAGTTACTATTGAATCTGCTTCCAGCATCCTTTCGAGTAGTACATTCCAGATCGATTCTCCTCATCCACCCGCCTGGTTCTTTTGCCAATTATCTTAAAAAAAATGTCTCTCATCTTAGTTGTTTCTCTGCATCTTTCCCACTAATTATTTCTGTGTCCCTTGTGCTGTAGGTTCTGTTTGTCTGCCAATCTTTATCTCTCTATTACTTTCACACACTATTCTCAATGTGATGTCCATTTGTAGCTCTCTCATTGGCTGGAATTTTAACAGGAAAGAGTGAGTGGGTGGTTAAATGCAGTGACATTGACAGCACTTCGGGAAGCGCTTGAGTGTGTTCGGCTGCGAGCGAGAAACCGTCTCGGGAGAGGTGGGCTACCAATTTAAAGCAATTAAGAACTAGTTAAGAGGCTATTAAGGGTGTTTTTTTTACATAGGTTTTCAAGTTTAACTGTATGTGTATGGGATTCCCGGCCTTCCTGGACCTCGCCAGTGAAAGCAAGGCGAGAGCACAGCGGCAACTGAGGGGGCTGAACAAATGACAGGCAAAAAATCACCTAAGTACTGCGACCTCACACCTGCTTCCTTGCCTAATTGAAAGGCTTTTACTCACAGCACTTGTTCTGAGAGTTTGCTTTCAGTACTATGCAGGTGATTTCTATAACTCTGGAGGTCACTCTCACTGCATTGGCGGTCACTCTCACTGCATTGGCGGTCACTCTCACTGCATTGGCGGTCACTCTCACTGCATTGGCGGATTGTGCATCTGGTCTCCACTTTACATCTGTCGTATATCAGATTAGCATGGGTGTTCCTTATGCTGTTCCACCTTGGACCGCAGATGAGAACCAAGATGAGCACCAGCAACAACACCAGCATCGGCAGCAGCAGTCTTCTCCTCACCGACCTGTCGCTCCACAGGAGAGAGGGAATGAGCATAGAGGTGCAGCTCGCAGGAGGCGATACCCCAACACAGGGTATATAGGCAGAGGATCAGCTTCTGGACATGACTGAACACCAGTGCCTCAGGAGGCTCAGGGTAGCCTGCTGGAAGAAGACCTGCTGCTATGTGGAACTGGTGGACACGCGTTACCAGTGGCTGTCAAAGTGACCACCACTTTCAACTTCTTCACCTCAGGGTCCTTCCAGGGATCTGCAGGAGACATTTGCAGGATTTTGCAGTTGGCCACCCATAAATGCATCACCCAGGAGACCGATGCCATTTTTTCCAGGGCAGGCAGTCTTGTACACTTTGCCACCGATGAAGCCAGTCAGAATGAGCGGGTGCTCGGGTTTGTGGCTCTGGCTGGCTTTCCACAGGAGCAGGGCATCATCGATTACACACATGTGGCAATCAAGGCACCCCCAGATCACCCAGGAGTGTTCGTGAACTGGAAGGGCTTCCATTCCATCAATGTGCAGCTGGTCTGCAACCACAAAAAGATCATCATGCAGATGTGTGCCAGATGCCCAGGGAGCTGCCATGATTCATTTATCCTGCGTCAGTCCACCCTCCCTCAGCTCTTCGCACCTCCGAACAGACTTACCGGCTGGCTGCTTGGAGACAAGGGGTATCCACTGAAGACATGGCTGATGACACCTTTGAGGAGGCCAGGCAATGAGGCCGAAGAGCACTACAATCAAAGCCAAATAACAATAAGATGTGTAATAGAGCAAGCAATCGGGATGCTGAAGATGTGCTTCAGATTCCCAGACAGATCTGGAGAAGCCTTTCAATATGCACCAGCCATGGTCTCCAGAATGATCGTGGTATGCTGCGCTCTGCACAACACAGCGCAGCAGTGAGGATTGGAACTGTAGGAGGAGCAAGGTGCAGAGCGCAGAGCCTCTTCGGAGGAGGAGGAGGAACAGCAGCGGGAGGAGGAGGAGGAACTTGATGGGGACATGGCACCAGCAGCAGCGCACATTGCTGCCTGGATGGCCTCATAATGGCACGATTTAGTTAGGTTGCACTAGTGCACCCATCTGGCACCCAGATACTGCACCCACTTTCCCCCCCATCTCCCCCCCCCCACCCAACCACAAAGCAATCTTACAATGACCAAACCATTCCAATTCACAGACACCAATTTCTCGCAGTTATGTCATGACTTACTATTCATTACAAATGACAAGGCCACTTGCCAGGCAGCAGGCAAAAATGGGCAACATGGGAAAGTGGTGCAAATAAATAATTTTATGTACCTCAAAATTTAAACATAAACTTCACAGTGTAACATTGGCTAACACACCCATGTGCACACCCTTGTGCAACTAGAATTCTTTCATCTTCCTCTTCCTACCACTTCTACATCGTACAACCCCTGTGTCTTCAGCAGAGGTAGAGGCAGGCTGCTCACTTCCCTGCTCTGACTGCTCAGATGCTCTTGGCCAACATCCAACTTGAGGTCATACAAAACTCGGCTGCCCGTGTCCTAATTCGCACCAAGTCCCATTCACCCATCACCCTTGTGCTGGCTGACCTACATTGGCTCCCGGTTAAGCAATGCCTCGGTTTTAAAATTCTCATCCTTGTTTTCAAATCCCTCCATGGCTTCGCCCCTCCCTATCTCTGTAATCTCCTCCAGCCCCACAAACCCCCCTGCCCCCGAGATAGCTACGCTCCTCTAATTCTGGCATCTTGCACATCCCTGCTTTTAATCGCTCAACCATTGGTGGCCGTGCTTTTAGCTGCCTAGGCCCTAAGCTCTGGAATTCCCTCCCTAAACCTCTTCGCCTCTCTTTCCTCCTTTAATATGCTCCTAAAAACCTACCTCTTCGACCAAGCTTTTGGTCATCTGCCCTAATTTCTCCTTATGTGTCTTGGTGTCAATTTCTTTTGTCTTAAAACACTTTGTGAAGCACTTTGGGACGTGTTACTACGTTAAAGGTGCTTTTTAATTAAAGTTGCTGTTGTTGCTGTCTTCCTCTAGGTTTTGGAGCCTGTGAGGGCCCTGCCAAAGACTGCTCTACCTGCACTTGTGCAGGGGCAGACTCAGCCATCGGGACATGAGGCAGCATGTGGGGCACTGACTGGGTGGGGGGGGGGGGGGGGTGTGGGGCAACGGGTGAGAAGTGGAAATGCTTTGAGCAGTGTCCCCACTCCTATGTCCCCTTTCGCCATCATCCCTCTCATGGCCCACCCACACTTTCCAGCTAGCAATGAGCTGGAGAGCGCTTCGCTGCACATCAGTGGGGCAATGAACTGCCAAGTCTAGGTATTGATTCATCCTAGTTAAGGTGGCTTTCAGAGTGTGCAAGCTGCTAGAGAGGGCAAGCATGCACTCATTTGACTGCCGCGTTTGATGCTCCATGCAGGTGGCTACCCTTTCCATGGACAAACACATCATAGCTAAGACCTGCGACATCATGCCAGTCATGCTTGAGATGGACTCCTCCATTCTCTCTGCAAGTGTGCACATCGTGGCTGGAAAGCCTGCCAGAGCCTCACACATTTTTTGCTGCTCCTCCAGAATCATCCTCTTTGTCAACAGCCCCCGCGTCCAGCTGAGCAGAGCTTGGAGCATCCTGTGCCCTCCGACGAGGACTCTCCACTGCTGTCCCTGTCTGCACCATCTGCTCTTGCTCACATGTGATCTGAGACACCAGGTGACAAAACTATCTGACTTGATGGTCCCACCAACGTGTGTGTATCTGCGCTGGTGCTTGGTGTGCAGGCATCCTGTAACACCCTCAGAGTCAGCGACCTCCTCTCAGGAGTCTTCTTCCTCCTCTGGCTCCACAGCCTCTTAGGCACTTGATGGGCCTATGGGAGAGTAAAGACATGAATTAGAACTACCATGGTTTTAAGTCAACATTATGCACATGATCATATTTCACTGGCTCCTGACATCAAGTCAACATGAGTGATTGTTGTATGCCATCTGGCTGTGTGATATTTAAGTCCGTCACCAGGTAGCTGGGATCTCCCTGTCTCTCCATCTCCCACCGCCATCAACGCTGATACTCCACTTGGTTCCAGTGCCTCCTCCTCTGCAGCAGTCAGCGTGGCGATGACTGGAGGGCCACCTCCAGTTCTCTGCCTCTCCCTGCTGTTCTGTGCTCTCTTCTGCTGCAAGGAGGGAAACAAGAGACCTTTGAGTGAGAGTCATGGAATGAGTGGAATGGATGGATGGGCAACATCTGTAGAGCGTGACTGAGATAGAGGCTTACATTGTGTTAAGATGAGGGTCAGTGTCAGTGGTGGATGGTCAGATGGAGATGTGAGTAAGTGCACAGACAGAAAGGGATTGGTGTACCTGCAAGGTAGGTTGGTGTAAGGAGTGGGAGTGCATTGGAGCACAGCCCTTGGAATAGATTGTAAAATCATGTAGGACCAAAAAAGTGGCACATAATTTTAATACCAGGAGAAGAATAGCTCCAGGAATGGAGCAGAAGGCAAGACTTTAGGCCCCTTAGGGAGGCAGGCCTGTGTTGAAGAAAGTTGTTGGAGGCAGAATAAAATAGGGTGGGTATGTTTATGAGTAAGCACTGTCATTTTTTTCCAGAATTGTACGTGTTTGTTAGATAATAAATGTTGCGAGAGGTGACATCATCGGGGCCCGACTGCAATATTAACCTGAGGTCTGAGCGGGGTAGCAGTGGTGGCTTCTCCATCAGGCCAAAGCTGTTGGGAAATGGATCCAGGGCCAAAGGAAAGGTAAGGATTAAAAAAATGTTTTGATTCGTTGTGAGCCTGGAGGAGGAGGAGTGCTCCTCTGTGCCCCACAAGGAATCCATGGGCCTCACCCTTCTCCAACCTCGATCCCAGTCGGACAACCCCTGCTGATCACTTACCAGGGCCAAGGACTGTTCCATCTGGTATAACTGTTCGAGGTGTTGTTGATTATTTCATGAGACAATTTCATTTACCATGTAAAGGAAGATTATTCCAGGTGACAGTGTAAATGTGCCACTTGATGCAAAGTTATTCCACGTGACAGTTTAATTTTTTCTAGGCGATATGAAGTCATTCTATCTGTTTTGAGTGATGCGGATCTGGATATATGACTGAATACAAGAAAATTCCTACCCAAAACTATATACATCTTACCACACTTTCCTTAACAGTACAACAGAGAGAGATGTTCGAAACATTTGAGCTGTAGTTATTGGGACTTGGAACAGATTCTTTGATAGTCAATAGCTCTGAAATTATGGTGAGAGTTACCAGTCTATGCATGCTAAGTGCATTTATCTGAAATTCCTCTGTACCATTTTAGTGCAGGGTAATGAGAGAAGCTTCAGACAAACACATGAAGTGTTCCAAGATCTCTGCACTCCTACAATTCTGGCCTCTTGTACATCACTGATTTTCATCGCTCCACCATTGGTGGCCGTGCCTTCAGCTGCCTAGGCCCTAAGCTCTGGAATTCCCTCACTAAACCTCTCCGCCTCTTTACCTTTCTCTCCTTCTTTAAGATGCTCCTTAAAACCTACCTTGCAGCTGTCTTAATAGCTTCTTAAGTGGCTCGGTGTCAAATGTTGTTTGGTAACGCTCCTGTGAAGCGCCTTGGGATGTTTTACTATGTTAGAGGTGATATATAAATGCAAGTTGTTGTTGTTATTTTATTGTATCAGCTATTTCAGGGTTTATGCTCTTAAAAGCCCTGTGACAAAGGACAGACTCATGACTTAATTTTACTAGCAGTCTTATTGGATTCTGTATAATTACACAATTTATATGCAATAATTCTGATTTACGACTCCACAAAGATAATTGTACAAAAATGACCATCAAAATGAAAAGCTGTGACTATAATACGCGATGATGCTCAGTGTCCTACAGTAGATCAGTAATGCCACCAAGTGGAGAAAACTTGGTAAGAGCTGAGCAATTCAGGCTTCAACCGCATTTAAGATGCTCGCGCCGAAATAAAACCACTATCCAAATGCTCTTTAACTTGTCATTTGGCGGAATTATATGACACTGATCTGATGATTAAAATACATTTTATTTAAAGTTTTATCAACATAATGAAATAACGATATATAACACGATTTCATGCAAATTCAAAGCTAATGAAATCATGTAAACATTACTCCAAGACAACACAGAAATAAACATACATGACTGAAAAGAATAGCAGCATATACACGTATATCTGCTTAAATCTGATTTCAACTGAACCATCTTCAAGATCAAACATTTCCTCTTCCCTGCTTCAGGAAAGGCTTAGAGATCACAGCTACCTAAATTTGCTTGATCTTCCTTTGCTTTTCAAGGAGACCTGTTCGACATTAAACATAAGAACATAAGAAATAGGAGCAGGAGTAGGCCATACAGCCCCTCGAGCCTGCTCCACCATTCAATAAGATCATGGCTGATCATCGTCCTCAACTTCACTTTCCTGCCCGATCTCCGTATCACTTGATTCCCCTAGAGTCCAAAAATCTATCTATCTCAGCCTTGAATATACGCAAAGCCCTCTGGGGCAGAGAATTCCAAAGATTCACAACCCTCTGAGTGAAAAAATTCCTTCTCATCTCGGTCTTAAATGGCCTACCCCTTATTCTGGGACTATGCCCCCTAGTTCTAGACACTCCAGCCAGGGGCAACAACCTCTCAGCATCTACCCTGTCGATCCCCTTCAGAATCTTGTATGTTTCAATGAGATCACCTCTCATTCTTCTAAACTCCAGAGAGTTTAGGCCCATTCTACACAATCTCTCATCATAGGACAGCCCTCTCATCCCAGGAATCAATCTAGTGAACCTTTGTTACACCGCCTCCAAGGCAAGTATATTCTTCCTTAGATAAGGAGACCAAAACTGTGCACATTACTCCAGGTGTGGTCTCACCAAGGCCCTGTACAATTGCAGCAAGACTTCCTTACTCTTATACTCCAACCCTCTTGCAATAAAGGCCAACATGCCATTTGCCTTCCTTATTGCTTGCTGTACCTGCATGCTAGCTTTCTGTGTTTCTTGCACGAGGACACCCAAATCTCTCTGAACACCAACATTTAAAAGTTTCTCACCATTTAAAAAATATTGCTTTTCTATTCTTCCTACCAAAGTGAATAACCTCACATTTCCCAACATTATACTCCATCTGCCACCTTACTGCTGTAAGGGTTAATATCTTCGCTGAGGCAACCGTCATAAGAGCCAGTTTGTTAATGGCTTTACTTCCTGGACCATTATAAATGTGCTTGTTAAGTTAATGCTTTCTGTTTTACACAAAGGCCCTATCTTTAAGGCCAGATTTGTTCATGGCCTTATGGAGTTGGCTATTGTAATTACGCTTGCTGGTCAATGCTTTCTGTCTGGAAGACACCGTACACAAAGAACAGAGGAGATGGAACCTAATCATGAGATTCGAACACAATGATCCAATCATCAACTAAGCAAAGTGAAGCCCAGACAGCCATCAACAAAGAATGTGACTAATGCATATTGAAAAAAGGTATAAGAATGTTAACATCCAAACCCCAAGCCACACGGAAGAGATGACTTCAAAGAAGAGAGAGAGGGGGAGAAATTCGGTATCGCCCCGCTTGGGGCGCAATTATCGGCCGGGCGCAAATTTTAACGCCTGGCGCCAATTATCGCCTCCGACTGCAAACTTGGCGTCTATCGCCCCTGGAGGTGATTGGAGCGCTAAATCAGGCGCTACACACCTCTCTTAAGGTGCTAACGCCGAGGAGTGAGGTGCTACCTCAGAGCGCTCGCGAAGCTCATGTGATGTCCTACAAGAGAGGGGGCGGTACTGGACCTAATTCTAGGGAATGTAGCCGGGCAAGTGGTAGAAGTGTTAGTAGGAGAGCATTTTGGTGACAGTGACCATAATTCGGTGAGATTTAAGGTAGTAATGGAAAAGGACAAAGATGGACTGGAAATAAAGGTTCTAAATTGGGGGAAGGCCGATTTTAATATGATAAGGCAGGATCTGGCCAAAGTGGACTGGGATTAGCTACTTGTAGGAAAATCCACATCAGAGCAGTGGGAGTCTTTCAGAAAGGAAATAGAGAGAGTACACTGCCAACATGTTCCCGTAAAGGTCAAGGGTGGGACCAACAAGCCCAGGGAACCCTGGATGTCAAGGGATATACGAGAATGGATTAGGAAAAAAAGGGAGGCTTTTGGCAGACACAAAGGACTAAAAACAGTGGAAGCCCTAGAGGAGTATAGAAAGTGAAGGGGGGCACATAAAAAGAATTTAGGAGAGCGAAGAGGGGGCATGAAAAAACACTGGTGGGCAAAATAAAGGAAAATCCCAAGGTGTTTTATAAGTATATTAAGGGCAAGAGGATAACCAGGGAAAGAGTAGGGCCCATTAGGGACCAAAGTGGCAATCTGTGTGCAGAGCCGGAAGATGTAGGTGAGGTTTTAAATGAATATTTTGCATCTATGTTCACTATGGAGAAGGATGATGTAGGCATAGAAATCAGACAGGGGGATTGTGATATACTTGAACAAATTAGTATTGAGAGGGAGGAGGTACTAGCGGTTTTAGCGGGCTTAAAAGTGGATAAATCCCCAGGCCCAGACAAGATGTATCCCAGGCTGCTGTGAGAGACAAGGGAGGAGATTGCAGGGGCTCTGACACAAATTTTCAGAACCTCTCTGGCCACAGGGGAGGTGCCAGAGGACTGGAGAACAGCTAACATAGTACCATTATTCAAGAAGGGTAGTAGGGATAAACCAGGGAATTACAGGCCAGTGAGCCTAACATCAGTGGTAGGGAAATTATTGGAAAAAATTCTGAGGGACAGAATTAGTCTCCACTTGGAGAGGCAAGGATTAATCAAGGATAGTCAGCATGGCTTTGTCAGGGGGAGATCATGTCTGACCAATTTGATTGAATTTTTTGAGGGGGTGACTAGGTATGTGGATGAGGGTAGTGCAGTTAATGTGGTCTACATGGACTTTAGTAAGGCTTCTGACAAAGTCCCGCATGGGAGACTGGTCAAGAAGGTAAGAGCCCATGGGATCAAGGGCAACTTGGCACATTGGATCCAAAATTGGCTTAGTGACAGGAGGCAGAGGGTGATGGCCGAAGGTTGTTTTTGTGACTGGAAGCCTGTGTCCAGTGGTGTACCGCAGGGAGCGGTGCTGGGTCCTTTGCTGTTTGTAGTGTACATTAATGATTTAGATATGAATGTAGGAGGTATGATCAGTAAGTTCGCAGATGACACCTGTGGTAACACAATACAGCTTCCTGTGACTCGAACTTTATTGCATCACTTCCTGTGATTAGTCCAGGATAAATACTGGACTGAGCAGTTGGATCCTGGAGAGGCATAGAGTAAGACCTCTTTTGTATGTAGCACCTTTTTAGTTGATTAAAGCTTACTTTAAGTTCACCACGCGTAAGGCTCATTCTTACGACAATTTAATCAACTTTGAAAAACTTCGCACTCAAACTTTTTGGACGAACTCGGAACTAAGGATCCAGGGAATCACCCATCATGGAAAACATCCTTAAACCATCGCGTCTTGACTTGGACCCAAACACCCCAGCAGCCGGTAAGGTGTGGAAACACTGGTATCGCATGTTTGACAATTTTCTCGAATATTGCAAGGCTGATGATGACACAAAGTTGCGGATACTCATCAACTGTGTCACTCCGAATGTATTTCAGTATGTTGAGGAATGGGGCAGTTACGAGGAGGCAATTCGGACGCTTAAAAGACTATATACTAAGACACCGAATGAGGTCTATGCCAGACATCTACTAGCTACAGCCCAACAAGGGCCGGAGGAATCCATTGATAAATTCCTCCAAGAGCTTCGCAGACTTAGTATGGACTGTAACTTTCAGGCGGCCTCAGCTGAGCTGTACCGTGAAGAAATGATCCGTGATGCTTTCATCTGCGGGCTTGCCTCCCCATTTATACGCCAGCGTCTACTGGAAAGTAAGACACTTGAGCTTCAGAGAGCTTATGACATGGCTTGCTCTCTAGATCTGGCAAAAAGAAATGCAGACCTTTATACAGTGCCCAGACCTCGGTCTGCTGCCTTAACTACAGTCAGGCAATTTAAGAGGCCACAGGTGAACTCTATTAGGGAGGACTTTATCCCTGACGATCAATCTGATGACTTCACTGATGAAGAGGATGATGACCCCACTGTGGCAGCCTCTTGGCAATCTAAGAAATGCTTCTTTTGTGGTGATGAGTTTCACCCTCGGAAATTCTGCCCTGCTCGCAATGCGTTTTGCAGTCATTGCAACAAAAAGGGTCATTTTGCAAAGGTTTGCCTATCAAGAGCCTCTACGAGGGCTTATCAAGCTAAGTCCTACCGAACTGCCCCGGTAAGGGCCTATCAAGATGTTCCGGCTAAAATCTATCGTGCTTCCTCTCGGGTTTTCTCTCGAAGAAACACACCTAGAGTTTCAGCCACTCTTTGTGCAACGACACCAATTACAGCTGCTTGTCCTCAGAACCTATTCCATGCAGCTACAAAAGCATCAATTAATGGACATACTTTAGATGCCTTAATTGACTCAGGTAGCACTGATAGTTTCATTAGGGAACAGATTGTTGCAGAGTTAAAGCTACATGTTTTCCCATCGGACCAGGCAATTGCGATGGCTCAGTCATCACTTAATACCAGAATTTCTGGCTTTTGTATGGTTGAAATAACACTTAATGGTCGCAGGTATCCCTCCACCCGGCTTTCGGTGCTCAAGGACTTATGTAGTGATCTTATCTTAGGGCTGGATTTTCAAAAGCAGCATAAGAAGCTCACCATTGAGTTCGGCGGATCCAAACCTGAACTCACTATTTCTAATATACGACCTCGATTACCGTTCTGTGCATTGTCAGCAGCTTCACTGGATGAACCCTCACTGTTTACCAGTATCCCTCCTCGATGCAAACCGATTATAACAAAGTCACGACGTTTCAGTCAGGAAGACCAGTCTTTTATTGCGGCTGAAATTTCTCGGCTTTTAGCAGAGGATATCATTGAGCCTTGTTCGTCGCCATGGCGCGCCCAGGTCGTTATTGTTAAGAACCCTCTACAACCTCACAAGAAACGGCTGTGCATTGACTATTCACAGACCATCAATCAATATACGGACTTGGACGCATACCCATTGCCGCGCATCGATGATATGGTTAATAAACTGGCTGAGTACACGGTGTTCTCAACATATGATCTGAAAAGTGCCTATCATCAGGTACCCTTGAAGGTCTCAGACAAGCAGTATACGGCCTTTGAAGCCAATGGACGGCTGTATCAATTTCGTCGCCTCCCCTTTGGGGTCACTAATGGAGTGGCTGTCTTCCAGCGAGCAATGGATGACCTGGTCAAACAGGAAGACTTGAAGGATACGTTTCCTTATCTGGACAATATTACTGTCGCAGGTCGCAATCAGCGGGAACATGACGCCAATCTCCAACGATTTTGGGATGCACTCCAGCACCGTAATTTGACATTAAATGCGGCTAAATCCATTGAGTCACAACCAACCATCAACATCCTTGGCTATTGTGTGGGCAATGGCATCATTAAACCTGACCCTGAAAGGCTTCGCCCACTCCAAGAGCTCCCGCCACCTAAGAATCCGGCCTCCTTGCGCCGGGCCCTCGGCCTGTTTGCATACTATGCTAAATGGATTCCTAACTTCTCGGACCGAATCCAACCTCTACTGAAGGCCAGCACATTCCCACTAGACACAGCGGCTGTTGCAGCCTTTAACCTCCTGAAAAAACAGTTGGAGAAAGCGGCTCTTCACTCCATCGATGAGAGTCTTCCTTTTGTTGTTGAGTGTGATGCCTCGGAGGTGGCGATCTTGGCCACTCTGAATCAGGAAGGTCGTCCGGTGGCATTTTTGTCCAGGACTTTTCAAGGGGCTGAGCTACATTATCCTCCAGTCGAGAAAGAAGCTACAGCCATCATAGAGGCAGTACGGAAGTGGACTCATCTCCTAGCTCGCCAGCACTTTACCTTAATCACGGACCAGCGATCGGTCGCCTTCATGCTCGATAATCGAAAACGGACCAAAATTAAAAATAATAAAATCCAGCTTTGGCGGCTGGAATTGGCCTCTTTTGGTTACACCATCCACTATCGACCTGGCAAGGAGAATGTGGCTCCGGATACCCTCACACGAGCATTCTGCTCCGCCATGGCACCCTCTACGCTCGTAGACATCCATGATGGGTTGTGTCATCCGGGCGTTACTCGCATGCTACACTTCGTGCGGTCCCGAAATCTCCCATTCTCTACCGGGGATGTAAAGAAGATGTGCTCGGACTACAGAGTCTGTGCGGAATTGAAACCTCAGTTTTTCCGCCCCTCGGGTGGTATACTCATACATGCGACCCAGCCAATGCAACGGCTTAGCATCGATTTTAAGGGGCCGTTGCCCTCTTCAACTCGCAACACTTATCTATTGACCATGGTCGATGAGTATTCCCGTTTTCCGTTTGCCTTTCCCTGCCCCAATATGCTGACGACCACGGTTATCAGCTGCCTTGAGCAGGTACATAAGAACATAAGAACATAAGAAATAGGAGCAGGAGTAGGCCAATCGGCCCCTCGAGCCTGCTCCGCCATTCAATAAGATCATGGCTGATCTGATCCTAACCGCCAATCTACTATCTATCACAGAACCATCTCCTGCATCTAACAGAATTGCACACACGAAATAGGAGCAGAATCAGGCTACACAGTCCCTGGGCCCGCTCCACTACCCACAGGGCCATGACCGATCCGAACCTAGACTCATGTCCAAATTCCTGCCCGCTTCCCGTAACCCTTAATGCCCTTTACTTCTAGGAAACTGTCTATTTCTGTTTTAAATTTAATTAATGTTGTAGCTTCTACAGCTTTTTGTGGCAGCATATTCCATGGACCTACCACCCTCTGAGTGAAGTAGTTCCTCCTCATCTCAGTTTTGAAAGAGCAGCCCCTTATTCTAAGACTATGTCCCCTAGTTCTCGTCTCACCCGTCATCGGGAACATCCTCCCCGCATCCACCCGATCCAACCCCTTCACAATCTTATATGTTTCAATAAGATCGCCTCTCATTCTTCTGAACTCCAATGAGTAGAGTCCCAATCTACCCAACCTCTCCTCATATGACCACCCCCTCATCCCCGGGATTAACCGAGTGAACCTTTTTTGCACTGCCTCGAGAGCAAGGATGTCTTTCCTTAAGTAAGGACACCAAAACTGTATGCAGTATTCCAGGTGCGGTCTCACCAATACCTTGTACAACTGAAGCAATACCTCCCTATTTTTATATTCTATCCCCCTAGCAATGAAAGCCAACATTCCATTTGCCTTCTTAATCACTTGCTGCACCTGCATACTAACCTTTTGAGTTTCGTGCACCAGGACCCCCAGATCCCTTTGCACTTCAGTACTCTCCAGTTTCTTGCCATTAAGATAATAAATTGCTCTAGGATTTTTCCTGCCAAAGTGCATCACCTCACACTTTCCAGTGTTGTATTCCATCTGCCAAATCTCTGCCCACTTACTTAGCCTGTCTATGTCCCCTTGCAGGTTTTTTATGTCCTCCTCACTCACTACTTTCCCTCCCATCTTTGTATCATCTGCAAATTTTGATATGTTACACTTGGTCCCTTCCTCCAAATCGTTAATATAGATTGTGAAGAGTTGGGGACCCAGCACTGACCCCTGTGGAACACCACTAGTTACTGATTGCCAGTCTGAGAATGAACCATTTATCCCAACTCTTTGCTTTCTGTTAGATAGCCAATCCTCTATCCATGCCAGAATATTACCCCCAATCCCGTGATTTTTTACCTTAAGCAATAATCTTTTGTGTGGCACCTTGTCAAATGCCTTTTGGAAGTCTAAATACACTACGTCCACTGGTTCCCCTTTATCCACTCTATATGTTACTTCCTCAAAGAACTCCAGCAAATTTGTCAAACATGACTTCCCCTTCGTAAAACCATGCTGACTTTGTCCTATTAAATTATGATTATCCAAATGTCCTGTTACTGTTTCCTTAATAATGGACTCCAAAATTTTACCTACCACAGATGTTAGGCTAACCGGTCTATAGTTACCAGCCTTCTGTCTACTGCCCTTTTTAAATAAGGGTGTTACATTAGCAGTTTTCCAGTCTGCCGGGACCTTAGCGGAATCCAGGGAGTTTTGAAAAATTATTACCAATGCATCTACAATCCCTACCGCCACTTCCTTCAAGACTCTAGGATGTAAGCCATCAGGTCCAGGTAATTTGCTTTCTGTGGCATGGCATCCTATGTTCATTCGGATCGGGGCCCTTCTTTTATGTCAGGAGAACTCAAGGCCTATCTCTCGGAATGGGGTATTGCTGCCAGCAGAACGACGCCTTATCATCCGGTCGGGAATGGGCAAGTCGAGCGTTTTAACGCTATCATCTGGAATGCGGTACGTCTGGCTTTGAGATCTCGGGGCCTACCCAACCAGCAATGGGAAGCAGTACTTCCAGACGCATTACACTCCACACGGTCCCTCCTTTCGACCGCCACAAATACGACGCCTCATGAACGGTTCTTCCGATTTCAGCGTCGCTCATCCTATGGGATATCTCTCCCGTCGTGGCTGACTGCACCGGGACCAGTGCTACTCCGAAGATATGTCCGGGCGTCTAAGAATGACCCCCTGGTAGATGAGGTTGAGCTCACTGACGTCAACCCTACCTACGCCTATATTCGGTATCCTGACGGTCGGGAATCTACCGTGTCATTGCAGGATCTGGCTCCCTGCCCGCCGAAACATAGAGGGACACCAGGGGATGATATTGTACCAGGCACATCTCTGGGCTCGCCAGGTGCCTCTCATCACGATCTGGATCTGACGCCGGCTGGTACCTCACTCCAGCGTGCCGACCTGGGGCAGACTGACTATGAGCCCGTCGGGGCTCGCACGCGCAGCCACGATCCACCCCGTACCATACGCTTGGAAACGGATCTGCCACAGCCCTGCCCGACACCCGTTCGGGCACCAGTACACAGTCAGGATTGTCCTGACCCCTCACAGAGCGGGCTGGATCACTCGGACTCTGGTCCACGGCCCGCGGCGGGTAAACGGGCTAGGGGCCCTCTACCGCTACGAGAACCCAAACGGGTGCGGCTCTCCCTCATCCGGCGGCTACGAAATGGAGGGAGCATCCCGGCCTCCTAATCTTTTGGGGGGGGGAGAATGTGGTAACACAATACAGCTTCCTGTGACTCGAACTTTATTGCATCACTTCCTGTGATTAGTCCAGGATAAATACTGGACTGAGCAGTTGGATCCTGGAGAGGCATAGAGTAAGACCTCTTTTGTATGTAGCACCTTTTTAGTTGATTAAAGCTTACTTTAAGTTCACCACGCGTAAGGCTCATTCTTACGACAACACCAAAATTGGTGAGGTGGTAAATAGCGAGGGAAGCCTCAGGCTACAGGACGATATAGACGGGTTGGTCAGATAGGCAGAACAGTGGCAAATGGAATTTAACCCTTAAAAGTGTGAGATGATGCATTTTGGGAGGACTAACAAGGCAAGGGAATACACAATGAATGGTAGGATCCTAGGAAGGACAGAGGATCAGAGGGACCTTGGTGTGCATGTACATAGATCCCTGAAGGCAGCAGGACAGGTAGATAAGGTGGTTAAAAAGGCATATGGGATACTTGCCTTCATTAGCCGAGGCATAGAATATAAGAGCGGGGAGGTTATTATGGAGCTGTACAAAACACTAGTTAGGCCACAGCTGGAATACTGTGTGCAGTTCTGGTCGCCACACTATCGGAAGGATGTGATTGCCTTGGAGAGGGTGCAGAGGAGATTCACCAGGATGTTACCTGGACTGCAATGCTTCAGCTATGAAGAGAGACTGGACAGGCTGGGGTTGTTTTCCTTAGAGCAGAGAAGGCTGAGGGGGGACCTGATTGAAGTGTACAAAATTATGAGGGGCATAGATAGGGTAGATAGAAAGGAACTTTTCCCCTTAGTAGAGGGGTCAATAACCAGGGGGCATAGTTTCAAGGTAAGAGGCAGGAGGTTTAGAGGGGATTTGAGGAAAAACTTTTTCACCCAGAGGGTGGTTGGAATCTTGAACTCACTGCCTGAAAGGGTGGTAGAGGCAGGAACCCTCACAACATTCAAGAAGCATTTAGATGAGCACTTCAAACGCCATAGCATACAAGGCTACGGACCAAGTGCTGGAAAATGGGATTAGAATAGACAGGGCTTGATGGCTGGTGCAGACACGATGGGCCGAAGGGCCTCTTTCTGTGCTGTATAACTCTGTGACTCTATCTATGACTCTATGTCGGTCAGCAATGGAACACAGACACACTGGCGCCGGCCAGTTCTTAAAGGGGAGGGTCGATCATGTTCTCCATTCACACCCTGCTCATTGCAGCCTTGAATCTTGGCCTGGAGAGACCTGTACATCAATTCTGCTGGAAAGAACAATGGAGAGGCCAAGGGAAAGAGCTCAGAGTGCAGCCCCCACAGTCTCTTCTAAATCGATGCAAGGAAGGTCAAATCAAAATGAACCTGCAAAGTGCTGCTCAGTACCTAAAACTCCTTCACACAGCGTTGAATCACTCCAGAAGTCTCTCTCTCACTCAGAATGCATGGTGCAAAAATGTCGCCGACAAAAAAAGGCAGGAAGCGGCTGCCTTTAAATAGCGCTCCCCCAGTCCCTTCCCGACTGCTATTAAGAAGGTGTCCATTTACGACCCCCCCGACCATGGGGACGAGCGTGTTAGGCGCCTTCTTGACAAACATATAGCTGCCTTTGCCACTACCAAGCATGACTGTGGGAAAATGGCGGGGGAAGAATCAATAGAGGGACCCCCTCATCCCTTCACCAAACAGTACCCCATTCCGAGAGAGAGCCACCCGTACATTCGAGACACGATCGAGTCTCTTGTTCAGCAGGGTGTTCTTAGACCTGGCACTTTCATGACCAATTTGCCTGCTTGGCCCGTTAAAAAGCCGGACGAAACCTGGAGACTAACCATCGATTATCGTAAATTAAATTCAGTTACTCCTGCATATTCGCTGGTTGTAAGGGAAACCCCTACCCTATTGTCACAAATTCCAGTCAACTCTAAGGTTTTCTCAACTCCTGATACCGCTAACGGCTTTTGGTCTATTCCTCTTCAGAAGGACGATCAGTATAAATTTGCTTTCACCTTCGAGGACCAAAGCTACACCTGGACATGCCTGCCGCAGGGATTCCACAATGCCCTGACCATATTCCACTAAAGAATGGCGGCAGCCCTCAAGTCTTTTTCATGCCCTGATTGTTTACTTCAATATGTGGACGATTTGCTGCTAGCGACAGGAAGCATCGAAGAACACCTACCTCTCCTGGATGAACTACTCACACTTATTACGCGATCAGGGTTAAAGATTAATCCTCGTAAAGCCCAGTTGGTTAAAGATCGTGTCACCTTCCTGGGAGTCTCAATCTCTCCCGATGGTTCGTCCCCCGATTCCCACAAAGTTGAAATCATTCAGAGACTGCCCCTGCCTACTTCGAAAACCGCCCTACGATCGTTCCTGGGTCTGGGAGGACACCAAAGAAATTTCATCCCAGGTTTCGCAGAATTGGCAAAGCCCCTCTATGAGCTCCTGAAGCTTAAGGGTGAAGATATGCGCACAGGCTAGAAAAGTACCCACACCAAGTCGGTGGGTAACCTGAAAGTCGCTGTAATACAGGCATTGTTTTTAGCCTCCCCGGATCCAACCCAGCCCTTCCACCTGGAGGTCGGAGCAACTGAGCAGTCTTACCGCCGTCCTCTGTCAGGAGAGAGCTAGCCGATTGCAGCCCATCGCATATGCATCTAGAATTTTGCAAGGAGCTGAGAAGACCTACACAGCATGCGAGCGACACCTGCTGGCTGTTTTCTGGGCGGTGCATCACTTTACTTCCATCACGGGACTGCAGAACACCATCTTACACAGTCCGCACACACCATTAAACCTGCTGCTCAAACCAGGGGACTCCCTAATCTCTTCACAGCGGCTCAGCAAGTGGACACTTGAACTCCTGCAAAGGGACATCGACATTACCCCCAAAGCGACCACGCTGCTGCCACAGTTCTTAGCCTATGAAGGCGACCCCCATAAGTGCCCGCTACCTCTCATTGACTTTGACTCCCACCCCGTTGAGGGAACCAATAAAGGAGGCACCCGACGTCTGTGTCGACGGCTCCTTGTTTCGCCTACAGGGATCACCGCACACTGGATACGCCGTCATCCTACCAGACCGGACCATCAAGCTAAAATGCACTCGTCACTCCTCACAATACGCCAAAATCGCAGCACTTTTGACAGCCGTCAAAGAAACATCTGACCGTCCAGTTAACATTTGGTCTGACAGTGCCTATGCTATTAACACAATGCTGTCCTTATCCCTGTATCACAAAAACAACTACTGTACGGTGGACGACAAACCCCTCACACACGGCCCCTAGCTACTTCTGCTCTGGGCATTTCTCAAGCAACGTTCCCAAGCTTGCTTCATTGGCAAGGTGGCTGCACATAAAACTTATGGCCCACACTGCAAGGAATGCACTCTGCAGGGAACGCAGAGGCAGACAAAGACGCTGTTGTTCACGAGGATCCGGAGATTCCACACACTGAACCATGCTGCCCAATCATTAGGAGCCCTGCCCTCGAACACATCGACCTAGAATCTTTGCAAAACAATATCAGCCATATACCATAGTACGTGCCTGGCACGAGCAGGGCAAGCCCCTCCCTCAGCCCACAGCTTGGGCCTCCAAAATCATTTTGGCCCCAGCTCTGACCCAACTGATCAGTTACTAATGTTCCAGAGAACGGCAGATGCTTGCCCGGCGGTATAAGAACATAAGAAATAGGAGCAGGAGTAGGCCAATCGGCCCTTCGAGCCTGCTCCGCCATTCAATAAGATCATGGCTGATCTGATCCTCACCTCAAATCTAAAGAACACAAGTAGGAGGAGCAGGCCCCGGCCACTCGGCCCCTGGGCCCGCTATGCCACCCACAGGGCCTCGACCGATCCGAACTCAGCCTCATATCCAATTTCCTGCCCGCTCCCCGTAACCCCTAATTCCCTTTACTTCTAGGAAACTGTCTATTTCTGTTTTAAATTTATTTAATGATGTAGCTTCCACAGCTTCCTGGGGCAGCAAATTCCACAGACCTACTACCCTCTGAGTGAAGAAGTTTCTCCTCATCTCAGTTTTGAAAGAGCAGCCCCTTATTCTAAGATTATGACCCCTAGTTCTAGTTTCACCCATCCTTGGGAACATCCTTACCGCATCCACCCGATCAAGCCCCTTCACAATCTTATATGTTTCAATAAGATCGCCTCTCATTCTTCTGAACTCCAATGAGTAGAGTCCCAATCTACTCAACCTCTCCTCGTATGTCCACCCCCTCATCCCGGGGATTAACCGAGTGAACCTTCTTTGTACTGCCTCGAGAGCAAGTATGTCTTTTCTTAAGTATGGACACCAAAACTGTATGCAGTATTCCAGATGCGGTCTCACCAATACCTTATATAACTGCAGCAATACCTCCCTGTTTTTATAATCTATCCCCCTAGCAATAAAAGCCAACATTCCGTTGGCCTTCTTGATCACCTGCTGCACCTGCATACTAACTTTTTGATTTTCTTGCACTAGGACCCCCAGATCCCTTTGTACTGCAGTACTTTCCAGTTTCTCGCCATTAAGATAATAACTTGCTCTCTGATTTTTCCTGCTAAAGTGCATAACCTCACATTTTCCAATATTGTATTGCATCTGCCAAATCTCTGCCCACTCACCCAGCTTGTCTATATCCCCTTGTAGGTTTTTTATGTCCTCCTCACTTTCTACTTTCCCTCCCATCTTTGTATCATCTGCAAACTTTGATATGTTACACTCGGTCCCCTCCTCCAAATCGTTAATATAGATTGTAAAGAGTTGGGGACCCAGCACCGACCCCTGCGGAACACCACTGGCTACTGGTTGC
This sequence comes from Squalus acanthias, assembly GCA_030390025.1. Classification (NCBI taxonomy): domain Eukaryota; kingdom Metazoa; phylum Chordata; class Chondrichthyes; order Squaliformes; family Squalidae; genus Squalus; species Squalus acanthias. Next base: position 90,385,657 of record CM059434.1, on the reverse strand, counting down.
CAGTCCGAGAATGAACCATTTATCCCAACTCTCTGCTTCCTGTTAGATAACCAATCCTCCACCCATGCCAGAATATTCCCCCCAATCCAGTGATTTTTTATCTTGAGCAATAATCTTTTATGTGGCACCTTGTCGAATGCCTTCTGGAAGTCTAAATACACTACGTCCATTGGTTCCCCTTTATCTACCCTGTACGTTATGTCCTCAAAGAACTCAAGCAAATTTGTCAGACATGATTTCCCCTTCATAAAGCCATGCTGACTTTGTCCTATCAAATTATGTTTATCTAAATGTTCCGTTACTGTCTCCTTAATAATAGACTCCAAAATTTTACCCACCACAGATGTTAGACTAACTGGTCTATCATTTCCAGCTTTCTGCCTACTACCCTTTTTAAATAAGGGTGTTACATTAGCAGTTTTCCAATCTGCCGGGACCTTTGCTGAGTCCAGGGAATTTTGGAAAATTATTACCAAAGCATCCACAATCCCTATTGCCACTTCCCTCAAGACCCTAGGATGTAAGCCATCAGGTCCAGGGGATTTATCCGCCTTGAGTCCCATTATTTTACTGAGTACCAATTCCTTAGTGATTTTAATCGTATTTAGCTCCTCCCCCCTTGAGCCCCCTGTTTGTCCAGTGTTGGGATATTCTTAGTGTCCTCTACCGTAAAGACTGAAACAAAATATTTGTTCAGCATTTTTGCCATCTCCATGTTTCCCACCATTAATTTCCCGGTCTCATCCTCTAAGGGACCTACGTTTGCCTTAGCCACCCTTTTTCTTTTTATATAACTATAGAAACTCTTGCTATCTGTTTTTATATTTTTTGCTAATTTATTTTCATAATCTATCTTCCCTTTCTTAATCAATCCTTTAGTTACTTTTTGCTGTCTTTTGAAGACTTCCCAATCTTCTATCCTCCCACAAAGTTTGGCTACCTTATATGTCCTTGTTTTTAGTTGGATACTATCCTTAATTTCTTTACTTAGCCACAGATGGCTGTCATTTCTTTTACACCCTTTTTTCCTCAGTGAAATATATATTTTTTGAAAGTTGTAAAATAACTCCTTAATTGAACACCACTGCTCATGTACCGTCTTACCCTTTAATCTATTTTCCCAGTCCACTTTAATCAATTTCGCTCTCATACCATCATAGTCTCCTTTATTCAAGCTCAGTACGCTTGTCTGAGAACCAACCTTCTCACCCTCTAATTGGATATGGAATTCAACCATGTTATGGTCACTCATTCCAAGGGGATCCTTAACTAGGACATTATTAATTAATCCTGACTCATTACACAGGACCAGGTCCAAGGTATGTGTGCCACCGATGGTGGGCGAGGAACTACTCTCTCTGTTCCATTCCCACCCGATAGGCGGACACAATTCAGCCTCCACCACACTAGAGAAAATAGCTGCAACGACACGGTGGCCTGATATGGAGAACACAGTAAGACTGTATGTATCACGGTGCCTACCCTGTCTGTAGCACAACCCCGCATCACATACGAATCAAGCCCTCCTCAGGAGCGCCCCCCACAGAGGGACCTTGGACCCACCTCCAGATTGATTTCATTGGCCCACTACCCAAAACACAGGTCAATTTCACATACGGCTTGGTAGTGGTTGACCAGTTTACTGAATGGATAGAGGCATTCCCGTCGCACCACACGGCGCTCATTGCCGCTAAGATTTTATTGAGTGAGGTGTTCTGCAGGTGGGGACTACCGTTACAGGTAGACAGCGATCAAGAGTCACACTTTACAGGGAAAATTTTTACCCATCTACAAGAAATCATGGGGATTAAACACAAACTACATATCTCCCACCACCCCCAGTCATCGGGAGTGGTGGAAAGGGGAAACCGGACCCTCAAAACAATGTTAAAAAAGTTATGTGCAGACCACCCCACTCAATGGGCTAGTATCTTACCAATGTATCGAATGACAATAAGATCAACACCCCATAAGACGACAGGAGTCTCTCCAATCCAAGCCATGACAGGTAGGCTAATGAGAACCCCGGGCCACATAACCCTAACCGGGACAAGCCCCCTAACACAAGAACCGTGTAGCTCTAAATGGTTGGAACAGATGGTGGAATACACCAACCAAATGAACTAGCTTGTGGCCTGAAACCTAGGGAAGTCAAAGATACAGCTTAAAAAACACTTTGACAAAAAGGTACGGCCTTTCGAATACCAGGTGGGAGATACCATCATGGTCTTAAATTATGGGAAAAAGGAGAACGCCTTTGAGCCAAACTGGAGGGGACCCTACCCAATTATAGATAGGTTTAATTCAAGCAGTTTATTTGATCCAATTCCCAGAAAAGAAGGGAACAAAGGCAAGAAAGTGGTATCACATAAATCAGTTAAAAACTGTGAGAGAATGAATATTACACCATGTCTTTTTCAGGTGCGATAAGAAGCTGCAACGACTAGCAAAGAACTAATGGCATTGCAACGATAATTGGTCTAGCAGACATTGCCGTAACTACTACCACTGCATACCGAGGACAAACCAAGGAAACATGCTCGAACTTTATGGGATGGAACCCCAGGTTCTTGAAGGAGATCGACCACCCACAATGACACATGGGAATTGTATGAAGGGGAAATCCCCTTGTGGCTAAACACCAGTCGGACACGTTAATCATTGTATGTCGCTTGAAAGCTATGGTCAAGAAAGTAGTGACCAAGATGGCAATGCGACCACTATAAAGCCACACCCATCCTCCTCTCAACATTTGTTGAAATATTACCCTTAGAGTAAAAGAATTTGAGGGGTCGATAAGGATATCTCTCCCTCAAGGCAGGGACTTGTAAGGGTTAATATCTTCGCTGAGGCAACCGTCACAATATCTCCAGGATATTCATCGTTCCTCGAACTACTGCTCTCGCTGCATCTTAAGATCCACGCTCAACACCATGCGGCGCCACATGAACACTCTCGACCTCTCTCTTCAGCAGCACCGACGCACTCTATCTCAAAGCTGTCCGGGCCCACAGTTCCATTTCATCCTTCGACTCATCCGACGCTTCAACAAAAAACTTTTTTTCTTCCTTTCATCAACTCTTGAACACCAACGCCCCTCCGGAACCTTCTTCCCCTTCACTTTCCTCTGACCCCCCTTCTCCCAATCTCACCCCCTGCCGCGTTTTCACTATCCCTTCTGACCTTCCCCTCTCTGACCCCGAACGATCAGTCCTCAGCAAAGGCCTGAGCGTCATCCCCTTATGCCCCCACCTCAATGAATTTCGAGCTCGGCAAGATGCTGAACTTCTTTTCCGCCACCTTCGCCTCCGTGCCCACTTCTTTGGCCAGGAGTCTTCCCCCCCACACGGCTGACCCTTTCTCCCGCTTTCAGAATTCCCGTTCTACCTGGACCCCTCCCTCTGGCCTCTTACCCTCTCTAGATCTTTTCATTGCAAACTGCCGCCGTGACATCGGCCGTCTCCATTTCTCTGCTCCCCTCACTCACTCCAACCTACCTCCCTCTGAACTTGCAGCACTCCATTCTCTCAGATCCAACCCCGACATTGTCATTAAACCTGCTGAAAAGGGTGGTGCTGTTGTTGTTTGGCGCACCGACCTCTACCTAGCGGAAGCTGAACGCCAACTCTCCGACACCTCCTCCTACCTCCACCTGGACCATGAGCCCACTACCGAACATCAAGCCACCGTTTCCAAGACTGTCACTGACCTCATCTCCTCTGGAGATCTCCCCCCCACGGCCGCCAACCTCATAGTTCCCCAACCCCGCACAGCCCGCTTCTACCTCTTTCCCAAGATCCACAAACAGGACTGCCCCGGTAGACCCATCGTTTCAGCCTGTTCTTGCCCCACGGAACTTATCAATTCCGATCTCGACTCTATTTTTTCTCCCCTTGTCCAGTCTCTTCCCACCTACATCCGCAACTCTTCCGACGCCCTCCGCCACTTTAACAGTTTCCAGTTTCCCGGCCCCAACCGCCTCCTTTTCACTATGGACGTACAATCCCTCTACACCTCCATTCCCCACCAGGATGGCCTGAGGGCGCTCCGCTTCTTCCTTGAACAGAGGCCCAACCAGTCCCCATCCACCACCACCCTCCTCCGCCTGGCTGAACTTGTTCTCACATTGAACAACTTCTCCTTTGACTACACTCATTTCCTCCAAATCAAAGGTGTTGCTATGGGTACCCGTATGGGTCCTAGCTATGCCTGCCTTTTCGTGTGATATGTGGAACACTCTTTGTTCCAGTCCTACTCGGGTCGCCTCCCTCACCTCTTTTTCCGGTACATTGATGACTGTATCGGTGCCGTCTCCTGCTCTCGCCCTGAACTAGAAAATTTCATTCACTATGCTTCCAATTTCCACCCTTCCCTCACCTTCACATGGTCCATCTCCGACTCTTCCCTTCCCTTCCTCGACTTCTCCGTCTCTATCTCTGGGGATAGGTTATTGACTAACATTCACTACAAGCCCACTGACTCCCACAGCTACCTGGACTACACTTCCTCCCACCCCACCTCATGTAAGGACTCTATTCCATTCTCCCAGTTTCTCCGTCTCCGCCGCACCTGCTCTGACGATGCCACCTTCCATACCAGTGCTTCCGACATGTCTTCCTTTTTTTTCAACCAAGGATTCCCCTCTACTGTGGTTGACACGGCCCTCGACCGTGTCCGTTCTATCTCCCACACTTCTGCCCTCACCCCTGCCCCTCCCTCCCGGTACCACAATAGAGTTCCCCTTGTCCTCACCTTTCACCTCACCAGCCTCCACATTCAACGTATCATCCTCTGCCATTTCTGCCACCTCCAGCGTGATCCCACCACCAAACGCATCTTCCCCTCACCTCCCCTTTCAGCATTCCATAGGGTCCACTCCCTCCGCGACACCCTAGTCCACTCTTCTACCACCCCCAGCACCCCTTTCCCTTTGCCCGGCACCTTCCCGTGCAAGCGCAGATGCTACACATGTCCTTATACCTCCCCCCTTCCCACTGTCCAGGGCCCCAAACACCCCTTCCAGGTGAAACAGCGATTTACATGTACTTCCTGCAATTTAGTATACTGTATTCGCTGCTCACGATGTGGTCTCCTCTACATTGGGGAGACCAAACGCAGATTGGGTGACCGCTTTGCGGAACACCTCCGTTCAGTCCGTAAGGGAGACCCCGAGCTCCCGGTGGCCTGTCACTTTAATTCTCCGCTCCATTCCCACTCTCACCTCACCGTCCTCGGCCTCTTGCATTGTTCCACGGAAGCTCGGCGTAAGCTCGAGGAACAGCACCTCATCTTTCGTTTAGGCACGCTACAGCCCTCTGGACTTAACATAGAGTTCAACAATTTCAGATCATAACCACGGCCCCGATCATTCATATATATATATAAATAAAATATATATATTTTATTTTTTCATCCGCCCTTTTGTTTGGCCCCTTTCTTTTCTTCCCTCCCTGAAGCTGGCAGCTGTCCTTCATTCCGCCAGTGCACTTCACACTTCATCCAGCCTCAACCTGTCACATTACCACCTCCTCTCGCCTTGAATATCTCTTAATGTCTCTCAATGTCTCTTAATCTCTCCTGCCTTCTATACTACCACTGACCTTCACCTTTGTTCTTTCATCCCCTCCCCCTTTTCCCAGCATTATACTTGCTTTAAATCTATTTAATTTCCTGCTTTTTTCCAGTTCTGACGAAGGGTCTTCGACCTGAAACGTTAACTCTGTTTCTCTCTCCACGGATGCTGCCTGGCCTGCTGAGTTTTTTCAGCGTTTTCTGTTGTTATTTCGGATTTCCAGCATCCGCAGTATTTTGCTATCGTCACAAGGGCTAGTTTGTTAATGACTTTACTTCCTGGACCATTATAAATGTGCTTGTTAAGTTAATGCTTTCTGTTGTACACAAAGGCCCTGTCTTTAAGGCCAGATTTTTTCATGGCCTTATGGAGTTGGCTATTGTAATTGCACTTGCTGGTCAATGCTTTCTGTCTGGAAGACACCGTACACAAAGAACAGAGGAGATGGAACCTAATCATGAGATTCGAACACAATGATCCAATCATCAACTAAGCAAAGTGAAGCCCAAACAGCCATCAACAAAGAATGTTACTAATGCATATTGAAAAAAGGTATAAGAATGTTAACATCCAAACCCCAAGCCACACGGAAGAGACGACTTCAAAGAGAGAGAGAGAGAGAGAGAGAGAGAGGGTGTCCAGCGAAGCCTTCCACGTCAGCACGTTCCGCGTCCTTGGTTGTACGGGAAGTAAAGCTTGTATTTTAACCAAGTCATTACTGTCCAAGTTTGTATAATGCATGTTGTGTGTGTTTAATAAACTGTTCTGGTTTACTAAAGCAAGTACCCTTTGTCGTCACCATTTATGCCAGTCGAGTCTAAGTAAATAAGGCATTTAAAACTGCTTACACTGCTCACTCACTTAGTCTATCTATATTCCTTTGCAGACTCTGTGTTCTCCTCACAGCTTACTGTCCCACCTAGCTTTGTATCGTCAGCAAACTTGGATACATTACACTCGGTCCCTTTATCTAGGTCATTAATATAGATTGTAAATAGCTGAGGCCCCAGCAGTGATCCTTGCGGCACCGCACTAGTTACAGCCTGCCAACCTGAAAAAGACCCGTTTATCCCTACTCTCTGTTTTCTGTCCGTTAACCAATCATCTATCCATGCTACTATATTACCCCAAGCCCATGAGCCCTTATCTTGTATAATAACCTTTTATGTGGCACCTTATCGAATGCCTTTTGGAAATCCAAATATACTACATACATTGGCCCAAAAATTAGTGCCGCTACGCGAGAGTACGCACTGTGTACTCTCGCGTATTCTGTCTCCAATTACCGGTTTTCTGCATGCACTGCGCATGCGCTGAAAACCGGCACTTGGTGAATGGAAAAGGGGGCGGTTCCTAGCTGAACCGCGTGCGCGCTACAGGCTGCGCGCATGCAGTGCACTTAGTGGTTTCAACGCGCAGGTAAGTACGGAAGATTTTACACATAAAAAAAGGAGGAGTAAGACCCACTTTTAACAAGGTAAGTAGTGAATTAAGTATTATTTTGAATTTTTTTTAACAGGTATATCTTTTTTTAGAGACTTTAAAGACAGGTAAGTTTATTTTTATAACTTTTTAAAAGATTTTAAATTTTTTCAAAAATTTAATTTTTTATTTAAAATGGTTAATTTATTTAACTATACTTATTTTATTAATGTGATGGTTTTTTTTTTAAATTTAATTGAGGTTTAGCTGTTCTTTTGGGGGGTATAGATTCATAGCTTTCACAGCACTAATGTGAAAGTTATGAATGGAAGATGGTGTGCTGCCATTGGCTCTAACTGAGTCACGTGATCCCACAGCTCGCACGAATTAACTACGCCTGTGGGATACGGAAGCCCAGCACAGCAGCTGTCCAGAACATCAAGTTCGTGCGAGCTGGAACTGAAAAAGCCAACGCGCAGTGAGAGATCGCGGGGAAGCCTTACCCTCGTACGAAGGCTTCCTCACGAATTTTTGGGCCAATGTTTCCCTTTATCTACCCTGCTAGTTACATCCTTAAAAAACTCTAATAAATTTGTCAAACACGATTTCCCTTTCATAAAACCAGGTTGACTCTGACTAATCATGTTATGATTTTCGAAGTGCCCTGATACCACTTCCTTAACAATGGTTTCCAGCATTTTCCCGACAACTGATGTCAGGCTAACTGGCCTGTAGTTCCCTGTTTTCTCTCTCCCTCCTTTCTTCAATAGCGGTGTTACATTTGCTACCTTCCAATCCACTGGGACCGTTCTAGAATCTAGGGAATTTTGGAAGATCAAAACCAATGCATCCACTATCTCTGCAGCCATCTCTTTTAGAACCCTAGGATGTCGGCCATCAGGGTCCAGGGGATTTGTCGGCTTTTAGTCCCATTAGTTTCTCTAGTATCTTTTCTCTACCTATATTAATTACGTTAAGTTCCCCACCCTCATTAGACCCTCGGTTCCCCACCATTTTTGGTATGCTTTTTATGTCTTCTACTGTGAAGACAGATACAAAATATTTGTTTAACGCTTCTGCCATTTCCTTACATTGTTTGTTTAGACTATGTAAGAGTAGGAATAGACTGAATGTTAGGCAGTTGTTCTTTTCCCAGAGAATTGTGAGCCTCTGGAATACATTGCCGGCTGGTGTGGTGGGTGCTGACTCTCTGCAAGTCTTCGCGTGGAAACTGGACTGGTTTCAGACTGGGGCAGAGATCGCATCATATAGAAGGCAAGTGTCTTTATAGATAACACTTGGTCCGTCTGACGATCTGGACTTGTTTTGATCGCATGAGGGGGGCTCGGAAAGGAATTTTCCAGATAATTTTTTCCCTTATTGTCCTTAAGTTTTTCCCCTTTTTTTGCCTCTCTCAGATTACATAGCTGCGGGGTAGGAGTTTGGGGCTGGGAAGATCTGTTTAGCCATGTTGGGGTCTGGCCATCATGATAAGGGACAGATTTGATGGACCAGCTGGTCATTTCCTTTCCATCAATTTCCTATATTTGTATGTTCTAATCAAGCAGTGTCCAACACAGCACTGAACGTCTCTCTGACCCTGCTGTGACCCCAACAGCCACCTGCTTTTGCTATGGCTGTGTGTTGGGCACTATGATTTCTTCAGCCAATTTACCCACCCCTGCAGTGTCCTTTCTGAGTCAGGGCTGTGGTAGTCTTCATATAGTCCAAGGGAATGGCCATTGCAAACGTACAGATGGCAAGTACTGGGAGCAGATCAGTGCAGGGCAAAAGTTGATGGCAAGGCAAGAAACACTTATTCCCTAGAAGCAGAAGTCGCAGTGCTAGGGCCTTTCTACAAGTTTCTATGGTGGAGGGGGGGAATGAGGGCGCGATGATTTGAAATTGAATCGATAGGGAAGGACTTCCACATTTTCAAGCACAGGGTTACTGTTACACTCCAAAACCATCCTTATGCAACCATGAAACATACCATTCACTATGGCAAAGCGATCAAGTAACAGGAGACACAAATTAAAAATGAAGTAGTTAGGAGTAAGAATGAAAGTTAAAAGGAACTGTTTTTTCTTAATCAGATAGATATATAGAATAAGTTACTGAAGTGATTAGTACAGATGGGTTCAATGGCCACAAAACTTTTTCAAAGTGCTTTCCCCCCCTCCACCTTTGCCTCCTTCCCCCTCGCCCCATAGGACCTACCAGCCCGGCATTGAGCCAGTTGGAATTCATCAGGCCGCGACTGGTGAGCTGCATCAGGATGCCCGTTTGGCGCCCGTAGCTCACCGCTTCCATTCAAATGAGACCAGATGTCCAATTTCACTTGCCCAAAATCAGCTTATATCTACCCTGTCACCATCCTTTCATAATTTAAGACTGCTATCATATCGCCCTGTAATCTGCATTGTTCTAATGAAAAAAGCCTCAGTTTTTCCAAATCTTTCTTCGTATTTGAATTCTCTCATACCAGGTAGCATCCTAGTGAATGCATTGTCCCATCTCTAAAGCTTCAATTTCCTTCCTATACTGCAAAGCCCAATACTGCACACAGTGCTCTAACTGAATTTGTTTTAAGGTTTTATATAGGCTCATCATTACCTCTTGGCTTTTACATTCTATACCTCATGATAAAACCAAGAATTCCATTGGCTTTTTTACAGCCTTATCAACTTGGAGATGCTGCCTTTAATGTACCGTGAACCTGTAACCCCAAATCGCTCTGCTCGTCCAAGCAATGAACCTACTTCTATTCAGAGTATAATTACTGCTATTATTTTTTAAACTTAAAATGTATCACCACACACTTACTGACAACCACTTGCATTTGCTTGACATTGAATTCCATCTGCCACTTTTTAGCCCATTCCCCCATCTCATCAATATCCCTTGGCAGGTTCCTTTGGTCTTCTTAAAGAATTAGCCATGCTTCCTATTTTACTATCATCTCCAAATTTTGACACCACTCCCTCTAGGCTTATATCCAAATTACTGATATACAGAGAACAGTAGCGGCCCCAGAACTGAACCCTGTGGGACACCACTAACTACTTCCAACTACTCTGAAAAACTGCTGTACACTCCTAATCTCTGTTATCTCCTTCCTAACAAATTTTTAATCTAGTTTGCTAACCTTCTCCTGAATCCCATCACCCTTAATATTCTCTAACAATCCTTGTTGAAGGCTTTCTTAAAGTCCATGCACACTACATCCATTGCATTCCCCCATCTACCATGTCTATTACTTCCTCAAAGAATTCTGAGGTTTGTCAAGCACAATCTTCCCTTTTGAAATCCATGCTGGCTACTTCTAAATGTTTTCTCTTTGGCCTGGATTTTGAGGTCAATAGCAGATGAATGGTGCTCACTGTTCATTGCGCTTAGTTGCACACAGACCTTTCGTGGGCTTTTGAGCAGCAACTTATGGTCATCGGAGGTCTGATCCAGCATGGCCCTCTCTACAGGGGATCTGGGATCTGTACAGAATCATGTACAGAAAGCAAAATAAAGAGAGGGAGAGAAAGATGGGATTAACAGAGATAAAAGAGACAAAGGCCGTGATTTTGCCTACTGAGGCGGGCTCAGTGCAGGAGAGGTAGGTGGCAGGTTGCGACCCCGCTCCCGGCTCCATCCCGCTCTGTGAGAAGAATTTTCCGTTGATTGGGCTTGTTAAGCCCACCCTGCGAGGTTCTCGGCCAATTAAAAGGAAGCGGGTCTGATGACGTAATTTGATGATGCGCACATTCATTTCGACAGTTGGGCTGTCAGTGTTCTGCAGCATCGAGGTGCTGCAAACACCGACAAGCACTGCACAAAGGTACACCACTGCACCCAGGCTCTCCCATGATTCCCTCCATATGCTTATGGAGGGAGTCACAGCACGCAGGGAGGTTCTCTTCCCTTCCAATGGGCGGAAGAGACACAGAAACATAGAAGATAGGAGCAGGAGTAGGCCATTCGGCCCCTCGAGCCTGCTCCGCCACTCGACGAGATCATGGCCGATCATCCAAACTCAGTACCCTGTCCCTGCCTTCTCCCCATATCCCTTGATACCTTTAGCCTTAAGAAATATATCTAACTCCTTCTTGAATATATTTACTAACTTGGCCTCAACTGCCTTCTGTGGTAGAGAATTCCACAGGTTCACCACTCTCTGGGTGAAGAAATTCCTCCTCATCTCAGTCCTAAATGGCGTACCCCTTATCTTTAGACTGTGACCTCTTGTTCTGGACTCACCCGCCATCGGGAACATCCTTCCTGCATCCAGTCTGTCTAGCCCTGTTAGAATTTTATAAGTTTCAATGAGATCTCCTCTCATTCTTCTAAACTCCAGCGAGTATAAGCCCAATCGACCCAATCTCTCCTCGTACGTCATTCCTGCCATCCCAGGTATCAGTCTGGTGAATCTTCGCTGCCCACCATCCATGGCAAGAACATCCTTCCTCAGATAAGGCGACCAAAACTGCACACAATACTCAAGGTGTGGTCTCACCAAGGCCCTGTACAGCTGCAGCAAGACATCCTTGCTCCTGTACTCAAACACTCTCGCTACGAAGGCCAACATACCATTTGCCTTCTTAACCGCCTGCTGTACCTGCATGCTTACCTTCAGCGACTGGTGCACAAGGACACCCAGGTCTCGTTGCACTTCCCCTTCTCCCAATCTATTGCCGTTCAGATAATAATCTGCCTTTCTGTTTTTGCCACCAAAGTGGATAACCTCGCATTTATCCACATTATACTGCATCTGCCATGATTCTGCCCAATCACCCAACCTGTCCAAATCATACTGGAGTTTCTCGGCATCCTCCTCGCAGCACACACTCCCACCCAGCTTTGTGTCATCTGCAAACTTGGAGATATTACATCTAGTTCCCTCGTCTAGTTCATTAATATATATAGTGAATAGCTGGGGTCCTAGGACCGATCGCTGCGGAACCCCACTAGTCACTGCCTGCCACTCGGAAAAAGACCCGTTTATTCCAACTCTTTGCTTCCTGTCTGCCAACCAGTTCTCTATCCAAGTCAGTACCTTGCCCCCAATCCCATGTGCCTTAACTTTACACGCTAATCTCTTATGCGGGACCTTATCGAAAGCCTTCTGAAAGTCCAAATACACCACATCCACTGGTTCTCCCTTATCTATTCTATCAGTTACATCCTCAAAAAATTCCAGTAGATTAGTCAAGCACGATTTACCTTTTGTAAATCCATGTTGACTTTGTCCAATCCTGTCACTGTTTTCCAAGTGCTCTGCTATTACATCTTTTATAATGGACTCTAGCATTTTCCCCACAACCGATGTCAGGCTATAATTCCCCGTTTCTTTTTTACCACCTTTTTTGAACAGTGGGTAACATTAGCTACCCTCCAATCCATGGGAACTGTTCCAGAGTCTATAGAATTTTGGAAGATGACCAGCAATGCATCTACTATTTCTAGGGCCACTTCCTTAAGTACCCTAGGATGTAGATTAACAGGCCCTGGGGATTTATCGGCCTTTAATGCCATCAATTTCCCTAACACCATTTCCCTACAAATACTGATTTCATTCAGTTCCTCCCTCTCATTAGACCCTATGTTCCCCGACATCTCTGGGAGGTTATGTGTGTTCTCCTTTGTGAAGACAGAGCCAAAGTATGTATTTAATTGGTCTGCCATTTCTTTGTTCCCCATTATAAATTCCCCATTATAAATTCCCCTGATTCTGACTGCAAGGGACCTACGCTTGACTTCACCAATCTTTTTCTCTTCACATATTTATAAAAGCTTTTACAGTCAGTTTTTATGTTCCCTGCAAGCTTACGCTCGTACTCTATTTCCCCCCTCTTAATTAATCCCTTTGTCCTCCTTTGCTGAATGCTAAACTGCTCCCAATCCTCAGGTTTACTGCTTTTTCTGGCCAATTTATATGTCTTCTCCTTGGATCTTATGCTATCCCTGATTTCCCTTGTCAGCCATGATTGAGTCACCTTTTTTGTTTTATTTTTATGCCAGACAGGGATGAACAGATTCTGTAGTTCATCCATGCGATCTTTGAATGTTTGCCATTGCCTATCCACCGTCAACCCTTTGAGTAACATTCCCCAATCTATCCAACCTTCCCAGGACACCAACATAGCCTGGTTGCACATTGCATAAGAGGGCACAAGCAGGGATGTCATCAGGAGGACCTGGGTGCAGTGGCGCAAACCTTTCAATGATCTCAGTAGATCACGAAACTTTACTGCAAAGCCACACTCAACCTCATCCTGCTGTGCCACTCATCACATCCCCATCAGTCTGCCTTCCCTACCCTACTCCTGTACATCCTTACTCACGCCAACTTACCTTGCACCTCCACCCATCCCTCTCTATCTAGCTACATCATCACAACCCCACCTCACTAGCCACCCCACACACTCACCCTATGCCTTGTCCAATCATACCAACTAACAACACACAAGGGTAGGCACTTGGGTGTTTTCGCCAATGCTCATGCTAAAGTTTCTGTTGATGTGTTGCCAAACATTGAAATCTTTATTTTCCACACTTTCCGTTCTTGGACAGATTTGTGTGCACCTTTGGAAGTGGCTTAGTGAGTTGCAGTGAATGGTGAGACATACAGGAGGGATGTCAGGAAAAACTTTTTATGCAGCGAGTGGTGAGGACCTGGAACTCTCTGCCGACGGAAGTGGCGGAAGCGGACACGCTCAATGTTTTCAAGGGGAGACTGGATAGGCACTTGAGGGAAATAAACTTGCAGGGCTAAGGGGATAGAGCGGGGGAACGGGACTGACTGGATTGCTCTACAGAGAGCTGGCATGGACTCGATAGGCCGAATGGCCTCCTTTTGTGCCGTTATGACTCTATGACATAACGTTACCCCCCGCAATGGTGATGAGTGTGAAAGTAATGGCTTGGGCATTGCAGGGATGCTTTATGGTGCTTGTGTGGGGGTGGTGCCAACCTGGCACATCATGTTGCAGCCAGGGTGTACCGTGTCAAGTAAATCTGGCCATGGTGAGGCCATCCCTGGCAGCAATGTGGTCGGGTGCTGATGCCCTGTGCAGCATCAGGTGATTGCAGAGCAGGTTGGTGTTGTTGTTGGTGATGCTGGTGTGCCTGGTGATGTTAGTGTTGGGGCTGATCGTGGTTGGATTCTGAGGACCAAAGTGAGATTTTTTCAAGGGTACCGACACTGCTGGAATAGATGGCAGCTGAAGTTGAGATGACAGAAGCGATCTGTCAATGGTGAGAGAGGTTGCTCCAAGGAGGTGACAGTGGATAGAGTTTACTCCAAACACTTCCAAACTACATAAAGCTGAAAAGTGTATTCCAAATCCTGAAGGCTCCAGCTTCTCAGATTCGGAAAGTGAACAGCTGTGAAATGGTAGCTTTTATACCACTTTTGCAGCTGTCAACTATTCAGAGGAATGGAGAGTCATTGACAGCCTGACCTACTTACCTGACGTGATTCCCGAGTGCCGGGAACGTCGTGAAAAAGCTGGTAAAATAGTAAGTACATGGTGTTTAAGTACCTTTTAACAAGCTCTTAAGTATCTGAATTGGCTCACCCGCCGCTTGGTGTCGGGTCTGTAAAGCGCAGACAAACCCGACACTTGGGAAACTGACATGGAAGCGGGTTGACAACGGGATCCCGACCCTCTGTCAATCTTTTCGATTTTGACAGCGGACCCACCTCCGAACCCGCACTCTGAGCACCAGCAAAATTCCAGCCAAAGAAAAAGTTTTTAATTTAAAAAAAATCTCCAACATTAAAATCAGAAGGAATGAGACTCCACACTTGTAAAAGTTAATTTTCACTGCCAGAGAGGTTGTTTGGTAGCAATTGAAACTTATCACGTCGATAAAAATTCATTTGCACTTAAATAGACAAGCGCTAACTTTTTCTGGCGTGTTTAGTGGGTATCTAGTGAAGTACAGCAACTTCTCGCCCTTCATGTGTTTTAATGCCGAATCTCTTAGCGAGGTACCGGTGTAATGAAATTGGAAGCAACTTCTTGATTTTCGATTTTAACTGAGTATGTGTGGACGCTGGAAGTTGCTGTCTGATTTACTCATTTTTTTATATTGTCCTTTAGTTTTTTTCGTTATCATAGTCCTTATAGACCCTTTTAATCTTAATTGGTTTCTAAACTCTTTACGGCATCCTGAAACTACTAGCAGTTTCCATCTTTTTAACGGAATATACTTATTCTGTACCTTTGCAATCTCTTGTGCTGACATCTCCTCCCACCTCACCTAAGCTCGCTCGCTGCTCATCGTTCAAAAATCTGCCCTAATTCAATCTGCTGTTTTAGTTTTTCCATACTAAAGTTGCCAGTTACACCGCTTTGCAGCAGTGTTGCTAAGCAGCCACTCAAGAAAATAAGGATGAAATTTAAAAAATACCGACTCTTTAAGCACCACAGTGCCCTAGTAGTGGTGGGATGTAAAGCTGATCCCCCACTCTACTTTTTTCCTAATCTTAGTCACACCGTTGTAGGGTGCTGCTGCTCGCAGTTCTCGGTGAAGAAAGGTAGTTCAGAAGGAAAGTTGCTGCTGGGGATTCTTGCACTTCTCTTGTAAACTGGTTGAGAGATAGCTAGGAGTAGTTGCCCAACCACCATCTCAGCCACATGTGGCGCATGGCCCAGGGAGACTAGAGGGGTGAAAAACTGAAGAGCAAATTAAATGCGAAATACACTAAACAAAATCTGGAGCTTCAACGTCATTGCACTAAAATATACTTCGCATCAACATAAAAAATATCCAGCTCATAGTATTATAAGTGACAGTGTTATAATGAGAAAGGGGATGTGCTGTTGTTCTCAAGAGTGTTTATGCACAAGTGATCACAAATAACTTTGTTGTTGATCTGGACTTACTAACAGCGCATCATTGCATTTTATTATGGATTAATGAGCTATTTAAAAAATAGTATTTTTCAAACACAACCAAATTCTGTTTACTATATGAAGCCTGAGCTGTTGAGATCATGGAAGTGTCAACTGGTCCAGGATGTACAATATAGAATAATTATTAGATGGGTGTTCTTGAGTTCTTATTGTTCTTGGGACTATTCTGCAGGATTTAAATGGGTAAAGTAGTTCTTGATGAAGCAGATGGTTTTAATAATCCGTGGAAGGCAATGCACTTGATGCTTTATGTTCTGTGCATGTTCCTGTTCCCTTTAGCAAACAAATGCAGTGCAGATAACCATCAAAACTATTATCAACTGGGTGGGATTTTTTTGTTGCACTGCCATTGTTTTCTTATCCTTGTCCACTTTTGAGTTGTTTTCTCTTCTTTTGGCCCCCTCCACCATGCACTAGATCCTGACTGAGACACAAGAAGGAAGCCTAGTCCCAAGTCCCTTTTGGAGACTCTCAGCTGGTTGCTTGGAGGTTGCTTTCTTGTAGTAAAGTGCTGGGTGGTTACCTCCTCATGCCAACCCATTTTAAGTCAGACAGCCAAGCTCAAGAATTAGTTACATGGGAATCGTGGTAATTTATGTACTCCACAGGTTTTAAAAAGGCATTGCATTCCTGTAAAACATACACATTACCATGATGCCCGGCTTAAGGTAGTTGACAGTATTTCAGTAAGCTAGCTACGAAACCTTGTGATCCATTCTCAGTCACTTTCAGAGATTCACTAAAAACTGTAGAAATAGGTGCCTGAACATATCTTGAATATGCTACGGGCACTTTGGTTTCTTTAGAAGACAAATACAGGACTTGTCACAGAGGACAGAAGAACCCAGTGACATTACTGTGAATGGACAGAGAGCTAACTGGTTGGGATATAATTCCAGTTTACTCTTGCAAATCAGAAGGAATCAGTTAGAGGAGCTTTATAGTGGCTGTTATATATTATTAGAATATTTGGACAGACTTTATTCCTGGAGCCTAATGCATGGCATTTCTTAGCATGCGAGTAGTGTGCAGGTTTTCAGCTTGGAATGAGTTCATGTGTGGCAGGCATTGGGGTAGCACTTGGGGACTCAGAAATAGCACAGGTACTGTTGCCATGGTTATTAATGTTAGTAGTGTCATGTGATAACGCAGTCCTAGTAGGTTTGATGCAAATAAAGATCTCGGCTATAAAAAGAATTAGTACATGTACGAGAACAAAAATGTGTCAAGAATTTTCTCACTGCACTCATTCAGTATAACAGACAATCTAATGTTTAAAGAACTCTCTCTCAAAAACATTAGATGTTGTAGCACAGAGGTTACAACAAAAGAACTGAATACAGTACCCTTCATTAAAAGCGAACAGTTGTAATGGTTTGTGTCTTTCCGATATGAACACGGAATATAAAGATGATGCGGTTTTGTTGACGTTAAGCTTGTGTTGCAATTGAAGAATGGGGCAGGTTCTAAAAAAAAGGAACAAGCGCAAGCTTACATTGTTTTGTATCGTACTGCTATGCAGGATATATGTCATCATTCCAACCTTATATCTGGTACGTATAGAGATTATGATGCTATTGGTTATCAGGAATTATCGTCTACATAGGATATATGGCACAGAAACAGGTCATTCGGCCCAACCAGTCCATGCCAGCGTTTATGCTCCACTCAAGCCTCCTCCCGTCTTTCCTCATTTAACTCTAACAGCATAAGCCTCTATTCCCTTCTCCCTCATATGCTTATCTAGCCTCCCCTTAAATGCATCTATACTATTCGTTTCACCACTCCCTGTGGTAGTGAGTTCCACATTCTCACCTCTCTGGGTAAAGAAGTTTCTTCTGAATTCCCTATTTGATTTCTTGGTGAGTATCTTATATTGATGGCCTCTAGTTTTGCTGTTCCCCACAAGTGGAAACACTCTCTCTGTATCTACTCTATCAAAACTTTTCATAATTTTAAAGACCTCTATTAGGGTCACCCCTCAAGAGAAAAGAGACCCAGCCTGTTCATCCTTTCCTGATGGGTATACCCTTGCATTTCTGATATCCTTATACATCTTTTTTGCACCCTCTCCAGTGCCTCTATATCCTTTTTATAATATGGCGCCCAGAATTGTACGCAGTACTCCAAGTGCGGTCTAACCAAGGTTCGATAAATGATTAGCATAACTTCTCTACTTTAACCTTCCTATTTTTCTTACCAAAATACAATACCTCACTTATCTGTGTTGAATTTCATTTGCCAATTATATGCCCATTCTGCAAGTTTATTAATGTCTTCTTGTAATTTGTTGCAGTTCTCCTCAGTATTGACTATACCCCCCAATTTGGTGTCATCTGCAAATTTAGAAATTGTGTTTTTGATTCCAAAGTCTAAATCGTTAATATAAATTGTGAACAACAGTGGTCCCAGCACTGATCCTTGTGGAACACCACTTCCCACCTTCTGCCACTCTGAATAGCTACCTTTTACCCCTACTCTCTGCATTCTGTCTTGAAGCCAGCTAGTTATCCATTCTACTACTTGTCCCCGGACTCCGCATTCTCTGATCTTATTCATTAGTCTAATATGCGGTACCTTAGCAAAGGCCTTTTGAAAATCTAGATAAATTACATCTACTACATTACCCTTGTCTACTCTCTCTGTTACCTCTTCAAAAAATTCAATGAGGTTGGTCAAGCAAGACTTTCCCTTTTGAAATCCATGCTGACTATTCATTATATGTTTGGTTTCTAGAGGTTCTTCCATTTTCTCCTTTAGTAGGGATTCCATTATATTTCCTACCACCGGTATGTTAAGCTGACTGGTCTATAGTTCCCTGGACATGTTCTATCTCCCTTCTTAAATATAGGTATTACATTAGCTATTCACCAAGCCTCTGGCATTACACCTTGTTCTAACGAATTATTAAATATGTGTAGTAATGCCTCTGCTATCTCTTCCCTAGATTCTTTTAAAATGCGGGGATGTAATCTGTCCGGACCAGGGGATTTTATCCTCTTCGAGTTTGATTAGTTTATTTAATATTTCTCCTCTTTTTATTTTAAATGCAGTTATCTCATTTCTAATCTCATCATCCAATGTCATGTGCACCTGTTCGATCTCCCTGGTAAATACTGAAGCAAAGTAAGTATTTAATATTTCTGCCATCTCTCTATCGCTGCCTGTGATATTATCCTGTCTGTACCTTAGTGGCTCTTTTCCCATCCTGACTTTCCTTTTTTTATTTATGTGCCTATAAAATATTTTACTATTTTGTTTTATGTTTCTTGATAATTTAATTTAATTTCATAGTTCCTTTTTGCTTTTCTAATTTTTTTTTACTTCTCTCCTAAATCGCTTCATATTCTCATCATGCTCTCCCCTGCTGTCCATGTACTTAGTATATGCCTCTTTCCTTACCCTCAATTTTTCCCTTGTGTCTTTATTTATCCATGGTGTCCACAGTGCAGTTAATTATGATGGAAGAGCTAAGTGACTTTATCCAAGTTTTTTTTCAGTCTGCTTCTTGACAGATATTGCACTTCCATCTCCTACAATAAATGTGTTCAAATAAACATTAGTATGTTTGATTAATGCACCTGTCTCACTCAAATATTTTCTCATAAATTATTCAATGATGAGGGTGTTAACTTTGACGATATGTATTACCCATATATATTATGTCTACTGATCCATTTTAGTGAAAAATTGTATTTTTGCTAAGTCATGTATAATTTGATAACATATTATAAATAAAATCCAAATAAAGGTCTTGAACTGAGCTTGGCGTAACTTATTTGATTTTCAAACTTCAGATTGTACAGCACAATTTAAATCACAAGTTTAGGTACAGTTGATGTATAGTGAAACCTATAAATTAGGGACACCCAAGAGACTTGCATCAGGTGTCCTTATTTTCAAAATTGTCATTGTATGTACAGTAAACCTGATGAGCCAAATATTCCAGGATTGGCTGTATCTCCTGCAGTGTTCCATCTGTTTGCAGCCTTATCTGGGATTATGCCTAATTCTGGAGCGCTGCCATCAGAACGTGATTTCTGTTTATTTTCTGTTTGTTGGGTTTCCGAGTTCATTGCCATCCCAGGGTCCTTTTCCATGGAAGGAGGGATGTCCTGATCCTGGGGTCTGCTATGTTGGCAGCCTGCACAGGGTGAGGTGGGTGCTGTAGGGTCGGAGTGCCTGGCAGATCCCAGCCAAATTGGGGGGGGGGGGGGGGGGAGGTTGAGGTTTTATGCCCTGTCCAGCACCGCCTCCCTCAACGTGCTGCAGCTGATCATGTTTGAAGTGCTGGGGGGTGGGTAGGGAACTGTTAGCAGCTCAGCAGCACCCAACGTACTGGAGGAGTCGGGTTGGAGGCATTCCTGGAGTTTGATCACATGATGTTCTGACCATGGGTTATCAGATCACATGACTTTTACAAATGTTATTGGATTTACCTTATAAAGGTTAGGTACCCTGTGGTTGAGAATCTTTGTGGTTTCGCGCCAGCAGCTGTTGAGAGAAGTTGCAAGAACCATGAGGCCACCCGACAGCATAATAGGGGAAACCGAGGACAGGAAACCATTCCCTCCATGTCTACCCCCAGCCCCCATTCCCCGACACAATTTCAGCCCCCACCCCAGCCCCCTGAGTTCAGGCCACCCTCCGTCAGTTCAGGGCCCCGGATTCACAAGTCCTCTCTCCCCCAACCCCCACGACCGGCAGTTCCCAGCTTTTGTGGAATGGAGATCTTTTTAACCCAGCATCCATAGCGGCAGAGAAACCCCTCCATCTCTGTGATAGAGCTGTGCAAGCATTCAATCCCAGAGATAGAGGGGTTTCACTGCTACTATGCATGGTGGGTAAAGAGATCTCCATTATACAAATGCCATTTTTCCCCCCCACCGGCTGTTGTCAGTAGTTTGTAATATGCAAGTGTCCATGCTTTCAAGGGGCAGTTTGTATCTATTAGAATGTACATTATTTGGGACTGTCAGTAAGTGTCCGTTTTTTTGCGCTGTCCATTTGTAGAGGTTTCACTGTATTTGCATTTTCCATCTCGAACTAGTTGTATAGCTGTTCCAATGTTCTCTCTAAATTTTGTTTGGGGCCGTGTGGCCCATTCAAAATTCCGCGCATGTGCGGTTTTTCCATTTAAAAGCCGGTGAGCCAGTTGCGCGGGACCTCCAGAGCGCTGGCCATGCAGCTTATGGGGAAAATTGTCGGTCACAGGTTTGATTTTTGCTTGGTTACAAAACCTATTGATGAATAGAAGTTCTTAAAGATTCTCTCAGTTTTCTACAGACATTTACAATAGGATGCATCTCAACCATGCTCATTTTTGTACTTTCTAACTTAAAAAAATTTGGTAAATGAAAACAAGAACAACTTGCTTTAATATAGCGCCTTTAACATAGTACAACGTCCCAAGATGCTTGACAGAAGTGTTATCAAACAAAATTTGGATTATTGAATATAACATATATATAAAAAAATTGGTAAATTGTAAAAGGTTTGACTCTCTGCTGAATTTTCTTTTCTATTTACAGGATATCACTGAACATTGGTATTTCAAAATTACTCAACACTACCTCCCATTTGTGCGTTTTGCTTTCAAATGTTTGAAGTTTAGTAAAAATCTTGATATTAGGTTTCCAAATATATCGTTACCATTTGAACTTTCTCCCAACAGCTTGCATAAGCAGTTTCTTGTGAACTGAAACTTGCATTCTTGTGCAGACTATGATTGGGATAGTGTGACACAAACTAGTAATTACTCTTACCATTGTATTCTGCACCAGAGACCATGTGGGATGGCCATTACATTATTCTGTCCACTGGGAAAGATGATAAGAATCACATCATCAGGTTCTGGCTAAGATTAACAATTTAGTTTATTTACAAAATAATTATACGGAAGCAAAATACAGCAAGTAGACTGTAGTACAATTCTTGACTTACAAAATATTTAAACTGCTCCAAAGCAATAGTATCCACAATCTTTGTAGTTCTTTTCTTCAACAGCTTCCAACAGAGTCTCTGATAAAACACTACATGGGTGATGACCCCATGGAGACTCTGTCCAAGTGGAATAGGTTGTGAGAAGCAGGAAATGAAACATTATGGGAAAGCGCAACAGTTTTTCTATATTTTTCTATGACTCCAAAGATACCACCTATTACCCAAGAGCAAAGATTACTTTTCAATGGCCAGGCAATTAAGATACTAACCATTCATGACACTTAAGGGATGGACAATACTCTCTTGGCCACCTGAGGTTTCGACACCCCTAGAAAAACTGTGTTTAGTGCCTGCAAATAAAATACCCAGTCCGTGTAATTCAACTATCCCTTTCAAACTAAACTAATACATCTAGCTAATCTGTAGTTCAAAGGGCATGCCTGAAGCTGGCAGACAGCTTCTATCTTGACCTTAATATAAAAAAAAAAAATAGGAAGCGATATACACAAATTTCCCCATTGTAGACATGATAGAATTCCGCTTGTCACACATAAATAACAAAGCCCTGTACCCTGATACACTTTGGAGCCAGCATCAAGTACTGAACAATATCTATGCAATGTGCTGACTTAAGGTTTACGTAAGGAAGCTGTACTTTTGTCATGGTTTTACCGCACTATTCATTCCCACTTTTAAATCTGTTCCCGAAGGGGAGTGTACTGCACTGGACTCAATTGCCCCATGCTGTAGACCGGTGGGATACAGATTCATGTGTATTATTTAAAGACAAAAATAAGTTAATGCTTATTATTGTGGGGTTTTCAACTCGGAATAACCTAAATGAGAATAACATATGGCTCATGAGAAGAAATTGGCTTTTGCCAGTGATACCAAAGGGAAAAGAAATTTTAATGTTTCATAACCAGTGTCCATGTAATAAATTACATTAAAATTCTTGGCTTTTCTGTGACCAATATATGATTTTGTTTTCTATTTTAAATCAAGTGAGTATTCATATTATCTCCTTGGTTCTCTGGTGATAGTAGTACCTTAAACTGATATAGTTTGGTGACTAACACAAATTGGATTTATAGGATTTTTAAAATGGTGGCCACTTGCATTAACATATAGCCAAGGGAAAGGGACAGTTCACACAGCATAAGGAGGAAGTGGATTAATAGTCTCTTAACACTTCTAATATGTAAACTTTATAAGGAAAAAAATATAGTTACGGCAGGCCTTTGTCATGGGTTTCATGAATACAATGATTGCAATGTTTGTTCCAAATGGTTATGGAGTATCGGTGGGGGGATAAAATGCTAAAAACTCAATGTAATATTTTGTTCTTATCTTTATGCATTTTGCTTTTTCTGGGAGATATCTGCCATCTTCTGGCCATAAGAGGATCTCTGCTGATTCAACCTTACTCCCTTCAGAAATAAGCTTCGAAGAAATTTGAAAAAGTACAGTGCCTCATTTTCAAGGTATGATTCTTTTAAATGTGTTTCCATTTTCAATAGTGTGTTTTAAAAAGCACCTTATTTTTTTCTAAATATTGTTCTTTTGGCTTTTAAGTTATTTTTGGGAGGGTTGTCTTTATTAAACACAGTAATGTTTTTGCTGCCACATTGACTGCATCTTTCTAAAACTGGCATCAATTGTAGCTTCCTGCTTGTCCGTCCATCTGGACATTGTCTCTGCTGACTGTTCATTTTCAATGTACAGTGATCAAGGAGATTAATCAAAGTTAAAACCTAGAAATGTACAAATTGCTCTTTCAAAATAAGGTAGACAATTAACATATTTCAAACCCTCATGGACCCTATTCTTGGATGTTATCTGAGTTTTCTTTGATTTGTTAACATTTTATCTATAATTTTTCTAAAAACGGAGTGTGAAAAAACAATCCATATATAATTCTATGAATCATTTTAAAAATATTTACTTTGGCAATCTTACTTTGGCGGTCACACTTTCATGCAAAGTTCACATCATGTTTGTACTTGATTGGCTGAAATTTCATATTTAGAAAATATAATGACAAATCATAAATGGACAGGTAAGTAAAGTACCAAATGGGAATGAGCAAAGGTACGCAAATAGAAAAACTACCAAGGACACATGAAAACAACCAATTAAAATCTAGCTACGGCTACCAATGGACAAAGTGGTACCAATTAGTTTGGCCCAAGTATATTTTTAAAATCTTTTGGACCACCATCTTAAACTCTCAATAGCTAAGAAACATAGTACTAGAAATAAGGTTTATAATTAAAAACAAAAATTGCATTGCGAGCAATGATCAAACTTGCACGTAAAGCAGCATTTTGCATACTTAAAATGTTTTTACCGGTATATTCCATTGGAGGCCTGTACCCGAGAAGCCTAAGGTTTGATTGCCTCGGAACTCAGAGTTATTGCAGTCACCTGAAAAGACTCAACAAATAAGCAGACTACCTCCCATCTTGCATCTGTACCTATAGCTCGCATTACTTTTTGGATTGCCAGAAGGCTCCTCTGCACAGAGCATGGCAGGACCTGCTATTTTTAAACCTGCCCAGTCTGCTCCGTGATCAAAAAGCACTGGCAAAACAAAGCCCGAAAACCAATACTAGGGCTTAGAAACTACTAATAAAAATTGGTTTCTCATTTCCTACACTCGACTGGACAAAAGAATTAGGCAGCCACAATGACTAGACCTGCCTTTCCCCCTTCCCCACCATCCCATGTTACATGCAGAGATTTATTTATATAACTGTACTTCAGTCTTGGCTCAGTAGTAGCACTCTTGCCTCAGTCAGAAGGTCATGAAAATTCAAAGCCTACATGAGTACACAATCTTCAATGTAGTACTGAACAATGTTCCCCGTAATTTCTTTTCGGGTGCACGGCCCGTTCACAGTTTCGTGCATGAACATTGCAAAAGCCAGTCCTGGACTGCGCGGGACCGGCAGAGAGCTACGCAGCTTATAGGGAACGCTGGTACTGAGCGAGTACTGCATTAACGGAGGTGCTGTTTTTCAGATGAGACGTTAAATTGAGACCCTGTCTGCCCTTTCATAAAACAT
This sequence comes from Squalus acanthias, assembly GCA_030390025.1. NCBI lineage: Eukaryota > Metazoa > Chordata > Chondrichthyes > Squaliformes > Squalidae > Squalus > Squalus acanthias. Next base: position 90,360,737 of record CM059434.1, on the reverse strand, counting down.
ACCATCAGACAGCAGGACCCCTCTGTCTCTTGGCTAACGCTCAACCTGCAACCAACACCAAACAGATTAACTAGTCATTCACCTCATTGTTGATTGTGGGACCTTGTTATGCGCAAACTGGCTGCTGCATTTACCTACAAAACAACAGTGACTACAGTTCAAAAGTAATTCATTGGCTGTAAATGCTTTGGGACATCTTGAGAATGTGACAGGCACTATATAAATGTAAGTACTTTCTTTCATTAGTTTATGATGGGTATAAACGTATTTATTTACTTATCTTCCTGCAGAAGGCAAATTAAACATTTTTTCTTCTAAAAACCAAAAAACACTTACTTTACTGTCTGACACATCTCAAACTACTTTCCAAATCCTCTCTGTGGAATTGTCCACCCCTCCTCCTCCACAATAACGTCCAACTCAGTGAGCAATGCCATGGAGGATCTGCTAGGAATGTTAATTATTAAAGATCACTGAATAAGTAGATATCTGTATTGAATAGAAAACAATGCTTCAGATAAAAGCTGTGTGCAATAACATAAATGACTTTCTAGTTCAATGTCAAAGGCCTGATATCGCAGCAAACATGATCAGAATACATTGCTTGCAATAACATGAATAATAATTTCTCTAACGCAGGTCTAATGATGAGAAACACTTCAACAGATCATCATACTGGAACACAAATTTCTAATATTTATCCTAGACCTTAAATCCTTTTAGTCCAATATGAAAAAAAAGTGATAACACGCAGAACTCAATGGATTGTGATGCTAAAATATGGTCAAACTGCCCACTAATGGGTAGGGCCACAGTTTGAAATGGATAAACAACAAATATTTTTACAAGCTGCTTCATCAATAAGAGTGTGAAGTACTATTTTTGTACTTCAAAAGGAGTACAAAATATAACATTAAATGTCTCCATAATTCAGAGATGTCAACAACTTGGCTCACTTTTGAGATAGCACAAGCAAAATCAATATAGTACATGACTAAAACAAATCCATTGCATATACATTTTAAGTAAATGAAATTACCACAATGAACAAAGTTTGGCAAAAAGCCCAATGATTGCATCCCACCAAATAGACAAGTACCCAAGTCAACCAAATAGAGAAGAAATCCCCCAAAAAATAGACAACACACTCTTCCCAATTTATTATGGAGATTAAAGTTTTAAAGTATGTTACTGTTTATGTGCAAGATTCTTCCTCTCCCTACAAAAATGATCCCAAATATCACCACATAAATCTTTGAACTTCTTTCCTATCTGGCCACTGAAAGGTTTTATTTAGAAACAAATAAATAGTTAGCACATTTACCAGAGAATATAGAGCCAGCTCTGCAAGAATCTTAAAGCCCAAAGGCATCGGAATGTTCAGTCTGTAGATCAGATAAGGCACAATGTAATAACGAAACTCTAATAATTTTTGTGGAACGGTGGCAGCAGCCAAACAGAAAATAAATACTAAGTTCCAGAATATTGATTTGGACTTCAATGCTTCGATGAATGTCCAAGCAGCAAAGATGTACCCTGGGACCAACACATACTTAATCAGTTCGTGCCTCTGAAAGATATTTTTCCAAACATAAAATGTGTAGTGTCTGTTGTCTGCTACCAGGAACTTATGGACATAAGTGAACTTCCAAACCAACAACAGAGAGACAACTGCAAGACCAGTGTAAAATAATGGATGCTTCTTTACTGAATCCAGGAAGGAAAGGATCTTATGAGGGGAAAGCAGGTGAGAAACAGAGAATACAAGGGTAAAGGAGAAGAAGTAGAATAACTGAGGAAAATTCAGAGAGATCTCATGGTTGGTCCTGTCGCCAACAACTATCCCTCCATTCAGGAAGACAAATAGCAGAAAACCCACAACCAAAATGATGTAAGGCCAGGTCAGAAGTATCAGTGCTTTCAGATTGTTCAGCGACAGAACATATTCTAAAAGGAATCGTACAATCTTCTTGATTTCTGCAGTTGAATCCAGAACACAAGGTGTACTTTCATCTGTTTTCTTGACTGAATCGGTTTTCCATGTTTCTGTCAATTTCTGTGCAACAACACTTCCTGCACAGAATATAATCCATATGATATTAGTCTGACGGACCATAAAAGCACAGAAGCCAAGACAGGCAGCAGTTTTGTGACTCCCATACAGGCACATCAGGTAAGTAAATAAGATGAAGAATGTTGAGCCTGCATCTGTGTAATAGAGGAATGAGAAAAAGTAAAGCAGGGGAAATGAGGCAAGTGCTAATGCAGACGTAATTCGCTGGAATGCAGAGGTAGCCTGGGAAGAAAAAAAAGAAACAATTACAACATATTATTCATTGACAAGACATCTCCAATTAAGTCAATGAAAGCAACTACAATTTTATTTTTATAACAACAGTACAAAGTATTTCATTCACATGCAAGCACATGCTCGTCAGACCATTCATATTCTTTATCTCCAATTTCCAGTATTCTTTTGACTACTGCATCACATGATCATCATTCATTGCTATCGACAGACTCTACTAGTCCAGTTAATTCACTCTGATGTGAGGCCAGCCATTATTTCCATGAACAGAATCAAGAAAAACAAGTATGTTTTGTGTATCCCACACAACACAACAGATAGGTAGGGAATCAGCTATAGGTGTGCATAGGAACTTTTGCTGGTTCAGAGCTTTCCCACTCCAACATACTGAGCCCTAGCTACGATGGGGCTATACACTGGTTTGCAATTCACTTCGACCATCCATTATTCTATATATTATTTTTTCAAACTAACAATAACAAGTTATAACTGCAGTCGCAGAATAATCCAGTAGCACATCCATTAAGATTCTTCAATCACACTTGCTAGGGAGCCAATGATTTTGAATTTTGCACCGATCACATTAAGGGGTAACAATATTGGGGACTAGCACAATTAACACATTATATTAGCAACAGTCACTTCAGTTCAGCGGTCCTTAGATACAGGAAAACCCTTGAGCTATCACGAATAATTCATTTCTGCAGATTCACTCCGTTAGACTGCCAACTGGCCCAAGAAGTGAAGGGGCCGTATTCTACTGTCACCTCGTCCCCAATTATAGTTTAATGTTTGATGAATAGCACAGAGACTAATAAAAAGGCATTTGAAAATGGTGTCTCTTCCACTTGTTCCAAAATAGCATTACCAGGTGCACAAACATGTCAGGTGGAAGCATGAAAATATTACAACACAAGGCTTTTCTGATGGTTACATATGCAAGTGCACTGCTTGGTATGCTACAGGCCAGACGTCCAAGGTTCAATCTCCAGTCTGCACTGCATTAACTGAGGTATGATCATTTGCTCAGTGTCCCTGGGCTAGGAACAAGGAGACTCACCCAGAGTTTCACATCCCGATGGCTGGAGAGCACTTATCATGGAGACCGGGTAAGGACAGAAGACGGAAAACCATGCGCTGTGCAACCTCCTCGTATGTGCTCCCAGCGAATGAGGCTCGAAACCAGGAGCACACCATTGGAAATTTACCTTCCTATCGCAATATATCACTGCTTTAGAAGAGGGGGCAGAAGATATACTACAGCACTAAATCATTCAGTAGAGGGCTTCTTTACATAAATATATAATATTCTAAATAAGTATGTTTAAAATACTAAAGATTAAAGTAGTACTTCATACAACAGGAGCCATTCAGCTTTAATTGCAGGAATTTCTATTTTAAGTGCACCAAGCATTCTTTATTATTGTTTAAGTATTAAAAAAAATGAACAGGAACTTGTGTACCGTACCTTGTCCTTCTGGTGTATCTTGCACAAAAGCAGATAAAGTAAGTAGAGGTTCCCAGTACTGAACAGCAGATTAATGAATCGTAGCATTCCCGTAGAACACACCACAGTTCCTGTCCAGCTCAGCAGCCATGACATCGGCTTGATTATCCCAGTAGACACCAGATAGAGACCAGGTAGAGTAGTGATCATTGGATCCCACTGCATATTATTGAGAATTAAACAATTCATAATTACAGATAATATCCTGAAATTGTGAACAAGTGCATATAGTATACCATACAATAAATCTAAAAAGATAACTTGAAGAAAGAGTAATTTACTTTACAGTAATCTGAGCTTATTTAAGAGTCTGCCACTTTCTACAGGCATTAGTAAAGGAAGCCACAATTTTGTGTAACATAAGACACAGACTGCACTTGATGTACTTTCAGTGCTTGTTTGGGAACATTACACGTCTCAAGATTTGCCTTTCCACACTGTTACCTGAATGTTACATGCAAATAGCCGCTTTTAATTCACATGCCTCAAAAGCGATGAAATAGCCCATTTGTATCGTGGACGAATCTGGAACCATTAGGTTACAAAGGTCTTTCTTCAAGACTAACAGTATTGATAGGTTGGTGCATTATCTTTTTCATTTCATGAATGCTTTTAAGCCCAAGTTTAAAATTTTTACAGACTATACAATCAAGAGTCAACAATTGTACTGCGTTGGAGGATCATAGCAATAATTTCTGATCGTCTGCAACACCAGCAGAGAGAAGTGCCAAGTGAGGTCAATTGCTTCCACTTAGTATGGGAAACTCAAAAAATAAATTCAACAGTCACTTATCACCACAGTACTAAAAGTTGGAACCAGCCTCATTAATTGCTGGAAAATAGTATGTGGCCATGGCAACCTAAAGCAATGAACATAGAGTGGACAAGAAATTAATTCCTTTGGTCTGGAATCTCTTGGTTTTTTTTGGTCTGGACTAATTGAAAACCCCATTTCCCATGTCCAAATGGGCCAGTATGTTTGTGCAGTACCTCTTTCTTGTTATTCAGTGACTACAATATGCTGTTCTGTTTCAGGGACAGAATAACCCAGCAGAAACAAGAGGCAATACAACAATATAATCCTTTTTCAGAATAAAAAGGTATTTCAAATTTAAACAGGTAAATGCTTCCTTTGAACTAATGGAGACATTTGTGTGACTGTATTAAGCATTTGTATGCTAATGTTGCAGAGACTGATTTCATCTTAAATATAATGGATTTTTTTTTTAAACTGTAGTGTCAGACTCTGCCAGAGGCTTTGTAGATAGTCAAGAGAATAACAAACAATTAAGCAGTGACAAAGAGTAGAGTTCCAGACGTAAGTAATATACATAATATCACCAGTATAACAAGCATGCCAAAAAACATACTGGCAATCTTGGATTATTTGAGGACTTTCATTGTGATTGTTAATTGAGAATTAAAAACAATTTCCATAACTTTAGAGAGCACCAATGTAAGAGCAATAGGGTTTTTAAAAATTCATTTATGGGATGTGGGCGTCACTGGCAAGACCAGCATTTATTGTCCATCCCTAATTGCCCTCGAGAAGGTGGTGGCAAGCCGCCTTCTTGAACTGCTGCAGTGTGTGTGGTGAAGGTACTCCCACAGTGCTGTTAGGGAGGGAGTTCCAGAATTTTGACCCAGCGACGATGAAGGATCGCCAATATACTTCTAAGTCAGGATGGTGTGTGACTTGGAGGTGGTGGTGTTCCCATGCACCTGCTGCCCTTGTCCTTCTAGGTGGAAGAAGTCGCGGGTTTGAGAGGTGCTGCCGAAGAAGCCTTGGCGAGTTGCTGCAGTGCATCTTGTAGATGGTACACACTGTAAAGTTTCGCAATTATCGCGATTCAAAATAACATAAGAGAAGCAGATTCGTTTGATCAGTTTTATTAAACGAAATGCTGACCTGATAATAAAGGACACAGAAGCCTGTAAAATGGCCGCCGAGCATCGTGGCAGAAGCTTCCAGAAACACAGTGGGCAGACAAAATGGCGTCGAATATACATTCAGTATAAGATTGGATCATACTCGGTAAACACTGATAAAGACAGGATGCAACCCGTTTGCATTTGGAATAGCAAAGATATAAGTGCTGGAATCGTTTTCCTATGCACAGTAAGGATCATTGTACTGGGCAATCGAAGGCCCATCCAGACACATCAATACACAAATACCCCCCCGGCTCTACAATGAGAGAGACATTGACGGGTGATTAAGTCGGTATTCGGGGGGCCCCAAAACCAGTCGAGGAGACGATTCATACACATCCTGGCTGGTTCAACAATGGGGAAGGCATTAACGGATAGTTGGCCAGTTTCAGGTGCTACCGAAACCCGTTAAAGAAGATATTCGCCCCATGCTGGGAGTTTTGAGCGCCAATATTACACAAAGGATAAACATTAAGATTTGAGCGGGAGATAAGCGGACACATCACTATAACTATAGAGAACAAATGTCCATCGGTCTCTTATCTCTCGGCGGACCTCTTATTCGCTTGCCTCTTCATGAACTCGCTTGACTTGTGGGCGCTTGATTTTCTCTGGACTTTGTTGACTCTTGACGCTTAGCCGCACTGGTCGGTTATTCAAGTGTTGGGTGGAGCTCAATCGGTACGAGCTGCCCCGACAAGGGCAAGTAACAGGGTACACCATCCCAAGTGTCGGTAAACGGTGTCTGGACCCGGAGGCCCGAGGAGAAGACGACGAGAAGAAGACGGGAAGAAAATCCACGTGCCGCCACGGTCAGTAAACCCCGACCGCGCCCGAAAATATAAATACAGGACTCTTCTTTGAGTTCTACCGACTACAACCTGTGTCGAGCACAGGAAGACTCTTCTTTGAACTGTGTCCGAGGTCCGTCGAGTTCTTCATGACAACAGGGAGTCTGGCCTGCTTTTCGCAGCAGCGAAAGTAAACAAGTGGGGTGCAGAAGACCCTTCCAAACACGTGACAGTCAGGCGCTGCAGCGAAACGAGCTGAGTGCCTCATTTTAAAATCTCCGAAGTAACACGAGTGGTGAGCATGTTTTCCGATCCTACAAATCCAGACGTAGTGTAGGTATTGTTAAGGGAGGGTGGTTTTAAATAAGGTTAAGAGATAATGTGTTCCCCTTTTTACGATGTGCCGTGTGTTCTCCATTTCCATAGACCAAGCTTTATGAATGTATGTATACTTGTACTATCCTTGATTTGCGCCTATGACATGTATTTCATGATTTTAGACGCCATGCAATAAAGATTTCCATTTCGTACTATTCAACCGGGTCTATTTGAGTCTTTCTCTGCATTACTGCTCCCTGCACCTAAGTCCAGTGTTAGAACCGTAAGGGCGAGTGGGTCGAACCACTCACAGGTGCTTATTGCAAAAAGGCTGGCCGGAGACCAGAGCAAGCAATAGTATAGGCAACGAAGGCCTAACCCCGCACCAGCACCGTCTGAGACACGCCCCCCTTACAACACTGCAGCCACGGTACGCCGATGGTGGAGGGAGTGAATGTTTAAGGTGGTGGATGGGGTGCCAATCACGCGGGCTGCTTTGTCCTGGATGGTGTCGAGCTTCTTGAGTGTTGTTGTAACTGCACCCATCCAGGCAAGTGGAGAGTATTCCATCACACTCCTTACTTGTGCCTTGTAGATGGTGGAAAGGCTTTGGGGAGGCAGGAGGTGAGACACTCGCCGCAGAATACCTAGCCTCTGACCTGCTCTTGTTGCCACAGTATTTGTGTGGCTGGTCCAGTTAAGTTTCTGGTTAATGGTGACCCCCAGGATGTTGATGGTGGGGGATTCGGCGATGGTAATACCGTTGAATGTCATGGGGAGGTGGTTAGACTCTTGCTTGTTGGAGATAGTCATTGCCTGGCACTGGTGCGAATGTTACCTGTCACTTATCAGCCCAAGCCTGAACGTTGTCCATGTCTTGTTGCATGCAAAATTGAGAGGTCGCACAACACCAGGTTATAGTCCAACAGTTTTATTTGAAATCACAAGCTTTCGGAGCTATCGATTGCTCCTTCCTCAGGTGAAGTCTGAGGAAGGAGCAATCGATAGCTCCGAAAGCTTGTGATTTCAAATAAAACTGTTGGACTATAACCTGGTGTTGTGCGACCTCTCAATTTTGTCCACCCCAGTCCAACACCGGCATCTCCGCATCATGACCATTGTTGCATGCAGGCATGGACTGCTTCATTATGTGAGGAGTTGTGAATGGCGCTGAACACTGTGCAGTCATCAGTGAACATCCCATTTCTGACCTTATGTTGGAGGGAAGGTCACTGAGGAACTCCTGCAGTGATGTCCTGGGGCTGTGATGATTGACCTTCACTGTCAATTGAAAAGGCAAGATACATCACTTTTCTTTACACAGGATGAACACAACCAAATTTTGGTACAGGACAGGACAAGTTTGAAAGTCCACATCTTGAAGTTGATGGAAGAGGTATTGTCAGGATCAGAAATCATGTTGGACTTAGAGCAGATGATTTGACAGGCAACGCGATGTTGGTCATTACAGTCAAACAGAATAGAACTGGGGTGGGGAGGTTCTTTAAAAGAACATGGTTAGATATGTAGGATAAAAGTAAGCCACAAATGTCAGCTTTCTTTTTAGGAGATCTAGCAATTGTTATCATCGAGGATGAGGGTTGGAAAGGAGAATTGCAGATGTCACAAGGCACCTCTTTCGCACGAGACCAGAAGCAGCCATTAAAGGAAAGATTCACGACTGAAAATGACACACACCAAATCTAAGTTGCCGAGTTCTTAGCTTTCCAGAGTGAGATACGTTAAATAGGTTATAAATGAATGCAATGTCCAATGAGTGAAACTTGCCAATCTGGGAGAATGAATTTCTCTGGCAGCCATTATAGGGTAGCTAAGTTGAAAACCAGACAAGGTGGGATACAGGCATGGTAGGGATGAAACTATGGTTTCAATTCTGAGATTGACTTCATCAATAATGAAAATTCATCAAAAATCTAATCACCTCAATAATTAATATATGCCATGGCACTGTTTAAAGAACAGCAGAAAGTTCTACCAGTGTCCTAGCAAATGCTGCTTCTGCAAACGTTTCCTTAGAAAACAGATTGACTAGTGCGTCATTCATCTCATTGCTGTTTCTAGATCATACTATTGCCATGTTGCCTAAGCAACAATCACTACATTTTAAGAAATTTATTGTACGTGAAGTGTTTTCAGATGTTTCAAGTACATCATAAAGCAGTATATAAATCTATGAAGGCAGCAGGAAAAGTTGATAAGGAGGTTAAGAAAGCATATGGCAGACTTGGCTTTGTAAATTGGGGCATTGAATACAAAAACATGGAAGTCATGCTAACCCTTTACAAATCTCTGGTTAGGCTTCAGCTGTAATATTGTGTACAATTCTGGGCAGCACACTTTAGGAAGGATGTCAAGGCCCTGGTGAGGGTACAAAGGAGGTTTACCAGGATGATACCAGGGATGAGGGAGTTCAGTTATGTGGAGAGATTGGAAAAGCTGGGATTGTTCTCCTTTGAGCAGAGGCGGTGAAGGGGAGACCCAATAAAAGGTATTCAAAATTATGAGGGGTTTTGATAGAGCAAGTAGGGAGAAACTATCTCTTCTGGCAAGTGGGTCAGTAACCAGAGGACATAGATTTAAAATAACAGGCAAAAGCACTAGAAGGGAAAGGAGGAGAAATTTCTTGTTAAGATCTGGAATGCACTTCCTGAGAGGATGGTGGAATCAGATTCCATAGGACCATTTAAAAGGCAATTGGACATGTACTCGAAGAGGACTAATTTGCAGGGTAATGGGGAAAAAGCTGGGGTGTGGGATTAAATTGGACAGCTCTTTCAAAGCGTTGGCACAGGCATTACAGGCTGAATTGCCTCCTTCTGTGCTGCAAGATTCTATGATTCTACATGCAAGTCTTTTGAATAATGTATCCACGCCACAAGGTGCAATTGAGAAAAAGGCTTTAAAAAACAATTTGAGTCTCAGAAACCTCCAGGAAGCCCACTCAAAAAACTCATTTAGTCCGTCCAAAATCTGATGGTTGGCAATTTCAGCTGCCAACTCTGGTTGGAGATATTCCTGGAGGTTTCATCACATGACCTCCCACCTCTAAGCACCCCGTCCAGTCAAACAGCACTTCTTTGCCTGTCTCCAATATTTATGTAATTAATAAATAAAAACATTCAAAGAAAATGCAAAAAACCACAAATGTTTCAATGCCCCAATGATTTTTCTCCCAGTTTGCTCAGCAGCAGTGTCCAGGTATTGAATCTTTAATTCCTGGAGATCCCAGGACAATCATGGAGGGTTGGCAATCCTATGCTAATATCACTGGTCAAAAAGAAAGTGTTTTTAAATGAATTACTATTTCTTGAATGGAGCCCATGTAAAAAAAATCCCCTCCAAATTGGGGGACAACCTATTTTGCAATAATAAAACTACACAGCAAATGACTTTGCAAGATGCTAAATCCTCCTTAAATATGGGGGTGGTGCCATAGGACTGGAGGACTGCAAATGTTACACCCCTGTTCAAAAAAGGGGAGAGGGTTAAACCCAGCAACTACAGGCCAGTCAGCCCAACATCGGTGGTGGGGAAACTTTTAGAGACAATAATCCGGGACAAAATTAATTGGCTTTTGAAAAATTAAAGTCAGCAAGGATTTGTTAAAGGAAAATCGTATTTGACTAACTTGAGTGAGTTCTTCGAAGTAGTAACTGAAAGGATTGATGAGGGTAGTGTGGTTGATGTTGTGTACATGGACTTTCAAAAGGCGTTTGACAAAGTACCACATAAAAGGCTTGTAAGCAAAATGAAAGCCCATGGGATTAAAGGGACAGTGGCAGTGTGGATACAAAATTGGCTAAGGGACAGAAAGCAGTGAGTAGTGCTGAACAGTTGTTTTTCAGACTGGAGGGAAGTGTACAGTGGTCCTCCCCAGGGGTCATTTTTAGGACTACTACTCTTTTTGACATATTAATGACCTGGACTTGGGTATACAGGGCATAATGTCAAAGTTTGCAGATGACACGAAACTCGGAAATGTAGTAAACAGTGAGGAGGCTAACAGACTCCAGGAGGACAGAGACAGACTGGTGAAATGGGCAGACACATGGCAGATGAAATTTGACGCAGAGAAGTGTGAAGTGATACATTTTGGTTGGAAGAATGAGGAGAGGCAATATGAACTAAATGGTATAATTTTGAAGAGGATGCAGGAACAGAGAGACATAAGAACATAAAAAATAGGAGTAGGCCATTCGGCCCGTCGAGCCTGCTCCACCATTCAATAAGATCATGGCTGATCTTCTACCTCACTCCACTTTCCTGCACTATCCCCATATCCCTTGATTCCCTTAATATTCAAAAATCTGTCGATCTCTGTCTTGAATATACTCAACGACTGAGCCTCCACAGCCCTCTGAGTTAGAGAATTCCAAAGATTCATCAACGTCTGAGTGAAGAAATTTCTCTTCATCTCAGTCCTAAATGGCCGACCCCTTATTCTGAGACTCCTGGTTCTAGACTCCCCAGCCAGGGAAAACATCTTCCCTGCATCTACCTTGTCAAGCCCTGTAAGAATTTTGTATGTTTCAATATCACCTCTCATTCTTCTAAACTCTAGAGAATATAGGCCTAGTCTACTCAATCTCTCCTCATAGAACAATCCCCCCATCCCAGGAACCAGTCTGGTGAACCTTCATTGCACTCTCTCTATGGCAAGTATATCCTTCCTTAGGTAAGTAGACCAAACTGTACACAATACTCCAGAGGTATGGTCTCACCAGGGCCCTATATAATTGCAGTAAGACATCTTTACTCTTATACTCAAATCCTCTTGTAATAAAGGCCAACATACCATTTGTTTTCCTAATTGCTTGCTGTACCTGCATGTTAACTTTCAGTGATTTGTGTACAAAGACACCCAGGTCCCTCTCAACACCAACATTTCCCAATCTTTCACCATTTAAAAAATACTCTGCTTTTCTATTTTTCCTACCAAAGTGGATAACTTCACATTTCACCACATTATATTCCATTTGCCATGTTCTTGCCCACTCACTTAGCTTATCTATATCCCCTTGAAGCCTCTTTGCATCCTCCTCACAACTTACATTCCCACCCAGCTTTGTATCAGCAGCAAACTTGGATACAGGAAACTTTCGTTTATCCGGCACCCAAATAACCGGAATTCTCGCTTAACCGGCAAAAATCATCCTCCAAAAACTCCTCTCAAATAACCAGCAATGTTGCCGAGTCGCAGTCGAGTCTCCGCGAACGCCGAGTGCTCCGAAAACTCCTCTCAAATAACCGGCAATGTTGCCGATCCCGAGTCCGAGTCCGAGAACGCCGATTTAGTCAGTAGGGGTACTTTTCAAAAGTGCCACTACTCGGCCTCCTGGCGCTGTCGCAAGTCCGAAACATTGCAGTAGCATGAGTAGATTCTCCCGCGCTGCCTGGAGTCTCTTCGGATCGGCCATTTTGCTGGGTGTCTCCCACGATGCTGGTAGTCTCTTCTGATCCACCATTTTGCTGTGTGTCTCCCACGCTGCTGGTACTGTAGTCTCTTCTGATGCACCATTTTACTGTGTGTCTGCCACGCTGCTGGTACTGTAGTCTCTTCTGATCCACCATTTTGCTGTGTGTCTCCCACGCTGCTGGTACTGTAGTCTCTTCTGATACACCATTTTGCTGTGTGTCTCCCACGCTGCTGGTACTGTAGTCTCTTCTGATACACCATTTTACTGTGTGTCTGCCACGCTGCTGGTACTGTAGTCTCTTCTGATCCACCATTTTGCTGTGTGTCTCCCACGCTGCTGGTACTGTAGTCTCTTCTGATCCACCATTTTGCTGTGTGTCTGCCACGCTGCTGGTAGTCTCTTCCTAGCCACCATTGTTCTGTGTGTCTTTCCATCTTCATCGGCAATTATCTCCTCCATCTTGCATTATGGAATTCCCAAAAGCTGGTCCAAGCAAAAGGAAGAGAGTGGTCTTAACTTTAAAACAGAAAATCGAGATATGCCAACGACTAGAAAGGGGAGAGAAGCGTATCAACATTATGAATGAATTCAAAATCGGTTCGTCAACAATCTACGACATCAAATCGCAGAAGGATAAGCTGCTCAAGTTTTATTCAAGCTCGGAGACATGCAAGAGTGTAGAGAAACGGCGTACGCTTCGTAAGCCTAAGCTTGAAGAGCTGGATACCGTGCTTTATGAATGGTTTTCTCTTAAGCGTTCAGAGGGTGTTCCAATTTCCGGACCCATGCTCATCGAGAAAGCGAAGGAATTCTACGATAGGATGGAGCTCACTGACAAGTGTGCTTTCTCCGATGGATGGCTAACGTGCTTCAAGTTACGGCACGGGATACGACGACTCGATATTTCCGGGGAGAAGAAATCAGCTGATCACGAAGCCGCAGAAGAATACTGCAATTATTTCAATCGGATTGTGCAGCAACATGATTTGTCGCCAGCACAGATCTACAATGCCGATGAAACTGGCTTGTTTTGGAGGTTTTTGCCAGAATCAACGCTTGCTGGGGCTAGTGAGGCTAATGCTTCAGGTTACAAGAAAAATAAAGATCGTGTAACCGTGCTAACATGTGCGAACGCTGCTGGATCACACCGGGTTAAACTTCTTGTTATCGGGAAGTATAAAAATCCCCGTGCATTTAAAAATGTGAGGCACTTACCTGTTGAGTACAAAGCTCAAAAAAATGCTTGGATGGATAAGGAAATCTTCTCCAATTGGTTCCATCATATTTTTGTTCCATCTGTGAAGGAACATTTCCGCAGAATAGGGAAACCTGAAGATAGCAAATGCATTTTATTGCTTGATAATTGCAGAGCCCATCCGCATGAATCCCAGTTGGTTTCGGGAAATATTTTCACCATTTATTTGCCACCAAATGTAACTTCTCCATGGACCAGGGCGTTATCCAAAATCTGGAGTGTCATTACAAGAAAGACTTCCTACGTAAACTGCTAAGCCAAGATGAGAATATTCAAGATTTGCAGAAGGAATACAATATTAAAGATGCCATCTATAATGTTGCATGTTCCTGGAAACTGGTGAAAGGTCACACTCTGAGGCAAGCCTGGCGCAAATTGTGGCCTTCTGTAATGTTTGCTGAAGGTTCTTCTTCAGAGGAGGAATTTCATGGGTTCAGTGTTCGTCCCAAGAAGAGTACAATAATGGAAATGGCTGGAATGGTGAAAAATGCAGGCCCAGCAAACCCTCTACGTCACCTCAGTGAAAGTGATATCGAGCAGTGGGTTGATGCAGATAGAGAAGTTGGTGTTGTGCATATGCTAAGTGATGATGAAATAATTCAGAATGTTTTGAATCCAAAGAAAGAAAAGGAAAGCGAGATGGAAAGTGAAGAGGATGAGATTTCTGAAGAAGAGAAGATTTCTTGGGCTAAAGCTGCAGAAGGATTTTCTACAATCCTCAAATTTGCTGAAAGGCAGAATTGCTACACTGCACAAGAAGTTATGCAACTCCATATTCTGCATTCCACCTTTCTACAGAAAAGGCAAGAGTCCACTAAGCAAACCGACATCCGCAACATGTTTAAGAAAGCTTCCAAAAGAGTCGCAGCAGCGGAAGTGCCTGAAGAATCGGTGGAACTGCGTGAACCTGATGACCCAGCTGGCACGGATATTTCTGATGAACCAGATGACTCGGAATAAGTGTACAGTCAACTACAGTACTGTAGACAGTCGTTTATAAGTTTTGTTTTACTGTTAAGTAATTAAAGAGTTATGGATTACCCTCAACTGGCAGTACTGTACTTAATCAAGCATCGTCCACTATCCATTTAACACAACATTCTGTAGGTGAGTACCCAAATACTGTATACTGCACATTTCTTGATTTTTTTAGGTTAAAAATAGCCTCGGTAGATATAACTCTCCGTTATCCGGTACTTTCGATAAACCGGCACCACGCCGGTCCCGTCGATGCCGGATAAACGAAAGTTTCCTGTATATTACATTTGCTCCCCTCATCCAAATCATTGATGTAGATTGTGAATCGCTGAGGCCCAAGCACTGATCCTTGCGGTACCCCACTAGTTACAGACCGCCAACCTGAAAATGACCCGTTTATTCCTACTCTGTTTTCTGTCCGTTAACCAATCCTCAATCCATGCTAGTATATTACCCCAATCCCAGGAGCCCTAATTTTGTTTAATAACCTCGTGTGGCACCTTATCAAATGCCTTCTGAAAATCCAAATACACCACATCCACTGGTTCCCCCTTATCTATTCTGCTGGTTACAATCTCAAAAAACTAACACAGATTTGTCAAACACGATTTCCCTTTCATAAATCTATGCTGACTCTGCCCAATCCTATTATTATTTTCTAAGTGCCCTGTTACCTGGGGTGTATGCACAAATCTTTGAAGGTGGCAGGACAAGTTAAAAAGGCCATTAAAAAGAAAATGGGATCCTAGGCTTTATTAATAGAGGCATCGAGTACAAAAGCAAGGAAATTATGCTAAATCTTTATAAAACACAGGTTAGGCCTCAGTTGGAGTATTGTGTTCAATTCTGAGCACACTTTAGGAAGGATGTCAAGGCCTTAGAGAGGGTGCAGAAGAGATTTACTAGAATGGTACCAGGAATGAGGGACTTCAGTTATGTGGAGAAACTAGAGTCCTTAGAGCAGAGAAGGTTAAGAGGAGATTTGATAGAGGAGTTCAAAATCATGAACAGCTTTGACAGAGTGAATGAGAAATTGTTTCCAGTTCTGGTCGGTAACCAGAGGACACAGATTTAAGGTGACTGGCAAAAGAACATGAGGCGACACGAGGATTTTTTTTTGCGCGCGGTGTTGCGATCTGGAATACACTGCCTGAAAGGGTGGTGGAAGTAGATTCAACAGTAACTTTCAAAAGGGAATTAGATAAATATTTGAAGGGAAACACATTACAGGGCTATGGGGACAGAGGCAGGGAGTGGGACTAAGCGTGATGGGCCGAATGGCATCATTCTGTGCTGCATCATTCTATGAAATTCATTACAACTGGAGGCAACTTAGTTGTAAAACTTTTCTTAATTGTAAATCAAAAATATAACACTTTAAACATTACTTGTTCATAAATGCTGAATACTACGCTTGCATTAGCCGGTTAGGGGTTTTAGCACTTTAATGCATGCCTCAATTCATCTTGCAGGGGGGAGCAAACCGCGGCTGTAATCAACTATGTTGCTCGTCCTTAATCACGAGTAACTCCGTACCTCTGAGAATTTCCCATCGCAGTACTTCTGCGCTTGCGGGACGTGGAAAACTTCGTCCATGTAAGGGGTCCTCTGCCCCCGGCTCATCACGGAGAAAATGACGGAGGAGACGAGGAAGCTGCTGCTCACGACAGCGGAGAACAACAACTTCTCCAGTTTCTCCATGTCGCGCCGGAGCCGCACCAGGACCTGACGCAGGAGCGGGAGCTGCAGGACAACAACGGGTGGTGCGCGCGGGCGGGCTCGAGCCTCTGTGGGCGGGGCCAGGCGACAGTGCGCGCGGGCCCCGGGCTGGCAGTGCCGACCGCGCTGGTCCCGAGACAGTGCAACCCCTCGCGTGGCCCCTACCTGGCGCGGTCCAATCAGCGCGCCGGGTTGGTGTTCAACTGCTCTACAGCCTCCCCGGGGGGCGGAACCATCAGCAGCGTCCCAATTCTGCCCGGGCGGGGGGGGAAGGGTTTGCTCGTCGGAGCGCTGGCTGCTTCCGGTTAGTGCTGCATTGGGCGCTGCTGGTGAGTTGTTTTTTTTAAATATAAATAATGAGGAAGGAAGTGAACTGCTGCAAGAGCCTGATTAGGTATCTGGTTCCATTCTGTCGAATACTTCAGTGGAAGGTTCTACTAAAGTAACAGTGGTTTGGGATTATCGATGCGGGGAGGCGGACACAGAATCTCCAGCTGGTGTTTATGCTGCACAAGCGCCTCCTCCACCCTCATTGTGTGGTTTCCTCTGACTTTACTGTTTTGCCTGCATATTTCAGCAATTATTTGCTTTGTTTGATGACTGTGCTGAAGCAAGTCTACAGGACCCTTGGGTTTCTTTCTACTTCACCCTTAGCTGTTTCAAAGCCATTGATGTGTTGTCTATTTTCCTTCCTTACAGACCAATTGTTTAACCACCTAATCCAAAAGAGTACACTTGTCTGAATTAAATTTCATCTGTCGTTATTCTGCCCAACTCACTTTGCATTTCCCGAGTTGCCGCCTCCAATCAACTCCCTCTCCGAGTTCTGGTACCTGCAAATTTGACTAATTTGCATTGGCTTTCTGAATCCAAGTCATTAAAAGAAAGGCTTGAATTTATATATTGCCTTTCACGATCTCACGATGCCCCAAAGCACTTTACAACCAATGAAATAGTTTTGAAGTGTAGTCACTGTTGTAATGTAGGAAATGATGCAAATTAAAAACAATAATGATGTAAAACCAATCCCAAGGGCACCCTGCTCACCACTCCCCTTCCCCCAACATAATTCCTCTAACTAGTAACTGCTATTTTCTATGCTTGATCCAGTTTTTTAATCCATTGCCAAGGTTTATCCTGAATCCCCACTGTTTTGAGTTAAACTAGTAATCTTTTGAGTAGACCTTTGTCAACTGCTTCTCGGAAGTCTAGGTATACTAGATCTTGAAGCTTTCTGTAGTCCACTTGCTTTAAAAAAAAGTCAAGGAGCTTGGTCAGGCAGGGTCTTCTGAATCTGTTCTGTCTGCTGTTTACCAGGTTATTATCGATTCCATTATTTTATGCGGCATTGAGGTAAAGCTAATGGGTCTGTAGTTGCCTGCTTTTTTTGCCCTTTTTGAAAAGGGGCTCTAAATTAGCTTGTTCCTGAACTACTAACCTTCTCCGTACCCATCAACTCCCTCATAATGATTGTTAGTGTCTCACAAACCTCATCCCCTATCCCTCTTAGTACTCTAAATACCATCTGCCTCTGATACACACACAGTAGTTACTCGTTACTACTTACACAAATAATTAAACATTTTTACTGGATTGCAATCAATCTTAATCTTTTTCCTTGGATTTGTTTTGTTAACCACCATGTTTATTACATCATAGCCAAACAAGGACTCTGGTCAAAAATGAAACTATGGACATTTTGGTTTTAACATGTATGCACACTACTTTATGTATGTGAATTGTGTTTTTGAATAAAACTGGAAAAGCACGGCTGATTTTCATTGGTCCTAGAGTGCATTACCTTCTTGATATCTTGTTCATGCACATCCTGTGCTCTATCTCCGCAACTAATGGTTAATATTTTATCCCCATCTGCTGTTACATGACCTTGCTAATAGCTTATTTTTCTCTCCCATCTCCCAATCTGTATTAGCTAATCATAAAATTGCTGATTGATCCAATTTTGTTAAGGGCTATATGTCTTGATTGATGGTTTGTGTAGCAGAGTCACTAATTGTCTGCAGTTCAAAAATCTAATTTCAAAAAATTGCTCTTGCTACGCAGCCAGGGTCACCACTGAATTTGTGGGCTGATTAAGCAGACTGTGGCTTAACTCCATTTCTGAGATGGTACAGTGATGATTGGCCCACTATCATGCCAAAATGTGCGGGTTAGGTTGATTTGGCTATGATAAATTGACCCTTAGTGTTAGGGGGGGATTAAATATGTGGGGTTACGGGGATAGGATGGGATATGTTAGGGGGAATTAAATACGTGGGGTTACGGGGATAGGGTGGGATATGTGTCGGTGCAGGCTCGATGGGGATTCTGTGTGAGAAAGCAGGGACAGGGTACTGGATTTGGATGATCAGCCATGATCGTATTGAATGGTGGAGCAGGCTCGACGGGCCGAATGGCCTACTCCTGCTCCTAGTTTCTATGTTTCTATGCCAGTTGCTCTGGTGGATGTGAAGGGAGCAGGACTGGGTGAGTTAGAGATGCACTGTACTAACATCCAAGATGCTAAACTATTAATCCTGTTATTTTGGCATTGATATTAACTGGTCTGCTTGGGGCGCATTTATTGCCAGACTGTAGATTCTCCCAATGTTTCTAAAATTAAAAAATGAGGATCTTAAAAGAAATGTGCAAAACATAGAAGTCAATATTTGGTGATATTTGTGGAACAGTTTCATAAGTTTAAGAAAAGTTATACAGATAATTTAAATAATCTGGAAAAGAATGTTGAATTTGGTGTGATTAATTATCTAATCAGTGAAGGAAAATGAACAGCGTTTTTCTTTACTGTACATTTCGGGAAGCCTGCGTTGACACTTTGTCCCCTTTCCCCTGCTGAGGCACAGTTGTGTAGTTTAGAAGTTCTGTAGATGTGTAAAGCGTTAATTAATGCTTTATACTCATTCACCATTCAACACAGTAAGTCTTTATACTAAAAAATTAAAAATACATATTTTAAAGCCATTTTGTTTCCAAAGTTTCTAACCAGAAAGCGAATGCATTCCTGGTATTTCTGTTTTTTAACTGTTTTTCCATTGCCAATTGGTAAGTGTATTAGTCCTGGCATGAACCATGCAACTTTTTGAAAAAATGATTTTACTGTGTTGTAATTAAGGAACTTTACATAGCAACAAATTTGAGTAGTTTCATAACAAGTGTTTTATTAATTAGTTGAAATGATCCTTTGTTGCTTTAGGTATGATTTTGTGAGGATTATCGTCCGGTCAATTGCTGCTTTCAGCCGATGAACAAGATGATTATGACACATGAGCTAAAACTCTTTCCAGAATGCACTGTAACACTTCTGTTGTTTAAAGATGTTAAAAATGCTGCTGAGCTTCGAAAGAAAGCTGTGGCAGGAGCCATAGATGGAGCATTAATAAATGCATCAATGGTGAGGATAATTATCTAATTACCACTGTGATTTTTTTTTGAATATAAAGAGGATACTGCATACAAATTGTTGAATATGATGTTTCTTCCATGAGTGAAGGAGATGGTGTAACAGCAAGTAATAAAGCCAGCTCATGAGCAGAATAAGCAATGTATTTAATAGATAACAAAAAGAAAATACTGCAGATGCTGGAAATCTGAAATAAAAACAGAAAATGCTGGAGATACTCAGCAGGTCAGGCAGCATCTGTGAAGAGAGAAACAGAGTTAAAGTTTCAGGTCGACCTGAAACGTTAACTCTGTTTCTCTCTTCACAGATGCTGCCTGACCTGCTGAGTATCTCCAGCATTTTCTGTATTTAATAGATTCTTGTGCAGTATTTTATTTAAACAAAGTGTGGTTTCCAGTTTCATGTTTTAAGTTTATTCTACTTTTACCTTTTAGGGGGCGACTTTGGGTTAGTGAATAATGCATCACAAGGTTGCTGACCCATATACACCAGGAAGGTTCCAGCTTCAGTCACTTGCCAACTATTGAAATAGCTGATCTCAGCTGGGGTAGTGAAGGCATGTTAACGTTGGCATCAGTAGCTCTTGGGGTAAAGATAGAACAAATAGCCAGGGTTTCACTCCTTATTGCTATCCAGTGGCCTGTGTTGGAAATTTGCATGTATAGATTTTTGGGTGAGGAAAGCATCGTGTTTGGTTGTGGCCACTCTCTTCTTCCCTGTCCCACCCTGTCCAGACATCCAACTTCGGGAGCATTCAAATTTGCTAGGAGATAAATGTTGGCAGTGAGGGAAATAGACAACCAACAACCTTCTAGTTTTTTTTCATGTGAAGTAGCAGTTAGTAAGCAGCTCTATCTACCATTATAATTACACTCAGTGATGCAACTGTTTTGAGTCTGGTGCCATATAGGAGGAAAATTGATCATGTGCTCTTCTCCGGGCTGTTGGTACGGAGTATCTGTAGCCTAATTCTAGACATGTCGCTCCATTCTTTTTCTCCCATCACTCTAATGTCAACTTAGATTCACCATTTTCTTTTGTGCATTAATTTGTATTCGTAGTTATGCTCTTACACTTTACAATGTACTTTTATACTTTACAAAGATTTTTCTGCAAAAAATTAAATTCATATTTTTACAATTTTGGTTTGCAAGGCACTGATGTTGATGACTACTTTGCTTTTGCATTTAAGTTGGATGATTAAGGTCTGTGTCAATTGTCATCATGTCATCTAAATCATTTCTGTTTGCTTCAGCCTTGTCATAGAATCATAGAAATTTACAGCACAGAAGGAGGCCATTCGACTCATCGTGTCTGTGCCGGCCGAAAAAGAGCTATCCAGCCTAATCCCACTTTCCAGCTCTTATAAGAATTAGGAGCAGGAGGAGGCCATTTGGCCCTTTGAGCCTGCTCCGCCATTCAATGAGATCATGGCTGATCTTCGGCCTCATCTCCACTTTCCCGCCCGATCCCCATATCCCTTGATTCCCCTAGAGACCAAAAATCTATTGATCTCAGCCTTGAATATACTCTTGATCCATAGCCTTGTAGGTTACGCCACTTCAAGTGCATATCCAAGTACTTTTTAAATGTGATGAGGGTTTCTGCTTCTACCACCCTTTCAGGCAGTGAGTTCCAGACCCCCACCACCCTCTGGGTGAAAGAAGTTCTCCTCATTTCCCCTCTAATCCTTCTACCAATTACTTTA
This sequence comes from Squalus acanthias, assembly GCA_030390025.1. Taxonomy (NCBI): domain Eukaryota; kingdom Metazoa; phylum Chordata; class Chondrichthyes; order Squaliformes; family Squalidae; genus Squalus; species Squalus acanthias. Next base: position 90,339,362 of record CM059434.1, on the reverse strand, counting down.
AATCTATGCCCCCTCATTATTGACCTCTCTGCTAGGGGAAATAGGTCCTTCCTATCCACTCTATCTAGGCCCCTCATAATTTTATACACCTCAATCAATTTATACATCTCAATCAAGTCTCCTCTCAGCCTCCTCTGTTCCAAAGAAACCAACCCCAGCCTATCCAATTTTTCCTCATAGCTAAAAATCTCCAGTCCTGGCAACATCCTCATAAATCTCCTCTGTACCCTCTTCAGTGCAATCGCATCTTTCCTGTAATGTGGTGACCAGAACTGTCCCCAGTCCATGTGTGCCAGTTTCAAGATCTACATCTTGCCGATGCACATGTGTTTGTACTGCCTGGCAACATTGCATGGTCTCCAGAAGAGCACAGTCTGTTATGTGTAAGCATTCGAGGGAGACTCCATATTGGTTGTGTGATGACTTTATTGATACAGAATAAGTAAAGTAAATACAATCGCTTTAGATGTAGGAGAGAGGAATAAGCAAAACGGTGTTACCCCCTCCTCTGGGTAGAGATGTAACCCCTGCCTCTTCCTGGTGTTCTTCCTTCGATTCTCTACAGTGAGTTCTATCTTCCCATTTATATCCTGTCTCCCTTCATGCCGTGTCGTTTGATCACTCAGTGGAGCCACAGAACCTGGACCACAATCAAGTCTTTCTTGTATTTGTTCACTTCACTTCACTTTGCATGCAAACTTGCTTTTGGACTCTAAAGATCATAATCTCACCATCTGCCCTTGCTTCCCTTGATCAATAGTCCTCCTGCTGTGATCAAATGGTCCTCTTATCAATACCTCACACAATACGATCAAGCAGGTTTCCATTTAATGTTGTGTCACCTGAAACTTCTTAACCCCATGTTTGAATTCTGCCATTACCACCGTACTTGCTTTAAGCTACTACTTTAAAAATGTAATTCTACCATTACCCTGCTTCCTTACAGCACAGATGCAGGCTCCAGCTTCAGCAATATCCAAAATTTCTATGGGATCAATCCTGATGGCTATAATAGTGTCTGATCCTTGAATATGTATTTGTTTTTCAAAAAGCAACTATTAAAAAAGAACTAACTTCCTAGAATAAAATCGCTACATTATCAGTAAGTTAGACCCAAAATTATTGAATGTAAAAATATTAATTGTAGAGCTGTTTTGTTTTAAGAAGACTTTATTTTCCAATTCTAATATTGCAAGTTGTGATTTGATTTGCTAGAACTTGTCTAAAATGCACCCAACCTACTCCTATGGTTTTATCAATGATAACAAAATGTGATTTAACAAATGGAGCTGTCAATGCAATACCTCTTGTGTAAAATATGCACATAGTCTTTATCTTTTTTGCAGGTAGTTGACCCATTCCAGATACTCGTGGCAGCCAACAAAGCAGTTCATTTACACAAACTGGCCAAAATGAAGACGAGAGGCCTTTATTCTGAAATCATATTTAATCTCTCACCAACGAATAATGTAAGATTTAATTTTCTAAGCCTTGAATTAATTTTGGAGTGTGCATTTGTACTCTAATCTCTTGTATATGTGTTATCCGATGTATTCATGCTGCTTTGCAGTTGTGTTCCTTGATGCTGCCTGAATATTCCAGTTCCATAACTATAGCGTTAAACCTCACAATTGAGAACTAATGGTATCTTTGGGGTGGAAAATTTAATGACCTCACTGGAACCAGCCAATAATGCCACACACCAATGTAATTTACAGTTAAAAATGAATATTTATCTGTCACTATTATGAAGATGGTGCGGAGATGCCGGTGTTGGACTGGGGTGGACAAAAATGCGAAGTCGCACAACACCAGGCTATAGTCCAACAGATTTATTTAAAATTACAAGCTTTTGGAGCTGTCGCCCCTTCGTCAGGTAAAGGTGCAATGAAGGAATCTACAATATTACACAGTATATAAACACAGAAACGGCAGAGATACAATTTTTCAGGGAAGCATTATTTCAAAGACACACCAGAGCACAGCCAAGACAATGAGATGGATCACAGGGGGTCCAACGTGTCAAATCCTGCTGTCTGCAGTTGAGCTTTTAACTTTTTTGTGTGTTTTTTTTAAAAACTGGAAAGACAGACAACGATGTGGAGTCACGTTCTGTAGCGTGACATGAATCCGATATCCCTATTGAGGCCGTCCTCATGGGTGCAGAACTTGGCTATCAGTTTCTGCTCGATGATTTTGCGTTGTCGTGTGTCTCGAAGGCCGCCTTGGAGAATGCTAACCTGCAGATCCGAGGCTGAATGTCCTTGACTGCTGAAGTGTTCCCTGACTGGGAGGTAACAATCCTGCCTGGCAATTGTTGCGCGGTGTCCGTTCATACGTTGTCTCAGTGTCTGCATGGTCTCGCCGATGTACCATGCTCTGGGGCATCCTTTCCTGCAACGTATCAGGTAGACAACGTTGGCCGAGTCACATGAGTATGTACCATGTACCTGGTGGGTAGTGTCCTCACGTGTGATGACGGTATCTGTGTTGATGATCTGGCATGTCTTGCAGAGGTTGCCGTGGCAGGGTTGTGTGGTGTCGTGGTCGCTGTTCTCCTGACAGCTGGGTAATTTGCTGCGAACGATGGTACTTTTGAGGTTAGACGGCTGCTTGAAGGCGAGTAGTGGAGGCGTGGGGATGGCCTTAGCAAGGTGTTCGTCGTCATCGATGACATGTTGAAGGCTGCGAAGAACATGGCGTAGTTTCTCCGCTCCGGGGAAGTACTGGATGACGTAGGGTACTCTGTTGGTTGTGTCCTGTGTTCGCCTTCTGAGGAGGTCTATGCGGTTTTTCGCTGTGGCCCGTTGGAACTGAACACGGGACACAACCAACAGAGTACCCTACGTCATCCAGTACTTCCCCGGAGCGGAGACACTACCCACCAGGTACATGGTACATACTCATGTGACTCGGCCAACGTTGTCTACCTGATACGTTGCAGGAAAGGATGCCCCAGAGCATGGTACATCGGCAAGACCATGCAGACACTGAGACAACGTATGAACGGACACCGCGCAACAATCGCCAGGCAGGATTGTTACCTCCCAGTCGGGGAACACTTCAGCAGTCAAGGACATTCAGCCTCGGATCTGCAGGTTAGCGTTCTCCAAGGCGGCCTTCGAGACACACGACAACGCAAAATCATCGAGCAGAAACTGATAGCCAAGTTCCGCACCCATGAGGACAGCCTCAATAGGGATATCGGGTTCATGTCACGCTACAGAATGTGACTCCACATCGTTGTCTGTCTTTCCAGTTTTAAAAAAAAACACAAAAAAAAGTTAAAAGCTCAACTGCAGACAGCAGGATTTGACACGTTGGACCCCCTGTGATCCATCTCATTGTCTTGGCTGTGCTCTGGTGTGTCTTTGAAGTAATGCTTCCCTGAAGGATTGTATCTCTGCAGTTTCTGTGTTTATATACTGTGTAATATTGTAGATTCCTTCATTGCACCTTTACCTGACGAAGGGGCGACAGCTCCGAAAGCTTGTAATTTTAAACAAATCTGTTGGACTGAGAGGATTTTTCGGAGCACTCGGCGTTCGCGGAGACTCGACTGCGACTCGGCAACATTGCCGGTTATTTGAGAGGAGTTTTCGGAGGATGATTTTTGCCGGTTAAGCGAGAATTCCGGATATTTGGGTGCCGGATAAACGAAAGTTTCCTGTATTATGAAGATGATATCAAGAATACAAGACGAGAGCCGTGGAATCGCTGACTCCTTTCCTGTTCAGGGATTTGCTCGTAGTTCTGTCAATCAAACCCACCACCCTCTTCAAGAGTATATTCTCACCCAACACCTCATGCAGGGCTCACACAAATAGAATGGTAGAATTATCCCCACCATAACGGTGGCATAGTGGTTAGCACTGGTGCCTCACAGCGCCAGAGACCCGGGTTCGAATCTGACCTCGGGTGACTGTCTGTGTGGAGTTTGCACATTCTCCCCGTGTCTGCGTGGGTTTCCTCCGGGTGCTCCGGTTTCCTCCCACAGTCCAAAAATGTGTGGGTTAGGTTGATTTGGCTATGATAAATTGACCCTTAGTGTTAGGGGGAATTAAATATGTGGGGTTATGGGGATAGGATGGGATATGTTAGGGGGAATTAAATACGTGGGGTTACGGGGGTAGGGTGGGATATGTGTACTGTGGGGATTAAAGCAGCGACAGGGTACTGGATTTGGATGATCAGCCATGATCGTATTGAATGGCGGAGCAGGCTCGAAGGGCCGAATGGCCTACTCCTGCTCCTAGATTCTATGTTTCTATAACAAGTGTGGTTGTTTTGTTAGGCCATTGGAGACAGGGTAACGAATTGCTGAATGTCCCTGGTCGTTGTAGACAACAATAAGGATGATTGGCTCATTAGCACATCAAACCCTTCCTCTGTATCATTGCTGGAGCCTTTGCTCTTTTTAAATTCACTTTGTTTTAAAATACAATTCTTAAACATAACTCGCTCCCAAATCCTATCCGTGAAGAAGAAAAAAGATCAAAAATCCCAAAATGCAACAATCTCATTAGTAATTTTTCCTCAAGATTTCAGATGCCTTCAAAAAGTTTGGGATTTCAGACAGTGACTCTGCTGTTCTCATTGTTCTGGTGGATGATGGAGAGAAAAAATCTAATTTCGAAGATATTATAAGCCAAGTGGAGGGACAACAAATCTCTGTAAAGGATATCTCAACAATAGCAGATGTGGCCAAAGTTAAGAAGGTTTGTAAAATGTAAAGTACGAGGCAGCTCACATCAAATAATGGGGCCTCATAATAGCCTCATTACAAATTTATAAAATTAAATTTATAGTGTTTTTAAAAAAAGAAAGCTCTCTGCAGTCAAAACGTAATTTTCGTTCCAGTTATTGCAATGTTCCCTTTAATTTTTTTAATTCAAAATACCACACATGCACGTTTTTTCTTATTTAGAAGCCGGTGAGCCTTCACTCTCCCAGGGTTGGGGCCGCAGCCTACGGGCCTGGAGGTTAAAATCGAGGCCCCCCGTTGTTGCAGCACACCCAGATGATGTGCTCTCAATCTTAGTAAGGCTTTAGTTGCTTATTTGCTACATCAATGGTAGATGCCTGTTCACACCCGCAATCCTTCATTGACTGACCACGCCTGATCTTAGCCATGCTGCTGTGAAGACACAAACAGCAGAGGCCAGTTTGTTTCTGCACTGGAAGGGTGGGTGAGTCACCTCGGACCACCTGTTTATGGCAGGCTTTAAGCAGCATTGAGTGAAGCTTTGAAGCAATGTTTCTCCCTCAATCAAGAATTGTGTAAGACATGGGGAGACCGAAGGGAAGGGAGATAACATCCATTTAAAAAAAAAAGGAACTTCACCCTCACTCAAAATGAATCATAATCAAAGTGTTTTATTTTCCACAGTTTTACAAAGTGTCTCCTGCTGAGGAAAAAGTTGGAAAGTTACTGGATGCAATCATTTGTCGGATGTCGGTGAAAGATATTCTTTGACAGAAAAAACCATATTGCTTTATATGGACTCTTCCAGGATTATTATTTTTCTGAGATAAAAAAGCGAAGTAGCAGTGTATAAACTGTAAACTTTACCTCCCCTTTTATGTGTATTTGTACTGAAAATCAAAGCCGGTTGCAACCAGTTTTACAAAGCGCTTGTAAAAAGTTTGAGTTTAAATCCAAATGTAGAAGCAAATCTGTATGGAAAATTACTTTCAATAAAAGAATAAATCCAAAACATCGTTCATAAGCATTATTTTTAAAAAGGACTTCAGAGCACTGTGGCTGTAGTGTGTACAATCTGCAGGATACACTGCAGCAACTCACCAAGGGTACTTCGACAGCATCTCTAAAACCAATCACCACCACCGAGAAGGACAAGGGCAGCAGGTGCATGAGAACACCATCACCTCAAAGTCACGCACCATTCTGACTTGGAGATATATCGCCGTTTCTTCATCATCACTGAATCAAAATTTTGGAACTACCTACCTAACCACTGTGGGAGCACATGGACACCAGCGGTTCAGATGAAGGCCCACCACCACCTTCTCAAGGTCAACTATGGGTGAGCAATAAATGCTGGCCTTGCCAGCAATACCCTGAACATGAATAAAAAGCTTGCAACTGTATGCACTTCTTGTTGACCTACAATTCCTGTGCCACTATTTTGTCACACCTGTGTGACAGTAATGCCTGGCTACCATACTTTCCAAAGTTAAAATTAATCATTACTTGTCTTGCAGCACAGGCTTCCCACAGAAATTAAAGCTGTTGCATCACTCCATCTCCAGCCTACCTGGCTACCAATGCTGGCCCTGACCTGACTTTGCCTTTCCTGGCATCCAGAACCACAACCCTTCTTATCCATGCCCTCCCATTTTGCTGGCTTTAGCCATATTGGCCATTTACAATCTATTGGTGCTGCTGGCCACCCCCCCCACCCCCCCTCCCTTAGCTGATCCCAGGCTTACCCCCTCTTCAGCACTACCAGCCATTTAAAATTTCTTGCTGTCACCTCCTGGGTCATCCTGACAACCAGCCATTTAATCTTATTTTTTTAGCCATTCACTCTGTGCAATCTAGGAGAACAAAGAGCTGAAGAGGGAGAAGGAGAAGGAGAGAGATAGAGAAAGAGAGCACAGGGAGAGTGTGAGAGATGGGGTTGAGATCAAGGCAAAGATAGGTGGGCAAAAGAAATCATGGGGTCAGATTGGGGCAAAGAAAGAGGGAGATCAGGGAAACAATGATATTGGACAGGGAGAAAGATTGCATGGAGAAATAAAAGGGAATGACAGATGCAGGAGGCAGAGTGAGACAGCAAGGTGAGACACAAAGATCGAGGGAGGCAGAACACTCACCATGAGCACTTGCATATCTATGTTAAAATTCTGCAGACTTCATCTTTTACTATTGTCACAATTTAGTAATGCTTCAATCAATAATGTAACAGTTCTTCACATTGTTTCAATGGGTAATGCTATAACAGGAACACCTGCTCTTAACCTAGAGCTTGCACTGTAACTTCTCTCAGGCTGTTGCAACAAACACAGCTAAAAACATACCATTTTCTCTGACTGACTAGCGTTTATATAAATATATCTATATGCAAACATATATACACATAGATACGCACATCATTTATATCTATGATGGGGATGTTTTTGAGGGAGTATTTAAATCAAAAGTACTTCCTGTCTCTTTCCTTAACAAATTTTGTTAGTTTATTTTGAGTAGCATTGAAATGCACATTTTGGCTCAGTTCCACTAAAGTTTTTTTTAAAATAAGGATGTTTGTACTTAGAAGCCTAACCAAAGAGAACATGTTTTTATATATAGTCAGTACTACAGATAAAATGGAACATTCCTATAAATCACTTCATTCTAAGAGTTCAGAACAATTTTTAAATAAACTTCTGTCTGAAACTATATGATACTGTTTATGCCATGTCTGGCAAGATCTAAATGAATACAGTAATGTTATAAAAACAATTCAGTAAGGTCTATGGTGTTAGTATTAAAGTTAAGCCAGTTGTGTTGTAAACAGAAGATCGTAAATGATAGATCATTTCAGAAGTACTAGATTATATAGTGGATTACAATGCTGCCCTTTCGTCTCTGGGATTTAGTTTCAAAAGCAGCCTGGAAGTCTCCTCTCCGGTGGCTGTGTGTGAACAATATTTTGATTGTCTCAATCCAATGCCATTCCATGGTATAAAACGGCTTGGAAACTAGATTACCAGTATCCAAGATCACAATAATGCCTTTTGTGGTAAATTGAACTGTCATATTGGTGCACAAGGCTTTAAGTTTGGGTTTAAGGACACTCTTGAGGCAACATAAAGATAGTTCATGCCATGTATGACCTACAAGTGTTGGCTGCTGCCACTCAGTGCCAAAAGTGCTAAAATGCTCAATTGTGCAGTACAGCATCAATCATATCAGCATGAAACGGAGTAAAATTCTTCTTTAAAAATCACAAATTGGATTTCAAGTATGTCACTGCATAAACCAACATGCTATTTCCATAGGTATTTTGCGTCATTTTCTCCAAATAAATGGCACAGATTTTGCATTAATAATAATGGCGAGGCTAACAGTGCTCACTGTCAACGTTCCCTTGATGGTGCGAGGCCGCGCAGCGCTCCAGGGATCCCATGCAGCTGGCTTTTCAAAGCAAAAACCGCGCATGTGGGGTATTTTGAATGGCACACGCAGCCCCTTAAAGGGGCCACGTGGCGCCAAAAGAAATTAGAGGGAACATTGCTCACCGTTATTATGGAGTAAATCGGGCAGCAACTTCTGGAGTACGCACATGTGCAGTTAAACGTGGAAATCCAGAGATTGCGGTCTGAGTTACCCTGCTCCTCCACAGGCTGCGCTTTAACAGTACCTCGTCGATAGACTCGGCATTGAAATCCATGCAATGGCGTGAAGTTGGGGTACTTACCCACTAGTTACCCATTAAACATGCCAGGAAAAGTTAGGGCTGGTGCATTCAGGAGTAAGTGAATTTTTAACAGCGAGATAAGTGACAATTACTACCAAACAACCTCTCTGGCTCTCAAAATTTAATTTTACAAGCGTGGAGTCTCATTCCTTCAGAAGCTAATTAGTGTTGGAGATTTAAAATACATTTAAATAGTTTTTATTTACTTTTTCTGTCTCTCTCTTTTATCTCTCCCTCTCTTAATCCCATCTGTCTTTCCCAACTTTTATTTTGCCTTCTGTACATGATTTAAATCTAATTTATACTTCCTGCTTTATACGTCCTGGTTTAGACTCTGCGTGGCTCAGTGAGGATTCTTCAATCGGATTGGTTGAAGAGGCACACTGTTTCTTGGACTGCTCATAGAGGCCACGGATCCCCTGTAGAGGGCGTCGCACTGGATTAGTGCAAGTCTACGCTCAAAAGCCCGCCAAAACTTTGTGGGCAGTTGTCAGCGTAGTGAACAGCAAGCACCGTTCCTTCGCTGCTGACCGCAAAAGCCAGGCCAATAGATACATTGGGAGAAAATAGCCAGCAGATCATTATAAATGGAACTTTTATAGAAATGCATGGAAGTTATTGTTAAATTGATTATTTCAAATAAAATATGCTACCCAATGATTTTAAAGTTCAGCTGAAGTTCTTTAAAATGTAAACATACTGTATTATCTGGTTCGTAAACCAATCACATCAATGAAATTATTTATACAATACTAGTAGATTTACTTTCATCTCTGGGATTTAGTTTCAAAACCAGCCTGTACTGATCAGGGTATCTCAGGACCAAAAGTGTCATCACATACACAGAATTTGTCCACAGGAAATTCTGACCAACCTCCAATCGTGCAAGAATACAAGAATAGATTTTCTTCTTGATCTCATTTAACTAAACCTTTCTTCCCTCTTCATGTCATTCAATTGTCATGTACAGTGGGAATTTGCTCCAAGAAACTGATATAGATTCATGTCCACTACCACTTCTCTGCAGTGAAACTAATAGATTTTACGTTGACATTGTCAGTTGAATGGTTGAATTCTCTGTCTTGCTGGACAATCAGGGTGGGAGGAGCCAGCAGCAGATGAAGTGAATGTAATGCAATTTCCAGACAGGCCAATTAAAGCCCAATAGAAGAAATTTGTATGGCAAATGAACAATTGCAGAGGGATGTTCACATGAGCAAGGAACATATTCATAGTTGGCTGCAGCAATGCTTCCCTTGCGTTGCTTGTTAGCTCATAGCACAGAAATAAGTTACAATTTGGGCTAAGTTCCACAGAAAAGAGGAGAACTACAATTACCAGGTACCAGGAAAAGTTGCTATTAATGGGTACACCGATTCCAGGGTGCTGATTTTTTTCAACTCAACCATGACGTATGAATTGTACTGAAGTAAATATGCATTACAACGGCACACTATTGGCTGGGACTACTTTCACTTCAATTACCTGCAAGTTATGTTTGTTAAACCTGCAGTAATCACTAAAAAATTGAAAGTGAAGGTGGGGATTTGAGGAGGGAGGTGCCAACGGCAGTTTTGAAAGGGAAGGGGATAGTACCTGAGGGGAGCTGATGGCTATAATCTGTGACAGTCTGCCTGTTGGAGTGTTGGGTTTCAGTTGTAGATTCAATGTACACTTTCTCAAGGTGAAGGATACATTGGGCCAGAATTTACTGTAGCCGGCAAACGAACGGCGCCCGCTGTTAGTTAGACTTGCCCTTGTCCGTTTAATGATGATGATATTTTGCCCTGCAAGTTGCTGTGAGTGGGAGATGGAAACGGCGCGACACCCTCTACAGGGCATCTGGGATCTGTGTGAACAGGGTAAGCAACTGAGTCTCTCCTTAACCAATCAGGTTAAAGGATTGTTAAATGAACAGCGCAGAGCCTGAACCAGGAAGTGTAAGTTAGACTAGTTAATTCAATGTCAAATCAGGTACATAAAGAGAAATAAAGGCCGCAATTTCACCTACCCTGGTGGGGTCGGTGGCGGGGTGCGACCCCGCTGCTGGCTCCAGCCCGCTCTGTAGAGTGATCTTACATTGATTGGGCTTGTTAAGCCCGCCCAGCGCGTTTCCTGGCCAATTGAAGGAAGCGGGTCTAATGACGTCATTTGATGATGTGTCATCAGCCGGTTTCCTTAAAGGGACCATGCGCAAATTGATTTTGACAGTTCTGCTGTCAGTGTTCTACAGCATTGAGGTGCTGCAAACACTGACAAGCACTGCACAGAGGTGCACGGCTGCACCCAGGCTCTCCCATGACTCCCTCCATATGCTTATGGAGGGAGTCACAACATGCAGGGAGGTCCTCTTCCCTTCCCATGGGCGGTAGAGACCTTCCCAAGAGATCAACGCAGCCTGGTTGCACATTCAACAAGCAGGGATGTCATTAGGAGGATCAGGCTGCAGTGCCGCAAACCTTTCAATGATCCCAGTAGATCACGAAACGTTACTGCAAAGCCACACTCAACCTCATCCTGCTGTGCCACTCATCACATCCCCATCACTCTGCGTTCCCTACCCTACTCCTGCATATCCTTACTCACACCAACTTGCACCTCCACCCATCCCTCTCTAACTACATTATCACTTCCTCACCTCACTAGCCACCCTTCACACTCATCCTAGTGGCCCCCCGCAATGGCGATGAGTGTGAAAGGAATGGCTTGGGCATTGTCGGGATGCTTTATGGTGTTGGTATGGCATGGTGCCAACTTGGCGCATCATGTGGCAGCCAGGGTGTACAGCATCAAGAGAAGTAAATCTGGCTATGGTGAGGCCATCCCTGGTGTCCCGGACAGCAATGTGGTCTGGTGCTGATGCCCTCTGTCCTGTGCAGCATCATTGCGGAGAAGGTAGGTGTTGTTGTTGGTGCTGCTGGTGTGCCTGGTGCTGCTGGTGTTGGGGCTGATGGTGATGGGATTCTGAGGACCAAGGTGAGATAGTTTCAAGGGCACTAATGCCGATGTAATAGATGGCAGGTGAAGTTGAGATGACAGAAGCAAGTCTGTCAATGGTCAGAGAGGTTGTTCCAATAGGTGGCTCCAAACACTTGCAGCTGCATAAAGCTCAATCTGTCTTCCAAATGCAGTAAGCAACAGTTTCTGAGCTTGGTAAGTGAACAGCTGTGAGATGGGAGCTTTTATTCCACTTTTGCAGCTGTCAAGTAATGAGATAATTCAATGCTGAATTCACTCACGACCTGCTGAGCTGACGTGATCCCCAAGCAATGTTTAACCCGTGGGGAAACTGGTAAAATTGAAAGGTAAGCTTAAAATACTATTTAAGTGCCTGTTAACAATCTCTCTAATGATCTAAATTGCCTTCCCCGCCGCTTGGTGTCGGGTCTATTCAGCGATGACAGACCTAACATCTGGGAGACTAGCGTGGAGGTGGCTTGACAGCGGGTTTCCTACCTGCTGTCAAAAAAAAAAATTTCCCACCCGACCTGTCACCAAACGCGCCTACTGACCCCCCGATAAATTCCCCCCAAAGAGAGGGAAAGAAAGATTGGATTAAGAGAATGAGAAAAAAGAAAAAGTATTTAAAAAAAAAATCTCCAACAGCATTTAAAGGCTGAAGGAATGAGACTTCACATTTGTAATAATTAATTTTCAATGGCAGAAAGGTGGTTTCACAGTAATTAGGAATTGTCACACCCTTAAAAAGGGTACTTAGACTGAAATGGACAGGCCCTAACTTTCTGCGTCGAGTTAATTTGTATCTTCCATGCAGGTACAGGAATTTCACGCCGTTCACTGTATTTGAATGGTGAGTCAGACAGCGAGATACTGTTTTCCCAAAGCTAATCCTGTGGAATCTGGTAGCGCAAGCTGAGACCCAGTGTATATGGGCCCTGGCCTGTTTTCCGGCGCTTCTTCCAGAGTTGCGACTGGAATGTGGAATTTTGGGCCCTATACATATTGGCCTGGAGTTTCCGCTAGGTTGCATTGTTTTTATCAGCACAATTGATCCAAAATTGGCCAAACCAGCACAAAAGATTGAGGAACTGCAAGCACAAATTACGTCCAGTGCAAAACGAGTTTCTGTGAGCTTTTGCACCAGTTTAAACAAGCATCGCGCTGGAAGCCGGCCCTGCCCACAAAACTGGCCACGCCCCGATTCAATTAATAACCATGGCGAGCTTCAGCTAATTGCGTCGTTTGCAGGCCTTCAAGGAGGCTCTTAAAATTCAGATTAATGTTTATTTTTTGTGATAAATACATTTTTAACTGTATTAATAAAACTGCACCAGGTTATCACTCTTAAATATAGAAAGGAATATTTTTTAATACAAAAAAAAGTTACGTTCTAAAACGCTGCCTGATAGCACTGTTTCATGGCAGATTTTACCTTTGGAGATATGCAAATGAGTTTGAGTGGAAAATTTAGCATAATAAACTTCAATTCACTTCTGAAAATTAGTGCAATTTTGAGTGCAATTGGCACCCAGATCGGCAATTGCGCCCAAAGTGGAAACTCTACCCCATTGTGTATTAAAGCCTTCCATCACCATACACTTCCTGTTGTGTAACACTTCCTATAGTTCTCACGTTTCTTCTGTCACGATCACACTTGTCAGCCTGTTTACTAATGACATCATTGATTTTATGTCGCACTTTTTCTCCTGATTTTACACAACTCTTGAAACTTGTACTACTTGATTCTTTAAGTAGATGGCGCCATTGCCTACATTTCCGACTTCCCAGGTCTGTCTCGAGTCCAACTGATGCTGTGGGAACCAGCTACAGGCCTATCAAATCTACAAGGTCATTTTTTAAAAAAGAATGCATTTTTTAGAATAATTAACTTTAAAATTAAACCTTTTATTAAACCTTTCAAAAAATGTTTGCAGACTGTCCACTGTTCCTACTGCCACCAGGACCCCAAGTAGTGGAATGTTTCCAACACCGTCAGCCTCTCCCTGCCTATTCTCAGCTGCTACCTAGCCCACCCACCTGATCCCTGCTGCCTTGTCAGCTACGTTTCCCACCCTGGCCCCTGCAGCATTTGCGCCCCAAACTTGGCTGGTCCCCTACCCTCTCCCCACCTTCCTATCCCGTCCCCATCATTCTTGCACTTAACCTGTGAGGGTGAGGGGGTAGGATTGACAGGGAAGTGAGAAGGCAGAAAGGATACAGGGGGTGAGAGACTGGTGGGGAAGGGGAGGGGTAAGGGTGAAAACACAGTGTTGACCTGAAAGACCAGGCATCGGACAATGAGCTCGACCTCCTTCAGGTTGCTTTCTGTAGCCAGCCTATGGCCGAAATATCAACCTGCCTCCCCTCCCCCCGAAAACAGCAGCTCCACCCCATGTTACCAAAACCCCTTGCTGTCAGAAAATGGAGTATATAACTGAGGTCTAAAGTTACTAAAGGTGAATGTTCGGACCAGAGCTTCCCAGGAGAAAGATGAGATCGTGCCCAGACTTCTTGCCCTCCCTCCACCGATTTTGCAGTGGAACTTTGGTGGGAAAAGGCAGGAAATGGGTTGTGGATCTGTTGTGTCAGGATAACTGCTGTTAGCATGCACGTGTCTAAACCTATGCTCATGGACCAGCCACACATCCCTAGGAGTCGAAGTTCATACTGTTCATGAAAAGGGCGATGTTGAAGGTGGGGCACAAATGGCCATGTGTGGCATTCAATAATGTCCTGCACTTTGAGCAATCCAGCCAGGCATTAGAAGCGCAGGATTGTCTTGTGTTGCTGGATGCATTTCATTCGGAAATATATGAATTTGAGTGTCCCAAACAAACAAGGCATCTGTGAGTTGAATGATGCAACTGTGAACTTCAGATTGGGAGATTTGGCAGCTGCCTGATACTGTCAGCTTGACTTGGTTGGTAGTACTCTTGCTTTTACATCAGGAGGTTTTGGGTTCAAGCCCCACTCTAGGACTTCATAGAATTATAGAGGACAGTAGGAGGCCATTTGGCCTATCGTGTCTGTGCTGGCTCTTTGAAAGAGCTATTCAATTAGTCTCACTCCCCTGCTCTTTCCTCATAGCCCTGCAAATTTCTCTTTTTCAAGTATTTATCCAATTCCCTTTTGAACATTACTATTGAATCTGCTTCCACCACGCTTTCAGGTAGTGCATTTCAAATCTTAACAACTCGCTGCATAAAAGAAATCTCATTTCCACCCCCCCCTATATTTTTTGCCAATTATCTTAAATCTTTGTCCTCCTGCCAGTGGAAACAATTGCTCCCTCTACTCTATCAAAACCCCTCATAATTCTGAACACCTCTATTAAAACTCCCCTTAATCTTCTCTGCTCTAAGGAGAACAATCCAACTTCTTTGGTCTCTCCACATAACTGAAGTCCCTCATCCTTGGTATCATTCTGGTAAATCTCCTCTGCATCCTTTACTCAGAGAGTGGTTAGAATGTGGAACTTGCTACCACATGGAGTGGTTGAGGCAAATAGCAGAGATGCATTTAAGGGGAAGCTCGATAAGTATATGAGGGAGAAAGGAATAGAAGGATATGTTGATAGGGTGAGATGAAGTAAGGTGGGAGGAGGCTCATGTGGAGCATAAAGATTGGCATAGACCAGTTGGGCTGAATGGCCTGTTTCTGTGCTGTAAATACTATGTACTGTGTACCCTCTCCAAATGTGGTCCCCAGAATTGGACACAATACTCTAGCTGAGGCCTACTAGTGATTTATAAAGTTTTACCATAACTTCCTTGCTTTGATGAGCACATACAGAAAATTTCCTCCTCAATTTAATTTTAATTGGCAGAAAATCACAGGATGTGTAATTTCCCAGAGTAGAAAAGCTCTCCTATAATCTAAACAGCCACTTCAGTGCAGTATTGAGGGAGGGCTGCTTTGTCGGAGGTGCCATCTTTTGGATGAACTGTTAAACTGAGACCTCATCTGCACATTCAGGTGAAATTAAAATATCCCATGGCACTATTTGAAGAAGAACAATAAGTGTCTTGGCCAGTTTTAACCCCTCAACCAACCACCTCCAAAAACAAATTATCTGTCATTTGCTGGGTGCTTGTTGTGTGCAAATTGGCTACTGTGTTTTCCTACATTACAAAAGTGACTACACTTCGAAAGTACTTCATTGGCTGTAAAGCATTTTGGGACGCCCTGAGTTTGTGAAAAGCGCTATAGAAATGCAAGTCCTTCTTTCTTTGAAATTGGAAAAAAAAGTAATCAACTGATTTTAAAGCACTTTGGGATGTCCTAAGGAAGTGATAATGAACTATATAAATGTAGCCATGATGTGGAGATGCCGGTGTTGGACTGGGGTGGACAAAAGTGAGAAGTCGCACAACACCAGGTTATAGTCCAACAGCTTTATTTGAAATCACAAGCTTTCGGAGCACTGCTCCTTCGTCAGGTGAAGTGAAGAGATGCATATAGGCACAGCATATATAGTCAGAGAGCACTGCCAGACGACTACAGTTAATCTTTCTAACTGCCCTTTATCACACCTCGGCAGAGAGACAATCACGGCAATCAAAGGTGTGGATGGTGTCCAACCAGGTCAGTCAGGAAGACATTACTTCAAAGATGATAGCAAAATACAACAAAGACAATGAGGTGAGGTCACAAGGGGTCAAATGTGGCAGATGCTGGAGTCTGTATGGAAAACAAAAAACTTTTTACTTTTTTTGCAGGTCCGGCCACAGATGCGTGGTGGGGGGGGGGAGGGGCTTCTCACTTTTATATAAATGTAAGCACTTCTTTTTCTTTCTATCCTTTACCATTGCCCTGTAGGACCCAGTGGCAGTTGTTGCCTTCACAACCACCATGTTGTGAAAGTGGTTTGCAAGTCTTGCTGCAGCAGTGTGAGAAGTTCCACAGTGGTGTCCTTTGGGAATGATAGGGGCCAGTTTTCCTGTGGGAGTTGTGCTGGCTCCCTGTGGCAATCCCAGCAGGCAGGGGTGGAAAATTTGGCCAGGGGCTCCATTGAGTTTAGTGTTGGGAAATGTGAGATAATATGGGAGTTATTAGAATCACACAATAAATGACACATTGTGAAATAAGATGGATCATTTAACTGCCAAGTACAAGCACACAACGTGATGATTTTTTTAAAGTAATGAAATGCTAGAGTATATAAATAGATCCATAGAATGTACATTTAAGGAAGTGATTCTGATTGTGTAAAAAATTGCTGAGATGCCGATTTTGGTTTCTAGTTATATTGCTGCACTGAGGCAGGAGAAGAATTGAAGGAGCGTTATCCATAATAATTCCAGATTTCAGATAATTATGCTATGAACACAAGTTAGAGGAGATCAATCTAGTCTTACTGGAAAAAGTAATGGGGTGCTCCAGTACACTCAGTATCACAAGAAATATTTTGCATATTGACCTTTTTGCTTTTAATGATAACTAATTGTGTTCCTTCAGCTCCACTCCAACTATTCATGCCTGATGGTAGTAACAAGACATCAGAGTGCAAGTAATCCATTGGCAAAAAGAAGCCACTCATTCAGTCTTGAATTACTGTACAATACAGTATCTATTCTGGAAAAGGAGGCTACCATCTTCAGCCAAGAATGTGTAATGCCTTCATCTATTAGTGGATTTTCAACAGAGCCCATCTGCATATGCAAGATGACACATCAGCCACAATAGGCATATACCTCTACCAACATGCCCCAGGTTTGCAAAGAAAGGTATATGCCATCAGATGCAGCTGCTGCGTTGATACCAGTCTGTAATTTGGAAAGACCCAGAGTTGCATTAACATGGCTTAACACTATCTAAGGCAGTTGGGTACAGTGGTTGCACCAATGACTTTACTCACTACACTGATGTGACACTTCTCTATGTTGGTCTAGTATGTATTTTTCAAAACTCCTTAAAGGCAATTATGACCTTTCCAGAGGGAAGGTGCATCCAAATCCACTTAAACCTACGAGTTAACGGCTTCTCTTTGCAACCCACTGAGGAAAAAATTGACTTTCTATGGGACTGTCAGCAAGAGAATTGTCTGGAGAAGGTCAAGAATATCATCTCTCGAACTCCAGTACTGAAATATTTCAGTATCAGTACGATGTACTTCTACAGTGTGACGCATCTGAAAAAGGACTCGTGGGTATGTCTCATGTAAGAAAGTCAGCATGTAGCTTATGCCTCAAGATATGAAATAGAGATAAGCTATGCTGAGATCAAAAAATAACCCTTAACCATTATTTTTGGTTAGGAGAAGTTTGAATAATATATCTTCGGAAAGAAAGTCAGTGTATAAAGTGAATGCAAACTGCTTAAAAGCAAGTTTGAAAAAGAATCTAATCAGTGGACCCAATCGGTTCTGTAGAATGATATATCTTGAAACTTACAAGTTTAATGTTGCCTACAAGATAAGTTGATAATGAGGAAGTCATGTGAATTAATACATGTTGAGAAACTTGAACCGAGATAAAAACTTCAATATGTTGCAATATGTACCCTAAGTGAGGATGGAACGACCAAGATTAAACAAGCTACAGGAATAGATGAAGATATGAAATTGTCAAGAATGACAATTAGTAAAAAAGTGAGAAGTCGCACAACACCAGGTTATAGTCCAACAGTTTTATTTGAAATCACAAATCACAAATCACAAATAAAACTGTTGGACTATAACCTGGTGTTGTGCGACTTCTCACTTTTATCCACCCCAGTCCAACACCGGCATCTCCGCATCATGACAATTAGTAAAGGATGGCCTGGCACAGAAGTAGAAGTACCACCCTAGATTGCTGTGCCCGTCAACAATGAAGAGGAACTCAGAATATGGGATGGGTTGATATTTTATTTGGAAACTTGATATAGTCATTGGCCTTTGAGAAGAGAGCATCAGTGACCTGTTTAATGAACCAATAGACGACTGACTGACTAATGTTACCTGCAGCAAAAACAAATTCGGTTCTGTCAGTACAGTGCCAGTTGTGGCAATGGGTTCCAGGTCCTGCTGGACTGGACTGTGCAGTTCTGCCAAAGCCTTTCTCGAGAAGTGCAGCCTTCTTACTCAGTGCTTCTCATTAAAGTGGAGGTAGGTAATTCTGGGCTTGTATAGCCTTTGGGCAGGGTAAGGACACCTATGAGCTGCCTTCCTCCTTGGTGGACTTCTTACAGCCTGAACTGCAGCTCAGTAACGTTCCCCCAACTGTTGCTGCTGCTACTCCTCTTCCTCCTCTTTCTTCAATCAGAAATGGGTGACCAAGGTGACTCCCACCTTGTGCTGTCTCCAGTACTTCACTGTGCTTCCTGAAGGTTTTTAAGTAAGTTCAATCAAAGGTGCAGTGATATGCAAGGCAATAACGTGCTTAAGAACATAATAAATAAGAGGAGGAATATGCCATATGGCCTATCTCTGTGACCTCCTCCAACCCTACAACTCTCTGAGATCCCTGCACTCCTCCAATTCTGGCCTCTTGCACATCCTCAATTTTTATTGCTCCACCAGTGGCAGCCGTGCCTTCAGCTGCCTAAGCGCTAAACTATGGAATTCCCTCCCTAAACCTCTCCACCTCATTAACTCTCTCTCTCTCCTCCATTAGGAATCTCCTTAAAACCTGCCTCTTTGACCAAACATTTGGTCACCTGTCCTAATATCTCTATGTGGCTCAGTGTCAAATTTTGTTTGATAACGCATGGGACATTTTACTACATTTAATGCGCTATAGAAATACACATTGTTGTTGTTATATAAATGCAAGTTATTGTAGTAGTATATATCAGTGACTTGACTCTCCACCTGCCTGGATGGGAGCACCTCCAATAGTCGACACTATCCAGGACAAAGCAGCCCGCATGATCGGCACCCCATCCACTGGCTTAATCATTCACCCCGTTCACCATCGGTGTTCCGTGGCTGCAGTGTGTACTAACTACAGGATACACTGTAGCAATTCGCCAAGGCTTCTTCAACAGCACTTCCCAAACCCATGACCTTCACCACCTAGAAGGACAAGGGAAAACCATCACCTCCAAGTCACATACCATCCTGGCTTAGATATATATTGCTGTTCCTTCATCGTCGCTGGGTCAAAATCCTGGCACTCCCTCCCTAACAGCACTGTGGGTGTACCTTCACCACACGGACTGCAGCGGTTCAAGAAGACGGTTCACCACCACCTTCTCAAGGGCACCTAGGGATGGGCAATAAATGCCAACTTTGCCAGCGATGCCCACATCCTGAGAATGAATATTTTAAAAAAACTACGGTCATAAACTCTCCAGGTGGAAAATCAGAGGTATAAGCTTTTAAACTTCTACATCAAACAGAGGCCTAGATATGACTCGCATGGCCTGCCGGCACAAACTGGGTGCAGAGAATGATCCCTGCGCCAGAACAGATAGGTCCAGGGCACAACTGATATTGGGCCTCAGGCCTCATTTACATGAGGCCGGCGATCAGCAGACGTCTGCTGGGCGTCCCCAGGCAGCTCGCCGGTGAAGGGGATTTCAATTACGGGCCATTGCGTTGCCGGCATGGGTTGTCAGGTAGGCCCTGGGAGAGGGTGGGGGGTTGGGGGGGAAGTGATCTGGAGGGAGGCAGGTGATCTGGAGATGGGAGGGAGGGGGGCAGTAATGGTCTTTGGCACTGCAGTGGAGCTGGGGGGGGCACATTTTCCTGAACGTAGCCATCCCCGGTGCCAGCTGCGTTCAGGGCAGCCCAACTTTGCAAAGGGAGCCTCAAACAGATCTCCGATTTGCATATGCAAAGGAGCTAATGCCAGTTTCAAATAAAAACAGAAAATGCTGGAAATACTCAGCAGGTCAGGCAGCATCTGTGGAGAGAGAAACAGAGTTAACGTTTCAGGTCGATGATCTTTCATCAGAACTGGAAAAAGTTAGAGATGTAACAGATTTTAAGCAAGTGCAGAGGCAGGGAAAGGGGGAGGGGAGGAAAGAACAAAAGGGAAGGTCTGTGATAGGGTGGAGGCAGGAGAGATTAAAAGATAATTAAAAGAGATGATGGTGCAAGGCAAAAGGAGATGGTAATGGGACAAGTAAAGAAACAAAAGATGAGTCAAGAAGAGGTGTAAATGGGAATGGCAGAGTTAGGCACTTTACAACCTTCTGGACTCAACATCGAGTTCAACAATTTCAGACCATAACCTCTGCCCCTATTTTTTCACATGGCAGCTGTTGATGATTCTGCCATTCCCATTTACACCTCTACTGGACTCATCTTTTGTTTCTTTACATCTTTTTCTGCCTTCATCAATATGGCCGGCACTTGCCCAATACCCTTTCTAATTGAAATATGACTGGTTTCGCTATCCATATATCTATAATATAATAAAAATCTTGTATAGAACAGTTACTTCTTGTAAGTATAAGTTTTTCAGGAACATTTGTCTGTCACGCTATTGAATTTCTCTTGACTTTACCCATCTTTGATTGAGTCCTCCATGCTTGGGTTCCACAGAAGATGTCACTGTTGCATACTTACCGTAGACCCTTCACAGTTGCAGCTTCAACCTAGGCAGTGCTGTGGACACTAATCTGAAACTTTTACACCCTAGAGGTATATTCTTTAAAGTTTTATTTATAAGTTTTATATTTTGAGATTAATTTTATTAATCAGTTCATGATTTTGTAATGCGGCTCTTGTTGCTGGAGACTAGGTCCCGAATTTTGCCTACCTGGGCGGGTCCGGTGCGGGCAGTGGCCATGGCGGCTCATGACCCCGCTGCTGGCTCCAACATGCTGCACAAAACGACTTTACGTCAATAGGGCCTATTAAGCCCGTCCTGCGCGTTACCCGGCCCAATTAAATGGTGTGACGTCATCAATGCTGCGTTTTCAGCCAGGATCTTTAAAGGGGCCATGGCCACATTGGATTTGAATGTCAATGTAAGATAGTGCCGTCAGTGCACTGCAGCATTGGAGTGCTGCAAACACTGACAATGACTGCACAGAGGCAGAGGACTGCACCCAGGTTCTCCAATGACTCCCTCCATATGCTTATGGAGCGAGTCAGAGCACGCAGGGAGGTCCTCTTCCCTTTCAATGGGCGGAAGAGACCTCCCCAGGACAACAAAACAGCCTGGTTAGAGATTGCAGAGGAGGTCACCAGCAGGGATGTGGTCAGGAGGACCTGGGTGCAGTGCCGCAAACCTTTCAATGATCTCAGTAGATCAGTAAAGGTGAGTACAAAGCCACACTCACCTTCATCCTGTTGTACCTCTCATCACATCCCCATCATTCTGCCTTCCCTACCCTACTCCTGCACATCCTTACTCACACCAGCATACCTCGCACGTCCACCCATCCCTCTTTCTCTATCTACATTATCACATCCCCATCTCACTAGCCACCCCTCACATTCACCCTCATCCTAGTGCAATCATATCAACTAACAACATACAAGGAGGCCACTTGGCTCTGGCACGCCACTCCATCATAGTTTCCCTCTAAAGATGTAACCGATCCAAACCTTACACTCATTCCATCACTCTCACTCAACCTTCTCTTCTTTCCCTCCTTGCAGGAAAAGAGAGCCCAAAATAAGAGGGAGAGCGAGAACTGGCGGTGGCCCTCCATCATTTGGAAACCTTACAACAGCAGAGGAGGCTGCTTTAGAAACATCTGGAGTGGTCGAGTAGCTGTTGGTGGGAGATGGAGAATGGGGGACATCTCAGCAACCTGGTGACAGAATTACATATCATACAGCTACATGGCATACATCAGTTACTCATATGGGCACTGATGTCAGCAGCCATTGAATTGTCATTATGTGCATAATGGTATCTGTACCCATTCTTCAAATTACATATCTAACTCATCTCTTTACACTCCCACAGGTCCATCAGGAGCCCCTCCCGCCCCACGCTGTCCAGGAGCCCCCCCCCCCCACACTGTCTAGGAGCACCCCCCCACACTGTCCAGGAGGAAGAGCAAGACGACTCTTCAGAGGAGCCTCCAGCCTTTGAGAGCGCAGCGTCATCAGACATAAGCGCACCCAGCACCAGCGCAGATACACACACCTTGGTGGATGCTATGCGAGATAGAGTAGTGTTGTCACCTGGTGTCTCACAACTCACAAGTGAGCAAGAGCAGATGGTGGAGTCAGGGATAGCAGTGGAGAGTCCTCGCTGGAGGGCACAGGACACTCCAAGCTCTGCTCAGCTGCATGCAGACGCTGAGCCTCGGGGGCCATCCAGAAATTGAGTGATCCTGGAGGTGCAGGAAGAGTGCCTCTGACAGGTTTTGTGAGCGCGATGTCTGCAAATGTTCAGAGAATGGAGGAGTCCATCTCCAACATGAGCACCACCGTGTCGCAGGCGATGGCGACTGTAGGCTCTTCCCCCCATGGATAGGATGGCCATCTACATGGAGCAGCTAATGCACCACTCACAGGAGCACATGGTCTCTATGGAGAATAGATGGCTATCTATGGAGGAAGGATGGCAGAGGCTCATAGACCTCCTCTCTAGGAGGGATGTCAGCATAGACGTGGGTTCTCATGGCCCCACTGATGTGCAGCAAGGTGCTCTCCAGCTCCTTGGCAGCAGGGAAGTGAGCAGGCTGCCTCTACCTCTGCTGAAGCCACAGGGCTAGCACCTCGTAGAAGCACATGGAAGAGAAAGATGACACACGGGTAGATTCACAAGGGTAGCCACGTGGGTTTATGTAAAGTTTCCGTTAATGTGCTGTCAAACATAAAAATCTTTATTTTCAACACTTTCCGGTGTTGGACAGATCTGTGTGCACCTTTGGAAGTGGCTTAGTGAGTTGCAGTGAATGATGAGACATAACGGTACCTCCAGCAATGGTGGTGAGTGTGAAAGGAATGGCTTGGTCATTGTAGGAATGCTTTATGGTGTTGTTGTGGGGTGGTGCCAACCTGGCGCATCATGTGGCAGCCATATGGGTGTACAGCATCAAGTGAAGTAAATTTGGCCTTGATAAGGCCACCCCAGGCCTCCCGGGCAGCAATGTGGTCGGGTGCTGATGCCCTCTGTCCTGTGCAGCATCAGGTGATTGCGGAGAAGGTTGGTGGTGTTGTTGTTGGAGCTGCTGGTGTGCCTGGTGCTGCTGGTATTGGAGCTCATCGTGGTGGGATTCTGAGGACCAAGGTGAGACAGAATAAATGGCATCCATGCTGATGGAACAGATGGCAGGTGAAGTAGAGATGACAGAAGCAATCTGTCAATGGTGAGAGAGGTTCTTCCAATGAGGTGACACCAGATGGAGACTTTGCTGGAAAGACAGCAGCCTGCAGAAAGCTAAATCTGAGCTGGGAATGCAGTGAGAAACAGCTTCTGCCTGAGGAAAGTGATCATCTGTCAGGTGGGAGCTTTTAAACTACATTTTATGCTGTCAACTAATCAGCTGGAGCAATGGCCACTGAACTCCCGCCTCAGGTTGACAGACGTGGTTCCCGAGCAGCGTGCTTCCTGTGGCCATCCAGTTAAATTTAAAAGTTAAGGTTAAAACCACTCTTAAGGGTCTGACAACAAGTTACTAATGCTCTAAATTGGGTCGCCCGCCTCTGCCGGTCGGGTCGGGCCCGTGCTGACAGACGCGCCTGGGGGAGAGGCGCGTGGGAGTGGGATGACAGCAGGTTCCTGACCCACTCCCAAAAATAACAACTTTTCCACCCGACTCGCCTCCAATCGCGCCCGCTACCACCCCGGAAAATTCCGGCCTAGGTCTTTTCAGTCAACACTACAGATGCTTACCCCCAGCTGCCCGCGGTTCCTACAACCCCAGTATTTGCCTCTTCTCCGTCCAGGTTTCGGGCCTCGGGCCTTGACCTTTATCCCACCCGCGTGCCCTGTGCTTCGGTCACTGCTGCCCCCCCCAACCCCCCCCTTTCCGGGCCTTGTGCGCACCTCACTGATTAGTGACAATAAGCTGAGACCACTTTGTTGAATTTTAAAACATTTATTGCACTTACAGAGGTTGATAATCTGATAGTGACCACTCACTCCTTGTGTTAAATTGGGCACAGTGTGTGCAAGGGGGTGTATAGGAGCCTGCATGCATCTGTGCACAAGGCTTATTAAGCCTATAGATTTAATTTAAATTAGGCATCTGCTCCATTATGTTTCAGTGCCAGTGCCCGGATGGAACAAGCACTGAAGGGGAGGTCACATTGTAAAAACAATATTCTCGGCCACTACTGCCCTGGGCACCCTGCTTATCTCACACCACTCCCCTCATACTCAGTGCACCTGCTCTTTTTGCACAGGCTACCCCATGCTCCAAAATTTGCTGGTACCTGTCTGCTGGCTCCTGTCTGCTGGTGCCTGTCTGCTGGTGCCTATCTGCTGGCTCCTGTCTGCTGGTACCTGTCTGCTGGTGCCTGTCTGCTGGTACCTGTCTGCTGGCTCCTGTCTGCTGGTGCCTGTCTGCTGGTGCCTGTCTGCTGGTACCTGTCTGCTGGTGCCTGTCTGCTGGTGCCTGTCTGCTGGCACCTGTCTGCTGGTGCCTGTCTGTTTCTGGTGCCCGTTGCTTCCAGTGTGCCATAAGTACCTTGAGTCCCAGACAATTATACAAACAAAAACAGAAAATGCTGGAAATACTCAGCTGGTCAGGCAGCATCTGTGAAGAGAGAAACAGAGTTAACGTTTCAGGTCGATGACCTTTCGTCAGAACTGGAAAAAAGCAGGAAATGGAACAGATTTTTAAGCAAGTGTAGTGGCTGGGAAATGGGGGAGGGGATGAAAGAACAAAAGGGAAGGCCTGTGATAGGCTGGAAGGCAGGAGCGATTAAGAGACATTGAGAGACACTAAGAGATATTCAAGGCAAAAGGAGATGGTAATGGGACAGGTTAAGAAACAAAGGATGGCTCTAGATGAAGTGTAAATTGCGCTGGCAGAATGAAAGACAGCTGCCCTGTGGGAGAGAAGAACAGAACAAAAGTGTGGATAAAAAAAATATATATATGTTATGATCTGAAATTGTTGAATTCTATGCTGAGTCCAGAAGGCTGTAAAGTGCCTAATCGAAAGATGAGGTACTGTTCCTCGAGCTTACGCTGAGCTTCCGTGGAACAATGCAAGAGGCCGAGGACGGTGAGGTCTGAGTGGGAGTGGAGCAGTGAATTAAAGTGACAGGCGACCAGAAGCTCGGGGTCCCCCTTACGGACTGAACGGAGGTGTTCCGCAAAGCAGTCACCCAATCTGCGTTTGGTCTCCCCAATGTAGAGGAGACCACATCGTGAGCAGCGAATACAGTATACTAAATTGCAAGAAGTACAAGTAAATCGCTGTTTCACCTGGAAGGGGTGTTTGGGGCCCTGGACAGTGGGAAGTGGGGAGGTATAAGGGCATGTGTTGCATCTCCTGCGCTTGCACGGGAAGGTGCCGGGCAAAGGGGAAGGGGTGTTGGGGGCGATAGAGGAGTGGACTAGGGTGTCGCAGAGGGAGTGGTCCCTACGGAATGCTGAAAGGGGAGGTGAGGGGAAGATGCGTTTGATGGTGGGATCACGCTGGAGGTGGCGGAAATGGCGGAGGATGATACGTTGAATGTGGAGGCTGGTGGGATGAAAGGTGAGGACAAGGGGAACTCTCTCGTGGTTCCGGGAGGGAGGGGCCGGGTTGAGGGCAGAGTGCGGGAGATAGAACGGACACGGTCGAGGGCCGTGTCAACCACAGTAGAGGGGAATCCTCGGTTGAGGAAAAAGGAAGACATGTCGGAAGCACTGGTATGGAAGGTGGCATCATCAGAGCAGATGCGGCGGAGACGGAGAAAGTAGGAGAATGGAATAGAGTCCTTACAGGAGGCGGGGTGGGAGGAAGTGTAGTTCAGGTAGCTGTGGGAATCAGAGGGCTTGTAGTGAATGTTGGTCAATAACCTATCCCCAGAGATGGAGACGGAGAAGTCGAGGAAGGGAAGGGAAGAGTTGGAGATGGACCATGTGAAGGTGAGGGAAGAGTGGAAATTGGAAGCAAAGTGAATGAAATTATCTAGTTCAGGGCGAGAGCAGGAAATGGCACCGATACAGTCGTCAATGTACTGGAAAAAGAGGTGAAGGAGGGGACCTGTGTAGGACTGGAACAAAGAGTGTTCTACATATCCCATGAAAAGGCAGGCATAGCTAGGACCCATGCGGGTTCCCATAGCAACACCTTTAATTTGGAGGAAGTGAGTGGAGTCAAAGGAGAAGTTGTTCAATGTGAGAACAAGTTCAGCCAGGCGGAGGAGGGTGGTGGTGGATGGGGACTGGTTGGCCCTCTGTTCAATGAAGAAGCGGAGCGACCTCTGGCCATCCTGGTGGGAGATGGAGGTGTAGAGGGATTGTACATCCATAGTGAAAAGGAGGCGGTTGGGGCCAGGAAACTGGAAACTGTTAAAGTGGCGGAGGGCATCGGAAGAGTCGCGGATGTAAAACTAAAATTATTTCTAGGACTAATACAAATATTACTACATTTTTTTGGAACAGATGTTGGACATTGAACTGAACAAATAAAGATCTAGGTTGCACTTGCACTACAAGTTTATTGTTGATGTGTTACTTCACACTAATGCTAAATATATCTAGTGCAAATTCTGAGATAAGGCCCAACTGAACTCTAGACTGAAGCAGAGTGAGAGTCCCTCCTCGAGGGAGTCTCATTCTGGGCCCTGACTCTTGACTTAGGCCCCATTTACTATAATTATAATATTCACGTAAAGTAATTCATACCAATGCTAAAAATCGAGGGATAGGTTTTCAAATGTTCATGTGTATGGTGAGGCACCTCATCATAAGTGCGCAGTGGAAAATTTCACCTTTAGTGTAAATGCACCCTTAGTTGTCAATCAAGCACCCATAATTTATTCAAAAGCAAAATACCGCGGAAGCTGGAAATATGAACTAAAAACAGAAAATGCTGGAAATACTCAGCAGGTCAGGCAGCATCTGAATCATCTCCATTGGCTACAAAGGAATCATGACTTCAAGATACACGCGGAAGCTGGTCGGGGCCATTCCACCGTCATGTGCTCAATTTAATTGGGTGGGGTGGATATTGGGGGGCGACAGCCTCAACCGCAAGTCAGCATGGATGCCAAATCCATGAAGCAATATAGGTTTTACAAGTGTTTTTTACGAGTGTTAAGTCATAAACTATGGGGGAGAAATTCATTATAACCCCGTTTGGGGCGCTAAATCTTAAAAGTTTGGTAAATTAGTGCCAGGCGCGAATGTTTCCAAACTTTAAAAAAATTCATTTCTTTGCTCCAAGAATGAAGTAGCATGCTAAATCAAGCACTCCACTTCCTTCTTGGAGTGCAATCGGCAGCAGGTGGGGTGGAGACTTCAGCAGCGCTGCGCACTGGGCCGTGCAGCACTGCCGTGTTCAAAGGCTCCTTCCCTCCCTTAAAGGGAAGGGCCATCGCTGCAGGCTCTGCAATTTAAAAAGTACCAACCTGGACCACCAAGGCAGCCGTGATCCAGTGCGATCAGCAGAGTGCCGGGCTGATCGATCGCGGGCAGGAACCTGCGAGAAAAAGCGGAACAAGAAAGGTAAGTTTTGTTTTACTTACCTCAGCCACCTCGCTTTTAATCATTGCCCCCGAAGTGGCCGGCCGCCCGACCAACCGCCAGTGTTTTCAACCGGCGCTGTTTCAGGGGGCGGAAGTCAATTTCGGGTCCGGGGTGCTACCGGGGTGGTGCGCACGGCGATGATGTCATGATCTCCGGGCGAAGGAGATTGGGGTGCAACGCCGTAGCGCTGCCGCAAAACTCCCGCCGAATATGGAGGGAGTTGATGTCTGCGCTGCACCTGGTCGCAAAGCCATTTGCACCCCATTAGTGCCCCCCCGGGGGTGCTAACGGGAGGCGCAAAGGCACCCAATTTCACCCCTATGTGTTAAAAACAGAAAATACTACAAATACTCAGCAGATCAGGCAGCACCTGCAGAAAGAGAAACAGAATTAAGGTTTCAGGTCATTGACCTTTCGTCAGAACTGGCAAAAGTTAGAGATGTAACAGGTTTTAAGCAAGTGCAGGGTCAGGGAAAGGGGGGAGAGTAGGAAAGAACAAAAGGGAAGGTCTGTGATAGGGTGGAAGGCAGGAGTGATTAAATGACAAAAGCGATGTTGGTGTGAGGCAAAAGGGAGTGGTAATGGGACAAGTAAAGAAACAAAAGATGGGTCTAGAGGAGCTGTACATGGCAACAGCAGAATCATTACCAGCATCTGCTGTCCAAAAAATTGGGAGCAGTGGTTATGATCTGAAATGTTGAAATCATTGTTGAGTACGGAAGGCTGTAAACTGACTAACCAAAAGATGAGGTGTTGTTCCTCAAGTTTCCATTGAGCTTCATTAGAACAGTGTAGGAGGCCGTGGACAGAGAGGTCAGAGTGGAGTGGGATGGAGAGTTAAAATGGCAAGTGACTGAAACTCAGAGTTATGCTTGTGGACTGAACGGAGAGATATAGACTGGTTAAGTGATTGGGCAAGAAGGTGACAGATGGAGTATAATGTGGGGAAGTGTGAAATTATCCACTTTGGTAGAAAGAATGGAAAAGCAGAATATTGTTTAGAAGGTGAGAGACTAGTAAATATTGGTATTCAGAGAGATTTAGGGGTCCTTGTACATGAATTACAGAACGTTAACATGCAGGTACAGCAAGCAATTAGGAAGGCAAATGGTATGTTAGCCTTTATTGCAAGGCGGTTGGAGTTTAATAGTAAGGAAATCCTGCTGCAATTGTGTAGGGCTTTGGTGAGACCAAACCTGGAGTACTTTCTCCTTACCTAAGGAAGGATATACTTGCCTTAGAGGGTTTGCAACAAAGGTTCACTAGATTGATTCCTGGGATGAGAGGGTTATCCTATGAGGAGAGACTGAGTAGACAAGCCTATATTCTCTGGAGTTTAGAAGAATGAGAGGTGATCTTATGTAAACGTATAAAATTCTTAGAGGGCTTGACAGCGTAGATGCTGAGAGGCTGTTTCCCCGGCTGGAGAGTTTAGAACTAGGGGTCATAGTCTCAGGATAAGGGGTCAGCCATTTAGGACTGAGATGAGGAGAAATTTCTTCACTCAGAGGGTTGTGAATCTTTGGAATTCTCTACCCCAGAGGGCTCTGGATGCTCAGTCGTTGAGTATATTCAAGACTGAGATCGATAGATTTTTGGGCACTAAGGGAATCAAGGGATATGGGGATAGGGTGGGAAAGTGGAGTTGATGTAGAAGTTCAGCCTTGATCTTATTGAATGGCAGAGCAGGCTTGATGGGCCATATGGGCGACTCCTGCTCCTATTTCTTATGCTCTTATGTTCAGCAAAGCGATCACCCAATCTGCATTTGGTCTTCCCAATGTAGAGGAGACCGCATCGTGAGCAGCGAGTACAGTATACTAAATTGAAAGAAGTACAAGTAAATTGGTGTTTCACCTGGAAGGAGTGTTTGCGGCCCTGGACAGACGGGAAGAGAGGAGGTGAAAGGGCAGTGTTGCATCTCCTGCACTTGCACAGAAAGGTGCCGGGCGAAGGGGAGCGGATGTTGAGGTGATTGAAGAGTGGAACAGAGTGTCATGGAGGGAATGATCTCTTTGGAATGCTGAAAGGGGAGGGAAGATCTCTTTGGTGGTAACATTGTACTGGAGGTGGCGGAAATGGTGGAGGATGATCCGTTGAATGTGAAGGCTGGTAGGGTGGAAGTTAAGAACAAAGGGAACCCTATCGTGGCTGCGGGAGGGAAAGGAAGGGGTGAGAGCAGAAGTGCGGGAAATAGGACAGACACAGTCGAGGGCCCTGTCAATCATGGTAGAAGGGACTCCTTGGATGAGGAAAAAGGAAGACATATCGGAAGCTCTAGTATGGAAGGTTGCGTTGTCAGAACAGATGCGGCGGAGACAGAGAAACTGAGAGAATGGAATAGAGTCCTTATAGGAAGCAGGGTGGGAGGAAGTGTAATTGAGGTAGCTGTGGGAGTCAGTGGGCTTATAGTAGATATTGGTTGACAGCCTATCCCAAGAAATGGAGATAGAGCAGTCGAGAAAGGGAAGGGAAGAGTCAGAGATGGACCATGTGAAGACAAGGGAGGGATGGAAATTGGAAGCAAAGTTGATGACATTTTCCAGTTCAGGGCGAGAGCAGGAAGCGGCACCAATAGAGTCATTAATGTACTGGAAAACGAGGTGAGGGAGGGGACCTGAGTAGGACTGGAACAAAGAATGTTCCACATACCCCATGAATAGGCAGGCATAGCTAGGACCCATACAGGTTCCCATAGCAACACCTTTTATTTGGAGGAAGCGAATGGAGTCAAAGGAGAAGTTGTTCAATGTAAGAACAAGTTCAGCCAGGTGGGGGAGGGTGGTGGTGGATGGGGACCAGTTGCACCTCCGTTCAAGGAAGAAACAGAAGCTCGCAGGCTGATGGAGGGATAGAGGGACTGGACTTCCATGATGAAAAGGAGATAGTAAGGGCAGGAAACTGGAAACTGTTAAAGTGGCAGACGTGTCGGAAGAGATGCAGATGTAGGTGGGAAGAGACTGGACAAGGGGAGAAAAAATAGTTGAGATAGGAAGAAATAAGTTCTGTGGGACAAGAACAGGTTGAAACAATGGTTTTACAAGGGCAGTCCTGTTTGTGGATCTTGGGAAGGAGGTAGAAGTGGCTGTGCGGGGTTGGGGGATTATGAGGTTGGAGGCTGTGGGAGGAAGATCTCCAGAGGAGATGAGGTCAGTGACAGTCTGGGAAATGATGTCTTGAGGCTCAGTGGTGGGGTCATAGTCCAGGGGGAGGTAGGAGGAGGTGTCAGAGAGTTGGCATTCATCCTCTGCTAGGTTGTGCTCCATTTGCCAAACAACAACAGCGCAGCCTTTGTCAGCAGGTTTAATGACAATGTCAGGGTTGGACCCAAGAGAATGGAATGCTGCAAGCATCATTCCAAGCTCAAAATTCATTGAGATAGGGGCGTAAGGTGATGAAGCTGAGGTCGTCTCCATCTCTGTTGCATCTATTCTGATGATGCCACCTTCCACACTAGTGCTTCCGATATGTCTCCCCTTTTCCTCAACTGAGGATTCCCCTCCACTGTGGTTGACAGGGCCATTGACCATGTCTGTCAGATTTCCTGCACTTCTGCTCTCACCTCTGCCCTTCCCCTTGTCCTCACCTTCCACCCCACCAGCCTCCACATTCAACGGTTCATCCTCTGCCATTTCCAACACTTCCAGCATGATGCCACCACAAAACACATCTTCACCTCCCTGTCCCTTTCAGTATTCCAAAGGGATCGTTCCCTCTGCGACACCCTGGTTCACTCGTCAATCACCCCCAACACCCCCTCCCCATGGCACCTTCCCATGCAAGCGCTGGATATGCAACATCTGCCCTTTTACCTCCTCCCTTCCCACCATCCAGGGCCCCAAACACTCCTTCCAGGTGAAACAGTGATTTACTTGTACTTCCTTCAATTTAGCTGCTCACGCTGCGGTCTCCAATACATTGGGGAGACCAAAATCAGATTGGGTGATGGATTTGCTGAACACCTCCATTCAATCCACAAGCTTGACCCTGAACTTCCGGTTGCTTGCCATTTTAATTCTCTATTCCACTTCCACTCTGATCTCTCTGTCTTCGGCACCCTACGCTGTTCCAATGAAGCTCAATGGAAGCTCAAGGAACAGCACCTTATCTTTCAATTAGGCACGTTACAGCCTTCTGGACTCAACATTGAGTTCAAGAATTTCAGACCATAACCACAACTCCCATTTTTTCAGACAACAGCTGTTGATGATTCTGCCATTCCCATTTACACCTCATCTAGATTCATCTTTTGTTTCTTGTACTTGTCCCATTATCACCCCCTTTTTCCTTGTACCATCATCTCTTTTGTCATTTAATCACTCCTGCCTTCCATCCTAGCACAGACCTTCCCTTTTGTTCTTTCCTCCCCTTCCCCATTTCTCTGCTTCTGTACTTGCTTAAAACCTGTTACATCTAAGCTTTTGCCAGTTCTGATGAAAGATCAATGAGTTTATAGTTTATGACATAACACTCGTAAAAAACACTTGTAAATCCTATATTGCATCATGTATTTGGCATCCATGCTGACTTGCAGTTGAGGCTGTCGCCCCCAGTATCCACCACACCCAATTAAATTGGGCACATGACAGTGGAATGGCCCTGACCAGCTTTAGCGTGTATCTTAAAGTCATGATTTCTTTGTAGCCAATGGAGATGAGTCAAGAAATGCGACAAGACTATTGAAATGCAAGGTTAATACAAAGGATGCGTTCAATGATGCTCACTGTAATTTGAAAGCAGATTGCAGGTATGACAGATTTGAATGAACTTTATTACATAGTCCAGTTATATTTAGATTAAACTTCGAGGTCTGAACACAAGCACCTGTTGTTCTGAAATAAAAATAAAAGCTTCGACACTTGTACATTTGAGTCCTTGCATGAAGTGATTCTATTGCAGTTTTATGTACCAAGATTATTTATATCAGTGTAACCAAACAAATGCTGTAATTATAATATGGCTGTGTTGAGCAGTGACGGTGTTTTGGAACGATAATTGACTGTGAGACTGGAAACTTCTGTGTCTTGGCAATAGCAACACACCTCTACTTCTATCTAATCTTTCCAGTTTGTTTATGCCCTTTGTTATAAATGCAATTGAGTCAATTTCCCAGAACAGTGTTAATTACATGAATTACAAGATGCTGCATTTCTGCTGTGCTTGAACCTTAATTTTATGAGGCTCTGCTGGAGCCGTAAAGTTTAGGGGCAGATCACAAAATGGAGGCTGCAAGCCCCTGTGCAGTGCTTTGTGTTTCATGACATAGAAATATTTTTACATGCTACCTTGGTGACCAGCGCAAGACTCATTAGACCCTCAAGAATTATACAAACCAGTCCCATGCCAGATTCAGCAGCTTTTGAACCAAAGACAGTGGCACCCATATGAAATGGAACATTATATGATTGGCTTGGCCTGTACGGGTTGATTTCTTAACAATGAATATCCCTTTTTTAATTGTTGTATTGCTTGCTCTGTATTTTGATATTTTGATTGATGCATTAAGTTTTATTGCTGTTTAGACCTGATTTTTTGTACTGCAAGACTTTTATTTTGAACTTTATTTCTTACAACTATCTTGATTCCAGCTACTATTTTTCCTTGCAGCAATCAAAGTGGGGAGGCTGGGAGTTTCTTTGGGAGTTCCAATGGCTCTCCGTGATTTGGAGGAGGAAGAGCAGTTCTTGAGGAGAAAGAAAGGTACTTAAGCATTACACGCACATCTGTCCTCACTCTAGACAAAAGAGGCTGCACATAGTGAGGCAGTGGTACATATCTCCAGTCAAAGAATTTGGAAATAAGGGGGTCATTTTAACCTAACCCACCCGGTAGGAAACTAACAGGATTGAATCGGCTGCCTGTTTTACACCTCGCCCGATTTTACTTTCCATTGACTTCAGAAAAGGTTGAGGATGCTGGGACAATTGGAGCTTTGAAGACTGAGATTGATAGATTATTTTTAGCTAAGGGTATCAAGGGAACAAAGGCGGGTAAATGGAATTGAGGTACAGGTCGGCCATGATCTAATTAGTTCTGAGGGGCTGAATGTCCCACACCTGTTCCTATGTTCCTATTATTGGAGCCACCTAATGTGATAATGAGTCAATCCTCCATGAGAGTCAGTAAATCTGATACGTGAACCAGGCAGATCTGGAGTTCTGTAGGGTGCTGTTGATAATTAACCAGTCACCTTGGTTCATTGATAGTGCCTGTCACTGGGAGCTCCAATGCCCTAAAGATTAGGGTGGAGCTAGCTAAACAAGCAATGAGCTGTTTTTCAGCTGCCAAGACCCTAAGCTCTGGAATTCCCTCCCTAAACCTCTCCTTCCTCCTTTAAGAAGCTCCTTAAAACCTACCTCTCTGCCCTAATATCTTCTTATGTGGCTTGGTGTAAAATTCTGTTTGATAACGCTCCTGTGAAGCGCCTTGGGACATTTTACTACGCTAAAGGCGCTATATAAATACAAGTTGTTGTTATCAATTTTAAAAAATTGACACCGAGCCACAGAAGGAGATATCAGGACAGATGACGAAAAACTTGGTCAAAGAGATAGGTTTTAAGGAGAATCTTAAAGGAGAAGAGAGAGGTAGAGAGGTTTATAGAGGGAATTCCAGAGCTTAGGGCCAAGGCAGCTGAAATATACCTGAATATATAGTATTTAGAAAGGATAGGAGTGGGTGAAGGGGCCATCATTGTTAGGAAAGGAATAATATTATAGCATGCTAATACTGCAATTGGGGGAGGAAATGGAATTAATCAGAAATACCAGAGTCTATCTAGGATTGTACTCTAGACCACAAAACCAAGAAAGGAAGGAGGATCTACAGCTGTGTAATCAAATCAGTTAGGTAGCCAAAGAAGAGAATGTAGTAGTGATGGGAGATTAAATTATCCACCTATAGGGTAGACAATGAGGGGCAGGCACAAGAGATGGGCAGCTCCCAAAGAGCAGTTATTGATCCAATCAATGATTGCCTCTTAATTCAACATGTGAGGACTAGTATTAGAGATGATAATAACTTTCATTTAGTGTTCAGTATAGAACCACAGCTAGTAGGTGATCCAGAGGTAGGGTAGCACATTGCAGATTCAGACCATTATTATAAGATTTTAAATACATGCAGTAAATTTAGGGATAATTGTATGTTAATGCCATATGTTAAAGAGTCTCAGTGTACAGAAATGAAAAGAGAGATAGCAGCAGTTAAGTTGTAGGATGATTTAGGTGCAGATGTTTGAAAAACAACAATAACTTGCATTTATATAGAATAGAAACATAGAAAAATAGGAGCAGGAGTAGGCCATTCGGCCCTTCGAGCCTGCTCTGCCATTCAATATGATCATGGCTGATCCTCTATCTCAATACCATATTCCCGCTCTCTCCCCATACCCCTTGATGCCTTTTGTGTCTAGAAATCTATCTATCTCCTTCTTAAATATATTCAGTGACTTGGCCTCCACAGCCTTCTGTGGTAGAGAATTCCACAGGTTCACCACCCTCTGAGTGAAGAAATTTCTCCTCCTCTCAGTCCTAAATGTCCTACCCCGTATCCTGAGACTGTGACCCCCTCGTTCTAGACCCCCCAGCCAGGGGAAACATTCTCCCTGCATCCAGTCCGTCTAGCCCTGTCAGAATTTTATACGTTTCAATGAGATCCCCTCTCATTCTTCTAAACTCTAGTGAATACAGGCCTAGTCGACCCAATCTCTCCTCATACGACAGTCCTGCCATCCCAGGAATCAGTCTGGTGAACCTTCACTGCACTCCCTCTATGGCAAGTATATCCTTTCTTAGGTAAGCAGACCAAAACTGCACACAGTACTCCAGATGTGGTCTCACCAAGGCCCTGTATAACTGTAGTAAGACATCCTTGCTCCTGTACTCAAATCCTCTTGCAATGAAGGCCAACATACCATTTGCCTTCCTAACTGCTTGCTGCACCTGCATGTTTGCTTTCAGTTTCTGCTGTACAAGGACACCCAGGTCCCTGTGTACATCAGCATTTCCCAATCTATCACCATTTAAATAATACTCTACCTTTCTGTTTTTCCTACCGAAGTGGATAACTTCACATTTATCCACATTATTCTGCATCTGCCATGTATTTGCCCACTCACTCAACTTGTCTAAATCGCCGTGAAGCCTCTTTGCATCCTCCTCACAACACACAATCCCACCTAACTTCGTGTTTCAGCAAACTTGGAAGTATTATATTTGGTTCCCTCATCCAAATCATTGATATATATTATGAATAGCTGGGGCCCAAGCACTGATCCCTGCGGTACCCCACTAGTCACCGCCTGCCACCCCGAAAAGACCCATTTATTCCTACTCTCTGTTTCCTGTCAGTTAACCAATTTTCAATCCATGCCAATATATTACCCCCAATCCCATGTGCTTTAATTTTGCACACTAACCTCTTATGTGGGACTTTATCAAAGGCCTTCTGGAAGTCCAAATACACCACATCCACTGGCTCTCCCTTACCTATTCTACCAGTTACATCCTCAAAAAACTCCAGTCGGTTTGTCAAACACGATTTCCCTTTCATAAATCCATGTTGACTTTGTCTAATCCCGTTGATATTTTCTAAGTGTCCTGTTATCACATCCTTTATAATAGACTCTAACATTTTCCCTACTACTGATGTTAGGCTAACCTGTCTGTAGTTCCCTGTTTTCTCTGTCTCTCCTTTTTTAAAAGTGAGAAGTCGCACAACACCAGGTTATAGTCCAACAGTTTTATTTGAAATCACAAGCTTTCGGAGCGCTGCTCCTTCATCAGGTGAAGTAAAGGAATACAAATCAACAAAGCATATATAGATAGAGAACAATGCATGTGTAGCATACAATGGCAGACGACTACATTTAATCGTAAATCAGTGAAGACAGAACTAAAGTATTTGTTTAATTGCTCTGCCATTTCCTTGTTCCCCATTATAAATTCTCCCATTTCTGACTGTAAGGGACCTACATTTGTCTTCACTAATCTTTTTCTTTTTACATACTTGTAGAAGATTTTACAATCCGCTTTTATGTTCCTTGCAAGTTTACTCTCACACTCTATTTTTCCCCTCTTAATCAATCTCTTGGTCCTTTTTTGCTGAACTCTAAACTGCTCCCAATCCTCAGGCTTGCTAGTTTTTCCTGGCAACTTTATATGACTCCTCTTTGGATCTAATACTATCCTTAATTTCTTTTGTTAGCCATGGCATCTTTAAGGGAGAGAAATGTCTCAAGGTGCTTCACAGAGGCGTAATCAAAAAATACATACTAAGCCAAAGAAGGAGATATTAGAAGGGGTGACTAAAAGCTTGGTCAAAGAGGTAGATTTTAAGGAGGATTTTAAAGGAGAAGAGAGAGATGGAGCGGTGGAGGGGCTTGGGAAGGGAATTCTAGATAGCTGAAAACAGCGTTGCTAATGGTGGGCAACGAGGGTGGGGGCATATACAAGAGGCCAGAGTCAGAGGAACAGAGAGTTTGGTGGGGAGGGGGAGGGATTGTGCAGAGGGATAGAGCTTGCCAAGGATTTCAATTGTAAGTTACAGCTGTAATGGATATGCATAATTAGCAATGAAAGAGCTGTAAGGTCATGTAAGGGCTTGACAGGGCCAATAGTAAATGCAGAACAGGTTGCCTAGCAACACTTTGTGATATCCATATGTGGGACATGTGCCTGGTAAATGGAACTTCTGGGAAGGTTTACCTTGGCAGCTTCATTTAATATGCCATCTTCTTTCACATCTGTGTGAGTAGTGCACACAGCATTAAGTCTAGTCACCATCTCCTGCCAGGCATGCTGCCCTGCTTTCCTGTGGGAGGGTGCCCTGGAGTGGCAAACAGGGCAACCCTACTTGCACCCACATCCTGCAGGAACAGCCCCACTTCACCAGCCATCAAACAGCAGGTTTGAGTGGTGCACTGCTCCATCACTGGTCTACAGACATTTATTGTGGCCTGAGTTCATCTACCATTTTTTTGCCATAAGAAATCCTTATGTGTAATTGATCTATTCATTTCAAGTCCTTCCAGCCTTCATAAGTGCTTATTTATTTGTCTCTGTATGCAGCCATTTACCTTTATGTTTCAATGGCAGCTGTCATAAGGGGTTAAAAACCAACTTCATTCAAGAAAATATGAGGTGCACTGTACCTAGGAGGAGACAGCTACATGCATATTTTCTCGATCAAGCCATTTGTATGGCCCCAGTCTTCAGGGTTCAGGGGCGGGCCCTTGCACAGGGCTCTTCAGGCACCCCTGTACTAGGTTACTCAATAGTTAAATCTGGAGGAAAAATGGGACAGAATGCCAAAAATTAATCTCCAGCCTCATTAAGATAGGTATGCAGGACTCACACCTACTACAGGCACAGGCCCGCTTGCATCACTAGTGGGAGCCCCATGACATAATCACAGCGGAGACCTAATGTAATGAGTCTCTGATCCTTTTCCCTCTTCCCTGCACTTCCCAGGCACAGGGAAAAGGAAAATTTTCCCTCGTATCCTCCTGTAACACAACACATTGTTGCAAAAATTAATCAGTTTACCTGAGACATGTGCAAGAGACGGACCATAGCACTCAGAATCATAGAATGATACAGCTCAGAATGAGGCCATTTGGCCCATCATATCTGTGCCGGCTCTTTGAAAGAGCTATCCAATTAGTTCCATTCCCCTTCCCTTTCCCCACAGCCCTGTAAATTTTTTCCTTCAAGTATATATCCAATTCCCTTTTAAAAGTTACTAATAATCTGCTTCCACCATCCTTTCAGACAGTGTATTCCAGATCATAAGAATTCGCTGCGTTAAAAAAAAACTCCATCTTATTTCTGGCTCTTTTGACAATTACTTTAAATCTGTGTCCTCTGGTTACGGACCCTGGAAATAGTTTCTCCTTATCTACTCTATCAAAACCGTTTATGATTTTGAACACCCTTCTCCCCTTAACCTTCTCTGCTCTAAGGATAACAGTCCCAATTGCTCCAGTCTCTCCACATAACTGAAATCCCGCATCCTTGGTACCAATCTATTAAATCTCCTCTGCACCCTCTCCAAGGTCTTGACATTTTTCCTAAAGTATGGTGCCCAGAATTGGACACAAAACTCCAGCTGGGGCCTAACCAGTGATTTATAAAGTTTAAGCACAACTTCCTTGCTTTTGTACTCTATGGGCTCGATTTTGCCAGGCCCGAGGAGGTGGGATTGGAGGCGTGTGAGGTGTTAAAATCGCGAAAAATGGCGGGCAGGCCCGATCCCACCTCCATCCCACCTCCGAGCAATTTTCCCAAATGCGAGTTTTCTGACCCCATCTCCATCCCACCTCCAAGAGGCGGGATAGGCCCTTAAGGCCCTTAACAACCAGTTAAGTGCCTCTATAATCCCATTTTGAGAGGCCTTTCTGATTTTAACACTTTTCCCACGTGGTTTATGTCTCCTCTGAAACACGCCAGTGAAACCTGGTGGCAGCACAAGTGGATTGCTTACTAACAGCTGCAGCTCCACCATTAAAAAGGAGTTTTCAGCAATCATCATTTGCAGGTGGCAGAACTTTGTTGTCTCAGGTCTGGGGGAACATTTAGCAGGCCTACTCATTGTTGTGGAAGTTTGGAGCCTGACACCCATCTCCAGTGTGACCTCCTGGGAAACCCCTCTCGCCACCTTGAATGAACGCTTCCTCAACTGAGGCATATACCAGAAGCATGGGAACCATTTATTTCCTTTCCTCCTGGACATCATATTCGGACGAAGACCAGCTGTGGCAGCAACAGATCCATGAACAACAGCAGCAACAACAGGAGCGCCAAGTTGCTGCTCACCCACCTGAAGCTGCACAGGCCAGAAGGTGCCAGCGCACGACCACATTGCTGCCCAGGATGCAAGGGACGCACTCCTCTTGGCCAGATTTGCTTAGCCTGCACAATCAAACACTTTTGCCTCGCACCTTCTTATCAGACCATCGACAATGGCCAAGAACCTGCGGATTCCTATCACTCTGACCACCATACTGACAATTGCAAGTCATCCTAAGCCCTCAGTGTGGAAGTCCCATTCATGATATGACAGACGCCACAACTGCAACAGTTGCCATCAGAATTTTTTATTTACAATAACCAACTGATGGCTTTTCAACATTAAACATGACATTTCACCCAAGTGACTACCCTTATGACTACTTGTGCATTATCTTCCTCTTACGCGTGCTCCTACGTGGTGCTTCCCCTGTGGCTTCAGCAGATGTGGAGGCCCCTTGCTCACTTTCTTGCTGCTCCTGTCTCGACACCTTTGGTGGGCATCCTCTGGGGTTACGAGCCTGTGAGGGCTCGGCAACAGTCTGCTGCTCCTGCGGCTGTGCAGGGGTTGAGACGCCGATCTCAGTTGGGTGGGGACTCTGGTGGGGCTCTGACCAAGGACTTTGCAGTGGCATGGTCATGTGAGCACTTGGAGAGGAGCCCCCACTTCCTTGTTGTCTGCCACCAACATCCCTCTCATGGGTCAGTCCCACTTCAGAGCTAGCAAGTGGCTTGACAGCACCTTGCTGCACTTCAGGGGGGCCATGAGGACCCGTTTCTGTACTGGAAGTCCTACTCCCGAGGACTTGCCTGAAGGTCTGGTTTGTTTGCTCAATAGCTAACCATCGCTCCTCAAGAGATGTCAGTCTATTCTGAACAATGACCATGTTTTCCATACCCTGGCGACTAAGCTCCTCGATGGACGTAGCCATCCTCTCCTCTACCGTAGCCATCCTCTCCTCTATGGTAGCCAGCCTTACCATGGAGGTAGCCATCCTTTCTTCGGAGGTTGCCATCCTTTCCGTGGTGATGCGTTCATGCGCCAACGCCTCCACAAAGGCTCTGCTCATGTTAACGATGGACTCCTCCATTCGCTCCACACTCGCAGCGACCCTGGAGACAAAACCTGCCAGAGACTCCTGCACATCTTCCTGGAGTTCCAGCACTGCTCTTCTTCTGGATGGACCCGGAGGCAGAGGGTCGACATGCAGCTGAGCCGAGCTGGCAGAGTCCTGCGCCCTCCGACTAGGACTCTCCACTGCTGTCCCTGTCTCCACCATCTGCTGATGCTCACTTGTGAGCTGTGATACACCAGGTGACAACACTACACTATCTCGCGAAGGTACCACCGAGGTGTGAGTGTCTGCGCTGGTGCTGAGTGTGCTGAATTCTGCTGACGCTGCGCCCTCAGAGGTTGCAGCTTCCTCTGAGGTGGCTGGAGGCTCAGGCTGTTCCTCCTGGATAGTGGGGACAGGGGCTTTCGATGGTCCTGTGGGGGAATAAAAGAAAGAGTCAGAGATGTGAGGCCAAGGTTACATGCACATTGAATATTGCAGATGATCATAAGTCAATCTGTTAGAGCATCAGAATCATTATCAGTGACTCATGCAATGTGAATGAGAGAGATGAAAAACTATTCTGTCACCAGCTTGCTCTGATGCACCCGTCTGTCCGTCCCCCACTTGCGCATCGTCCTCCACTCCCACGATCTCCAGGGCCACCTCCTCCCAGGGGGTGAGCTGGGCTACTGAGGTGGCCCTCCTCCTGTCCTCGCTCTTTCCCTCTTATTGTGAGCTCTCTTTTCCTGCAATGAGGGAGACAAGTGGCGTTTGAGTGAGAATGAAGGAGTGAGTGTAGAGAATCCATAGCATAGATGCCTAGAAGGAGACAAAGATTCAGTGAGGTGGCAAGACCAAGGGCCCTCCCTGTGTGTTATAAGTTGTTTTCATAGCATCACAGCGATAGGGAGTGTGTGGGCTGCATAGTCGAATAGTTAAGTGAATGTGAACATACAGAGAGAGGGAATGGGTAAGGGTGCAGGGATGTCAGTGTCAAGTGGGATGTGGAGGAAGAGGTTGGCAAAGCAGAGTGCTGGTGAGGAGAGGTGATGGGGATCAGATTGAGGGTGATGGGAAAGTCATACTTACTTTTCCAGTGCGCAGAAGGTCATGAAACCTCTTCCTGCACTGCAGCCAGGTTCTGCGGCACATAGATAAGGAGTTGACCTCCTGGGCCACTTGCATCCACACAGCCTTCGTCTGCTGGGGAGGTTTCTTCCTCCCTGAAGAAGGGAAGAGCACCTCCTTATTCCCTCTTGCTCCCTCCACCAGAGCTTGCAGGGTGGCGTCATCAAACCTCGGTGCAGACTTAGGTCTACTGCTGGACATTTTGCCTGGAAGAAACTATCAGAGCAAAGGCCGAAAGGTTTGCAGTCTGCAGAAGAAGCAAGGCTGCTTGCAGGCCTTAAATCCAGCAGCATTGATGACGTCATCGGAGGCGAGTTTCAGAATGGAAAGACTAATTGGGCCAGGGGTTTCCACACGCTGGAAATCAATTGCCCAATTAGGGGAAAATCGCATATTTTTCCCACATCAAATTGGAGTCGGGTGGCTAACACGAAAAGCGGATGACACGCCCCCAGCCCGCCCCATTACAAAATCGAGCCCTCTGCCTCTGTTTATAAAGCCAAGGATCCCATTTGCTTTTTGAACAGCCTTCTCAACTTGTTCTGCCACCTTCAAAGATATGTGTACGTATACCCCCTCAATTAAAATATAAACATCTTTTGGGGATTTGTTCAACTATCTGTTTTATTAAAGCTTTTTTAAAGCTTAACAGTTATCTAAATTTGCTTGGTCGAGTCCCTTTTTTTGGAGGTATTTAGCAGCCTTTTTCTTCCCAAATCGGGGAGTCTGTCTAGAGTCTTTGATAAGAGATAGTCAACCCTGATAGCTGGCACAGATGGTGAGAAAAGGAA
This sequence comes from Squalus acanthias, assembly GCA_030390025.1. Taxonomy (NCBI): domain Eukaryota; kingdom Metazoa; phylum Chordata; class Chondrichthyes; order Squaliformes; family Squalidae; genus Squalus; species Squalus acanthias. The sequence continues at coordinate 90,296,680 of CM059434.1, read as the reverse complement.
AAGAACCACTATGCAAGAATAATATTACTTTCATCATAATTTAGTAGCAGTTGCAAACTACTTAGCATTTTCTATTACATGAGGATCTAGCTGAGCTTAACAACTTCAGTAAAAATATATGGTGTGTTTCTGCTACTATTCAATTGTTTTATTGCTGGTTAATAAATGTATTTGACAGTTAAAAGTCAAAGTCTAACATTATTTTGCTGTGTTCTGAAGATAAGGAGGATCACAAGAGGGTTCAAGATAAAATCAGTAGCAGATGTAAACTGAAGACTAAATTGAATTTACTTAGATAGCTGGGCAAGTGAAATCATACTATGGGATAGGCAGAGCGAGTTCTCTAACGAGAATAGCTTGAAATACAAAGGGCAAAAGTGCCTAGAGTAAGAAAGGGTACAGGAACCCAAAAACACAACAGCCACGTCCCTTTAATTTTTCCCAGCATCCTTTGTTGCTAGTCCTTTAAGGGTTACTGATATGCGATTTCCTACTTACCCTACTGGAGAACTTCAGTTATGGACCAGGTGTTTGCCTGGGTAATGTTATTAAATGCTTTGACCATAGGTGTTCAGTGTTTCACCACTCCATCACCCACAGGTTCTGTTTCTGCCTCCACATTTACTTTCGCTGCTGTTGGTTTTTGACGGTCAGGTTTTTCACCCATAAAAGCCTTTGTAAATGTTGCAAAGCCAATATATTATTAAAGGTTTTGCATATGTACACATTTCATTTTGTCAGAGTTTTGGCAACACTTTAATTTTAACATTTGCATTGCTAAAATGGTATGTAAAAATGAATAATGGTAACATTCCTGTAAATAATTGCCTGTCATGATGCAGGCTTTGATTGCTATGTCAGAGGTCATGGCCTGAACAAGAATGTCTCAAGTGCAACTTTGTGGTAACTGTGTTTGTCCAGGATCGTGCAAGTGAAGTCATGTTTGTTAATTTTTAGCAACTGCATACTTACAGATCAAGCACTGGTATTCCATTGTTCCCACATCGATTCGTGAGTGCAAACATTATCCCCCAATGGCTCAGAGAATTTATCCAATGAGTAATTAAACCATATGTGCCAGGAAGAACCCAGGTTTGATTCACAATCTATGCTCAGTTAGCTTATATCAGCTTTAGAGGTGAAAGGAGTGCAACAATTTACCTCAGCAAATTTTAGGCGAGGGTATGGGAAATGGGCTAGGGTCCTTGTTCCTGTCGCTATCCCAAAACTCCTGTTGGAACTGCCTGTGTGGTGTGTCAGGCAAAGACAGGATTGATCTTGACTTTGGTGTGTCTGGGATTGAATATCCTGCCAACATTCACTGTTAAGACGTACACATAAAGATTGGCCACTTGGTGCTTAAATGGCACCTACGGATCTAACAGTTAACAGCTTCTGGAGAAGGCATAGGGAAGAAAATAGACAGAAAACTTTTCAGTATAAATTGGGAGCAAATTAAAAAAAAACTGGATATACTCAGAATCTAAATCAAAAGCATTAAATTCTGGAAATACACAGCAGGTCAGTCAGTATCTGAAAGAGAAAAAAAACAGATAATGCTTGGGTATGATCCTTCATCAGAACTGAAAACTGAAAGATAAGCATTTTAGTTGGGTCAGGATAAAGTGTGGGGTGGATCAACAAATACTTGTATTACTGAAAGGAATTAATGGGTTGAATGACCTGCAAGCTGCAAAATAGAAAAGCAAGCAGATCTACAGTGGCCCAGAAATTGCGGTTGGTGGCGTAGCTATGGAGTACAATGCCAACCTGCAAAAAGAATACAAACCTACCTGATGGGGGCCCTCCTTTGTGAACTTGCTCTCTGACGTTGTGTACTGGAGGGCAGCGTAATGGCCCACGGATCCCAGGGGCGCAGCGTGTGCGGAAGCGTACCTGGGATCACGTGGACCTGGTGCTCCAATCAGTACACCGAAGGGAAAGTGTCTACCTCCAATACTGGCAACTTCCTTTATATTGCATTTCATCCGATGTATTTCAGAATAATTATAAGGACTAGGAGAATAAATATTTCCAAAATGACCCGCTCTCTCTCTCTCTCACACACAGACCCACCTAAAAAAATTAGTTGGGAATTAATTCTTAAATCTAATTTAGGAATTAGAGTTCGGATAAATCGTTGAAGCTCTGTGAAATTTCATATAAAATAACGTGAACAGGTGATACAAATATAAATACAACAGAACCCAAACAAAGATCTGAGAAATCTGTACATTAATCATTGGAGGTGTTTTGGACAGTTTTACAATTCATTGCATCACAATCCGAAGCTAATAGAATGAGTAACAGTCACTTTATGCTGATGCAAATAGGCTCTGCGCAATTAGCCCAACTTTGCGCCAGCAATTAGGATTTCCCCGTCGGTGCGGATCATCTGTCAAGGCATACCTTGACAGATCGCAAGTTCGGGATTTAGCACAAGCGCAAGCACATGTGGAAATCCCAAACTTGCATTCAATTTCAAAGGTGGTATGACGGTGTACTCTCAGAGTACACCATCATACCCACTGCAAAATCTGCCCCAGTGTGTTGCAAGCATTTTCTCTTTTCATTTTGAAACTCCTGCATCTTCATGTTTTTCTCTAATTTACCCTATAGTCTTGCCTTGTTCCTTGTGTGGACCTTGCTCATGCCTTTTCATCGCTTTTGTTATTTATACATACTTAAATTTTTTTACTGAAAGCAATGGCTTCAGTCTCCCTGATTTTCAGTTGGAAGAATTTATGATTTGTTCTTTTAATATCTTTTCATTGCTTCACTTAGATGATCTTGTACATCATCGACCAGTTTGCAGTTCACTCAACCTGTTAACTCCCTCTGTGTGACTGGAATAGTTGTTGCTTATTTCGCTTCCTTTTTTTTTGAACCCTAGTAAAATGCTTGCTCATTTTCTTGCTTAATTTTCAGTTCTGACAAAGGGTTGCACCCTGGTCATCTGCAGGCATGGAGTCAGATTCCATTTGTACGCTCATCCACCTCTACCTCTCCACCACTTCCCTCACTGTGCTGTCAGACTGCCTGTCCGAAATCAAGTTGTGGACAAATCAAAGTTTCTTCTAACTGAAAATCAGGAAGAATGAAGCCATTGGCCTCGAAATCTAATCGCGCCCGGAATTGGGTGCACAGGAGGAGGGGTCGCAATGCACGCACCTGTTAATGTGGACGCAGGCGGTGTGCAAGTAGAATGTACACGCGCTTCCTGCTCCCAATATTGGGAGCTTAGTAGGCTGGTTAGCACCCGAAAAATGGGTGCTGTGTGGATGAATTTCTAGGCCATTGTTTTCAGCCACTGCCATAAACTCTGCTCTCTTGCTGCTGACTCCACCCACCTCTCTGATCACTTTCACAGGATGAATCAGACCATGCAAAACCTTGGCCATACAGCCGTGAGCTTCCAACTTCAACACCCTATCCATTACTAATATGATTGGCCTAGAAATTGAGCCACTTACCGCCACGAGTTACTGCCGCGATCCTGGCGAAAAATGACGGCTGCCATTCTAGCGCCCTTCTCTGGCGTGGAACTCGACAGCCGCCATTTTGGTGAGGGCCTTAGCACTGCCGATAGCAGCGCTGGCACTGGAAATGCAAATGAAGAGAGGATGACGTCAGTCGGTGTGCAACGCCGACTTAATGGCACCTCTGCAAACTTCTACCGTAGTGCTGAATTCAGCGCTAGGTCCTAAGCTTGCTATGAAATCCCAGTGTTCAGCTGACTGACAGAGAGGCTGTCAGCACCTCTGAAAGGGAAACACACATCTTTCAGCTAAGTTTGCATTTAAGCTTTTGGACTGGATTTTTTACATTGGCCCGGATTTTCCAATCCCTATGGGTGTGTACGCGTTGTGTACACACCCGTAGGGACATCGGAAATGCCGGTTTTAGGCATGTGAAGCGCATGCGCTGAAAACCGTCATTTCCGATCTGTCAAGAATCCTCTTGACAGATCGGACGCCTGCCCTGGAGAAGGGTCTCCACGGGCGGATAGTTCCGCTTTCTGGAGCACCTCCGCCCACAGAAAACCTTGCTTTTACCAGCATAAGATTTGAAAAAAGTAAAAAAAAAAAAATTCCACTCATTTATCATTTAAAAATACTTTTAAAAAAGGTAAGTTTATTTTTTACCCCATAAAAAACTTTAATTTTTTCAAAAAATTAAATTTTTGTTTAAAATATTTAATTTATTGTAATTTCAACTAATTTTAAAAATGTGATTTTTTAAAATACATTTATTTAATGTTTTAAAGTGTTTTTGGGGTGATCTCCATTCATATATTTGACAGGTCAATCTGTCAGTTAGACACACATCTTTCAGCTAAGTTTGCATTTAAGCTTTTGGACTGGATTTTTTACATCTGTCAAGTGTACGAAGGGAGATTCCCTTCTTTGATTGGCTCCCCATGGCCCACGTGAACCGCATGCGTCCCTGGGATATGTGGGTCCTGCACATTTCGAGTTGGAGAGGCCCAGGATCGGAAGTATACACACCTCAGGAGCCCTCAGGTAAGTGCGTAGATATTTTCCAGATCGGAGGCCTCCGCACGTGGAAAACCTCCGATCGGAAAATATGGCCCATTATATTGAAGTAGTGGCTTGGTGCAATCGACATTAAAAGTTTGTAAAGTGTGCAGGGAGTGCTGCTGGATGCTTGCAAGGCCTCAGATGGTAAAGGAAGGCCTCTGAGAAGACAGAAAATGCTGGAAATAATCAGCAGGTCAGGCAGCATCCATAGAGAGAGAAACAGAGTTCACGTCTCAGGTTGAGATGCTGCCTGACCTGCTGAGTATTTTTAGCATTTTATGCCTTTATTTCAGATTTACAGCATCCGCTCACAGAGGGAAGAGGAAGACGCAGAAGAGGAAGATGCAGAAGAGGAAGAAGCAGAAGAGTAGGAAGCAAAAGGAAAGATACAACCCAGACAGCCCCTTTCTGGCTGGGATATCCGGGATGGCATCATTCGCCTGCAGTGCCAGTGACCACAACCAAAATTCCCCTTTCAATATTTGACCAACAGCTTACTGTAATAGAGCCACCTGGTGGACTATTGATGTATACAATAATAAAGCCAGGTGCAGTACAGCTCTTATTGGAAGCCATGTTGTGCTGTTGTATATATATGCTGTGTCTCAAGATATCACAGAATTGGTGATGAGGATGCGATTGCGGATTCCCTAGCTGAAATTTTTGTTGGAGGATAATCCTGCCAACCGACGGAGGGACTATTATAGGTTCTTCGTTTTGCAGAAAAACTTAAAAATCCGAGGTAAATTTCGAGCACACGTGGCTGAACTGTCGATGTTGCCAGAGTCCAGATGGCCGTGCCTATGGGAATAATAGGGTGCTTGAGTGAGTTCCATCGCGACCAAGAGACTTTCGGAGCATATGTGCAGCGGCTAGAAATATTTTTCACCGCGAATAGTATCGTTGACGTCCCCGACGATGTAAACCGTAACCGGGCAGTTTTAGAAATGAAACGGGCTATTTTTCACTGAAGCAGGCCCGAGGTGTATGAAACCCTGAAAAATTTGCTTGTTCCCGCCAAGCTGAAGGACACACTACTGAAGGAGATCCTAACCAAGTTAGACCAGCACTACAGTCCTGAGCCCTTGGAAATTGCTGAAAGTTATCATTTTGGAACACGTGATCAATTAAATGATGAGGGTATCAGTGGGTACATTGTAGCTTTAAAAAAGCTATCCATTCACTGTCATTTCGGAAACTTTCAGGACCGAGCTTTGCATGACCGCTTTGTTTGTGGGTTGAAAAATGAATGTATCAGAAGTAAATTGTTGACAACCCCTAACTTGACTTTTGACTTAGCTTGTCAGACAGCTATGTCGATGGATATGGCCGACCGATACTCCTGAGAGTTCCGCGCCATTTCCAGTCGTCAAACAACCGACGTGAATCGGCTGCAGGCTAAAAGTAAAGGCAGTTGGACCCCATGGCCTCAGCAACTGGCCAAGGTAACAGTGCATTGAAGTTGTGCTATCGGTGCCTGGGACAACACATCGCTCAAAGCTGTCCATATGTGAAGGCAGAGTATTTCAACTGCAAGAAAACTGGGCATCTTGCGAAGGCGTGCCAACAGAAGAGTAAACCAACTGGCAATACTAGAAGTAGAAATCGCCAGATAGTACCATTGAAGAGAAGCAGCAGGATAAGGATTTTCCGGGGATTCACGTCATCAGGAGCACGAAGGTATCTAACAGTGATTCGCGAGGTATCATCAGCAAAGTAGATGTCACAGGAACCAGGATACCCATGGAAATCGACACTGGTGCGTCCGTGAGCGTAGTACCGGAATCACTATATCGCAACATGATTATTGACTAGAGAAATCAAAGGTAGAGCTGCGAGACTACTCAGGATAGCAAATCCTTGTAGTAGGAAGTGTCACCATACCAGTGAAATACAAGGATCAGTGTCAGAGCTTGCCTCTCATAATAGTGGCAGGAGACAAGCCTGCCGTGATAGGTAGAAATTGGTTGGGATCACTGAAGCTGGATTGGAATGAGATTTTCCGTGTGGAAGCGAAATTTGCATCGAAAGATGATGTCATCAAGCAGTATCTGAAGGTGTTCAGCGAAACGGGCAGTCTAAGCCAAGACTTCAAGGCGAGTGTCAGAGTGCAGAAGGACGCAAGACCAGTTTACTGCAAGCCACGTCCCGTACCATACACACTCAAGGAGAAAGTTGAACAAGAACTCAAAAGACTAGAAACTCAGAACATTATCTCTAAGGTAGATCTGAGTAATTGGGCTTCACCCATTGTTGTTGTACCTAAGTCAGATGGTAAAGTAAGGCTGTGTGGTGATTATAAGGTAACTGTAAACTATATTCTAGAGTGTAATCTACCCAATACATTGCCAAATGTGGAAGATTGTTCACAACAATGACAGGTGGCCAAATCTTTTCGAAGTTAGATCTAACAAACGCCTACCTACAACTTGAGTTAGATGAAGAGTCCAAGTCATGCTTGACTATAAATACTCACTGAGGCCTATATCAGTTCAATAGGTTACCATTTGGAGTGTCTTCTGCCCCCAACATATTCCAGGGGGTGATGAACCAAATTTTGCAAGAGATTGAAGGGGTAGAGTGTTATTTGGATGACATACTCATTTCAGCACCAAACAGGCAAATCCATGATGAGGTGTTGAATGAAGTGCTCAAACGGCTAGAGAAGCACAGGGTATGAGTGACAGCTCACAAGTGTGAGTTGTTTCAAAACTCAGTGGAGTACTTAGGGCACAGTGTAGACAAAGATAGTTTACATCCAACCAAGGGAAAGTTGGATGCAATCAGAAGTGCATCTACTCCCAAGAATGTCTCTGAACTTCGATCATTTTTGGGTCTTTTGAATTATTACGGAAAGTTCCTCCCAAACTTGGCTACATTGTTACATCCATTGAATGAGCTGTTGAGAAAACAGGTCCCTTGGAAGTGGTCAAAAGAATGCGACACAGCATTCAAAGAGTGTAAAAGCCAGTTAGTAGGGAATACCATGTTAGTTCACTATGATGTATCTAAGGAGATCAAGCTAGCGTGTGACGCCTCTCCGTACGAAGTTGGGGCAGTGACCTATCATGTACTAGATAGTGGGGAGGAGAGACCAATTGCTTTTGCTTCACGCACTCTCAGTGCCAGTGAGCGGAATTATGCGCAGATCGAAAGGAAAGCTTTGCCATTGATTTTGGGGGTCAAAAAGTTTCACAAATACTTGTTTGGTCATACGTTTACCATAGTTACTGACCATAAGCCTCTGACAGCAATCCTGCATCCAAAGTCCCCAGTTCCAACCTTAGCTGCAGCCCGAATGCAGAGTTGGGCTTTGATTTTGTCAGCGCATACGTATGACATTGAGTACAATCAGCTGATCACAGTAATGCTGATGCTATGTCCAGGTTGCCATCCCCATCAAAAGTTACACCCAATAAGGAAGAAGTGTTCTATTTCTCATACATTGATGAGCTTCCAGTCACAGCTGAAGAGATTGGTAAGGCAACCAAACGTGACCCAATTATGTCAAAGGTGTATGATTAGAAACATAGAAACATAGAAACATAGAAAATAGGTACAGGAGTAGACCATTCGGTCCTTCGAGCCTGCACCGCCATTCAATGCGTTCATGGCTGAACATGCTACCTCAGTACCCCATTCCTGCTTTCTCGCCATACCCCTTGATCCCCCTAGTTGTGAGTGTTATATCTAACTCCCTTTTGAATATATTTAGCGAACTGGCCTCAACAACCTTCTGTGGAAGAGAATTCCATAGATTCACCACTCTCTGGGTGAAGAAGTTCCTCCTCAGCTCAGTCCTAAATGGCTTCCCCTTAATCCTTAGACTGTGACCCCTGGTTCTAGTTTTCCCTACCATTGGGAACATTCTGCCCGCATCTAATTTGTCTAAACCAGTCAGGATTTTAAATGTCTCTATAAGATCCCCCCTCATTCTTCTGAACTCCAGAGGATACAAGTTCAGTTGACCCAATCTTTCTTGATATGTCAGTCCGGCCATCCCAGGAATCAATCTAGTGAACCTTCGCTGCACTCCCTCAATAGCAAGAATGTCCTTCCTTAAGTTAGGAGACCAAAACTGCGCACAATACTCCAGGTGTGGCCTCACCAAGGCCCTGCACAACTGCAGCATCACCTCCCTACTCCTGTACTCAAATCCCCTTACTATGAAGGCCATCATTCCGTTTGCTTTCTTGACTGCCTGCTGCACTTGCATTCCCACCTTCAATGACTGATGTACCATGATGCCCAGGTCTCGTTGCACCTCCCCTTTCCCTAATCTGCCACCATTCAGGTAATAGTCCGCCTCTCTATTTTTACCACCAAAGTGGATAACCTCACATTTATCCACATTGTACTTCATCTGCCATACATTTGCCCATTCACCCAACCTGTCCAAGTCACTCTGTAGCCTCCTAGCATCCTCCTCATTGTTCACACTGCCTCCCAATTTAGTGTCATCCGCAAATTTGGAGATATTACATTTAATCCCTTCGTCCAAATCATTAATATATAATGTAAACAGCTGGGGTCCCAGCACCGAACCCTGCGGTACCCCGCTGGTCACTGCCTGCCATTCTGAAAAGTACCCATTTACTCCTACTCTTTGTTTCCTGTGTGCCAACCAGTTCTCAATCCACGTCAACACATTACCCCCAATCCCATGTGCTTTAACTTTGCTCACCAATCTCTTGTGTGGAACCTTGTCGAAGGCCTTCTGAAAGTCCAAATACACCACATCTACTGGTTCCCCCCTGTCCACCCTATTGGAAACATCCTCAAAAAATTCCAGAAGATTTGTCAAGCATGATTTCCCTTTCACAAATCCATGCTGACTTGGACCTATCATGTCGCCACTTTCCAAATGGTCTGTTATGACATCTTTAATAATTGCTTCCATCATTTTACCCACAACCGATGTCAGGCTGACCGGTCTATAATTCCCTGCTTTCTCCCTCCCTCCTTTTTTAAAAAGAGGGGTTACATTGGCCACCCTCCACTCCATCGGAACTGATCCAGAGTCTAAGGAATGTTGGAAAATGATCGTCAATGCATCCACTATTTCCAAGGCCACCTCCTTAAGTACTCTGGGATGCAGACCATCAGGCCCCGGGGATTTTTCAGCCTTCAGTCCCATCAATTTTCCCAATACCTTTTCCCGACTAATAAGGATTTCCCTCAGCTCCTCCCTCTTACCAGATCCTCTGACCCCTTTTATTTCCGGCAGGTTGTGTGTGTCCTCCACAGTAAACACCGAACCAAAGTACTTGTTCATAGCAAATGGATGGCCAAACCAGGTATCAGAGGAAGATATCCATCCATACTTCGTTCGTAGGAATGAATTGTCAGTGGATAAAGATTGTATCATGTGGGGAGCAAGAGTGGTTAACCCAAATAGGTTCAGGTCTAAATTGTTAGGAGATCTTAATGACCAGCACCTGGGAATGTGCTTGATTAAGAGCTTTGCACGCAGTTACTTATGGTGGCCAGGTTTAGATAAAGAGATAGAGTACATAGTCAGTCAGTATACAACATGTCAATCGGTGAGCAAGAAACCACCATCAGTACCATTACAGCCATGGGAACAGCCTCCCAGGGCATGGTAAAGGTTACATGTAGATTTTGCTGAGCTAGAAGGACAGCAATTGTTCATAGTGATAGATAGTCACTCGAAATGGGTAGAGGTGTTTCTGATGCGGATAATAACACTAGACAATTTGCAAAGATTTTTTTCTTCATACGGCCTCCCAGAAGAAATTGTGTCTGATAATGGGCCGCAATTTTGTTCAGAAGAGTTCACACAGTTCATGAGCAGAAACGGTGTGAAACATACCAAAGTTCCACCGTACCACCCTGCTTCAAATGGTGTAGCAGAGCGCACAGTACAAATTGTCAAACGTGCCCTCATCAAGCAAATGTTGGATCCAAATGCAAAGAAACATCAGTTTTCGCTGGACCACAAACTGGCAAATTTCCTGATTACCTATCGGAATACTTCTCATGCCACTACTGGTAGAAAACCAGCAGAGTTGTTTCTCAAACGACAGCCATGAACCAGGTTCACTTTGTTAAAGCCAAACTTGGCACAGTCTGTAGAAGAGAAACAACCAAGGCAGAAAGAGAGTCATGATAAGGGTAGAGTTAGAGAGAGAAGTGTGAAGTTGAACCAGAAGGTTAGAGTGAAGAACCATCACCATAAATGGTTAAAGTGGTTACCAGGAAGAGTAGTGACGATATGTGGCCCTCGCACATATTTGGTCAAGTTGTTTGATCATGGAAAGGTTAGATTTGTTCACATTGATCATATCTTACCTACAGATGTGGAAGGAGTTGAAAGCTGGGATGATTCAATTTATTCTGATGAGTCAGATAGTCTTGTTACACGTAGAGTACCGGTAGCAAATCCTACATCAGACATACCAGAAACAAGCCCAAGACAAAGTCAGAATTTAAGTCTGAGCCCGAGTCAGGCAGACAAACAGTCTGAAAGTGTAGAGTCCAAATGTAGATCAAGGTCAGCCCTTGGAGCAAAATTCTCTGCAGGCTCAGCCTAGAATGAGTCAAAGTCCGACAACAAGATCTGAAAGTTCTATTCAAGAAAGAAGGTATCCTCTTCGAAACAGAAAACCAGTGGTTAAGTTTAATCTGTCAATATGGAAAATAAGTTCATATCTTTTGTTTGTGTTACAGAATTCTAGAATAGAATTTGGAAACATAAAATGGGCTTCATTTGAGAAATGTATACCAAGAGTTGAGTATACCATGCAAGTCATGTACAATGATTATTTGCTATGATTAACTTCTTCAATAAGGAGGGAGAAGTGTAATAGAGCCAACTGGTGGACTACTGATGTATATAATAATAAAGCTATGTGCAGTACAGTTCTTACCGGAAGCCATGTTGTGCTGTTGTATATATATGCTGTGTCCCAAAATATCACATTTACCTTCCCTCTGTTACTGTCCATCACAGTGTCCTTTGGCCACAATGTTGAAATAAAAGCCACCACAAAGCAAGCTTTCCAATCCAACTTTATACATCTATCCATCCAATATGACATCAAGAAATCAACTCATCACCCATATGCATTCTCTTAGTGACTGTCTTGTGTGTGACTTTGCCTATCCTACTGATGTCACGCAGTGCTACCCCAGTGGCTGCAGAATGGCTGGTGGAAGGCTGCTGACTTTCAGTGGGGGACACTGCAAATCACCTTGCTGGTTGACCTTGAGGAGCTGGTGGCTGGGAGTGTGAAATTGAGTGATGGTGCTTCTTCTTCTTTTTCTTCTTCTTCTCTCCTCTCCCTCTTCTTGGTCAACCACTGGCTGGGAAGGCTGCATTTCTTGGATGTGTGAAATGAGGGAGGTACAAGGCTGGATTTGTGGTGAGGGGAGGATGGGAAAGCAAGAGGTGCATGCGAGAAGGAGGATAACGTACGAGGATACCAGCATCTTGTATCCTTTCAGCCCCACTGCTGGCCAAGGGCACAACCATGCCCCTGCCAAGAATGGCCAGCACCATCTATTCCAAGGGGGTGAGGTGAAGCTAGGAATTGGAGGTGTGCCTCGTGTTTGGTACAGACTGTTGGTAGGTGAGTGATTGGGCAGGGCGAGTCGTGCATTGAGCAGTGTGCGAGGCGAGTGGTGCAGTTGGTAGGAGATGGCTTTTGAAGATGCATTCACTGACCTTGACCACTGGTCTGAGGTCATGCAGCTTCTTTGGGCACTGGAGCAAGGTTGTGGGGGTGACACTGCTGGCAGTGACGGCCTCGGTGATCTGGTTCCACATCCTTCTTTCTGGAGGGCCTCCTGATCCCTATGAATAGAGGACCTCTCTTGCAGTGTTGACCCCCTGCACAAATCTGGAGTGCTGCGTGCAAGACCCTGGGTGCTCCTTCTCTGGCTTGATGAGCCATTTGTGTTAATGTTGAAGCACTTTTCCCATTTTTTTAGATGTGGAAGGCAATTCAGCTTTAAGAGCTGAAGACTCCCATTTGGGAATTCTTTTTAATTTTAATTTTGTTTCAGAAGGCAGTTGAGCTGTAAGGGCTAAAAACTGGATATGTTTACATCATTTTTATTTTCTTCATTTCAGAAGGCAGTGCCCCTTTAAGAAACAGTCAATGTTTTCTGAAATGACAGCCTTGCTTTCAGAGCAGGCTGTTCTCGCTGCAACGTCACTTCGGCCATGCTACATTGGGGCTTCCCACTGGGGCGAACATCACCAGGATGGCGTTGCACGTTGAGTTAAGTGCTGGGCTAATGTTAATTCGTCCCCAGCGCCAATTTTTTGGTCCTGCCAGCGTCACCATTTTCAGTCGCCGTTAACACCCGGCCATGGTGGCACCGGCAGCTTTTGTGGCCGTCACAAATTTCTAGGCCATTAACTTTCACCTCTGCAACATTATCCCCTCCACCTCCTAAAACTGTGCGCTCTCCCTCCTTCTGTTTTACCACTGGTGGCAAAGCAGTCTGCAGTCTCTTCTCTAAATTTCCCTCCCCAAAACCCCTCCACTTGTCACTTTCCTTCCCCTATCCCCACTTTCAAAGATCTTTTCAAAATTTACCTATTTGACCGTATCTTTATACTTATCTCCTAAATCTGCCACTAAAACTCGGTGTTCTTTTTTCTCCCATGTGAAGTGCCTTGGAATGTCTTTCGATGTTGAAGGTGCTATATCAATGTAGGTGTTTGTGGTTGTAGTAGTAGTTACTATTAGCCCTTAAACTGAGGCCCTATCTGCCTGCTCAGGTGGAGATAAAAGATCCCAGGACACTATTTAAAGAAGAGCGTAGGCAGTTTGCCAGGTATCCTAGCCAACGTTCATCCCTCCACCACTAAGAGCAGTGGGGTCGAAAGTCATGATCCTGCCGGTTATGTCTGGATCATGCCTACTGCTGCCCTCCAGCGCTGACCTTGCTGAAATCTGTGGGTCAGTAGGAGGTCACCTCATCACAATGTGACATAAGTGTCATAAGTGGCACTTCTGGCATATTTTTAGCACCTGTCAGCTCAAGGCAGCCAGAAGCTACTGTGGCCGCTCATGGAAGGGGGAGGCTGGAGTGTTTCCAGGCTCCCAACCCAACTCCAGCCATGGTCCCCTAGCGCCCTTGGTACACTGATCCGTAATATATATATATTTTAACATCTTTCTCTTTGGGCATCAGCTGGCCTGGCCTGGACCCCTCTGGAGATGTCCATAGCTGCCCCTGTGGAGGTCAGTATTCCTCACCCTACTCTGTGTACCATCCTTCATAGATATGCCAGGACCATGCATAGGGAGTCGCCACCTTTGCCCCCTCCCATTGCCTTGCAAGAGGTGGATAGAGATATCACCTCATTAGGCAATGAAGAAACTCCCAGCAATGGTAGAGCACACCCTGGGGGTTCTGCCAGTCTCCCACCGGTATTACAACAGGCAGACTGGTGGAACTCCCGAGGAATTTCGTGGTCAGCTCCATAATAGTTGCCTTATATTGTACAAAAATAACAAAACAAATCACAATGGCAATCAATCAGGACTCACCCTGCAATGATGTTGCTGTCACACTTCTCCAGCACCTAAATTGGCAGTGAGCTGTCAATCAACAACAACAACAACAACTTGCATTTATATGAGGTCTTTAACATAGCAAAATGCCCATGGTGCTTCACAGATTATCAAAACAATTTGACACCGAGCCACATAAGGGGATATTAGGATAGGTGACCGAACTGGCATTGAACCATCACGGTAAAGGCCATTTCTTCAATCAATGTAAAGATTGGGATGGTTGCACTGTTGATGTAGGGGCAATTTTCTTCTCTGTAACACTCTAACCAGCCTTGCCTCCCTATGTTCCTCCTGTTCTCCAAGTAAGATAGATGGAGCGAAAATTCCAAAAGGAAAATACTTAGTCCCCTCTGTTGAATGGGTGAAAAGGCAAAAATGGAAGTCTCACAGCAGAAAGCCAAACACTGAAACAGGCATGGGTAGGGCCAACCCCCCTCCACCCGTTCCCCCCACCACCGCCCCACCCCACAAAAGAACAAAGATAAACAGTTGAAAAATGCAACTGTCAAACCAATTTTACCCGTGCCTGAAATGGCCTTTTTAAAAATGCTTCCACATTTATGTGGCTGAAAAGCAATGCTGGACATTGGTTTTATTCTGACATTCTAGTGTTGGGCAGCAATGTGATGGAGAACTCAACTACCTGACGTCACAATTTCACTTGTATGTAATTTCAATCCTGCCATCCATATTTTGCCATCACTAACACTGTAACTTCTGGTGGGAAATCCAAAAATAACACTTTCGCAAAGGAAGAGGGCTTCCCAAAAATGACTTTGGGATGATTAATCTAGAATTAAAGCAAGTCATTCAAATTGTCTAGTTGGGCAATCTAATAGCAGAAAATGGCTGAAGTAACAAAGAAGTTAAACAGAAGATCGCAGTAACTGTAATTTATCAATGTGGAGGTGTTTGTGGACAACCATAGAATCAAGCTAGTTATAAGATGCACATTTGTTATGTGTGGTCAACAGCACGGTATAGCTGTGAAAATGTGACCTTCAACAATGATATACAAAGAACGCAGGATGAAGAAATTCAAAATGTTTTTGAACAGTACCATTCACTACTGTTCAGGAATTAATCATTTAACTGTCTGTACTGCGATTAAATTTGATAAAAGTCACAAAGTACAGCAATGTGTGTAAATGTTATATCTGTCTTAATCAGGGAAAAATAGAAATAAGTCAAAGCTAAAGGCACTATATCTGAATGTGTGAAGCATTCGCAACAAAATAGATGAATTAATAGCGCAGATAGAAATTAATAGGTTTGAACTAATAGCCATTTCGGAGATGTGGTTGCAATGCGCCCAAGGTTGAGAACCAAATATTCCAGGATACTTAACTTTTAGAAGAGATAGGCAAAATGGAAAAAGGAGGAGGGGTAGCCCTGATAATAAAGAATGGGATAAAGACAGTAGAGAGAAAGGATCTTAGCTCCGAAAATCAAGAAGTAGAATCAGTTTGGGTGGAGCTAAGAAACAACAAGGGGCAGAAAACATTGGTGGGAGTTGTATTTAAGCCCCCAAATAGTAGTTGTAATGTAGGGCAGAGTATAAATCAGGAAATTAGAGGCACATGTTACAAGGGTAATACAGTAATCATGGGGGACTTTAATCTACATATAGACTGGGCAAACCAAATTTGCAGTAATAGTGTGGAGGACAAATTCATGGCATGTATGCAAGATAGTTTTCTAGATCAGTATGTTGAGGAACCGACTAGGGAACAGGTTATTTTAGATCTAGTAATGTGCAATGAGAAAGGGTTAATTAATAACCTTGCAGTAAAGGGACCTTTAGGGAAGAGTGACCATAATATGATAGAATTTTATATTGAGCTTGAAAGTGACTTAGTTAAATCCGAAACTAGTGTCTTAAATCTGAACAAAGCAAGCTACTTAGGTATGAGGGGCGAATTGGCTAAGGTAGATTGGGAAACTACATTAAAGGGTATGATGGTAGAGAAGTAATGGCTAGCATTTAAAGAATTAATACATAATTTACCACAAATATACATTCCTTTAAGGCACAAAACCCCCACAGGAAAAGTGGTCCAACTGTGGCTAACAAGAGAAGTTAAAGATTGTATTAGATCAAAGGAAGAGGCTTATAATGTTGCCAAAAAGAGTAGTAAGCCTGAGGATTGGAAGGATTTTAGAATTCAGCAAAGGAGGACCAAGAAATTGATAAAGAAAGGGAAAATAGAATATGAGAGTAAACTAGCGAGAGACATAAAAACAGGCTGTAAACGCTTCTATAGGTATGTAAAAAGGAAAAGATTAGCGAAAGTAAATGTGGGTCCCTTACAGGCTGAAACAGGAGAAATTATTATGGGGAATAAGGAAATGGCAGGGAAATTAAACAAATCCTTTGTGTCTGTCTTCATGGAAGAAAACGCAAAAAACTTCCTGGAAATAGTGGTGAACCAAGGGCCTAGCCAGAATGAGGAACTGAAAGAAATTAGTATTAGTAAAAAAATAGTGCTGGAGAAATTAATGAGACTGAAAGCCGATAAATCTCCTGGACCTGATGGCCTACATCCTAGGGTTTTGAAAGAGGTGGCTATAGAGATAGTGGATGCATTGGTTGTCATTTTCCAAAATTCCATAGATTCTAGAACGATTCCCGCAGATTGGAAGGTAGCAAATGTAACCCTACTATTTAAGAAAGGAGGGAGAGAGAAAACGGGGAACTACAGACCAGTAGCCTGACATCAGTAGTAGGGAAAATGCTAGAATCTATTATTAAGACGTGGTAACAGGGCACTTAGAAAATAATAATAGGATTGGGCAGAGTCAACACGGATTTACGAAAGGGAAATCGTGTTTGACGAATCTGTTAGAGTTTTTTGAGGTTGTAATTAGTAGAATAGATAAGGGGGAACCAGTGGATGTGGTGTATTTGGATTTTCAGAAGGCATTCGATAAGGTGTCACACAAAAGGTTATGAAACAAAATTAGGGCTCTGGGAATGGGGGTAATATACTAGCATATATTGAGGATTGGTTAACGGACAGAAAACAGAGAGTAGGAATAAACAGGTCATTTTCGGGTTGGCAGGCTGTAACTTGTGGGGTACCGCAAGGATCAGTGCTTGGGTCTCAGCTATTCACAATCTATATCAATTTGGATGAGGGGGCCAAATGTAATATATCCAAGTTTGCTGATGATACAAAGCTGGGTGCAATGTAAGTTGTAAGGAGGATGCAAAGAGGCTTCAAGAGGATAAAGACAGGCTAAGTGAGTGGGCAAGAACATGGCAAATGGAATATAATGTGGAGAAATGTGAAGTTATCCACTTTGGTAGGAAAAATAGAAAAGCAGTGTATTTTTTAAATAGTGAGAGATTGGGAAATGTTGGTCTTCAGAAGGACCTGGGTGTCCTTGTACACAAATCACATGGGGGTCACAGTCTCAGAATAAGGGGTCGGCCATTTAGGACTGAGATGAGGAGAAATTTCTTCACTCAGAGGGTGGTGAATCTTTGGAATTCTCTTTCCCAGAGGGCTGTGGAGGCTCAGTCGTTGAGTATATTCAAGGCGGAGATCGATAGATTTTTGGATAATAAGGGAATCAAGTGATATGGGGATAGTGCAGGAAAGTGGATATGAGGTAGAAGATCAGCCATGATCTTATTGAATGGCGGAGCAAGCTCGAGGGGCCAAATGGCCTATTCCTGCTTCTATTTCTTATGTTCTTATGTCTTAATCTTGACGTATGTCTTGTGTGAAATTACTATGTTTACTATTATAAGGTAATTGTGTGCCTTAACTGGAAGCAATACAATAAAAAGTGGAAGGCTTGGAGGACATTGTAATGCAGTAGTTTAGGATGCTGCCCTCATACTCATTTCCCTAACTACCTCGGATTCTTTATAATTGAAACTTTCCTTACTGAATAAATCGTTCTTTTATCCATTTCTTCTATGTGTAACCCTTTATTTCTGAGTTTCTTTCTGCTGCTCAGTCTTTTCCTAACTCCATTACTGTAACAACCCTTAATAACCTTGCGTTAAAAAAGGACTGTGCAGTTTCTGTGTTGTACAACATGGTCCTGAATGTGTTGTTTTAAGGGGTTATTTTCCAACTCAAACTTTCTGGGTAATGGAAGGAAATTGCAGAGCAACTGTGATGTCATAAACCTGCCAAATCTGGGTTGGATGCCTGTAAGAAGATTTCAAGCTGAAAAAATCTATTGAGCTAATTGGCCGTGAAGGAAACTCACCCTCAATAGCTTGCCCATTATGACAACAGTATGAGGAAGTGCTCGTGCGGACAAACTGGTTTGACCAAACAGCCTGTTTCCGTATTGTAATTTCTATGTAACTAGTGCAGTGTTCATAGCTAAACCCCTGAGATCATCATCCATATGCTATGCAGGCAGAGGCTGATACTCACACCTCTGCTCTACTACCGCAGACTCTACTGTAGAATTCGCAATATATCGCGATTTTATTAATAAGGAGAAAACACAGAGTTTCGTTCAAACAGCTTTTATTTCAGTAGAATGCTGGCAGGTTTAAAGTGGACACAAGCAGCCTGTAAAATGGCCGCCGCACCTCGTGACAGAACATTCTAGACTTTTCAACAGGCAGACAAGATGGCGTTCCAATAAACATTTGTGCAAGATCGATTAAGATTCAGCACAGTGAAGATAATACACGAGACATTATGGGTTTGCAGTATACACATAGATACTGAAATCGGTCTCCCAGGTACAAAGGAAAGCCATTGTACCGAGTAATCAAGGGCCCATCCAAAAGACATTAATATGTAAAATCCCAACGACTCTACGATGAGAGAGCCGTTAGCAGGTAGTTATACAGGACACTTGGAAGCCCCAAACCCCTCCAGGGAGAACACCGACCGATTTAACAATGGGAGAAATATTAACAGGTACTCAGACATTTACGAGTAGCCCCGAAACCCATTAAGAACGGAGATCACCCATACAAGACATTTGAGCGCCAAACCCTAAACAAAAGAATGGACATTATAGTTGGGCGGGAAAACGGAAGATTTTGCACTATAATTGCAGGCTCCAAACCGTCCAGCTTTCTCTTATCCTGTGCTCTTATTTCGTAACCTCGTGGCTGCTCCTGTGTACTCGTAGTCGGGCTCCTGCTTGCCTGTTGACTCTTTGAAAAAGACTGTTGAACTTTCTGATCCGTTCGGATCTACCTCGTGTCGCGTAACGAAGACCTATGTTGGTAACTGGCAGCGGAACCAAAGGCCCGAGATGAGAAGAGATGAGATGAGATGAGATGAGAAGAGAGGAAGACCATATCCATCGCCACGGTCAGTAAATCCCGACCGCGCCTGTAGGTCGATTAGCCAAGTTTTCCTCGCCAGGAAGACTTCTTCGAACTTGCAAGGAAACATATCGTATCGATGATATTGACAACTGTGCTCGAAAAGTACCTGTTAAACCAACCAATATAGATCTTCATCACAGCAGACGTTCCAGCCTGCTAGCCGGAGCAGCAGAAGCAAGTAAACAAGTGGGACCAGGAGATCTCCTGACCGACACGTGGGTGCTGCGGTGAAAAACATCCGATCAGCTATTCGGAATTTCTCCGAGTTATCACGAGTGGTGAGCATGAGTCTCGAAATCCTACGAATCTAGTTTAGGATAGATATTGATAGGGGAGGGTTTAAGGATTAAGGATATTTGTAATGTGTGCCCCTATTTACTTTGTGCCGTTCGTTCCTCGTTTCCCTAAGATCGACTATATAACTGTTTGTAAGATTGTACTGTCATTAATCTGTGCTTATGACATGTATTTCATAATCTTAAGTATCATGCAATAAAGATTTTCCATTTCGTACCATTCAAACCAAGTCTACATGAGTTTCATCTCCATTACTGCTCTCGCATCTAAGTCCAGTGTCTAGAACCGTAAGGGAGAGTGATTCGAACCACTCACAGGTGTGTCTAGTGTTCCCAGACTGGCTGGAGACCAGAACAGGCAACAAGGCCTAGACCCGCACTGACATACAGGCTGCACAGAGCCGCGTGAATCTCACAGGCCGCGAGACACGCAGGGTCAGAATCCCTTACACTACTTCCGAATTAGCATTCTCTGGTTTCCTTGTGCTTTGTGTCTCACCATGCATCAATTCCTCATCTACTCTTTCTGTCGCCTCTTGAGTGGGTATCTCTGGGCTGTTGAGTGCAAGGGAGAGGTTAAATGATGGTGTGGTTGAGTGATCTCCAGAGTTTCCAGAGGTGGAGCGGACTGCAAGGGTTTTGCTCTTAGAATCTTCTCTGCTGTCTCCTGGTTTGCAGCCTCTGGAGGAAAAAACAGTGGGGGTGAAATTGGACTTGGGCAAGGACACAAAACAAGCAGAATCGCTTTTGCCGACCATAATACAACACGCCCCAAATTCAGTGACTTTATTGAAGTCAATGGTCGGAATTTTCTGGAGGTGGGTCGGATGGGAAATTTGAAAAAAGTTGCAGCAGATCAGGAACCCCCCCATCATCCCGTGCCCACGTGCCTTTCCCTCGGGCGCATTTGCTGGTGCGACTAGCAGCGGCGGGCGACCTAATTCAAATTATTAACAGATAGTTGTCAGACACTTAAGAGCCTTTTTCAGCCTACCTTTCGAATTTCTCTGGCTGCCCACTAGATTCACGCAGCTCGGGAACCACGTCTGTCAGCCTGAGGTGGGAACTGAGTGGCTATTGCTCCAGTTAATTAGATGACAGCATGAAATGTACTATAAAAGCTCCCACCTCACAGCTGATCACTTTCCTCTGGCAGAAGCTGTTGCTAACTGCATTCTCAGCACACATTTAGCTTTCTACAACTACAAGTGTTTGCAGCAAAGTCGCCATTCAGTCTCACCTCATTGGCACAACCTATCACTCCATTGACAGATTGCATCTCTCATCTCTACTTGACCTGCCACCTATTCCATCAGCATGGGTGCCATTTATACTGTCTCACCTTGATCCTCAGAATCGGATCACGGTGAGGCCCCATACCAGTAGTACCAGGCACACAAGCAGCACCAACAACAACACCACCAAACTTCTCCTCAACCACTTGATGCTACACAGGACAGAGGACATCAGCGCAGGGCTGCACCACGCCAGAGGCGATACCCCCAACACAGGGTATACAGGCAGAGAATAAGCTTCCTCAACATGACTGAGCAGCAGTGCCAAAGGAGGCTCAGGCTATCGCGCCAGGTCATCTCAGACATTTGCAGCTTGATGGAGCAAGACCTGCAGCCCAGAGGACCTGGTGACATGCCTTACCAGTGGCTGTCAAAGTCTCCAGCGCCCTCAACTTCTTCACCTCTGGCTCCTTCCAGGGATCTGCAGCAGACATTTGCGGCATCTCGCAGTCGGCCACCCACAGATGCATCACACAGATCACTGATGCCCTCTTTGACAAGTCAGCCAATTATATCAACTTTGCCACTGATGAAGCCAGTGTTACTGAGCGGACGCCCAGCTTTGCCACTCTGGCTGGCTTCCCACGGGTGCAGGGCATCATCGACTGCACACATGTGGCCATCAAGGCACCCCATCATAACCTAGAAGTCTTTGTCAACCGCAAGGGCTTCCACTCCCTCAATGTGCAGCGGGTCTGCAACCAAAGGAAGATCATCATGCATGTGTGTGCCAAATTTCCAGGCAGCTGCCATAACTCTTTCTGGCTGGCTGCTTGGAGACAAGGTCTATCCACTGAAGACGTGGCTCATGACACCCTTGAGGAGGCCAAGTACTGAGGCCCAGGTGAGATACAATGATAGCCACATTTCCATCAGGTATGTCATAGAGCAGACAATAGGCATGTGTAGGAGGTGGTGGTTTTGTGTCAGCTTTACCTCTGACTTCTGAGCGGTTCGAATCGCTCCCACTCCCTTGGTTCTAGACCTTGGACTTATTTGGGGGTTGTGATACAAAAGGTGCAGCAGACAACTGAGTTTGATGAAAGAACTTCAATCTTTATTAAAAGGTAAGACACAAATAATAACACTCTTATCACTCTAAAGGTGGGGAACACTTCGGTACAAGCGAGGGAAATGACAGTAGAACAATACTTCACCCCTCCCAACCCCACTTTACTAGCTAAGTTAGGTTTTGAAGGACCAGGGATAATGCTCACCAATCCTTTGACAGTTGGGCTAAATCGCGGTTTTGGGGTTCGCTGTTTATGGCGGTTAGTGTCTGCCGTACCCCGTACGCGGTAGAGGACTTCACCTGGGTCACTGGTCAGTCTTCGCGAGTCCGCTGATGCGGTAGGATGTCGTTATGGATTTATCTGGTGAGTACCCAATTTCTTTAGTTGAGCAGTAGGGCTTAGAGTCTTTGGGGAAAATCTTACCCAGGGGTAAGTCAAGAGTAGTTTGTAGTGTGGAAACTTTGCGATTCTTCGGGTTTTCTTCCCTGGAGTTGGTCTTTGTTGGTCGCGGTGGCCTGCAATTACCCGGTCAGTTGGGGGTAATGCGTGGTTGTTGGTTTCGTGAGGCCTTTGGTTTCCGCGATGGCTTTAGGCCTTGTTTAGTGTGTTGGTCGACCTCGTGGAGCCTGTCGGTGACTTGTTGCTGCTTATTGCTCCGGGTGACTGTGTTGGGGCCGTTGTTGGAGGTCCGTCGAGGTGGTGTCTTCGCGAGCTGGACTCAGGTGTATCTGAGTGGTGAGTGATGCCGACTCGCTTCCAGCTCGGGCCTTCTTCTTCACGGTCTCTCCTCCTTCTGATGACCACCGGTTGCGACTGACTGCTCGACCCAACGAACGCTGAACTGTGGTGTTTCTCTCTCTTCTTGCTGTGTGCTTGGTGGGCCTTCAATTATACAGAATTGAAGTGGCCTTATCTACCCGCCAAATCTACTCGGTTCATTGTCTAGTTTTGGCGGGCTCGTAAATCGGTAACGATTTACTAGCACGTTAACTGGGTTTTAACAGGCCTTCAATCTGACCCATTGAATATGGCCTTATCTACCCGCCAAATCTGTTCAGTTCATTGTCTGAATTTGGCGGGCCTGCTACCAGTAACTGCTCTGTAAGTGTCAAATGGGTTTTGGGATGGTTTGCATCCTGTCGATCTCCTTGGCTGATTGCTGGTGATTGGTTTCGTGTTTTGGGTTCCTAGGCTGATCTATAGCCTAGTCCTGGGTGCTCTGTATTATGCATGTTTCCTGATGGGCTCTGTAATCGGTTTGATGGGACCTGTTGTTTTGGGTGGGACTGTCTTCTCCTAGGGTCTATTGTCAAAATGTTAATGCTTGCTGGGGCTTTGAGTGAGGTCATCCCGGTTCCCCAGACATTGCAATTAACTGCAATACCCAAAACTGCTTTTACAGAGGTTGAACCCGCCTCTTGTTCCTTTACAGGCCCAGACATAGTTTTAAAATGCTAAAACTTGGTTTTTGGTCTTACAGTCTCTTAGGTTAGGCCCAAATACAATATTATCACTCTGAGGTAGTTCCAAAGTCCTTTTTCCTTAGGTTTTGGGGATCTGTAAATTTTGGAAACCTTACACATGCTAAAAATGTGCTTCAGATGCCTTGACAGATCTGGAGGAGCCCTTCAGTACGCACCAGCCAGGGTCTCCAGAATCGTTGTGGTCTGCTGCGCGCTGCACAACACAGCGCAACAGCGAGGATTAGCGCTGCATGAGGAGCAAGGCACTGAGCGCACAGCCTCTTCAGAGGAGGAGGAGCAGGAGGAAGAGGAGGAGCATCAGCTGGAAGATGAAGAGGAGCAGGAGGAACCTGAGGTCCAGATCCCACCAGCACCCGAGCACATTGACCTCATTGTGGCCAGATTTACTTAACTTTACGCAGTACACCCTTATGGCTGTCACATGATGCACCAGGTTGGCACCACCCCACAGCAACAACATAAAGGATCCCTACAATAACTAAGCCATTCCTTTCACACTGACCACCATTGCTGCAGGTTCCATTATGTCTCATCATTCATTGTGACTCACTAAGCCACTTCCAAAGGTGCAAACAAGACGGGAAAGTGGTGAAAAAAAAGGGAAAAATTCGTCCCCTTAGCGCCTCCCTTTAGCACCAGTATGGGGCACTAGACCAGTATCGCTGGGGCGAGGCGAATCCAGCACCATATGCCAAATCCAGCCCCCCTATAGCGCCGCAGGTAAGAGGTACCGCCGGTAATGTCAACGCCAGGTAGATGATGATGGCAGTGAGTATGGAATGCTCACTGACCGCCTGATTTTCAATATGGATTCTTGCCACTTACCTCACCGCCTGGAGTAAACACCGACAGGGAGAGCTAGTGTGCAACATCAGGAAGCCAGCTCCAGGGATGTTATTTAAAGGGATCATGAGTAATCACTCGCAGCTGTCAGGTTAGTGCAGTTTCAATGGTTTTTTGTTCATTTCACCCACTGCAACAGTTTCATTCAGTAATTTCAAGGATCTTTTGTATCAGGAGTCTTCTGGCAACTAAAATATAGTTATATTTATTCTTCAAAGATTCAAACTGTTACACTAGGTAACATTAATGGAGGCTGTACTGGCATGCAACCTCGCTCTCCAGGATCTATGGCAGAGGGAGCGGAGGCAGCCAGAAATACGGAAACATGTGCGCAGAGGGAGGAGGAGGGCCATAAGGCTCTCACCAGGAGGCGATACCCTCTGAGGGTATTCCAAGAGCACTTCTCCTACCTTCAATTAAGCGAGGAGCAGTGCATTAGAAGGCTTCGCTTCACCAAGGAGGTGGTCACAGAACTCTGCCACCTCCTGCATCCAGACCCCCAGCCTCAGACCAGGGTGACCACAGCTCTCCCAGTGGCAGTCAAGGTCACCGTGGCCCTCAATTTCTTCACCAGTGGATCATTCCAGTCTGCAACAGGAGACATAGCTAACATCTCACAGTTCACCGTCCATCGCTGCATCCGGGAGGTCACTGCAGCTCTCTACAGCAGGAGAGGGGACCACATTGGCTTCCCGATCACCAGAGAGAAGCAGGACAAGCGTGCATGTGGCTTTGCCAGGATAGCAGGCTTCCCCATGGTGCAGGGTGCCATCGACTGCACCCACGTGACTTTGTGGGCACCACATAACAATCCTGAGATCTTCCGTAACTGCAAAGGCTACCACTCACTTAATATGCAGTTGGTGTGCGACCGCACACAGCGAATCCTTAATGTCAATGCCCGCTATCCTGGCAGCAGCCACAATGCCTTCATCCTGCACCAGACTCTTTCAGCCACCACATCAAGCTCGCAGCTGGCTGCTCGGAGACAAGGGCTATCCGCTCTCTACCTGGCTCATGACTGCCCTCCGCAACCCCAAAACTCATGCCCAGCACTCATATAATGAGAGCCATGCTGCCACCAGGAACATCATCAAGCAGACCATTGGCTTATTGAAGCAACGGTTCCGCTGCCTTGACCGCTCGGGAGGAGCCCTCCAGTACTCACCAGATCGGGTGTCCCATTTTGTGGTGGTCTGCTGCATGCTCCACAACATGGCCATCATGAGGGCGCAGCCCTTGTCAGCAGGGATTGCGGGACCACCTCAGGAGGAGGACAAGGCAGAGGACGACGAGGATAAGGAGGAGGATGAGAAGGAAGAGGATGAGGAGGAGGAGGAACAGGAGGAAGGGAGGAGTCAGCCAGACAATTGGTCTTCTGGACGGGCTGTCCGATTCACATGAATGAACCCCAGATCCCTGTAGCTCACCACATCCCCATCATATAATCCCTGTCTCATGGAATATCACAGCATCCTCCTGGGCACAAAAGTGAAATGAGAGAGACCACAAAATATTCCAAACACCTTTAGTAAATTTATCTATAAACATATTACACATAACAGATGAATTCTAATAACTAATGACCCTTGTGCCTGCCATAGTTGAATAGCTGTCATTGTGTGCAAGGTGTGAGATGTGGGTGTGAGTTGCTAGGTAGAGATTGTTGGTGGGTGAGTGCTGGGGGTGTGGTGCTTTGGGCAGTGCGTAAAGATTATGGTACAAATGGTGGTATGTAGCATTTGTTGAAGCATTGACTCACCCTGTCACCTGAGTGAGGTCTTTAAATTTCTTCCTGCACTGCGTGTGGGTCCTGGGGACCACAGTGCTGTCTGAGACATTCTAAGCTATCTCCCTCCACATGGTGCGGAGGACTTGTGGTGAGGGCCTCCTGCCACTTGCCGGACAGAGCACCGCCCTCCATCTCTCCACAGCAAAAACCAATGCCTCCAATGCTTCATCGGAGAGTCTGAAGGCTCTTTCCCTGGGATATGGACCTGCCATGAGCACACCTGGTTCAGTCCTCCGGCTCCTTCTCCTTGTTCTGCTTCTGCTTCCGCTTGCTGAGGCAGCTGCACAGCCAACATTGCTGAGAATGAGGTGCTGCAGCATCAATGAACCTCCCCTTTAAGTAGTGTAAAAAGCCTGTGACAAGGATGAGTTGCAATTAGACTGCACCCGATATTGGTCTACCCTTTAACTGTAATGCCAATGAGCTTGGGGTTTAAGACTTGATTTAGGATTCCAATCATTTTATTGAGAAGTGAGGATGAATTTTGCATGCAGTCCAAAGCATCTGCACCTGGCGCTAATTCTCCAACATTTTTACTGACATTGCCCATTCCTTGGCTCTAACGAATTTCTAGCCCAAAGATTTTAATACTTGACAATACATTAACGGAAACTTGCCATTAACATTGACTAAAACACTCAAGTGGCTACCCTTGTGAATCCACTTGTGTGACATCTTTCTTTTCTGCATGCTTCTATGATGTGCTATTCCTGTGGCTTCAGCAGAGTAGAGGCAGCCTGCTCACTTCCCTGCTGCGACTGCTTAGACACTCTTGGCAGACATCCTCTGGGTTTTGAAGCCTGTGATGGCTCCGCCAAAGTCTGCTCCTCCTGCAACTGTGCAGGGGCAGACTCGGCCATTGTGATCTGTGAAGCCATCTGGGGCTCTGACTGAGGGGGTGGCAATGGGGGAGAAGTGTGAGCACTTTGAGAGGAGCCCACACTTCCCTCTCCCCTCTCACCATCATCCCTCTCATGGGCCACCCGCACTTCCCTGCTAGCAAGGAGCTGGAGAGCACCTTGCTGCACATCAATGGGGCATGAGGACCCACGTCTACGCTGACATCCCTCCTAGACAGGAGGTCTATGAGCCTCTGCGATCTATGCTCCATAGATAGCCATTTAATCTCCATAGATAGCCATCTATTCTCCATAGAGACCATGTGATCCTGTGAGTGGCGCATTAGCTGCTCCATGCAGATGGCCATCCTATCCATGGAAGAGCCTACAGTCACCATCGTCTGCGACACGGTGCTGCTCATGTTGGAGATGGACTCCTCCATTCTCTGAACATTTGCAGACATCACGGTCGCAAAACCTGTCAGAACCTCCAGCACGTCTTCCTGCACCTCCAGGATCGCCCTCTTTCTGGATGGCCCCCGAGGCTCAGCGTCTGCATGCAGCTGAGTAGAGCTGGGAGTGTCCTGCCCCCTCCGGTGAGGAGTCTCTACTGCTGCCCCTGTCTCCACCATCTGCTCTTGCTTGTGACTTGTGACGGACCCGGTGACAACACTACTCTATCTCGCGTGGGACCCACTGAGGTGTGCGTCTCTGCGCTGGTGCTGAGTGCGCTCATGTCTGGTGATGCTGCGCCCTCAGAGGCTGGAGGCTCCTCTGAGGAGTCGTTTTCCTCTTCCTCCTGGACTGTGAGGGGGGCTCCTGGTGGACCTGTGGGAGTGTAAAGAGATGAGTTAGATATGCCATATGAAGAATGGGTGCAGTTATCATTATGCACATGATAACTATTCAGTGGCTGATGACATCAGTCCCCATATGAGTGACTGATGTATGCCATGTAGCTGTATGATATGTAATTCTGTCACCAGTTTGCTGAGATGTCCCCCTCTCTCCGTCTCCCACCTCCAGCTGCTCGGCCACTCCCGATACTTCCAACGCAGCCTCCTCTGCTGTCGTGTGGGTGGCATATGATGGAGGCCCACCTCCAGTTCTCTCCCTCTCCCTCTTATTATGGGCTCTCTTCTCCTGCAAAGAAGGAAAGAAGAGAAGGTGGAGTGAGAGTGATGGAATGAGTGTAAGGAATGGATGGGTTACATCTTTAGAGGGAGACTATGATGGAGAAGGGCGGCAATGCCAAGTGGCCTCCTTGTGTGTTGTTAGTTGGTATGATTGCACTAGGATGAGTCTGAGTGTGAGAGGTGGTTAGTGAGATGGGGATGTGATAATGTAGATAGAGAGAGAGGGATGGGTGGACGTGCAAGGTATGTTGGAGTGAGTAAGGATGTGCAGGAGTAGGGTTGGGAAGGCAGAGTGATGGGGTTGTGATGAGAGTCACAGCAGGATGAAGTTGAGTGTGGCTTTGCACTCACCTTTCCAGATCTAATGAGATCATTGAAATGTATTCGGCACTGCACCCAGGTCCTCCTGAACACATCCCTGCTGTTGACCTCCTCTGCAATTTAGAGCCAGGCTCTTTTTGTCTCCTAGGGAGGACTCTTCCGCCCATTGGAAGGGAAGAGGCTCTCCCTGCGTGCTCTGAATCCCTCCACAAGCATATAGAGGGAGTCATCGGAGAACCTGGGTGCAGCCCTCTGCCTCTGTGCACCCATCTCTCCAAATGTTTGGAGCAATCAAAACCTCCAGTGTGTTGCCTGCACACTCCGAGATGAACCTTCAAATGCAATATGGCCATGGCTCCTTTAAATATCCCAACTGAAAATGTGTCATGGATGACATCATTATACCCGTACCATTTAATAGGGCTGGGTAATGTGCAGGACAGACTTAATAGGCCCCATTATTGCATGGTCGATTTCTGCAGTGGGACGGAAGCAACAACGGGGTCGCGACCCGCCACGCTGACCGCCTACACCCGACCCACCCAGGTACAGAAAATTAGAGTCATAGGGCTGGATTTTCACTGACCCGTGGAGTCGGGTTTGGAGGCGGCGGGGGGGGGGGGTTAAAGTTGCAGATTCGGGGGTCCCGACCCCATCCCGCCTCCATCCCGCCTCCATGCCAGTTTCTCTGGCGGCGGGTACCCGACCTGTGCTGAGACCCAACTCCCCGAGGCGGGAAGGGATTAGTGACAATTAACTGCTTGTTAACAGGTAGTTAACAGGCAGTTTTTTGGATAATCCCTATTTTAAAGGGTGAAATGTGGGCTTCCCGACAGGTGGCAACCACGCCAAGTTATCGGGGCGGACCATGGGTCTGCAGGGGTTGGAGGGGTTGATATGTCCGGTGGGCAGGTGAGTGATGGGTGCATGTGTGCAGAGGTAAGTGTGTAAGGTAAGTGCTAAGTGTTGGAAAAAGTTTTACTTACCTTAACTTCCTCTTGCAGGTGTCAGCCCTTCAGTTCTCGGGAGTTAGAAATCTCACCGGCACAGAAAGCAGGAAAGCCGTGGTTCTGTCAAAAACTGCAGCCTTCTGTTTTCTGTGGTGGAATGATTTCTAACTCAGCCTGAGAGGAAGGACTGAAGTTAGAAATCATATTGTGAGTGTTTGACAGCTTCACAGAGCTGTCAAACGTTGATATTTCATCTGTCAAAAGCTCTTGACAGATGAAATGTCAGTCTGTGACGTCACCTGTTGCCAGGTGGCCCTTAATTGGCCTGCTGAGCCCACTGGGCGGGCTCAACAAGGTCAATCAAGGGAAAATACAGTGGGTTGGCTACATCTCGATGGAGGCGGGTTCACAAGCCAGAATGTGTGATTCCCGACACCAACCCGACCCCAGCTTCAAAATCCAGCCCATAGAGTCATAACAGCACAGAAGGAGGCCATTCAGCCCATCGAGTTCGTGCCGGCTCTCTGTGGAGCAATCCAGTCAGTCCCATTCCCCCACTCTATCCCCGTAGCCCAGCAAGTTTATTTCCCTCAAGTGCCTATCCAGTCTCCCCTTGAAAACATTGAGTGTCTCCGTTTCCACCACTTCCATCGGCAGCGAGTTCCAGGTCCTCACCACTCGCTGCATAATAAAGTTTTTCCTCTCGTCCCCCCTGTATCTCTTGCCCAAAACCTTAAATCTGTGTTCCCTACTCCTTGTAACATCAACTAGTGGGAACAGCCTTTCCCCGTCTAGCCTATCCAAACCCGTCATAATCTTGTACACCTCTATCAAATCACGCCTCAACCTCCTTTGCTCTAATGAAAACAAATCCAGATTCTCCAACCTGTCTTTGTAGCTAAGATCCCCCATCCCCGGAACCATTCTGGTAAATCTCCTCTGCACCTTCTAAAGGGCCTTCACATCCTTCCTAAAGTGTGGTGACCAGAACTGGATGCAATACTCCAGTTGTGGCCTAACCAGCGCTTTATAAAGGTTCAGCATAACTTCTCTACTTTTGTACTCAATACCTCTATTTATGATGCCCAAGATCCCATATGCTTTGCTAACCACTCTCTCAATATGTCCTGCCACCTTCAGGGACCTATAAATATTAACTCCCAGGTCCCTCTGTCCCTGCACAATCTTTAAAACTGTGCCATTAAGTGTATATTGCCTCTCTTTGTTCCTTCTGCCAAAATGCATCACCTCACACTTCTCTGTATTAAATTCCATCTGCCACTTATCTGCTCATTCTGCTAGCCTTTCTATGTCCTGCTGCAGTCAATTGGTATCATCATCACTGTTTGCCACACCCCCAAGTTTGGTGTCATCGGCAAATTTAGAAATTGTACTCCGTATTCCAATATCCAGGTCATTTATATATATCAAAAAAAGTAGTGGCCCCAGCACTGACTATTGGGGAACACCACTGTCTACCATCCTCCAGTCTGAAAAACAGCCATTTACCACAACTCGCTATTTTCTATCCTTAAGCCAATTCTTTATCCAAGCTGCCACTGACCCAGCTATTCCATGAGCCTCAATTTTGTTAACCAGTCTTCTATGTGGTACTTTGTCAAATGCCTTCCTAAAATCCATGTAGACAACATCCATTGCATTTCCTTCATCAATCTTCCCTGTTACTTGGTCAAAAAATTCAATTAGATTAGTCAAACATAATCTGCCTTTTACAAATCCGTGTTGGCTCTCCTTAATTAGCTTAAAAAATTCCAGCCAATGGAACTGAATATCAGGCGGAGAGTATAACAGGCGACCGATGTGATACTGCCTGCTTTGCATCGCCACCCATGTTTAATTTCACCCTTAGAACGTTTAACTTTGGCATGCGTGAGCAGCACTCCACCTTCACCAGCTACTTTGAGGATCTCTTTTAAGGAAAATGATAGCTGATGAAGAGATTGAAGAATATATAGAAACATTAAATAAAAAAAGTTATATGTTCTCACACATCTACTGAGGGCACAGACACTCTCACATCTTCATCCCTAACTGCCAGGCCAGATTAGAAGCTAAATATGGCCATTGCTTCCTTCTCTATTAAATCCCAGATGGTGGCATACCCTCCTCCAGGAGTCTGCAGCAGGAGAACACAGTGGTCATCTCCCGTCTCATTGCAGAATAAAGCAGCAGGAAATTACCAATTTCAGATTTTGTTGCCAGCGGGGAGTGTGGTTCCACTGTGAGAAGCGGCACCCGCTGTATTTCTGCTCCTGCTCAGGAAAACCCGACGGTTGAGCTCTCAGTCCATGAGGTAAATCGCACTGGGTGCACAGCAGCTGCATTTTAATGAGGATTTAGTACACACTCTGAAGTAGAGGTTGGTGAAGAATAGTTTGGAGAACCATCCTTGTGCAATATCCTCTGATCCTTTGACAATAAGAAGATGAAGACATTAGAAGTGTTGTAAACCTTTTTATGGTGCTCGAAGTCGACAGGATGTATGTTATGAAGTAGAGGTCGTTGGACAACAATCACCTGGGCAGTAATCTGATCCAGTAGTGAGATATAAATCAGATGGAAGGCTACATCAGCATAAGGTGGCATAGATATTTTTTCCTGGTGGTCAGTGTGCAGTCTAATCTGAATGTACACATTCTGAAGCAAAGGTCAATTGAGCCAATGAAAGAGCTTTCAAAGAAGTATGAAGTAAACTGTAATAGATATTTATAGGGTGAATGACTGAAAACACTCCATTGTACAACAATCTTCTGACCCAGTGATTGCAGTTGCAACGTTGCATCAGGAAAAGAGCCATAGAACTTTTGTGCTGCTCAGATAGCACAGCCATTGAAGGTACAGATTATTGGAGAAGAGAGCAATCGTATGGTGCAATGAAGAGATGCAGAGAGGCTGCAAAGGTGCACTAGGAGAAGTATTATCCTACACATCAGATATGGGAGCTCAAATCCTGTTCTCAAAACGTATTTGCAGAACTCGGAGTTAACAACTGTCTGAGGGTACACAACTGAACTGGAGGTTTGGACAGCAAGCCTCTTGCTTAGAAAAGGCATTATTCATAGTGGTGACTTATGGGAGCAGGTCAGTGAACAGAGTGGAGAAGTGCAATAGCAGTGTAGAGGATTGAAAAATCATGGCTCAGACACAGCAGTTTGCTGGAGAACTGGATTTGAGCTGCCATATGTGATGTGTAGCATGCTACAGACAATTCTGATTCCAGTGAGCCTCTGGGTCTCGAGACTGATATGGATTGAAGGCCACTACAGCTGGGCAATTTTGCAGGACCAGCCAGCTGTGAATGTTACTCCAACGGACGTTGCAAAGGACTGTGCACTTGGATCAAAGTAGAATGGTGCCAACGCTGAAGCATTGGTTAAAAGTACTGGAGCCTCTTCTCCATTATACGGCACCTTCTGAATCTCCAAAGGTGTTAATGATACTCACTGTAAGTGCTTCATGTTAGCAATGTGATGCTCCTAATTTTGTTGCAGTAAAGCTTGATGTGCCATGTGGTTTTCTTATGTTGGGCAATTCCTGCTCCTGAAATCTCCCACAATTTACCTGAAGGACACCTCTGACTGCTACAGCATATCAAGGATGTCCTGTGTGCTGCACCTTATCAGTGAGTGGAGGGGGTGTCTGAGCTTTCTTCATGACTCAGTTCTTCACTGTGTGCCATTGAGGTTGGCGGATCCCACTCTGAAAACTGGAAGAAAAGCATTACTGGCAACCTGCAACAACATTGCCACAAAACTGTATGCAGCATTCCATTGTGCTTGGGGGAACACTTGCTTACTGTTAGGATAGCAAAATACTGCGGATGCTGGAAATCCGAAATAACAACAGAAAACGCTGGAAAAACTCAGCAGGCCAGGCAGCATCCGTGGAGAGAGAAACAGAGTTAACATTTCAGGTCGAAGACCTTTCGTCAGAACTGGAAAAAAGCAGGAAATGAAATAGATTTGAAAGCAAGTTTAGGGCTGAGAAAAGGGGGCGGGGATGAAAGAACAAAAGGGAAGGTCAGTGATAGGATAGAAAGCAGGAGAGATTAAGAGACATTGAGAGACACTAAGAGATATTCAAGGCAAGAGGAGGTGGTAATGGGACAGGTTGAGGAACAAAGGATGGCTCTAGATGAAGTGTGAATTGCGCTGGCAGAATGAAGGACAGCTGCCATGTGGGAGGGAAGAAAAAAAGGCCAAACAAAAGTGTGGATAAAAAAAAAAAAAAAAATATATATATGTGATAGGGGCCCAGGGTTACGATCTGAAATTGTTGAACTCAATGTTGAGTCCAGAGGGCTGTAGAGTGCCTAATCGAAAGATGAGGTGCTGTTCCTCGAGCTTACGCTGAGCTTCCATGGAACAATGCAAGAGGCCGAGGATGGTGAGGTCTGAGTGGGAATGGAGCGGTGAATTAAAGTGACAGGCCACCGGGAGCTCGGGGTCCCCCTTACGGACTGAACGGAGGTGTTCCGCAAAGTGGTCACCTAATCTGCGTTGGCCTCCCCAATGTAGAGGAGACCACATCGTGAGCAGCGAATACAGTATACTAAATTGCAGGAAGTACAAGTAAATTGCTGTTTCACCTGGAAGGGGTGTTTGGGGCCCTGGACAGTGGGAAGGGGGGAGGTATAAGGGCATGTGTTGCATCTCCTGCGCTTGCACGGGAAGGTGCCGGGCGAAGGGGAAGGGGTGCTGGGGGTGGTAGAGGAGTGGACTAGGGTGTCGCGGAGGGAGCGGTCCCTGCGGAATGCTGAAAGGGGAGGTGAGAGGAAGATGCGTTTGGTGGTGGGATCACGCTGGAGGTGGCGGAAATGGCGGAGGATGATCCGTTGAATGTGGAGGCTGGTGGGGTGAAAGGTGAGGACAAGGGGAACTCTATTGTGGTTCCGGGAGGGAGGGGCAGGGGTGAGGGCAGAAGTGCGGGAGATAGAACGGACACGGTCAAGGGCCGTGTCAACCACAGTAGAGGGGAATCCTCGGTTGAGGAAAAAGGAAGACATGTCAGAAGCACTGGTATGGAAGGTGGCATCGTCGGAGCAGATACGGCGGAGACGGAGAAACTGGGAGAATGGAATAGAGTCCTTACAGGAGGCGGGGTGGGAGGAAGTGTAGTCCAGGTAGCTGTGGGAGTCAGTGGGCTTGTAGTGAATGTTTGTCAATAACCTATCCCCAGAGATGGAGACAGAGAAGTCGAGGAAGGGAAGGGAAGAGTCGGAGATGGACCATGTGAAGGTGAGGGAAGGGTGGAAATTGGAAGCATAGTGAATGAAATTATCTAGTTCAGGGCGAGAGCAGGAGACGGCACCGATACAGTCATCAATGTACCGGAAAAAGAGGTGAGGGAGGGGACCCGAGTAGGACTGGAACAAAGAGTGTTTCACATATCCCACGAAAAGGCAGGCATAGCTAGGACCCATGCGGGTACCCATAGCAACACCTTTGATTTGGAGGAAATGAGTGGAGTCAAAGGAGAAGTTGTTCAATGTGAGAACAAGTTCAGCCAGGCGGAGGAGGGTGGTGGTGGATGGGGACTGGTTGGGCCTCTGTTCAAGGAAGAAGCGGAGCGCCCTCAGGCCATCCTGGTGGGGGATGGAGGTGTAGAGGGATTGTACGTCCATAGTGAAAAGGAGGCGGTTGGGGCCGGGAAACTGGAAACTGTTAAAGTGGCGGAGGGCGTCGGAAGAGTCGCGTATGTAGGTGGGAAGAGACTGGACAAGGGGAGAAAAAATAGAGTTGAGATAGGAAGAGATAAGTTCCATGGGGCAAGAACAGGCTGAAACGATGTGTCTACCAGGGCAGTCCTGTTTGTGGATCTTGGGAAGGAGATAGAAGCGGGCTGTGCGGGGTTGGGGAACTATGGGGTTGGCGGCCGTGGGGGGAAGATCTCCAGAGGAGATGAGGTCAGTGACAGTCTTGGAAACGGTGGCTTGATGTTCGGTAGTGGGGTTATGGTCCAGGTGGTGGTAGGAGGAGGTGTCGGAGAGTTGGCGTTCAGCTTCCGCTAGGTAGAGGTCGGTTCGCCAAACAACAACAGCACCCCCCTTGTCAGCAGGTTTAATGACAATGTCGGGGTTGGATCTGAGAGAATGGAGTGCTGCAAGTTCAGAGGGAGGTAGTTTGGAGTGAGTGAGCGGAGCATAGAAATGGAGATGGCCGATGTCACGGCAGCAGTTTGCAATGAAATGATCTAGAGAGGGTAAGAGGCCAGAGGGAGGGGTCCAGGTTGAATGGGAATTCTGAAAGCGGGAGAAAGGGTCAGCTGTGCGGGGGGAAGAGTCCTGGCCAAAGAAGTGAGGACGGAGGCGAAGGCGGCGAAAAAAGAGCTCAGCATCGTGCCGAGCTCGAAATTCATTGGGGTGGGGGCGTAAGGGGATGAAGCTCAGGCCTTTGCTGAGGACTGATCGTTCGGGGTCAGAGAGGGGAAGGTCAGAAGGGATAGTGAAAACGCGGCAGGGGGTAAGATTGGGAGAAGGGGGGTCAGATCTTTTCATTGCAAACTGCTGCCGTGACATCGGCCATCTCTATTTCTCTGCTCCCCTCCTCAGTCAGTATATGGTTGATAAATACGGAAAGGTGAGAATCATCATCTTCACTGGATTCATACTCACCAGAAAGTCCCCTCCCCCCTCTCCCTGCCCCTACACTTGCTTAAAAACCTGTTCCATCTCCAGCTTTTTCCAGTTCTGACGAAGGGTCATCGACCTGAAACTTTAATCTGTTTCTCTCTCCACAGATGCTGCCTGACCTGCTGAGTATTTCCAGCATTTTCTGTTTTTATTACAAATAATACAAGATGATCTATTAAAGGGTCCAGAAGATGCTTTTTGGAAAATACAAATCTGCGTTTAGTTAGACGCAGCCATGGTCTTTCTCTGGAGTGCAAATCTCACGCATTAGCAATATCAAGATTCCATGGCCATTATCCAATGTGTAGTGAAGCCAGATCTTTTCATTCTGATGACATGCATTCCTAAATGGAATGAAATCAGCATGGAACTGCTACCAGAACAAACTATCACAGATCGTCCTGGCATGCAAATGGCATGATGGCCTTCATAGCAAGGGGATTTGAGTACAGGAGTAGGGAGGTGATGCTACAGTTGTACAGGGCCTTGGTGAGGCCACACCTGGAGTATTGTGTGCAGTTTTGGTCTCCTAACTTGAGGAAGGACATTCTTGCTATTGAGGGAGTGCAACGAAGGTTCACTAGATTGATTCCTGGGATGGCCAGACTGACATATCAAGAAAGACTGGATCAACTGAACTTGTATCCTCTGGAGTTCAGAAGAATGAGGGGGGCTCTTATAGAGACGTTTAAAATCCTGACTGGTTTAGACAAATTAGATGCGGGCAGAATGTTTCCAATGTTAGGGAAAACTAAAACCAGGGGTCACAGTCTAAGGATAAAGGGGAAGCCATTTAAGACTGAGATGAGGAGGAACTTCTTCACCCAGAGAGTGGTGAATCTGTGGAATTCTCTACCACAGAAGGTTGTTGAGGCCAGTTTGCTAAATATATTCAAAAGGGAGTTAGATATAATACTCACAACTAGGGGGATCAAGGGGTATGGCGAGAAAGCAGGAATGGGGTACTGAGGTAGCATGTTCAGCCATGAACGCATTGAATGGCGGTGCAGGCTCGAAGGACCGAATGGTCTACTCCTGCACCTATTTTCTATGTTTATGTTTCTATGTCCTGATCTTTGATCGCATGTGTTTCACTTGAAATTCAGAGAACTGATGCATGATTTGATGAAGTGGGATGTTTTGGGTAATGTTAGTTCATATGCGGCTGCTACTGAATTCCGTAGACTCCTACAATCACATTTACTATTCAGTCTTGATTCTGATGTCAAGTCTTGATTGCGATGATGTTATGGTATCGATCGGTATATCTAACTTGGAAAGACATCCATTACTCTACAGGACAGTATCCACGTGTATGATGGATGGACCATGAGGTGCTGCAAATCCAACTGTTTCTTATATGGTGTGTGGGAAGTGTATAAGCGTATCTGTTGCTTCATAATTCTACCGATGATTAAATTAGATACTCATTGTGCTAGTATCGGGAAATGGGTGCAGTGTTCATGTCAAGGAGGTCGAACTTGACAATTATTTTGTTCCTTTAAATCCATATCTATATGCAAAATATATCCTCTGATTTACCATGAGCAATGCCTTGGGTTATCCATTAACAATATTTATAAAAATGGCCTATCTAGAGTGCATTTCCTGCCCATCACACTTCTTTGCCACGCTTCAAGTGGCACACTCAGCTTTCTGTGTCACATTTCAAACATTTATGAAGAATAAAAAATATAAAGAAACAAAGGAATTCACCAGGAACACAAAAAACTGGACTAGAATGTCTGCAACTTCTTAATTGGTATATTTACTTAACAGCAGCAGACTCTTAATTGAATTCCGTATGAACCCAGGCCTAGAAATTGGAGATCGCTAAAAACTTGCTGGTGCCACCGTGGGCCGGAGTTAACGGCTGCTGAAATTGATGGCGCTGGCAGGACTGGTAAAGTGGTGCTGGTTGCTAATTAACATGAGCCCAGCGCTAAAGTTACCATGCAAGGCCATCATTGCAATTAATCCCGGCAGGAGGCCAGAATATAGCGTGGCCATAGCGTCATTGCAGAAAGAACAGCCTTCTCTTAAAGCAAGACCATAATTTTAGAGAGTAGCTTGGTCCCTTAAAGGTGAACTGCCTTCTAAAATGAAAAAAATATCATTTAAAAATAGGCAGTTTTTAGCCCTTACAGCTCAACTGCCTTCTGAAAAAAAAATCAACGTTAAAAAGAATTCCCAAATGACAGTCTTCAGCTCTTAAAGCTGAATTGCCTTCCACACCTAAAGAAATGGAAAAAGTGCTTCAGCACTAACAAATGGCTCAGCAAGCCAGGGAAGAGGCCCCCAGGGTCTCGCACACAGCACTCTAGCTTTGTGGAGGGGGTCAACACTGCAAGATGAGAGGTCCTCTATCCACAGGGGCCAGGAGGCCCTCCAGAAAGAAGGATCTGGGACCAGATCAGCGAGGCCGTTACTGCCAGCAGTGTCGCTCCCACGACCTGGCTCCAGTGCCTAAAGAAGCTTCATGACCTCAGACCAGTGGTCAAGGTCAGTGAATGCATCTTCAAAAGCCGTCTCCTACCAACTGCACCACTAGCCTCACACACTGCTCATTGCACGGCCCCCCACTTCCATCACTCACCTACCAACAATCTGGACCAAACACGAGGCACACCTCCCATTGCTAGTTTCAGCTCAACCCCTTGGAGGAGACAGTGCTGGCCAATATTGGCAGGGGCATGGCTGAGCCCTTGGCCAGCGGCGGGGCTGAAAGGATACAAGATGCTGGTATCTGCCTATGTTATCCTCCTTCTCGCATGCACCTCTTGCTTTCCCGTCCTCCCCTCACCACAATTTCGCCCTTGTGCCTTTCTCATTTCACACACCCAAAAAATGCATCCTGCCTAGCCAGTGGTTGACCAAGAAGAAGACGAGGAGAGAAGAAGACGAAGACGAAGAAAGAAGACGAAGAAAACGAAAACAACAACAACACCGGCACTCGATTTCACACTCCCAGCCACCAGCTCCTCAAGGTCGACCAGCAAGGCAATTTGCAGTGTTCCCCACTGAAAGTCAGCAGCCTTCCACCAGTCATGCTGCAGCCACTGGGGTAGCACTGCGTGACATCAGTAGGATAGGCAAAGGTACACACAAGACAGTCACTAAGAGAATGCATAAGGGTGATTAGTTGATTTCTTGATGTCATATTGAATGGATAGATGTTTAAAGTTGGATTGGAAAGTTTGCTTTGTAATGGCTTTTATTTCAGCATTGCGGCCAAGAGGACGCTGTGATGGTCAGTAACAGAGGGGAGGTAAGGTGTGGGACAAATGTTGAAAGGGGAATTGGGGTTGTGGTCACTGGTACTGCAGACGGATGATTCTATCCCGGATATCCCGGCCAGAAAGGGGCTGTCTGGGTTGCATCCTTCCTTCTGCTTCCTCCTCCTCTGCTTCTTCCTCTTCTGCTTCTTTTGCTTCTTCCTTTTCTGCTTCCTCTTCTTCTGCTTCTTCCTCTTCTGCATCTTTCTCTTCCCTCTGTGAGCGGATGCTGTAAATCTGAAATAAAAGTATAAAATTCTGGAAATACTTAGCAAGTCAGGCAGCATCTCGAGCTGAGATGTGAACTCTGTTTCAGTCTCCACAGGCGCTGCCTGACCTGCTGAGTATTGCCAGCATTTTCTGTCTTCACAGAGGCCTTCCTTTACCATCCGATGCCTTGCAAGCATCCAGCAGCACTCCCTGTACTCCCTGCACACTTAAAAAACTTTTTAATGTATTGCACCAAGCCACTACTTCAATAAAATAAAAAAAATCTAGTTCAAAAGCTTAAATGCAAACTTACCTGAAAGATGTTTGTGTCTCTTTCAGAAGTGTTGACAGCATCTCTGTCAGTCTGCTGCATGCCTGCTTTTCAGAGCGAGGTCAGGGCCCAGGGCTAAATTCAGCACTAAGGTCCAAGTTCACAGAGCGTGATGTTAAGTTAGCGTTGTACGCCGACTGACATCACGCTCTCCATATTTGCATCTCCAGGGCCAGCGCTGCTATCAGCAGCGCTAAGGCCCTGATCAAAATG
Source organism: Squalus acanthias (assembly GCA_030390025.1). NCBI lineage: Eukaryota > Metazoa > Chordata > Chondrichthyes > Squaliformes > Squalidae > Squalus > Squalus acanthias. The sequence goes on along the minus strand of CM059434.1, from coordinate 90,256,618 downwards.
GCGGCAACCGAGTACCGCACCAGAGAAGGGCGTTAGAGTGGCGGCTGCCATTTTTTGCCAGGATTGTGGTGCTAACTTCTAGGGAATTCCCTAAGGTAGGGAATTTCTGGGCCCCAGTGTTTACTGGATAGCAATTAGACTTTCAAGCCTCAAAGGGTCACACTCCAACACCATGCTGTATAATATACTTGACCTTATAAAACAGTGCATCCTCTGACTTAAGGTGAGCAGTGCCATGGTAGATTTGGTACTACAGTAATATTATAAAAATGGTATGTATTTTCACATTTCATTTCTGTCTCATTTCAGGTGTCACATTAACTGTGTCACACCCTGGCATAAACTCCCTCATAACACTTTGAATATTACACTTTGGGTGTCACACCTTTGTAAATGTTAATATTTCATGCCAATTAGATTGGGTTTTATATTCATAAAACAGCAACAGTTAAGGGAATGTATGAATTGAAACTGAAGATGACTTGAAACCTACCAATAAGGAAGTACAAGTCGAACAATACAGTATTCTTTCAGTACAGCTTTGAAGTTGAAGCCTAGAATACATGCTCAAGTCCATGGGGGAGGCTTGAACCCATGAGTTTCTGACACAGAAACAGAAGCATTACCAACTGAATCAAGTTAACTCTTATAAGTACAAAAAAGCTTAGTGTCAGGAAACAGTTTTCAGACAAGGGTGGGGGGAAATTGGAACTGAGAGGTGGTTGGGGCGGGGGAGAGTGAGGAAAGGGAATGGAATAAGGAAAGTCGAGAGGGAAGGAATGAAGTGAGGAGGGAAGAGAGGGGTTGGTGTTGAGGAAAAGAGGACGGAGGGATGGGGTTAAGGGAAAGCTGAGCAGAGACGGAATGAGGATGGGGATGGAGATAAGCAAAACAGAGAGGGAAAGGTACTAGGAGAGGGGTATGAAGCAGGCATGAGCAAATGAGAAGGGGAGGGTCAGCGGTATAGGAATGGAAAAGAGAGGGAAAAGGGGATTAGGCTTAGGCTAGATGAAGGTTGATAGCCTCCAATGTCCTCCACCCTCATGTTCCAATGTGTGACGATCTCCCCAGCCACCCCCATCCACCATTTGACCTCATGTTCCCATTGTCATCATTATCTTCCAGCCCTGGTCTCCAGTGCCAGCTCTGAAATTACCTATTATGTATCTGGCATCAGTGAGCAATATTGGACGATAATGGTTGACATGGGTGATCAGAGGGAGAACGAGGGGTGTGTGGGGATCGAATTGGGAGCAGTGGAACTGGGATGTGACAGCCAGAGGGTGCAAGGGAACACCAGGTAGGCATATAAGACTGAGGGGAGTCCAGTAATTCTCCACCCCACTCACTCATGCTGTCGGGTCCCAGGACAGCCCTCTCCTGAGTTCCCACTCATACTGTCAGACCATGGCACCCAACTCCCTTCTGCTGCCAGATTTTGGGACCCCTTCCAGAGCAGTCAGCCCCTGGGACCTATCCTTAATGTTGGCAGATTCCATGAGCCTTGGAATGTGGGATTTGCTTTCTGGGCAGCATTGGGATGAGGCTTTGGATCTGGCAACACAGGGAGGGGGAAATCCCAGGGTGTGGAAGCATGAGGGTTGGGGATAGGGGTCCAGGGACCCCTGGAAGATTGGTTCTGGGGTCTGGCAGCATGGAAGAGCTAGGATCCTATACCCTGGGACCTGCATATCCCAGAGCCATCTTCCTATTACATATACATCCACTATCCCAATACTTCTCCACCTAAGTACCTCAATACTAATAAAGTCCTTCTTCAGTTCCCACACATTACAGAAGTGTCTCCACAACTCCTAAATCACACAACCTCAATTCCACCTCCCATATCCCAGCATCGCCCTCTAATCAGTAACCAACACCCAGTAACTCTCCTCCCACCACATCCCCAATCACTATTCCCAGAACTCGGAAGGCCTTTCCCAACCCACGCCCAATCCCCCGTATCGCAGAAACACCTTCCTTACTTCTCCCACACCTATAAAGAACTCCTGCCCAAATTCTTGTCCACTCTGAAACACACCCAATGCACCCAAACCCTGAGACTCCCTTCCCCAGTACTTCCAAGTATATTTTTTACTTTCTTCCATACCTTTTCGTTCACCAGTTCTCCCTTGTTACCATCCAGCTCTCTTCTTCCCACTTGTACTGAATCCCAACAATCTGTTTCACACTCACCATCAAACTTTCTGCAACTCCTGACTGACCACCAACCTCTCTGCAAGTCCTAACTTTCTTCCTCCCTGACCTTTCACCACTCCCTGTCACTAAACACAAACTCCCCCTTTACCAGCTACTCCCTAGCCTCTTTCCCACTCACTTATCCCAATCCCTCTGCAAATTCTTTTCTTGTTTTCCCTCCAAAATGTTTTGTAGTTCCCCGCCATTCAGTTCAAGCTTCCCATCCTTTCCTCTCCGCTGGGCACACATTAAAGTTCACACTCATTTAATAAGCTCTAATATAACCCCATCCCCTTTGAAAACAAATTTTCCACTATGCCCTCACTTCATCCCTTGACCACACTCACTATTGCACGCTCATCAATATAAGCTCAACTGTCTCCCACCTCACAAACTGACACTCATACAAATATAAATATCTTTTACTTTATCTATAGTTTGTAGATGATATGAAACTGGAATGGACTGCAAACAACTGGGGAAAAAACTGATCAAATACAAAAGGACCTAGATAGATTGAGAGCTGGACTGACATGTATCAGATGTAATTTTATGTGGACAAATGCAAAGCACTAAACTTGGGAAAGGATCATTAACAGTGGTAATATAGATAAGTGATATTATTCTATGGGATAGAACACAGGTGAGGAATTGATAGTACTGGTGGGTAAATCACTGAGTCATCAGCACAGTATGAGGCAGCAATAAAGCAAACAAATAGGATCTTGGCCTGTGTATCAAAGGAATACAGCCTAGATTCAGGATGTGATTCTGAGTTTGTACAAGGTGCTGGTTTATGGCCCACCTGAAAGATACAATTCTGGTTGTTATATTATGAAAAAAAAAACTATTGGAGAGGGTGCAATGGAGAGTAACTAAGTTGATAGCTGGGCTGAGAAGTTGCAGAAACTGGCCATATTTACACTGAAAAGAGAAAGCTCAGGAGTGATCTTATTGAAGTATTCAAGACTCGAAAGGGTATAGACAAGATATTTGTCAATATGAATCAAAAAACATTTACTTCACTGTCTCTTCTGAACTTCTTTCCAAATCTTTTCAATGGCGATATGCACCCCATCCCTCTTCTAAACCACAACACCTCCCCCTCCAACAGTGTAATCTCTGACTCATAGTAACCAGTGCCATCGAAGGTCTGCTGGTAATGCTATAAACCTTTTAACATTCTGAATAACTATGTGCACAAGGTCAACGTGTTACTGGCACGACTGCTGAAATTTACTACCCTTCCTAACGCTCAACCTAATTTTAGCATGGCATGACTGAATTACATTATTCTACACAATGGGAAATCGTTGCACCCCTATTTTGGACGTAACAAATCAACATTTGGGCATCATTTTCAGGTCATGATCTCCCCAGATGCCAAATTGTAAGTTACCTAATTTTTGGTGTGCGGGGTGCCCCCGCCTGAAACAAGTGTCAAGTGAATTATATATGGAAATCGGGGAACTAACTCTGGTTGCAGGCCCCTGATCGAAATTGGTCTGCAAATGGGCGTAGTTTGCGTCGCATATACTCTGCCTAGTTGTTCTGGGTCTTGAGTGGCCTAACCATCTGTCCTTAAAGGGATCACTGGAGATCGCTTAAAAAAAAGCCAGAAAACCTTTTAATAGTTACATTTCTGTGGATCCAGGAGGAGCATCACACCACCTCTGCTTTACCGCCCCTGTCCCTGTCTTCATTCCAATCATGCTGTCCATTTCATGCCAGAAATCGGTGTGTGTTGAATTTTCCCCCCAATGTGTTCAAATTTTGGACCAAAAGGATATCTGAGCATCAGATGCATTTACAGGTTGTGATGTGTCAAAATGACTGAATTGAGGACAGAACTTGGCAACAGTCATAGAATCAAACAGCTCAGAAGGAGGCTATTTGGCTATCATGCTGGCTCTCTGAAAGAGCTATCAATTAATCCCACTCCTCTGCTCTTTTCCCATAGCCTGCAATGTTTTCCTTTTTAAATATATCTCCAATTCCCTTTTGAAAGTCACTATTGAATCTGCTTCCACCCACCTTTCAGGAAATGCATTCCAGATCATAACAACTCGCTGAGTAAAAAAATTTCTCCTCATCTCCTACCTGGCTTTTTTGACAATTATCTTAAATCTTTGTCCTCTGGTTATTTCTCCCTATCTACTCTATCAAAAACTCTCATAATTTTGAATACCTCTATTACATCTCCCCTTAACCTTAATACAAAAGCAAAATACTGCAGATGCTGGAAATCTGAAATAAAAACAGAAAATGCTGGAAATACTCAGCAGGTCAGGCAGCATCTGTGGAGAGAGAAACAGAGTTAACGTTTCAGGTCGATGACCCTTCATCAGAACTGGAAAAAGTTGGAGATGGAACAGGTTTTTAAGCAAGTGTAGGGGCAGGGAAAGGGGGAGGGGAGGAAAGAACAAAAGGGAAGGTCTGTGATAGGGTGGAAGGCAGGAGAGATTAAGAGACAAAAGGGATGATGGTGCAAGGCAAAAGGAGATGGTAATGGGACAAGTTAAGAAACAAAAGATGACTCTAGATGAAGTGTAAATGGCAATGGCAGAATGATCGACAGCTGCCATGTGAGAGAGAAAAAAATGAAAAAATGATAGGGGCAGAGGTTATGGTCTGAAATTGTTGAACTCAATGTTGAGTTCAGAAGGCTGTAAAGTGCCTAATCGAAAGATGAGGCGCTGTTCCTTGAGCTTACGTTGAGCTTCATTGGAACAGTGTAAGAGGCCAAGGACGGAGAGGTCAGAGTGGGAGTGGAGCGGAGAATTAAAGTGACAGGCGACCGGAAGCTCGAGGTCACCCTTACGGACTGAACGGAGGTGTTCCGCAAAGCGGTCACCCAATCTGCGTTTGGTCTCCCCAATGCAGAGGAGACCGCATCGTGAGCAGCGAATACAGTATACTAAATTGCAAGAAGTACAAGTAAATCGCTGTTTCACCTGGAAGGAGTGTTTGGGGCCCTGGACAGTGGGAAGGGAGGAAGTAAAAGGGCAGGTGTTGCATCTCCTGCGCTTGCACGGGAAGGTGCCGGGCGAAGGGGAAGGGGTGTTGGGGGTGATAGAGGAGTGGACCAGGGTGTCGCGGAGGGAGCGGTCCCTTCGGAATGCTGAAAGGGGAGGTGAGGGGAAGATGTGTTTGGTGGTGGGATCATGCTGGAGGTGACGGAAATGGCGGAGGATGATCTGTTGAATGTGGAGGCTGGTGGGGTGAAAGGTGAAGACAAGGGGAACCCTATCGTGGTTCCGGGAGGGAGGGGAAGGGGTGAGGGCAGAAGTGCGTAAAATAGAACGGACACGGTCAAGGGCCGTGTCAACCACAGTAGAGGGGAATCCTCGGTTGAGGAAAAAGGAAGACATGTCGGAAGCACTGGTATGGAAGGTGGCATCGTCAGAGCAGATGCGGCGGAGACGGAGAAACTGGGAGAATGGAATAGAGTCCTTACAGGAAGCGGGCTGGGAGGAAGTGTAGTCCAGGTAGCTGTGGGAGTCAGAAGGCTTATAATGAATGTTTGTCAATAGCGTATCCCCAGAGATGGAGTCAGAGAAGTTGAGGAAGGGAAGGGAAGAGTGGAGATGGGCAATGTGAAGGTGAGGGAAGGGTGGAAATTGGAAGCAAAGTGAATGAAATTTTCTAGTTCAGAGCGAGAGCAGGAAACGGCACTGATACAGTCATCAATGTACCGGAAAAAGAGGTGAGGGTGGGGACCTGAGTAGGACTGGAACAAAGAATGTTCCACATATCCCACAAAAAGGCAGGCATAGCTAGGACCCATGCGGGTTCCCATAGCAACACCTTTAATTTGGAGTAAGTGAGTGGCATCAAGGGAGAAGTTGTTCAATGTGAGAACTAGTTCAGCCAGGCGGAGGAGGGTGGTGGTGGATGGGGACTGGTTGGGCCTCTGTTCAAGGAAGAAGCGGAGCGCCCTCAGGCCATCATGGTGGGGGATGGAGGTGTAGAGGGATTGGACGTCCATAGTGAAAAGGAGACGGTTGCGGCCAGGAAACTGGAAACTGTTAAAGTGGCGGAGGGTGTCGGAAGAGTCGCGGATGTAAGTGGAAAGAGACTGGACAAGGGGAGAAAGAATGGAGTCGAGATAAGAAGAGATAAGTTCCGTGGGGCAAGAACAGGCTGAAATGATGGGTCTACCAGGGCAGTCCTGTTTGTGGATCTTGGGAAGGAGGTAGAAGCGGGCTGTGCACGGCTTTGTCTCTTAGGGGGAAATATTCGATTGCTTTGCGCCTCCCGTTAGCAAAGCAACTAGCGCCCGGGCGCGGCACCGCCAACGCCTCCTGCAAAATTCAGCGGGAGGTTAGTGGCGGCGGTAACCGTTAGCACCCCGCGGCGCTGCAATCTTTGGTAGCGCCCCCCTGACTTACCGCCGGACACTATGTCCGACGGGGTCAGGGGGGCCTACCTGCGGCCGGGGCAGCACTAATTAAAGGCGAGCTGCCTGGCATCCATTTTTGTTGCTGGCCACCTGCCAGCAGCTGCCCCCGTTGCCGTCCCCGGCCTCCTCCTCAGCACCCCCGTGGAGTGCCGGCTGCGCTCCGTGAGCTCGGCACTTCTCTTGAGTGCCCAGCTCTTTTGACGGCACTCCGATCCCTGGTGGTCCAGCTGGGCCTCAGGTCGCGCTGCGCAAAGCCCCTCCCCTTTAAGAAGGGGAGGAAGGCCTGCGCGACATGCCACAGAGCGTGGCGCTGCGGCACGTAGCGCCGCGATATTCCCTCGCAGCGCCCCAAGAGGGAGGTGGATCACTTCCAGTAGAGCCCCGCTTCCCTCTTGGGGTGCTACTGATGAATTTCGGCCGCGGGGGTGCTAGTATTTTCGGGGCACTAAAAGTAGCGCCCCAGCGAAGTTAGCGTCCCAAAGGGGGCGCGACTCAATTTTTCCCCCTTAATCCCTCCTGCCTTTCATTCTATCACAGACATTCCCTTTTGTTCTTTCCTCCCCTCCTCCCTTTCCCTGCCCCTACACTTGCTTAAAAACCTGTTCCATCTCCAACTTTTTCCAGTTCTGATGAAGGGTCATCGACCTGAAACGTTAACTCTGTTTCTCTCTCCACAGATGCTGCCTGACCTGCTGAGTATTTTCAGCATTTTCTGTTTCATCCCCTTAACCTTAATTGTTTTAAAGAGAACAATCCCAGGTTTTCCCATCTCTCCTCATAACTAAATTTCCCCATCCCTGGTACTATTCTGGTAAATATCCTCTGCACCCTATCCAATGCTTTGACTTCCTTTCTAAAGTGTGGTGTGCAGAATTGGACACAATACTCTAGCTGAGGTCTCACCAGTGATGTATAAAGGTTTACCATAACTTCCTTGTTTGAATACTCTATGCCTCTATTTATAAAGCCAAGGATCCCATGTGCTTTTTAACAGCTTTATCGACTTTTCCTGCCACCTTCAAAGATTTGTGTATGTGAACCTCCAGGTCTCTCTGTTCCTGTACCCACCCCCCATAAAATTGTACCATTTTGCTTATACTGCCTCTCCTTAGTTTTCCTTCCAAAATACATCACTCAACACTTCTCTGTATTAAATTTCACCTGCCATGTGTCTGCCCATTTCACCAGTTGGTCTGTCCCCCTGAAATCTATCACTAACCTCCTAATTTTTTGCGACATTTACAAGCTTTGTGTCATCCGCAAACTTTGAAGTTATGCCCCTTATACACAAGTCCATGTCATTAATATATATCAAAAAGAGCAGTGGTCCCAACACCAACCCCTAGAGGACACCACTGTATACTTTCCTCCAGTCTGAAAAACAACCATTCACTATTACTCTGCTTTTTTGTCTCTCAGCCGATTTCGTATCCATGCTGCCACTGCCCCTTTAATCCCATGGGCTCTTTTTTGCGAGCATGTCTATTATATGGTACTTTGTCACCTTCTGAAAGACCATATACACAACATCAACTGTACTACTTTCATCGACCTTCTTCATTATTTCATCGAAGAACTCAATCAAGTTGGTCAGACATGATTTGCCTTTAAAGATCCGTGTTGGTTGTTGTTTATTAACCCATGTTCTTCTAAGTGAGAATTAATTTTGTCTTGGATTAATGTCTCTAGAAGGTTCCCCACCACCGATGTTAGGCTGACTGTTACATTTGGTCCCCTCATCCAAATCATTGATGTAGATTGTGAATAGCTGAGGCCCAAGCACTGGTCCTTGCGGTACCACACTAGTTACAGCCTGCCAACCCGAAAATTACCCATTTATTTCTACTCTCTGTTTTTTGTCCATTAACCAATCCTTAATCCATTCTAGTATATTACCCCCAATCCCATGAGCCCTAATTTTGTTTAATAACCTCTTGTGTGGCACCTTATCGAATGCCTTCTGAAAATCCAAATACACCACATCCACTGGTTCCCCCTTATCTATTACAAGTTAGTTACAATCTCAAAAAACTCCAACAGATTTGACAAACACGATTTCCCTTTCATGAATCTGAGTTGACTCTGCCCAATCCTATTATTATTTTCTAAGTGCCCTGTTACCACGTCTGTAATAATAGATTCAAGCATTTTCCCTACTACTGATGTCAGGCTAACTGGTCCTGTAGTTCCCCCTTTTCTCTCTCCCTCCTTTCTTAAATAGTGGGGTTACATTTGCTACCTTCCAATCCACAGAAACCGTTCTAGAATCGATGGAATTTTGGAAAATGACAACCAATGCATCCACTATCTCAATAGCCAACTCTTTCGAAACCCTAGGATGTAGGCCATCAGGTCCAGGGGATTTATTGGCTTTCAGTCTCATTAATTTCACCAGTACTACTCTTTTACTAATACTAATATCTTTCAGTTCCTCATTCTCGCTAGACCCTTGGTTCTCCACTATTTCCGGGAAGTTTTTTGCGTCTTCTTCCGTGAAGACAGACACAAAGGATTTGTTTAATTTCCCTGCCATTTCCTTATTCCCCATTATAATTTCTCCTGTCTCAGCCTGTAAGGGACCCACATTTACTTTCGCTAATCTTTTCCTTTTACATACCTATGGAAGCTTTTATAATCTGTTTTTATGTCTCTCGCTACTTTACTCTCATATTCTATTTTCCCTTTCTTTATCAATTTCTTGGTCCTCCTTTGCTGAATTCTAAAATCCTCCCAATCCTCAGGCTTACTACTCTTTTTGGCAGCATTATAAGCCTTTTCCTTTGATCTAATACAATCTTTAACTTTTCTTGTTAGCCACGGTTGGACCACTTTTCCTGTGGAGTTTTTGTACCTTAAAGGAATGTATATTTGTTGTAAATTATGTTATTAATTCTTTAAATGCTAGCCATTGCTTGTCCACTGTCATACCTTTTAATGTAGTTTCCCAATCTACCTTAGCCAACTTGCCCCTCATAACTACGTAGTTTGGTTTGTTTAGATTTAAGACCCTAGTTTTGGATTTAACTAAATCACTTTCAAACTCAATATAAAATTCTATCAAATTATGGTCACTTTTCCCTAAAGGCCCCTTTACTACAAGGTTATTGAAAGGGGGAAAGAAGATGTCTGGGGGTTGGTGTGGAGTGCTGGTGCATGATGGGGATTTGGCTCTATACAAAAATGGTCAGGAAAGGCAGTGCATAGCATTACCTCACATAATCGTGTAACTGGGCTGGCTACAAGGTACAATCAAAAACATAGAAATGCAAATGTTGCAAGACAAAGGGGATGTTCAAGATGTGTAACCACCCTAGAAACCAGACGGCCTAACAATATCCCAAGGACATTAAGTAGATCAGGAAGCAGACACAAAGTCAACAATTCGTGGGACTAGGACAAAGGGCCAGTAAACAAATGCTAATAAGAATGAAATGATGTTATAACGCAGAACATTCTAGAAGGTAGGCGGGAACAATGTATTGCACATCAAACTGTATGTATAAATATCTACTAACTGCTGTAACAATTGGAAGAAGCTTGACGAAGGCGGAAGCAGGCTGTCTCCCCACCGGTGGCCGCCTCACCCGTGTGAATAAAGGCTGCTTGGAGCCTCGATCTCGGACTTGTGTTGAGTGATTTGAAATTCCTCCACAACAATCGGCGTAGTCGGCAGGATCTCGCAGCGGACGGCAGACACCGGCAGACAGAAGCATGTCAACCGCGTGAGTACGTTTAAAATTACCAGGCATAGTTAGGACAAAGTAGAAGTCTGCTACGTGTCGGCTGCCCAAGAGATCCGAATCTGCAGGTCTGAACGAGACTCCACGCAGCTTACGGATGACAACCCCAGGTGAAATGACTAGACTCTTACTAATACTGTGTTATCTAGATTGAATCGGTAACGTAGCGTAACGGTGCGAAAGTTGGTATAAGTTGCAAGTATCCGTCTCACTCGGGAAGAGTCTTGAAAAAAAAGGGGAAGATACCTCTGACAACAAATAACCATTGGGGGATAGAGAGATGGATTGGGGACCAGAAGGGTCCCTGACTGAATATGTGGCCAAAAAAATAAGAAAAAGAATAAGCCAGAATGCTAGCAAGTAATTGGGATCCCAACGCTGTCCCCGCCAAACAAAAAGAATGGTGGGAGGACAAAAAAAAACAAAGAAGAGAAGGCAGTGATAATAATAACCCAATCGTATTGCGAATAAAGTAAGAGAACTAATGAATTCATAAAAGCCCAGAAAAAGGAAAAATAATAAGGATGTCGAAGGATTAGTACGAGCAAAAATGCCAGAAGCTAAAGGGGGGTAACACAGAACAAAGGAGAATCGGCTAGTGAATATGGGGAAAGGAAATTCCAGAGTTTCCAAGCACATTCAGGAATAGTGGCAGTCCTTACCCGAGACAATATAGTCTTCCTAAAAATGTTTAAGGAAGGGTTCGTCCCGCGGTGGACAGGACCCTATGAAGTGATAATGACCAGTGATACGTGTGCATGTGTGGGTATGAATGGTAAAGGATGGTGGAAACACTGGTCCCAGCTTAAATATAGTGCATAAGAAACTGCTTTAATAGATGGCCACTAACTCTTGGTGATGACTAAGACCACATTCTGTTCCCACAGGTAAACCACCACGATGGAGTTACTACTGATATTTGCCGTAGCTTTAACTTTAACCGGCAACACAGAGGGAGGCATGGGCACGCGCTGGTGTAACAACGGGACGCTCGTACACCAGTCACCAATGTGCATTTCCTGCACAGAGGGGAAACCGGTCTGCCTCGAGGGCTGGAACGAGACCGAATGCCAGAGGTTGGCCTGCTGGAAGAGGGGTGATACCACACTAGCGCTGGCTCCACCCGAAAAACCTGAAAACGAGCAGACACCCTGCAGGGGTGGAGCAGGAGAAAATCCCTGGTGGAAGGTCTGCAAACCAAATACAACAACTACCCCAGCGCCTACAGCATCATCTACAACAAGACCAACGATGTTACCAACCACAGCCACCACGACACCAAAACCCTTGGAATGTCCAGAGGCACCCCCAGCACCAAAAGGAGGACTGGTATTAGTGGACAATGGCAGAATATTATATGATAACGTGCGTCATGAGCTTGTACCGGTGGTATTGAATTTGTCAACAATATATCCCCCAGCGTGGAGTAGCCCACAAGCCCAGCGGTTGTATAAAAAAACCTGATACAAAATGTTATAGACCAAGCTACCCAGGCGTCGGGAACCTGGAGAAGGAGGGTTAGAAGGAAAAGAAGTGTGCTAGGAGGTGCGGGGTAAGTATTTAACACAGGGACATCACTAGTTAATGCCTTAGACATTGAGGCAGTAGATAGGGAACTCGAAAGTCTGAGTGAAAAACTGAAACCGGTATTGAAGCAGACAAACACTGAGGCTCAACAAGAGAGTCAGCTAGGGACCCACACGGTGGAAACCCTATTGGGAATTACCCATATCCTAGAAGCCCACGCAAAAACCACTAACCGTCTAATAAATGCCTTTGAGTATAATGAAGGGCAAACTAAGGCGGAAATGTTGTGTCATGCTTATGGGTCATGGATAACAGGCCAAGTCCGTGCTAACATTAACCAGTTACATCAGGGGGAGGTCCCCAGCTGGATAAGCAACAAGAAATTGAAAGACTTGGCCAGTAGTTCAGGCAACATGACGGCATGTCAATTACGAAGCCTGATCCGAGTATATCCTATGAAAACACAGTAATGTGCCCGCAGCCAGTAGGGACTGGAGAACAGGCACAATGTGGATTCAATAAGACTACAAGTTGTACTGTAGAAATCAAACAGGCCCGATACGAGCCAACTCGTGTTGCATACCGGGGCAGAGGGGAATACTGTGTGACCACAAAAGAGAAACAGTACAGTTATGGGCCTCTCATGTGCCTAATCGACAGTGCAAGCTTCTGCTTCTACCCCCGAACTCCTGTGACAATTGGGCACCAGCATTTAGTGGCAATATATAAGAGACCACAAGTATCCCTCAATGCCACGGAAAACATTAAAGGGGAATTGCGAAATTACATAATACCTGAAGGACCTAAAACCCCAGAACTCCCAGAGCACTTAACTGAGATTAACCATAAACCAGACAATATGGTTAAGCAGTACCACAAGTTACAGTGGGAAATCAAGAAAACTGAAAGGGAGATCAAAAACTTGGACAACACTCCATGGTATGAAACAATCTGGAATTGGGGCCTAAATGTGCAGGTACACCCTTGGATAAGATGAATATCACACATACTGGTATGCCTACAAGTGATAGTCATGATATACCTGTTATTGAACTGCTGTCGCAAATGTAGAAAGCAAAAGGTAGACAGACTAGTAAGAGCCATGAAAAAGGCGGAAAATGGGGAACTTGAGAATCTATATCAGTTGTAAGTACCCGTATGGCCACCTTGGGCCAGCGTGGCCAAGGGCCAAAAGGGGGGATTGAAAGGGGGAAAGAAGATGTCTGGGGGTTGGTGTGGAGTGCTGGTGCATGGTGGGGATTTGGCTCTATACAAAAATGGTCAGGAAAGGCAGTGCATAGCATTACCTCACATAATCGCGTAACTGGGCTGGCTACAAGGTACAATCAAAAACATAGAAATGTAAATGTTGCAAGACATAGGGGATGCTCAAGATGTGTAGAAACCAGGCAGCCTAACAATATCCCAAGGACATTAAGTAGATCAGGAAGCAGACACGAAGTCAACAATTCGTGGGACTAGGACAAAGGGCCAGTAAACAAATGCTAATAAGAATGAAATGATGTTATAGCGCAGAACATTCTAGAAGGTAGGCGGGAACAATGTATTGCACATCAAACTGTATGTATAAATATCTACTAACTGCTGTAACAATTCGGAGAAGCTTGACGAAGGCGGAAGCAGGCTGTCTCCCCACCGGTGGCCGCCTCACCCGTGTGAATAAAGGCTGTTTGGAGCCTCGATCTCGGACTTGTGTTGAGTGATTTGAAATTACTCCACAACAGTTATTAATTAACCCTTTGGTTTGCCCAGTCTATATGTAGATTAAAGTCCCCCATGATCACTGTATTACCCTTGTTACATGCGCCTCTAATTTCCTGATTTATACTCTGCCCTACATTACAACTAGTGTTTGGAGGCCTATAAACAACTCCCACCAATGTTTTCTGCCCCTTGCTGTTTCTTAACTCCACCCAAACTGATTCTACTTCTTGATTTTCAGTGCTAAGATCCTTTCTCTCTACTGTCTTTATCCCATCCTTTATTATCAGGGCTATCCCTCCTTCTTTTCCATTTTGCCTATCCATTCTAAAAGGTATGTATCCTGGAATATTTAGTTCCCAACCTTGGCCACTTTGCAACCACGTCTCCGTTATGGCTATTAGATCAAACCTGTTCATTTCGATCTGCGCTATTAATTCATCTATTTTGTTGCAAATGCTTCGCACATTCAGATATAGTGCCTTTAGCTTTGACTTATTTCTCTTTTTCCCTGATATCACCTTAGTCACTGATGCCTTATTACCTTTGTTACTCTCTCTGTCCCTTCCTGACCCACTCTGCTTATTTTTACCCAAAACTCTACTCTGCTCTAGAACCTTGACATTTCTCTTGCTGCTTTTAAATTTACTCTTTCCCGAATCCTCTCGCCCCCCCCCTTCATTAGTTTAAAGCCCTGTCTACTGCCCTAGTTATTCGGTTCACCAGGGCACTGGTCCCAGCCCGGTTTAAGTGGAGCCCGTCCCAACGGAACAGCTCCCTCTTTCCCAAGTACTAGTGCCAGTGCCCCATGGACCGCACCTGGGGTCCCCTTACCTGCCTGAGTTGCAGTCACACCCTCCTGTGCCTGACCACTAACCAGACCTGTACCACTACCTAACCTAAGGGGTGTGACTGCCTCCTGGATCAAAGTGTCCAGGTAACTCTCCCCATCCCTGATGCCCCGCAATTTCTGCACCTCAGACTCCAGCTCAAAAACTCTGAGCTGAAGTTCCTCACGATGCAGGCACTTACTGCAAACGTAGTTGTCCGGGGTCACAATGCTCTCCACAAACTCCCACATGCTGCAGTTGTGGCACACCGCCTGCACTGCCATCCCTATATGACCTTGATTTATTCAATTAAATTTGTAATTAGGTAACTTAGTTTACACTGTAGTTTCCTGACTACTTACTTGACCTAGATTAAGTTAAGGGTACTGCAATTAAATATCTACCTGTAACACAAAGCACTACAAGTAGTGTAGGCAAAAAGCTATAACTCCTTCCCCCTCTTCTCCAAATTCCCACTCTTTCCAAATTCCCACTCTTTCCAAATTCCCAACAAAAGCACTCTGTTCAAGTCCACTCTGTTTAATCCCGCTCTGTGCAGATAGTCATAGACTTACAGACAAGAAAATGATTTTTCATTCCCATAGCAACCAAACCAGGATGCTAGACACAATAATTGTAACAATCTTCCCTTAATATCAGTAATCATGTCACAGACTTTTCAACTGCTGTTCTTGGATGTCTAATCTTTTTAGTACATAATCCACCATCACACTCATATGCACCAATCTTCCTGTCAAATCCGGCACAAGCTCTCCACAGCCCCAGTCACAAGATCACAAGATACTTATAGATGAGCAAGGTCATTCAGTCCATCTTAATCCATTCAACCAGAAAGATCCTACAGTGCCCCCCTTTCGGCATTGTCGCATCTTGTTGTTTCTTAAATTATCCCAGGGTTTTTGCCTTAACTACTCTAACTGCAAGTTCATAGCAAGTTTTGATTGCTCTTTGTATAAAGATAAACTTTCTGGTACAAGTCCTAAATTCTCCTTTTACTTATTTGAACCTATGTTCACTTGTCCTACTCTCACAATTTGATTTATTACAATAGCAAAATACTGCGGATGCTGGAAATCTGAAATAACAACAGAAAACACTGGAAACACTCAGCAGGCCAGGCAGCATCCGTGGAGAGAGAAACAGAGTTAACGTTTCAGGTCTGGGACCCTTCATCAGAACTGGAAAAAGCTGGAGATGTAACATGATATTAAGCAGGAGCAGAGACAGTGGGGGTGGGGGGGGGGGGGTTTATTACAATGTATTTACAGTACAGAAACAGGCCACTCGGCCCAACAGGTCCATCCCAGTGTTTATGCTCCACACGAGCCTCCTCCCACCTTTCTTCATCTAACCCCATCAACATATCCTTCTATTCCTTTCTCCCTCATGTGTTTATCTAGCTTCACCTTAGATGCATTTATGCTATTCGCCTCAACTACTCCCTGTGGTAGCGACTTCCACATTCTAACCATTCTCTGGGTAAAGAAGTTTCTCCTGAATTCCCTATTAGTGACTATCTTATATTTATGGCTCATAGTTCTGGTCTTGCCTGCAAGTGGAAACATCTTCTCTATGTCTACCCTATCAAACCCTTTCATAATCTTACATACCTCTATCAGGTCACCCCTCAGTCTCATAAGAACATAAGAACATAAAAAATAGGAGCAGGAGTAGGCCATGCGGTCCTTCGAGTCTGCTCTGCCGTTCAATAAGATCATGGCTGATCTTCTGCCTCAACTCCATTCACCGGCCCTATCACCATATCCCCTGATGCCCTTACTAGTCAGAAATCTATCGACTTCTGTTTTGAATATACCCAATGACTGAGCCTCCACAGCCCTCTGGGGTAGAGAATTCCAAAGATTCACCACCCTCAGTGTGAAGAAATTTCTTCTCATCTCAGTCCTGAATGGCCTACCCTTTATCCTGAGGCTGTGGCCCTTGGTTCTAGACTCCCCAGCCAAGGGAAACATTCTCCCAGCATCCACCCTATCAAGCCCTGTAATAATTTTGTATGCTTCAATGAGATCCCCTCTCATTCTTCTGAATTCAAGAGAATACAGGCCTAGTTTACTCAATCTCTTCTCATACGACAGTCTCGCCATCCCAGGAATCAATCTCGTGAACCTGCATTGCACTCCCTCTATGGCAAGTATATCTTTCCTTAGGTAAGGAGACCAAAATTGTACGCAGTACTCCAGGTGTGGTCTCGCCAAGGCCCTATATAATTGGAGTAAGACTTCTTTACTCCTGTACTCAAATCCTCTTGTAATGAAGGCCAGCATACCATTTGCCTTCCTAATGTGTGGGACCTTATCGAAGACCTTCTGAAAATCCAAATACACCACATCTACTGGTTCCCCTTTATCTACTCCACTAGTTACATCCTCAAAGAACTCCAATAGGTTTGTTAAACAGGATTTCCCTTTCATAAATCCATGTTGACTCTACCCAATCTTACTATCAGTTTCTAAGTGCCCAGTTATTGCATCCTTTATAATAGATTCCAGCATTTTCCCAACTACTGATGTGAGGCTAACAGGTCTGTAGTTCCCCATTTTCTCTCTCCCTCCTTTCTTAAATAGCGGGGATACATTTGCTATCCTCCAATCTGCAGGAACCGTTCCAGAATCTATAGAATTTTGGAAGATGACAACCAATGCGTCCACTATCCCAGTGGCCACCTCTTTCAAAACCCTAGGATGTAGGTCATCCGGTCCTTGGGATTTATCGACTTTTATCCCATTAATTTTGATAGTACTGTTTTTTCACTAATAATAATTTCTTTAAGTTCCTCATTCTCGCCACACCCTTGGTTTTCTCGTATTTCTGGAAGGTTTTTTGTGTCTTCCTCCGTGAAGACAGAAACAAAGTATTTATTTAATTTCTCTGCCATTTCCTCATTCCCCATTATAAATTCTCCTACATAAAGGACCTACATTTACCTTCGCCAGTCTTTTCCGTTTCACATACCTATAGAAGCTTTTACAATCCGTTTTTATATTTTTCGCTAGTTTGTGCTCATATTCCATTTTCCCTTTCTTTATCAATTTCTTGGTCCCCCTTTGCTGATTTCTAAAAAGATCCCAATCCTCAGGCTGACTGCTTTTTCTGGCAACTTTATAAGTTTCCTCCTTTGACTTAATACTAGCTTTAATTTCTTTTGTTAGCCATGGTTGGATCACTTTTCCTTTTGGGTTTTTATGCCCTAGAGGAATATATGTTTGTTGCAAATGATGCATTATTTCTTTGAATGTTAGCCATTGTATGTCCACCTTCATACCTTTTAGTGTAGTCTCCCCATCTACCATGGCCAACTTGTCCCTCATACCCTTGTAGTTTCCTCTGTTTAGATTGAAGACCTTAGTTTCAGATTGGACTACACCACTCTCAAACTTAATGTAAAATTCAATCATATTATGGTCACTTGTCCCTAAAGGCCCCTTTACCACAAGATTATTGATTAGCCCTTTCTCATTACACAGTACCAGATCCAGAATAGCCTGTTCCCTGGTTGGTTCCTCCACATACTGATCCAGGAAACCATCTCGCATGCATTCCAAGAATTTGTCCTCCACACCATTAGTGGTAATTTGATTTGCCCAGTCAATATATAGAATAAAGTCCCCCATGATTACCGTATTGCCCTTGTTACATGCACTTCTAATTTCTTGATTGATACTGTGCCCTACATTACCACTACTGTTTGGTGGCCTATATACAACTCCCACCAATGTTTTCCGCCCTTTGCTGTTTCTTAGCTCTACCCAAACTGATTCCAGTTCTACATCACGATCTGCCAAGCCAAGATCTTTTATCTCTACCGTACCGATCTCATCCCTTATTAACAGCGCTACGCCACCTCCTTTTTCTTTTTGTCTGTCCTTCCTAAATGTTGAGTACCCTGGAACATTCAGTTCCCAGCTTCGGTTACCCTGCAACCATGTCTCTGTAATGGCAATTACATCATACCTATTTACTTCTATTTGTGCCATTAATTCATCCACCTTGTTGCGAATGCTACGTGCATTTAGATAAAGTACCTTCAACTTTGCCTGTTGAATATTTTTCTGTACTTTGACCCTCTTTCCTGTTGGCCTTTGTTTCTGCTCCCTACTAATTTTACTGACTACTTTTCTAACTTGCACTTCCAGCTTTGTTTCTCTCCATTCTGGGCCCACACTTAGGTTCCCAGCCCCCTGACAAACTAGTTTAAATCCTTCCCAACAGCACTAGCAAACCCCCCCCCACCACCTCCCCCCCCCCCGCCCCCCGTGAGGATATTGGTCCCGGTTCTGCTGAGGTGTAACCCGTCCAGCTTGTACAGGTCCCACCTTCCCCAGAATCGGTCCCAATGCCTCAGGAATTTAAATCCCTCCCTCCTACACCATCTCTCTAGCCAAGCATTCATCTGGTCTATTCTCCTATTCCTGCTCTCGCTAGCACGTGGCACTGGGAGTAATCCTGAGATTACTACCTTTGAGGTCCTGCTTTTTAATTTATTTCCTAACTTTCTATATTCTGCTTGCAGGACCTCGTCCCTCTTTCTACCTATGTCGTTGGTACCGATATGGACCACGACCTCTGGCTGTTCACCCTCCCTCTTCAGAATGTCCTGCAGCCGCTCAGTGACATCCTTGACCCTGGCACCAGGGAGGCAACATACCATCCTGGAGTCACGTCTGCGGCCACAGAAACGTCTATCTGTTCCCCTTACGATAGAATCCCCTATCACTATTGCTCTCCCACTCTTTTTCCTCCCCTCCTGTGCAACTGAGCCACTCGTAGTGCCACGGACTTGGCTCTTGCTGCATTCCCCTGAGAAACCATCTCCCCCAGCAGTATCCAAAACGGAAAATCTGTTGGAGAGGGAGATGGACCCAGGGGACTCCTGCACTACCTTCCTAGTTCTTTTACTCTGTCTCCTTTTTTTCTACAGAAAAGAACCCCAGATTGTATAATCTTTCCTGATAGGTATAACCTCTCAGTTCATTTGCCAATTACATGCCCATTCTCAAGTTTATTAATGTCTTCCTGTATTTTGTCACAGTCCTCCTCTGTATTAACTATACCTCCCAATTTGGTGTCATCCACAAATTTTGAAATTGTACTTCCGATTCCTGAGTCCAAATCTTTTATGTAAATGGTGAACAACCGTGGTCCCAACACCAATCCTTGTGGAACACCACTTCTCACCATTTGCCAATCTGAGTAACTACCTTTAACCCCTACTCTCTGTTTTTTGTTTCATAGTCAGCTTGCTATCCATTCTGCTACTTGTCCCCTGATGCTGCATGTTCGAAGGCTTTTTGGAAAACCAAATATATGACATCTACTACATTTCTCTTATCTACCCTTTCTGTTACTTCTTCGAAGACTTCAATAAGGTCGGTCAAGCATGACCTTCCCTTTTGGAATCTATGCTGAATGCTCTTTATTATATTTTCAGTTTCTAGTTGTTTTACTGTTATGTTTTTGAGTAAGGATTCCATTATCTTTCCTACCACCGATGTTAAGCTAATTGGTCTATAATTCCCTGGACATGTTCTATCTCCATTTTTATACATAGGAATCACATTAGCTGTTCGCCAGTCCTCTGGCACTCTTCCCTTTCCTAATGAATTTATATATATATATGTATTAGTGCCTCTGCTATCTCTTCCCTAACTTATTTTAATATGCGTGGGATACAATCTACTGGTTTTTATCCTCTCTAGGTTTGATTAGTTTATCAATTATCTCCCCCCTTTCTACCATAAATGTCTTGATATCTTTTTGATCTCTTCTTCTAATGTCATGTCCACCATGTAGTCACCATGATAAATACCGAGGCAACGTAATTATTTAATATTTCTGCCATTCCGCTGTCATTATCTATGAGTTTATCGTGGGTTTCCTTTAGTGGCCCTAACCCTATCCTGATTTTTCTTTTGTTATTCATGTGTCTGTCGAATACTTTACTATTTCTTTTTATATTTCCTGATAATTTAATTTCGTAGTTTCTCTTTGCCTTCCTAATTGTTTTTTTTACTTCTTTCCTAACATTTTTGTATTTCCTTTTGTCATCCTCACCTTTGTTGTCTATGTACTTAGTGTCTGCCTTCTTCTTGAGTTTCAGTTTTGCCCTTATTTCTTTATCCATCCATGGGGTGTCATTACTGGCTAGTTTGTTCTTGCTTTTTAGTGGGATATATTTCTCCCAGACTCTATTGATCACCATTTTTAATGTTTCCCACTGCTGTTCTTTTTCTTTGTTTTCCAGTTTATTTTCCCTAGTTCCATTCTCATCCTCTTAAAATCAACTTTTTCCGAATTTATTACTTTGGTCTTTGTCTTTAAAGTAGTATACTAGATTTATCTGTTGCATATTATTTATTATCTTATATACCTCTATAAGATCACTTCCTTTCCAGGCTGTAAAGCTCAAGTCTCTCCAGCCTTCCCTAATAATTTGGACCCCTGACATTGGGAATTAACCTTAAGGTTCTTCTCTTCACTGCTTTCAGCACTTAAATGTATTGCTTATTTCTTACTGACCAGGACTGGACTTAGTATTCAAGGTGTGGTCTGCCCACAGCATTGTACTGTTTGATCATGACTTTCTCTTCCTCTGTTGGCTGTGTAATTCAACATTCTACTGCTTGTTGATTGCTGTTCTGCATTGGTTGGAAGAGGAGTTTCAACCCTTTCAGGATTCAATACCTTCGAAGAGAGGTAGGATGTTAATATATTGGGTGCCCCTGTGTTACTGAGTGAGAAACTGAGTAAGCATGACAAGAGCAAAGAAGGATACTTGTCTGCCTCCAAATTCTCCTTCCCCAACTCCTTCCACAGCCTTCCAGCCGAAAATGCTTGGAGTCACCTCCTCACAGGAGGACTGCTATTTTACAGCTGATCCCTCACCAATGGGCATCCAGTCACAGTGGTTGTGAGCTGTTGGAAGAACGTATAAAACATCCAGATGTTGGGCACCCGGACAGCCATGTGGCCTGTCCACATCCCTCTTTCTGTGATTGCATTCCAGTGCTGCATGTATATGAGTTCTTTCAACATTGACATGTCACCATTAAAGGCACTTGTGTGTCCCAGAAAAAGTGTGTCCTACATCTTCTCTGCAATAAATGTGTAGAAAAGGGGAAACACTTGTTGCTATGTTTCTTTCCTGAGGATGCCCCTGCTCACAAGTTAGGTTTGGCCCAATGTGAACTGTGCTTCAATAGTGGGCAAAGCTACTGTGGCATTCCTCCTGAAACCACAAAACTTCTTCCTCATCGGTTCCCACAAACACCATTCACTCCCTCAGCTACATCCATCCAAGTAACTTTGACCTGTTTTGACAGGAGAGCCTCCTTCCACTCCAGAAAGGCCATCTACTGCAGTAAAACTTCCAAAGTTTTCTCAGTAAAAGGGAGAGTTTTCTTCACACTTCTGCTTCCAGTTATTTTTTGCCAGCACACTGTACCTAGGGCTCAGAACCGTTCCTCTCCAGTCAACAGAAATTTCAGCATCGCAAAAGCTCCCTTCCCCTTTAATGGTAAGCAGTGGCTATTTAAAAAGCTGGTGTCTGCCTGGATTTCCTGCTCAAAGCCAAACATGCTGCTGCCCAGGCTCCCTGCACTAATTTTTCATGAACTGAAAGCATGTTAAACTGAGAAGGAGCTACTAACCGTATAAAATTTGGCAACGGCACCCATCCTATTTACTGGAAAAAACTCACCTGCACCTTGGGCGAGCACAGTCCTGACTTTATTAACACCGTAAAATAGAAGCAATCTTTTCAAAAGCATGCATGAATTTATTTTTGAAAAATAAATAAGCCATACAGTTAAATTAAAAATAAATTGCTTTTATGTCCTTCTAAAATCTTTCTCTTTCTCCACAATTCTCTTGAAGGTGCTGGCTTTGCTACAATAATGTTCCATCACCACAACTAGCTTTTAGCACCTGGTGGTCATTCTTCACATTGGAGCCTAAACAGTGCCAGCAGACCATTCAACCATGGATGGGGGTCGCCTGATATCTACCTATCAACAGGAGTCATTGTACAGCGACAAGGAACAGGAACCTGATTTAGTTTCTCCCCCTTCCCAGTCCAGTGGTGCTGAGGCCAATTGTAGTGTCTCTACCATTTCTCTACTGAGATTCGCTAACTCAACACAGGCCAGGGGTCAAACCTAGGACCTGCCTCAGTGGCAGGGAAAATACGGCCCAATGGATTCAATCTGACCTGCCAAGGCCTGGTTTCGAGGCCGAACATCTGCTACAACTGACTCCTAGCCTGACCCCGCCCATATAACATCAGGAGGCGGGTCATTGTCTCCGAGGCAGCAGGGAAGTCATAACCAAAAACAGAGGTGGGCAAATCGAATCTGCTGCTCGCTACATCAATGTGTCATTGCTATAACCTCCCCTTGTAAGTTTGCAAAAATAAATCAACAATCTTCTTCTTAGGCAGTCCCTCGGAACCGAGGATGACTTGCTTCCACATTAAAAATGAGTTTGCAGGTGACTGATGAGTCCAATGCGGGATCTGCAGTCTCTGTCACAGGTGGGGCAGATGGTGGTTGAAGGGGCAGGTGGGTGGGGTGCTTGGGTTGACGTGCGCTCCTTCTGCTGCTTGCGCTTGGCTTCCGCTTGCTCCCGGCGAAGAGACTCGAGGTGTTCGGCACCTTCCCGGATGCTTCTCCTCCACTTTGTGCGGTCTTGGGCCAGGGATTCCCAGGTGTCGGTGGGGATGTTACACTTTTTCAAGGAGGCTTTGAGGGTGTCCTTGAAGCATTTCCTCTGCCCACCTGGGGCTCTCTTGCCGTGCCGGAGCTCCGAGTAGAGCGCTTGTTTTGGGAGTCTCGTATCGGGCATGTGGACAATGTAACCTGTCCATCGGAGCTGATCAAGCGTGGTCAAAGCTTCGATGCTGGGGATGTTGGCCTGAACAAGAACACTGACGTTGGAGCGCCTATCCTGCCAATGGATTTGCAGGATCTTGCGGAGGCAGCGTTGGTGGTACCTCTCCAGTGCTTTGAGGTGCCTGCTGTACATGGTCCATATCTCTGAGGCATACAGCAGGGCGGGTATCCCTGCTGCTCTGTAGACCATGAGCTTAGTGCCGGGTTTGAGGTCCTGGTCTTCAAACACTCTCTTCCTCAGGCGACCGAAGGCTGCACTGGCACACTGGCAATATTAGCACTGTGGACGCCTTCTGCTTTTTACAACAGTATCTGCAGCGCCAAACTCGGAAATGTCTGAACCAATTACAGGGCAATAGAAACTTATTGCATTATCTGCAGCTTGTAAATCAAAAAAAGTTATTCATACCTGAAACTTCAGTTTCTGCTCCGTCACTGCAACGTGAAAGGTGAGTTACTCACTGTTTGTGGGTTCAGTTTCCATAAATCTTTGCAAACTTTCCAGATAGAATGCACGATAACATAAGTACTTTAAATATATAAAATAACGGCATTGGCAGCATAACTCGTAATTGACACAATTGAATCGATTGGAATACTTAGAACTTTGTTTAAACTTGCACTGAGTTTTTAATCTCAACTTGTCTCTGAAGGAAATTTTGCGAGTAATTCAAAATTAGTCCTGGGCTTTATTTCATTCAGTGAGTTATAAAATGCTATTTTTGTTTAGTGGTGCAATTGGATGAAAGGTGTTGTCTGAATTCTGCGGGGGTACTGCCAGTCTCCCGGCATAACTCTGACGCAGACCCAGTTATGTCGGGTCCCTGCCTTTTCTGGGAGTTTCCTCAGTAAAGAGCGGGGGAGCTTCTAGCCCAGTGGTGGGCAAAATATGGCCCACGGGCCCGCTGGGTGGGACAGAAATAGAACGCAAGCTGGAGCTCGAGCTGCACATTAGTCTGAGTTGAGTCACGGCTGCTCATCTCGATGACTCTTTTACCAAAGAGCCCTGCGCTGCGTCTTTCCCCTCCCGGTACCCGGAGTATGACGGCTGGGGGGTTCTCATCACCATCTTAGATACGGGAGTGGATCCCGGCGCACAAGGACTCCCTGTAAATTGAGTCGGCCTGTTTCAAATTTACCAATTTAACACTTTGCTCCAACCAACATGCACGGTCCCTTTAAATTTGTTGCGCGGTATCTCTTCCAGCGGCAGGAGCTGGTGAGCGGCCTGCGCGGGACCTCGCGATTAGTGTGCGGCCGGCGGCTGCGCACCTTAGGGGGAATATTGGTGTGCGGCCCTCAACAGCTCACCAAAACTTGTTAAGCGGCCCTCCAGCCCAAATAATTGCCCACCCCTGACTTGTGTGGTCTGCGTTGCTACACACTGGGTGGTGC
Source organism: Squalus acanthias (assembly GCA_030390025.1). Taxonomy (NCBI): domain Eukaryota; kingdom Metazoa; phylum Chordata; class Chondrichthyes; order Squaliformes; family Squalidae; genus Squalus; species Squalus acanthias. The sequence goes on along the minus strand of CM059434.1, from coordinate 90,231,876 downwards.
AATTAGCAAGTGAGCATTCAGGGAACTCATTTTCTTCCAAAAATAAAATGTTTGCATCTCAACCTGTGTTTCATTGCTTCTGTAAACAGAAATCAAACAAAGTTGTTGTTGTTGTTGTTATGTGGATTCTTTTTTTAAAAAGGTGGAAACTGCAGTTTTTTTTAATTGCCACGGTGAAGAGTGAGTTACCGAAACAGCTTTCGACCACAAAAGACGATAATTCAGAGCTGTACTTTTTAGTTTAGCAAAATAACCCTTATTTTTTTTGAAAGTGAAAGGACTTTCCCCAAAGAAAGAACCTGGGTGATTCCATCGAATTGGCCTGTTTTGAAACATTTCCATTTGTCCCAAGATGGAAAGAACTTTGCATTCATCAAAAAAATGTTGTCACCGCAGGGAAAGATGTCAATTGCTTACTAATACTTTACTAGTGTAGTTAGTAGTTAGGAGTTAGTAACTTATTAAGCAATGCTTCAGAAATGCGTGGCCTTCGCAGCCTGCCAGCTGACGTTGGGATGGTGCAGGAGGTAGAGATGATAAAGATAATGCTGAAGATTAGAATGCATGTCCGGAATGAGACCTGTAACAAAACAGCAATAAAACCAAATTTCAACCGCAGAAGTCCAGACATTGCGATAAAGGGCACAGGTTTTTATTCAATCAGTTTCCATATGAATAAGCAAACGAATTTTATTGATTTTGGGTTAGATTAAAAAAAAATTTCAGTGAGCTAATGACGGAGCTCACGCAGTTTCCTACTGAAAGCTATGTTTGAAAGTGAACTTAACTCCCTAAGACGGTGCACCTGGAATTCACCACCAGACAGAAATGATGTAAGTTGCTGAATAGCTGGCTTTTGGCGCTGTGCCTCTGCCTGTACACGTTGACCATGTTTCTAATTCGTAAAAAGAATAGGTCCCACCGAGCATTGTCTTGGTTTCTCTGTCACACTGCCGCAGGCTGGAGAAAAGGGGGCCGTTTAATCTTCGTTTGTGAATGTATCTCCCCAGCCTGACCGCGCTACTGTAATTCGTGCCGTAACTTTAAATGTGCAACAGGGCACTGCCAATGAATCTATAGCGAAGTGTAACTATTCGAGATGAGGAGATTCTGACTTACAAGGGGAGGCAGTCACAGAAAGCTGGCACAGAAAGTCAGTCTGGAGTTTCACAGATTACATAAAGTGAAGGGGGTGTGGAACTAAATCCTGGTCAGCAATGTCAGTCATTAATAAGGGAAAGAGGGAGGCGGGGGATGCTCCATTGTTAACTCCGGCTGGGTATGAACTGGATGGGCGATTGCTGCCAGAGTGGGTGAGATTTGTTTGCCTGGGGATATGGGGCGGTTTTGTGCCGGGAGTCAGACGTGATTCTCTTCGTTGTCGAGAAACGTCGTCTTCACGTCATCAGAGGGGATGGTGAGTGGCTGAGCTATTTTAAATGCTGGGATTGTAGAGAGTCCCTGCCCATCTGTGTGTGTGTGTGTGTGTGTGTGTGTGAGGGAGAGAGAGAGGAGGTGTGGAGTCAGACTGCGAGAATTAACAGTCTGGGGCTGATCAGGGAAATGCGAGACGCTGCCCTGGGGAAAGTGGCAGATCGGAAAGAGACCCAGCCTGGCCCCGGCCATTCCTGAGGAGGAAGGAGATCGCCCCGGCTGAAGATGACTCTTGTCGCCGAAGAAAATATCGACGAGTCGGTGGCGTTGACCGCGCTCTCTCAGGGCAACTGCGACCCCGAGGAGCTGGGGCAGGAATGCTGCGAGAGGGCGTTCATCAACATCTCGGGGCTCAGGTTCGAGACGCAGCTCAGGACCCTGGCCCAATTCCCCGACACTCTGCTCGGCGATCCGAGGAAGAGGATGCGCTACTTCGATCCTCTTCGAAATGAGTATTTCTTCGACAGGAATCGCCCCAGCTTCGACGCCATCCTCTACTTCTACCAGTCGGGAGGGAGGCTGAGGAGACCTGTTAACGTGCCTGTCGATATTTTCCTGGAAGAAATCAAATTTTATGAGATGGGAGAAGAGGCCATCGATAATTTCCGAGAAGAGGAAGGTTTTATTAAAGAAGAAGAACGCATTTTGCCTACCAACGAGTACCAGCGCCAAGTTTGGTTGCTGTTCGAATACCCGGAGAGCTCGGGAGCTGCCAAAGGGATTGCCATAGTCTCCGTCCTTGTCATTCTCATCTCCATTATCATATTCTGTTTAGAGACCCTGCCTGAATTCAGAGAAGATGCCCGCCTGGATCTGGTGAAATCCACTGCCAATGGCACAGAAACCTTGGGGGTGAACCCATTCACCGACCCCTTCTTCATCATTGAGACTCTGTGCATTGTCTGGTTCTCTTTCGAACTGCTAGTGAGATTTTTCTCCTGCCCCAGCAAACCTGGCTTCTTCAAGAACATCATGAACATCATTGACATTGTAGCCATCATTCCCTATTTCATCACTCTGTTCACCGAGTTAGTGCATCACCAAAGCAACGGGCAACAAACGATGTCCTTGGCCATCCTCAGGGTCATCCGGCTTGTTCGAGTGTTCCGGATCTTCAAGCTGTCCAGACACTCCAAGGGGCTCCAAATCTTAGGGAAAACCCTGCAGGCCAGTCTGAGGGAGCTGGGCTTGCTCATGTTCTTCCTCTTCATCGGGGTCATCCTGTTCTCCAGCGCCGTTTACTTTGCCGAGACAGACGATCCAGACTCGGGCTTCGCCAGCATCCCAGACGCCTTCTGGTGGGCAGTGGTCACCATGACGACGGTGGGTTATGGAGACATGCATCCCGTCACCATCGGAGGCAAGATCGTGGGCTCCCTGTGTGCCATCGCCGGGGTGCTGACCATCGCCCTGCCCGTGCCCGTCATCGTGTCCAACTTCAACTACTTCTACCACCGGGAGAACGAGCACGAAGACCACGCCGTGTACATGCACATCAGCAGCGGCCAGCAGCCAGATTCCCTCGGCCAACTCAAGACCAGCAACCAGTCCCTCAACAAAAGCGAGTACCTGGAGGCAGAGGACAACGTGGATGCGCTGATACTGGATCATCACCAGTCCCCCAACTACACCCCCACCAAACAGAGACCCTCAGACCCCCAAACCCGGAAAATGTTCACTGATGTATGATCAAAGGGAAAGGAAAGAGCGGGGTGGAGAGGGGGAACTAGGGTGTGGGGGGAGGAGGGAACTAAATACAAACTGAGAAACTCTCCATCCAGTGCTTTAAGTCACATTAAAATGAAATTGTCTGACGAGTCTCACCAACCCATGGAAGCTAAATATTTTTGTACAAATATATCTGTGGCAGGATCAGATCTAGGCAGGGGGAGCGTGAGATTGCAAAACAGTCTTCCCTTTTTCTTAGCTTTGCTGTCAACATGTCTGGTCTTTGACAGTTTCTGCGGTTTAATGCGATCTGCTCGCCATTTGTTTTGCTCTCGTTTTGACACGTTATTAACAGTTTAACCCTCAATATGTGCCAGTTAAATTGAGGAAAAACGAAGCAAAGAGCGATTTTTTTTAAATGGCCAGCTTCGATCTCCTCCTCCTCCCAGCAATTCTGTACCAAACCATAGTCAGGCACCATCAGATGGGTGGGGGGTGGTGTTCTCCCGAATGGGAGCTTGTATTTCCATGGGGAGGGGACTCAGAGCACCATAATACGCCCACCTTCTCAGCCAGGGATAGTGCCTGACCTGGCGAGAAAATAAGCGAAGGTTTAAAAATTTCAAAACAAAAGGAAAACGATTGCAAAGAAAGCTGACGGGGGCGGAGGGGAAGAACCAAATAGCAATCAAATAGAGAGAGAGAGAGAGAAAAAAGGACTAAAACAATGTCAAGATTACAACCCGAAGGAAAACACGCAGCTGTTGCTGTGTTCTGCAATACTCGAAATATCCGAACAGGAAGTCATTTCCACCACTCATCCGACCCTTGTTGACCTGCTGTTGTGTCAAACACTTATTCATTACGATAGCTGTGGCTGAATTGGATCAATTTGATGTCGTTATCGCCCTGCGCCACTCTCTGAACTGTATAAGGGAAGACTAGAAGAGTCAGTAAGCGCGTTTGCTTTTCATCATAATCGACATTCTGTGTATTTTTTATGCCAAAATTCACATTGGTGAAGATATGGGGACCGTTACCTTAATGCACATGTGGGTTATGTTTACATTCGCGCCACAATTCTGTCACATTTGACAATTACTGTTTCCCCCGCCCCTAAAAAAAAATAAACATCTTTAAGTGCCTGCCTGAAAAAGAGACAAAATATAGGCCAGGTGCGAGCCGAGTCGAGGCGGAGGCGGCCGGGTTTGCAGCGGGCGGTGTTACCGGGGGAAAGCGACTCGCCAGCGCCTCCCCGCGGGACAACTTCGGCAGCGTCGGCGGTTGCCGTGGTAACCTTCTGGACTCTTCTCCAGTCTGATAGTCGGAGGAGTCAAACATCGCTTAATTTGCAGCATCGTCCTTAAAAGCGTTCCATAAATGAATCATTGCTCTTGTATATATATATATTTTTAAACCCTGAAGCTCGCTGCTGTGTTTAGAAATGGTGTCCACAGCGACCGCATCCTGTGGACTAGGATCCCTTTTCTCTGTATTTCATGGCTCGCTCAATGCGTTGTATTTTACCCCTCGCCAAAGGGACCTGTTTCTAACACGCACCCAAATGCATTGAGATAGTCAAAACCAAATGTGAATGCAATTTAAGATGTGAGCGACCAATCACCATTTGCCAGCTGCAGATTACCCAACTAAATCATTGGAAATGAGGAAAGATTTCTTTCAGTTATAACTGGCGTTAAAAATCAAATATCAGAACCCATGTTTTATGTATATGTTCCAAGGCCCGATCATTCGATATAAATACAAGTTGTTGTTGGTGGTGGTGATGGCGAACACATTTCAGGCAAACTCAGGGTCGGCAGATTAACAATGGGATCGCGGGGCGAATCACATCTCGTTCAAATCAGACCAATGCCCAGAGTTGGACAACTCCCTGGTAAACAAGAGGAAACACCACCCATTGCACAGGAACCCCAACTTAGTCCCTAAAAGGCCAGGAGTGGGAATTCTCACTGGAATTAGTTACTGAAGTCCCTGTCAGACAAAGGGTGAATGACTTTTCCTTTGATTCGATCAGGGCGTTAGGCCGCCACACACCCGTGTGACTGGGGAATCTGAAGTGATTGCTGATAATTCCCAGTGTGACCCTCAGTGATCACAGGATACCATCAAATGGGACACTGACCTGCTTGGAATCCCCAAGTCCGCTTTGCAAGCCTGTGAGGTGTAACGAAAGGACTAATGCATACAGCCAAACAATCTTGGAAGTCACGGCGAAAGAAAACAGGTTCCTATTGATCGGGAAAGCAGGATTCACAAAGGAAGGGAAGAACGTGCACGACTTGGCTCTAAAGAACACCGTGGAGTTGGCAGTTTGTGGGGGGCACGGTGTGAAAGGTGAGTGTAACTACATTTAATGGTTATAATTACAGTACAAACATCGCTTGCATCCGTATACATTGAGATTCCTATACTATAGACCATCGACTTCAGTTAATCCACAGTGATTTAGCATAATTCCAACACAAGGGAACGAGTTTAGTATCTTTGTGGTCTTTGTGTGCTGCGCTGGACATGTCATATGCAGGTAGGGAGATTGTGCACGTTTTTTTGTTTTTGCGTGTATATCTTCCGTATGTTGATTTTTTAAAATTAGAAATCGTTTTCTTCAGACGCGCGAAATGCGGCGTTTCTAAAGGTTTCTAAACCATTGCATTAAGCAAGGATGCGGGTGAGCGGAGCCTCCTATCGCTGTTACCGGTTTGTGGTCGAATTCAAACCACGAGGCAGCACCAGGCTGCGATTGTAAATTTACGGGCGGTTCTATAGAGGGTGATGGATAACCTTTTGTCCTTTGAGAGATGTAAATGTCGAGCATTCCCTGCCTGCAATTGTTCCGCTGACGACAGTGCTAACAATACCCAGTATGTGTGCGCGACTCCACTGCCTCCACAAGTATATGTGAAAGCCGCTTCCACAGGCCACCAGCAGACCGATCAAACCCTTTACAAGCCACCAAGTGACTGCTCAGCTAACGCGAGAGGCTTGCCATTCCGTGCCGGCGTCTGACATCTCGCGCGTGTCAAAACCCCAAACACATGGAGAGTTATTTTGTTTCGGAAGTGCGGAGAAGCTGATGGTTAAAGAGGTGAAATGTGTCGGAAAAAAGGAATCTCATCGCGTTCCTGCATGCTTGCTTTGCGTAACGCTGTGTTAACTCTATGTATTTCCATCCTCATTTATTGAGGGTTTGACCAATGGAACCGTGCCCAAATGAAACTGGAATACTCGAACGCCTGCGATTTTCCCTGCATGACGAGGATACTTGTACACTGATTTAACCAGGGTTGGAATCATAATACAGACAGCGGTCCAGAGAGATCAAGCACAAACGATCCAGATTTAAGTTTACAAACTTCCACTGATATAATTTATTAAACTACACAGGGAGACATACCACACCTAGCGGGTGCAAATGGCAGTTCCATCGATGAAGTATAGGTCTGGATAAAATAATGCTGCTTCATCTTAAGAGGCACTTGTCCCGACTGTACATTTATAGGGCATTTCTACTGTTTATCCTGGGTGTGATGTGACTTTCCCCTGATATCACAGAATCATACAACGCAGAAGGCGGCCATTCGTCCCATCTTGCCTGTGCCGGCTCTTTGAAAGAGCTGTACAATTAGTCCCATGCCCAGCTTTTTTCCCACAGCCCTGCATATATTTCCCTTTCAAGTATTCATCCAATTCCCTTTTAAAAGTTACTGTTGAATCTGCTTCCACCGCCCTTTCAGGCAGAGCATTCAGATCATAACAACTGGCTGCATAAAAAAAATTCTCACCTTCCCTCTCTTTTGTAGTGTCCCTGCAGTATAATTCTTGTTTGAGGTCACTAATCTGTGTGTAATGACGTTTGCAGGCGATGTGAAAAAGGTAATATTGCTTGAGGACTGCAACAAGTGCAACCGCATCTTGTTAAACTTAAATGTTGCACATTCAAAAGATTCCAAGTGTTTGGTGGGCTGCTTTTGTCTTCAATATCTGTACAGAGCCAACAGGTCAGTGAAATGTTTTAACAGGAAGAGTTTCACGAGCCTTCCAAGGCCAGTGAGCACATGTGCCTGAGAGAAATGGTCCTGCAGGGTCAAAAAAAGCAAGGAGGTAATGTTGAACTTGTAGAAAACCTTAATTAGGTCAACGTTGGAGCATTTAGTGCTGTTTGGGGCACCTCATTATAGGAATGATATAAAAGCAATGGAAAAAGTACCACATGGATTCACTAGGATATTATCAGGGCTAAGGGGTTAAATTATGAAGCAGTACTTTAGAGGTTAGGGCCTTTTTCACTAGAGCTGAGCAGGTTAGGGGGTGACCTGATAAAGGTCTTCAGGATTATGAAAGATTAAATAGTGATTGTTTCCACTGGTCAGTGAGAGGATAACAAGAGGACACAAATTTAAGATAATCAGAAATGGAATTACAGGGGAGATTAACAAATATTTCTTTACATAGAAGATGGTTAGATTGTGGAAGCCTCTGTCATAAAGCATTGTGGAAGCAGTCTGTAAGGGAAATTAGGGATAGCATAAGATCCAAGGAGAGGACATATAAATTGGCCAGAAAAAGCAGTAAGCCTGAGGATTGGGAGCAGTTTAGGATTCAACAAAGGAGGACAAAGGGATTAATTAAGAAGGGGAAAATAGAATATGAGAGGAAGCTTGCAGGGAACATAAAAACTGACTGTAAAAGCTTTTATAGATATGTGAAGAGAAAAAGATTGGTGAAGTCAAGCGTAGGTCCCTTGCAGTCAGAATCAGGGGAACTTATAATGGGGAACAAAGAAATGGCAGACCAATAAATAAATATTTTGGTTCTGTCTTCACAAAGGAGGACACAAATAACCTCCCAGAGATGTCGGGGAACATAGGGTCTGATGAAAGGGAGGAACTGAAAGAAATCAGTATTTGTAGGGAAGTGGTGTTAGGGAAATTGACGGGATTGAAGGCCGATAAATCCCCAGGGCCTGTTAATCTACATCCTAGGATACTTAAGGAAGTGGCCCTAGAAATAGTAGATGCATTGCTGATCATCTTCCAACATTCGATGGAATCTGGAACAATACCCATGGATTGGAGGGTAGCTAATGTTACCCCACTATTCAAAAAAGGTGGTAGAGAGAAAACGGGGAATTACAGCCTGACATTATAAAAGATGTAATAGCAGAGCCCTTGGAAAACAGTGACAGATTTGGATAAAGTCAACATGGATTTACAAAAGGTAAATCGTGCTTGACTAATCTACTGGAATTTTTTGAGGATGTAACTGGTAAAATAGATAAGGGAGAACCAGTGGATGTGGTGTATTTGGACTTTCAAAAGGCTTTCGATAAGGTCCCGCATAAGAGATTAGCGTGTAAAGTTAAGGCACATGGGATTGGGGGCAAGGTATTGATTTGGATAGAGAACTGGTTGGCAGACAAAAAGCAAAGAGTTGGCATAAACGGGTCTTTTTCCGAGTGGCAGGCAGTGACTAGTGGGGTACCGCAGGGATCGGTCCTTGGACCCCAGCTATTCACAATATATATTAATGATCTAGACAAGGGAACTAGATGTAATATCTCCAAGTTTGCAGATGACACAAAGCTGGGTGGGCATGTGTGCTGTGAGGAGGATGCCGAGAAACTCCAGGATGATTTGGACAGGTTGGGTGATTGGGCAGAAGCATGGCAGATGCAATATAACGTGGATAAATGCGAGGTTATCCACTTTGGTGTCAAAAACAAGAAGGCAGATTATTATCTGAATGGCAATAGATTGGGAGAAGGGGAAGTGCAATGAGACCTGGGTGTCCTTGTGCACCAGTCGCTGAAGGTAAGCATGCAGGTGCATCAGGCAGTTAAGAAGGCAAATGGTATGTTGGCCTTCGTAGCGAGAGTGTTTGAGTACAGGAACAAGGATGTCTTGCTGCAGTTGTACAGGGCCTTGGTGAGACCACATCTTGAGTATTGTGTGCAGTTTTGGTCGCCTTATCTGAGGAAGGAGGTTCTTGCCATGGAAGGAGTTCAGCGAAGATTCACCAGGCTGATACCTGGGATGGCAGGAATGACATATGAGGAGAGATTGGATCGATTGGGCTTATACTCGCTGGAGTTTAGAAGAATGAGAGGGGATCTCATTGAAACTTATAAAATTCTGACAGGACTGGACAGACTAGATGCAGGAAGGATGTTCCTGATGGTCGGGGAGTCCAGAACCAGGGGTCACAGTCTAAGGATAAGGGGTAAGCCATTTAGGACAGAAATGAGGAGGAATTTCTTCACCCAGAGAGTGGTGAACCTGTGGAATTCTCTACCACAGAAGGCAGTTGAGGCCAATTCATTAAATATATTCAAGAAGGAGTTGGATATATTTCTTAAGGCTAAAGGGATCAAGGGATATGGGGAGAAAGCAGGGACAGGGTTCTGAATTTGGATGATCAGCCATGATCGCATTGAATGGTGGAGCAGGCTAGAGGGGCCGAATGGCCTACTCCTGCTCCTATCTTCTATGTTTCTATGTAATTTAAAAGAAAATGAATCAGATAGAAAAAAGGAATAATAAAAGATACGGGGAGCAAGCAGGAGACTGCGATTAGACTAGGTGAATCATCTGTAAAAAAACACTAGCAACAGAGCTGATAAGCCAAATTACCTCTTTCTACTCTTCTGATTGGCCAATTAGGATGACACTGGGTTGCCCTAGTTTCATCAACCCAAATAATAAGCTGTTTCTGAGCAGAAACATTCTGTGATTCTAACAGTTGGAAGGCAGGATCGTCCAAGTAAAACATTAAAAAAAAAGTTTTTGTCTTTCCATACAGCGTCTGTTTTGCCATGGGAAATGAGTGACTGGGAGACTGCTCAGGTGCTCCAGCCACATTATGGGGCCTAGACCTCATTTGGTCCCTGAGCCCCAACAGCACTTCCCTTCCACTTTGTTAAGTGCATAGGGCATGGAGTAGTCCTTAAGCCTCTGTGCCTAATTATAGGAGGAGCTGGTGCCCGATGCGGATCAGTGCAATGGGTGTCTGCCGTCACACTATTGGTCCCATGGCGCCAGTGTGGCATGAGATTGTGCAATCAGTAGATTTCGTTAGAGCTGTACAAGTTTCCCAGAACATTTGTACACATCTGAGCAGAATTAGGATTAACTTCTTCAAACCCTGAGAACTTTGTAAAAACAGGAAGCTTTTTTAAGCCCTTAGAAGTGTCAGCTGAGCTCAGTTAGTAGCACGCTAACCCCAGAGTCAGTGGGTTGAAGCTTTTATCTTGGTTAACAATTCAGTGTAGTACTGACGGATTGCTGCATTGCAATAAATGCCACCTTTCACGTGAAATGTTGATCAAGGCCTTGTCTGTCCGCTCAGATGGATGTAAAAGATTCCATGGCACTATTTAAAGAAAAGTAGGGAGTTTTTCTGGTAACCTCCCTCAACCAATTCACCAAAAAAAACCCAGATTAACTGTTTGTGGTATCTTGCTGTGCACAACTAGCCAGTGCATTTGCCTATGTAACAGGTGACTGTCTACATTTCAAAAGTGAATAATTGGTTGTGAAGCATTATGAGATGTCCTGAGGATGTATTTAGGTGATTATTTCTTTTGTTCTTTCTTCACAAATCACCTTTGGCATCAACAGTATAAAGGCAGCAGCAGTTACAGTTGTTCAGATATCTCAGTCCTGATACGTTGTAGATATTTCTGATATTCATATGTTAATATATCACGAAAAATGTAGGTAGCTCAGTGAGCCATAATACAATCAGGTTAACCATTGTGGCAATTGGAACTCATGGGAGCTGTGTTGGGCCTATTAGTACTTATCATACATTGGCTATTATTTAAACCTTATTAAATTAGCTGAACCTTGATTGGGCTCATTATTACCTGGTTTATACTTTGAAAATACCAGAATTAGTTCATCATGTGAACGATTAAATGTAAATTGATCTCAAGTTCTGAATCTGGACACATCCTGCAACAAAGAGCATCAGTTTAGGTTTAAGCTTCATCATGGCATGAGCGCAGAGACACAACAATATAAATACTGGGAGAATTTAGTTTCTGCAAGAAAAATGTCTGATTGGCACACAGTGTGGCGTATCACTGATCCGCCTAGAGGAGTCAGTATTAGCAAGGCATTTGATGTTGCTCCTATTTTTGAAGGGATTAAAATGGGACCTCCGTGACTCAGTGAATTACAACAGTACCTTTTTGTCTTTGTTTGAATCTAATTCAGACTGAAGGAAAGTCAAATTCTCTCTCTTTGAAGGCTGTAAGGATTCCACGTGATATGAGTTTCGAGTGGGTGAGAATCTATTGCACAAAACTGTGTAATTTGTCGCCAATCAGTAATAGATCTTCAGTGTCACTCATGAGGTTGCATGGATGCTGGATTGAAAAATGGATACTGATTCAGTAAGGGTTGTTTTTCTGAGTTTGAACATGTATTTGGGACAGCATTATGGCATTGGCCCACGGTATAATAGGCTTGGTTCTGACAGTGAGGGGGAGTTCTTCTGTGTGCTATGTACAGTGAACTTATAAACTCATTTTCTATAAATGTATTTATGATTTCACTATACATACTCTATACATACATAGCTTTATCAGTACACTCTCTATCAGTATGTATGTCACACTGTTGCTCTGTGTATGGTTGGTGTAAAGGTGTCATGAGCCAGGGCTGCAAAAAGTAGCTCTGGTTTCCAGGCAGTCAAACTTCCCCTCACCTTATCCCTTTAAAAGCAGGGGCACAGAGATTGCCTTAATATGAAGGCATTGTGGAGCTGTCAGAAACGCATGTATTCACATGCATTATTTTGGGTGACAGAGTTCCACTAACCTTTGTGTGAAGAAGTGCTTCCTGCCATCATCCCTGAACGGCCGAGCTCTAATTTTAAGATTATGCCCCCTTGTTCTGGACTCTTCCCATCAGAGAAAATAACTTCTCTCCATCTACCCTATCAACTCCTTTAATCATCTTAAACACCTCAATTAGATAAATCCTTGATCTTCTATACTCAAGGGAATATTATGGGAAATGTAAGTAGTTGTAGTTTAATAACGTAGTGTCCTGGAGGATTACTTTTCAAAGTCGACTTTTAATAATTTTGGTCTTTTTGAAAGTTGAAGTGTAGTGCAAATAGCACAAGGACTTTCAGAATGAATGGATTCAGTGGGCCACAAGGCCTTCATTGTTCTATGATTTCTTATAACAGAATGTTCTGGAAGGTTGTGGCAAAGAATCTCCTACAGAGTTTCAGGAAAAAGTCTCTGAAATCAATTTTATTGATGCCTTGAGATTAAACTCTTTGAATATTGGCACACAAACCCTTAAATGGTTAGCATAAAATAGTGGACAAAATAACTTCATATGAATGCATTTATACACTAATATTTGAAGAGCCCAACTTTAAGGTATGAGTTTCAATTACAATGCATCCCTCCAATCCATAGTATCGTAGTATGACACAGCACAGAAGGAGGCCATTCGACCATTCGTGCCTATCTCGGCTCTTTGGTAGAGCTATCCAATTAGTCTCACTCCCGTGTTCTTTCCCCATAGCCCTGTAAATTTTTCCCATCAAATATTTACCCAATTCCCTTTTGAATGTTACTATTGAATCTGCTTCCACCACCCTTTCAGGCAGTGTATTCCAGATCATAACAACTCGCTGCGTAAAAAATGTTTCATCATTTTGCCTCTGGTTCTTTTGCCAATCACCTTAAATCTGTGTCCTCTGGTTACCGACCCTTTTGCCAATGGGAACAGTTTCTCCTTATTTACTCTATCAAAACCATTCATGATTTTGAATACCTCTATCAAATCTCCTCTTAATCTTCTCTGCTCTAAGGAGAACAACCCCAGCTTCTCCAGTCTCTCCACATAACTGAAGTCCCTCATCCCTGGTACCAATCTAGTAAATCTCTTCTGCACCCTCTGCAAGGCCATCCTTCCTAAAGTATGGTGCCCAAAATTGAACGCAGTACTCCAGCTGAGGCCTAATTAGTGTTTTATAAAGGTTTAGCATAACTTCCTTGCTTTTCTACTCTATGCCTCTATTAATTTCCTACATTATAACAGTGACTACACTTCAAAAGTACTTCATTGGCTGTAAAGTGCTTTGGGATGTCCGGTGGTCATAAAAGGTGCTATATAAATGCAAGTCTTTCTTTCTTTCTAATCAAGCCAAGGATATCATATGCTTTTTTAACAGCTTTCTCAACGTGTTCTGCCACCCTCAAAGATTTGTGTACAAATACCCCCAGGTCTGTCTGTCCCTACACCCCCTTTAAAATTGTACCATTTAGTTTATATTCCCTCTCCTCAGTCCTGATACCAAAATGTATCACTTCACTTCTGTGTTAAATTTCATCTGCCATGTGTCTGTCTATTTCACCAGTCTGTCTATGTCCTCCTGAAGTCTGTTACTATCCTCTGCATTGCTTGCTACATCTCCAAGTTTCGTGTCATCTGCAAACTAATTATTTGAATATTTAAAATTGAAGGCATTTCTGTTTCATATTTTGTGAAAACTGTACACCTCCTCATACTTATTAATTGTGACTAAAATATTTGCTGGATCAAAAGGGACATTTAAGTACACTTAGCTATCGAGAGAATGGTTTGTCATATTATCTGGTCAGATGCATTGTGCGGAGTATCATTCTAAATGTTTTCTTGAAATTCTTCATTCTAAGATATTTAACCAAACACAAATATTACTTCTGTACAATAATATTGGTATTTTGTGTACTCACATTAGGGATGTTTGAAGGTCACTTTACTGTATGGAGGTAATTCAGTCTTTCGTAGAATAGCATACCAGGAATTTTCTGGGGTTCTCCCAACTAGCTGCAGTATTTCAGTGGAAGATCGGCGGAAACCACACACAGACCATGTAGACGAGCTTTACGCGATTCTCGGCTGAAGTTACGGCGACTGATCGGGAGTACCCGTGAGAAAATCCCCGGTGACAGAATCTTACAAATTATAGCACAGAAGGAGGCCATTCAGCCCATTGTGCCTGTGGTGGTGCTGCCTCTTCACCTAGACCTGTCTACTCTAATCCCATTTTCTTGTCCCTTTCCTGTATCCTTTTATATTATTGCTTTTTTATATTAATTCCTTTAGAAATAATGTTACCTCAATAGTCATTTTGGTAAAACATTCTTTGTTCTAATAATCCTCTGGGTGAAATAATTTTTTCTAACATTTCCTTTATTTTTCTAGTAATAATCTCAAATTTGTGCCCCCTTGTTACTGATTCATCAATAGTGGAAACAATATTTCACTATTTATCCTCCCAAAACTTTTCATAATCCCTAATGTTTGAATTGGAAGAAATCGCAGAGTAAGTATGTCTGGATCAAAATGGAGGGAAATTACAGAGAGATGGTAAATCAGACCATTTTAAATCAGATTTCTGTTACATTCATTATTCAATGAATATACAAAAATTCTGATGCACTCATTTTAAGTGTGGCTGCATCTTGTTCAAATATATGCAATATTCACCTCCATCACAAATCTCACACTGCTACCAACCAACACCCATCACAAAACTTGCTTTAATACCAACCGACACCCATCACAGGCCTCACTCTAATACCAGCCATCACCCATCACAGGCCTCACTCTAATACCAACCAATACCCTTCACAGGCCTCACTCTAATACCTTCCGACACCCATCACAGGCCTCACTCTAATACCAACCAACACCCATCACAGGCCTCACTCTAATACCAGCCATCACCCATCACAGGCCTCACTCTAATACCAACCAATACCCTTCACAGGCCTCACTCTAATACCTTCCGACACCCATCACAGGCCTCACTCTAAAACCAACCAACCCCCATCACAGGCCTCACTCTAACACCAACCGACACCCATCACAGGCCTCACTCTAATACCTTCCGACACCCATCACAGGCCTCAATCTAATACCAACCAACCCCCATCACAGGCCTCACTCTAATACCAACCAACACCCATCACAGGCCTCACTCTAATACCAACCGATACCCATCACAGGCCTCACTCTAATACCAGCCAACCCCCATCACAGGCCTCACTCTAATACAAACCAACACCCATCACAGGCCTCACTCTAATACCAACCGACACCCATCACAGGCCTCACTCTAATACAAACCAGACCCATCACAGGCCTCACTATAATACCAACCGACCCATCACAGGCCTCACTCTAATACCAACCAACACCCATCACAGGCCTCAATCTAATATCACATGGCCCACTTCTTACTATCATTGCAGGAAATGATTTGTATGTTAAATGCTAAAGTGAAAGAGAGCCTTTGGAATTTGTTAACTGTTCCCAACTAGATGATAAAGCAACAATGATAATTGTCACAAAAGTATAATTTCACAGATAAAAATATTTTACCAAAAAACTTTGTATAAATTAATACATCCCATAATTTGTGACAATAATGAGCACTGTTAAAATTTACTGGTAATCTTGAGCTAGAGTTTTCCTTTTTTGGTTAGGTATTGTAAAAAGAGAGTAAAATTAGTAATTGGAGTAGAATATTTATGGTTGCAGTACAGAATTAGATTTGTACAACAGGAAAAACCTGCTGCATTGTATTTAGCACTATGCTATTTTTCTCAGAGTCTGTTCCTAATAATTTATTTGTACAGTTGCAATTTATATTTATAGTTATTTTTTTTTAGAGTTTTTAATCTGTGATGCCTCTGTTATATGTGGATGTGAAAATGAATTTTCACCATAAAAGCTCAGTCCAGCCATTCTGCTTTAAGAGGCCAGCACTGGGCCAAGGGCACTTAGCTGGATGCTTCTCAGTGAAAGCCCCATTATACAATGCACCAATTCAGTGTCTAGTGTCTGCATTGATTGTAATCTACTCATGGTGTGTACCAAACCCCTTACCGCACTGCCTGTGTAAACACTTTCAAAACAACTCGAGGTGTTGTTTGAATTGAAAGTGCTGAAGCAGTGAGTCAGTCAGGCCAGTTTAAGGTGCAGACAGTGCAGACATTTCTCTGTAGAAGTGAGATGGGAAGGTGCCTGTATCTATTTTCAGCATTCTAAGGGGCTAAGTGAATCACAACAGCAATGGCTCAATTGCAGAAACTAACATTATTAATATAATAACAACAGCAAATTACACTTGTATACCAGTTAACTTCATGGACAAGAAATGGATACCCTATGATAAGGGAAGAGGTTTGTGAGATGACTGAAAATTATGGCATTTGAAGGTGGAGAGAGAAGTGGCAAGGTGAAGGAGTTTAGGGAATGGGTCTGAGTATGGACATTTGGTGGTTAAAAGCTCTGCCAGTGAAGTTGCAGTAGTGGTGGGAGAGGGGATGCATAGGAGGCCAGATTTGGAAGACGAGAAGGCAGGAGCTGTGACAGAGGACTGGAGGAGGTTGCAGAGGCAAGGAGGGGTATGGCCATGGAAAGATTTGTAAATGAGATGAGGATTTTGAATCCAGTGTGTTGGAGGACGGGGGGAGAGCGTGGCAGTGGAGATCAGTGAAGACAAGGGTGATGAGTGCGCCAGACATGTGGGACAGGATGTGGGCAGCACAGTTTGGATGAATGTTTATGTAAGGGTAGAGCTTTTGAGGCCAATGAGGAGGCTCATGGGAAGTCAAGCCTGGGGGTGATTAAATTGAGGATTAGGGTTTTATTGGGGGTAGGGATGTTTTCTACTTGACTAATAAATTATGTAGGTGACAAGGATTTATGGACACCCGGGCAGATTTTCCTGTAACAGAACTTGGCTTATAGAATCACCTGGGGCAGTGCCTACAGGACAATTGGGTGGGCTGCATTATGGGGATGGAATTCTCCCTGTCTGATTTTTCTCTGTCCCAGTTGATCCTTTATGCCTAGTGCAATAACTGGAAAATCTGCCCTAAAAATACTAAACTGCAGTTTTATTGCTGTGATCTTAAAATAATGTTGTTGAAGTTTTGTTTTCTTCAAGGTGGAAGTTGTCAGTAGTAGTATGGGGACAGTTTTTCATACTGAGAGCTTGCACAGTGCTGCGTGGGATCGCTTGCATTGCTGGAGCTATTTAAAGGGAAGTGGCCATTGTCAGGGATGGGGAAACTTCATTCATAAAGAGCTGAGGCTTTGCATACCCCAATAGGATGTTTGAGATTGCCACTAGGTTCAGAGGACACACACTCATGCTTAGAAGAGGAAAGATGTGCAGACAGTTTAGAGTTAACTACTTTAAGTAGAGGGTTGTGAACATATGGGATAGACTGCCCGGGGAAGCAGATAGTGTGGACATTTTAACTGAAAATTAGATTGATATGAGGGAGTGGCTGATTGAGAGGTATTAGTTATTGGGGCCAAGCAGATGGACTGCAGAGCCTTTTTGCAATTCTATATTGCCACAGATATTTAAGGAGAGGTGGCCATTTAAAGGGAGGTTGCCCTTATGTGAGGAAATAACTTTTAATCCACAAACAACTGTAAATTTGTGTGAATCTTTAGCAAGGCAATTTGAATATCCCCATAACATGTTGCCCACATGCAAAAAATCTCCTTGCCTTTGATGCCCACTTTACGTAGAATTATACAGGAGCTGCAATACGGAAACGGCCCATTCGGTCCAGCCAATCTGTGCCAGTGTTAGAACATAAGAACATACGAAATAGGAGCAGGAGTAGGCCATTTGGCCTCTTGAGCCTGCCTAGCCATTCAATAAGATCATGGCTGATCTGATCTTGGCCTCAACGCCACTTTCCCACCCGCTCCCCATAAACCTTGACTCCCCTGTAGCTCAAATATATGTCTATCTCCGCCTTGAATATATTCAATGACTCCGCCTCCACAGCTCTCTGGGGTAGAGAATTCCAAAGATTCACGACCCTCCGAGAGAAGAAATTCCTCCTCATCTCTGTTTTAAATGGGCAACCTCTTATCCTGAAACTGTGCCCCCTAGTTCTAGATTCCCCCATGAGGGGAAACATCCTCCCTGCATCTACCCTGTCAAGCCTCCTCAGAATCTTATATGTTTCAATAAGATCATCTCTCATTCTTCTAAACTCCAATGAGTATAGGCCCAACCTGCTCAACCTTTCAACATAAGACAACCCCTTCATCTCAGGAATTAACCTAGTGAACCTTCTCTGAACTGCCTCCAATGCAAGTACATCCCTCCTCAAATAAGGAGACCAAAACTGCACGCAGTACTCCAGGTGTGGTCTCACCAACGCCCTTTACAGTTGTAGCAAGACTTCCCTACTTTTATACTCTATCCCCCTTGCAATAAAGGTCAACATTCCATTTGCCTTCCTAATTACTTGCTGTACCTGCATGCTAACTTTTTGTGTTTCATGTACGAGGACCCCCAGATCCCTCTGTACTGCAGCATTATGTAGTCTCTCTCCATTTAAGTAATAATTTGCTTTTTTATTTTTCCTACCAAAGTGGATAACCTCACATTTTCCCACATTATACTCCATCTGCCAAATTTTTGCCCACTCACTTAACCTATCTATATCCCTTTGCAGACTCTTTGTGCCTTCCTCACAACTTGCTTTCCCACCTATCTTTGTATCATCAGCAAATTTGGCTACAGTACACACGGTCCCTTCATCTAAGTCATTAATATAGATTGTAAATAGTTGAGGCCCCAGCACTGATCCCTGTGGCACCCCACTAGTTACAGTTTGCCAAAATTACCCATTTATCCCGACTCTTTGATTTCTGTTAGTTAGCTAATCCTCTATCCATGCTAAAATATTACCCCCAACCCCGTGAGCTCTTATCTTGTGCAGTAACCTTTTATGTGGCACCTTATCGAATGCCTTCTGGAAATCCAAATACACTACACCTACTGGTTCCCCTTTATCCACCCTGCTCATTACATCCTCAAAGAACTCTAGTAAATTTGTCAAACACGATTTCCCTTGCATAACACCATGTTGACTCTGCTTGATTGTATTATGATTTTCTAAATGTCCTGCTATTATTCCTTAATAATGGATTCCAGCATTTTCCCAATGACAGATGTTAGGCTAACTGGCCTATAGTTTCCTGCTTTTTGCCTCCTTTCTTGAATAGGGGCGTTACATTTGCGGTTTTCCAATCCGCTGGGACCTCTCCAGAATTCAGGGAATTTTGGTAGATTACAACCAACGCATCCACTATCTCTGCAGCGACTTCTTTTAAGACCCTAGGATGTAGGCCATCAGGTCCAGGGGACTTGTCAGCCTTTAGTCCCATTAGTTTGCCTAATACTTTTTCTCTAGTGATAGTCATTGTTTTAAGTTCCTCTCTCCCTATAGCCCCTTGATTATCAATTACTATTGGGATGCTTTTAGTGTCTTCTACCGTGAAGACCGATACAAAATATTTGTTCAAAGTCTCTGCCATTTCCCTGTTTCCCATTATTAATTCCCCAATCCCATCCTCTAAGGGACCAACGTTTACTTTAACTACTCTCTTCCCTTTTATATACCTGTAGAAGCTCTTACTGTCTGTTTTTATATTTTTTGCTGGTTTACATTCATAATCTATCTTCTCCCTCTTTATTATTTTTTTAGTCATCCTTTGCTGGTTTCTAAAAACTTCCCAATCCTCTGGCTTACCACTAATCTTCGCAACATTGTATGACTTTTCTTTCAAATTGATACCATCCTTAACTTCCTTAGTTAGCCACGGATGGTTCATTCTTCTCGTAGAGTCTTTCTTTCTCACTGGAATAAACCTTTGCTGAGAGTTATGAAATATCTCCTTAAATGTCTGCCACTGCTTATCTACCATCTTACCTTTTAATCTATTTTCCCAGTCTACTTTAGCCAACTCTGTCTTCATACCTTTGTAATTGCCTTTATTTAAGTTTAGGACACTAGTTTCAGACCCAAGTTTCTCACCCTCAAACTGAATTTGAAATTCTATCATGCTATGATCAATCTTCCCTAGATGATCCTTTACTATGAGATCATTAATTAATCCTGTCTCATTGCACATTACCAGATCTAAAATAGCCTTCTCCCTGGTTGGTTCCACAATGTATTGTTCTAAGAAACCATCCCGAATACATTCTATGAACTCGTCCTCAAGGCTACCCTTGCCAATTTGATTTGTCCAATCTATATGAAGATTAAAATCGCCCGTGATTATCGCATGACCTTTCTTACAAGCCCCTATTATTTCTTGATTTATACTCTGTCCTACAGTGTAGCTACTGTTAGGGAGCCTATAGACTACTCCTACCAGTGACTTCTTTCCCTTACAATTTCTTATCTCCACCCAAACTGATTCTACATCTTGATCTTCTGAGCCAATATCATTTATCACCACTGCACTGATCTCATCTTTTATTAACAGAGCTACCCCACCTCCTTTTCCTTTCTGCCTATCCTTCCGAAATGTCAAATAACCCTGAATAATCAGTTCCCAGCCTTGGTCACCTTGCAACCATGTCTCTGTAATGGCTATCAGATCATACCCATTTATTTCTATTTGTGCCGTCAACTCATCTATCTTGTTACGAATGCTGCGTGTATTCAGATAAAGAGCTTTTAATTTTTTCTTTATACCATTTTTACCTACTCTGAAACTATTTGCTGGTGCACGCTTATGTTCGTACGCTCTGTCTCCTCCTGTCACACTCTGGTTATCATTACCCCTATCGCTACCCTGCACTATTGCCTTCTCCTTTCTCGTTGACTTTCTAAATTCCCCTTCACCTGAACCCTCCCCCCCCACTATTTAGTTTGAAGCCCTATCTGCCGCCCTAGTTATTCAATTGTCTACAAGTGTTCATCCTCCACGAGAGAAAATAGTTCTAATCATATTTACCTGCCCTATTCCCATTATTCTAATTATTAAATAGCTAGCAAGAAAAGCATTATTCAGTTATGATTCGGAGATAAAGTGGGAGGTCGAATCGTAAATCTGCACCCTTTCCGGCCAGCAGGAAAGCATAGGAGCCAAAATTCCTCGATCCTGCTTGCTGCCATAAGTGCAGCAGAGCAGGAATCCTGATCTGCTGGTGACCTGTGCTCCTCACCTTGCTGGAGTATCTAGGTTCAATGTGGGATCACTTAATAACAAAAACATTGGGTGGGTGCTTGCACTAGAATGTGCCCATCATGGGCAGCCACTAATAGATCTTATAGAGGTCTTTAAAATCATGAAGTGGTTTGATAGGGTAAATGTAGAGAAGATGTTTCTGCTTGTGGGGGTGTCCAAAACTAGAGGTTAGAAATAGAAGATAGTCACTAATAAATCCAATAAGAAATTCAGGAGAAACTTCTTTACCCAGAGAGTGGTTAGAATGTGGAACTTGCTATCACAGGGAGTAGCTGAGGCAGATAGCATAGATGCATTTAAGGGGAAGCTAGATAAACACATGATGGAGAAAGGAATAGAAAGATATGCTGATAGAGTTAGATGAAGTAGGGTGTGAGGAGGCTCGTGTGGAGCGTAAACAGCGACCTAGATCAGTTGAGCCGAATGGCTTGTTTCTGTGCTGTAAATTCTATGTAATTCTAGTTTGGGAGGCACAAGATGTTACCAGTGCCCAGCTTGCTTGTGCAAAGGAGGTGGGAGCCGCAATAAATTCAGCAATTCACCCGGCCGCATCTCCAATGACACATCTGGGCATCTATGGGGTGGAAGGAACTACTTTCTTTTCGCTGTAGGGTGTATGTATGTTTAGCAATTGACCCACCCACATGCATAAGTACACTTTTCTAAGTTAAACATCTTCTGCCAAACATGGGGCCCAATCCCCCAGGACATCTAGATCTGCTTGTAGTAGTTGAGCATCCTCTATAGTCCTAACTCTCGCACGTATCTTGGTATCATCTGGAGACTTGCAGATCATTCCCTCTAAACCTATTACCGCCCGCTCTAGGCCTCAGTGGGAGTTCCCTTTCGTTGCTCTAGGCATGTTTCCAGGTACCAATCAATTTCTTCCGTTTCCAATCATCTCCTGCGTCCTTTACCCTAGATTTCCACCCAGGCCCTGAAGCAGTTGGGGGTCCTTTTTGTTTTGGGATTAACAATGCAGTGAGCTATGCAACTGGTAATCTGGAATCTCACCATGACTCCCACTGCGTCCACTCATGGGGGGGAATTTTAACCTCAAAAAACGGGTGGGTTGTGAAAGAGTTAAATAACTGAATCCCGACCCCAACCCGCCACTTCTGGTTTTAACTGGGGTGGGCAGCCAACCCACTCGCAGGACACAAGTCGCCTATTTAAATATTATAATGAGGCTGGTGTGCCTCATGGTGATCCACCATTTCAAATTTAACTCTGGCTGGTTGGATTTCCCAGGCCTCGGGGAACCCACCAGCTAAAGGGAGGCGAGTACTGCTGGATCCAGGAGGTAAGTGCCTTTACACTTAGCCGCTGGATCCAGCCCATGGTGTTTCAGAGTGAGTCGGAACGATTAATGTAAAGTTTCAAATCTTACAAAATGAATCCATATGTTGTTTTAAGATACGTTGTTCTGCATAGAGTCAGAAGCCTGGAAATGGCTGTGATCAATATCACTGTATGAATGCTTAATGTGCTCATATCACATTCCTCCCTGGTATTTTAAGATTATTTTTGCTAAGACAGTATCTTTTAAAATAACCCATTTGTTTTAAACAGGTTACCCTTTAGTGAAAACAGCAGACAGAAGAATGCGTTGAGCATCCATCCACTAATATTACCAATACTAATCTGTATGCTCATATCCTTTGGAAGGTATAGTTTACTCAAAATTGGGAGTAATAACTTCCAGCCAGGTGCAGTCCCAGGATCTGTATACACTGCAATTGCAACAGCCAATAACAGCAACACATGTTGGAGATTGCAACATGCCTTTCCCTATCCTGGGGTTGTTGCAGTCCCATTTCTTTCTACAGACACATTTCCCTACCATTCCAAAATAAATCGGTAATTTACTTATTAATTAAGAAGGTATACCAGAAGTGGCAGAACTACCACAACGATGTGAGAAATATGTTGAATTTACATGTATTAGTTCTCTTTATCTGAGATGGGAAAAGAGGAGCCCATCACTCCTAACTACTTAACATGCAGGAACTAATTATTAGCATGCAAAAATGGAGTAACATTAATGGTCAAGTGCTTTATTTCTGATTGCACCCATCAAAACAGGCAAAAATGCTCAAAGTTTCCTGTGCCGGCAGCCCACCCAATATAATTTCAGATATTTCAAGCGATGTTTTCCACAGTCCACAGTCTACCCAATCATTAACTGCCCACCCATTTAATTTCCTCCCATAGCCCATATATAATATACCCTATAATTGGCTCCAGCTACCCATTTAAACTGTTACTGTTTACAATGTTACTAACACAAAACAAGTGGAAGAAATCTTCCCTGCAAGTCTTTAATATTCTGACAATTATACTTAATAAAGTAACAGGCAAAGTTTGCGCTTTTTAATTCATTCACAGTTGAAACCCACTGAAATAAATTACTCAAGACAAGAAGACTAGTTGTAGCAGACTTTGGAGTGATTCCAGAATCCTCCACTCCCAACGGGGAACCACAGTTCTCTGGCCCGTGCTCCCTGTGAGTGTGGTTCCTGGCTGGGAGCCTGGGATGATGGAGTTAGCCCTTACATTGTCATTTATCAATGAAAAGGTAATTAGTAGGGCCATTTATTTAAAAAATGGAGAACAATCTTTGGCAAAAGTTGAGAAAGCTCCCAGATGAGGTAAAGTTCAGTACAATTCAAAGATAAACCGAACTATGTAAAATGAATGAAAATATACTTAATTCTTTGTCTTTAAATGTCACACATAGCTCCCTGACATTGATGAAGGAGATAATATTTGGGGATGAAATAATACTTTATATATGGCTAGGTTAGTATTCCAAACACTAAAAAGAAATGATTGTCACTAAGAAAAGGTAGTCGATGTAGCTGAAACTTGTGTTATTGGACTCAGTAACAATAATGCTTCTCCATATTGATTTTCAATCTGGAGTTAAATATACTGAAGACTCTCTCCAGGGATGAAGTGCAGTATGAGAAAGGCTGAAGTCAGGAAAAGTGATGTTATGTCAAACAAATAAGCTGCATGGCAAGGAAATGAAGGGGGCATAATCTGAAATTGGAACAGGATTATAAGGACACAAAAGCTTTAGCATCAGGAAAAACCACAGCAGCAGCAGTAGAAGGTTAGAGTTGAGGAGCAACACTGATGAGCAACACTAAGGAGGAAGGAGAGCGGATCATCTGGGGGCAGCATTGTGTGTGTGGGGAGGGGCTGGGGGGATGTGTGCCAGGATTAATGAGGGGAGGGGGAGAGTGCCAGGATTAATGAGGGGAGGGGGAGAGTGCCAGGATTAATGAGGGGAGGGGGATGCGTGCCAGGATTAATGAGGGGAGGGGGAGAGTGCCAGGATTAATGAGGGGAGGGGGAGAGTGCCAGGATTAATGAGGGGAGGGGGAGAGTGCCAGGATTAATGAGGGGAGGGGGAGAGTGCCAGGATTAATGAGGGGAGAGGGAGAGTGCCAGGATTAATGAGGGGAGGGGGAGAGTGCCAGGATTAATGAGGGGAGGGGGATGCGTGCCAGAATTAATGAGGGGAGAGGGAGAGTGCCAGGATTAATGAGGGGAGGGGGAGAGTGCCAGGATTAATGAGGGGAGGGGGAGAGTGCCAGGATTAATGAGGGGAGGGGGAGAGTGTCAGGATTAATGAGGGAAGGGGGAGAGTGCCAGGATTAATGAGGGGAGAGTGAGAGTGCCAGGATTAATGAGGGGAGGGGGAGAGTGCCAGGATTAATGAGGGGAGGGGGATGCGTGCCAGGATTAATGAGGGGAGGGGGAGAGTGCCAGGATTAATGAGGGGAGAGGGAGAGTGCCAGGATTAATGAGGGGAGAGGGAGAGTGCCAGGATTAATGAGGGGAGGGGGAGAGTGCCAGGATTAATGAGGAGAGGGAGAGTGCCAGATTAACTGGGGTAAGGGGTTAGAGGGAGGAAAGTGCCATCATTAATTGGTGGGGGGGAGAATCCAGTGTGAATTGGGAGGGAAGCAAAGATGTCAACATTAAGAAGGAGAGTGGAAGAGTGGCAGGCTTAATTAGGGGTGGGTGCGAGGGAAGAAAGTGCTTACAATAATTGGTGGGGAGGAGTGTCAAGTGTGAATTGGGACAGGAAAAAAGAGAGCCAACATTAAATGAAGCGGGGGAGCGGGGGGAGTAAAGTGCCAGTATTAACTGGGGAGATTGAAAGGGGAGGGAGCAGCCCTGTAAACTGAGTCAGGGAGGGAGAGTTGCAGGAGAGAGAATTTCTGTTAATTGGAAGAGTGACTATTGAGGTAACTTTTGGGGAAGTTGGGCCTAATTAGTCCTTTGGTTTGTATTCCTTTATTGTTAAACATTTGTGAAGTATAAAAATGTTAAAATTAACAAAAATGTCCCATTTTTTAATGTAAAGTATTTAATTTTTCTGTACCAGATCCTCCTGGAAATGCATCACCATTTGGCCTTTGGGGGTTGTCAGCATTTGGAAGGAGTGTGTACAGTTTTAACTCTGGAAGCAGTGTGCTCATTTTAACTTTGGAGATAATTTCACCAATCCTGCACTCACAGCAGGGAACCATGTTCAGGGGGGTTGCCGTTCAGAGATAGGACCACAACGCTGTTGTACTGATTTCTGACTCATGTTTCCTTTGAGTGCTGCTTCCCACTGGGAGGGTGGGATCAGTGAATTTACCCTATGAAGAAAAATAATTCATGTCCATATGGTAAACAGAGAGTCATTGTTAATACAATTGACCAAAGTCTCTTCATTATCAGATGAAAAATAATCCAATGCCCATGTTCAGTTCTAGTGTAGATTCAAATATACCAGAAAACGCACCAAAGTAAGAAAGTGTGAAAAATCAAAATGTGTGTGTGTTTGTGTGGGGGTGGGGAGCAGGGTGACCATAACCCATAAGAATTCAGTCAGATATAGGATGGGAAATGGCACCAACTGCGAATGTGGTGCGCTGACCTTCACAACTCAATGCATGAAATTCTGCACCGGGAGAATTAAATAATAAAATGTAGCACTTGACCTGTATCTGACTGAATTCTTATGGGTTATGGTCAGCGGCACGTGTGACTCTGCAGTTGGGCATTGAGTGAGAAAGCTGTGCTCACAGGTTGCACAGTTCAGAGATGGAGCGAAAAGACTGCAGTAGCAGTTTCCTTGTGAACAGCTCGGGGTCACTTACCCCTATAATCTGTATCCTACGAATCATGATCGTGTCTTCTGTTCATACCACACATTAGGTGAGTAATTAAAATAATAAGTTGAATATTTACATCCATTTATTTTATTATTTAACGGCAATGTACTTTGATGTGCAGATAATGAAGTATTCCAGTGTCCTAACTTTGAGCCGTTCCTTTTCCTGAAAGTGCCACAATGACACTATCTCCATGAAATACTGTAAAAAAAAAGAAACGCCAAAGAAGATGTCACGTGACGTGGCACAAATAAAAATACAACATTCTATAAATGACTGGCAGTGTGGTTTCAATGTTGCTCCATATTTATAGTCTCTTCCTGTGCAGATTTATTTTGCTATGGAAAAGCTGTTTGCCAAGAAAAAATTTTTTTGTTTATATTTAGGACAGTTGCTAATGTGTCCCAGGACTGGTACACATTGTTACTAAGCTGCACTTTAACTGGCAGTATGTGAATGCTTAATGGGCCTGTTCTACATTTCTGGGTGAGCTATTTTTACACGGGTGTGTTAACTTGTTTATCTAAGTGGGCCTAAGGCTGAAAACAGCCCATAGCTTTATTATCATACGCTGGTACATTGAAATGATTTTACAATTAACACTGGCAAGATTTCCCAATGCTTCTCACTGGGAATGCGCTGGGTGTTAATTTTTCCACTATAAGAGGAGCCTTGGAGGCAGCCGCCTATTCTGGGTTGACAGGAAGCAGCATTTAAAGGGAAAACAAAAGCAAAGTACTGCGGATGCTTGAAATCTGAAGTAAAAACAGAAATGCTGGCAAAGACTCAGCCGGTCAGGCACCACCTGTGGAGAGAGAAACAGAGTTAACATTTCAGGTCGATGCCCTTTCATCAGAACGAGGCCTGCAATTTTTGCATCAACCAAACCCAGAGGGACTTCAATTCCTGTTGGCACTCGTCTCCATGTTACCCGGAGAAGAAGCCAACCGATTGTACAATTTTACTGGAGATTTGCAGTGCAGGTTGTTTTCAAAGCTGTTTTTTTAGTTGCCCAATTTATTTTTTGAGGTTTTGTGTCAAAGAGTTTTGTTTGAGATATTTTTGGTTGCATTACCTATAATTTACTACTGGACATCCATTGGGAATCCCATTATTTTTATGCCTTTTGGAAGATGAAGAGGGTGAAAGGAGGGATATGAGGTCAGTGAAATTACTCTGAAACAGACTACCTCAACTGCCATTACCTCCAAACCCATATCTACACAGAGAATTACACCTCCCTTGGCATGTCAGAGGAAGTGTGTCTTTGTAGGTTATGCTTGACTCAAGAACCAGTGCCAGAACTTTACATCTCCTGGAAAGTGACTTCCTGCCAACCTGCACCCCTTATATGCTTCAGGTTCATTCTAAGATGCCAAAGGAGGCATCAGCAACATCAGCCAATGCACAGTTCACCAATGTATTAAGCAATTTACAAGTCATTTTTATCACTTTCCCCATGGCTAACTAGCAACAAAATGATAGGGCAGTGGGATTTTCCAGATGCCAGGAATTTTCAAGGTGCAGTGCCTCATTGGCACTCATGTGGCACTATGGGCCCCTGCACATAATCCCATGGCCTTTATGAATCACAAGGGCTTCCACTTCATCAATGTGAAAATCATCTGAGATCATCAAGACATGATTGTGCAAGTAAATGTCCACTTCCCAGGCAGTAGTCAGACTGCCTTCACTTGAAGGTGGTGCACTCTACCAGGATTATTTGAGCTGGAAAGAAATGTGCATGATTGGCTCCTAGGAGACCAATGCTACCTTCTTGAGCCCTGGCTAATGGCATCTCTAACACAATCACAAACAGTAGCAGAGCACAAATATAATGAGGCAACATGCAGCCACCAGGATCATAATCAAACACACTATAGACAATGGAGGTGGATGCTGACAAAATATCGGTAGAAGTGGAAAAGGTAGAAGCAATGGAAGGGGTGAAAATTGATAGGCAGGATGTACTAGAAAGGCTGGGTATGCTTAGAGTGGACAAGTCACCTGGTCCAGATGGCTTGCATCCCAGGTTGCTAAGGGAATTGGGGGAGGAGATAGCGGAAGGGCTTACCATAATTTTCCAATCTTCCCTAGATGCGGGGGAGGTGCCTGAGGATTGGAAAGTGGCAAATGTGACACCATTGTTCAAGAAAGGGTGTAAGGACAATCCTAGTAACTACAGCCGGTCAGTTTAACATCAGTGGTGTATAAAGTTTTAGAAACAATAATCAAGGAAAAAATTAACGGGCATTTGGAGAGGTTTAAGCTAATTAAGGAGAGCCAACATGGGTTTGTAAAAGGAAGATCGTGTTTGACTAATCCAATTGAATTTTTTGATGAAGCAACAGAGGATTGATTGATGAAGGCAATGCAATGGATGTTGTCTACATGGATTTTCGGAAGGTGTTTGACAAAGTACCACATAGAAGGCTGGTTAACAAAATTGAGGCTCATGGAATAGGTGGGTCAGTAGCAGCTTGGATAAGGAATTGGCTTAAGGACAGAAAACAGCGAGTTGTGGTAAATAGCTGTTTTTCAGACTGGAGGATGGTAGACAGTGGTGTTCCCCAAGGGTCAGTGCTGGGGCCACTGCTTTTTTTGATATATATAAATGACCTGGAAATTTCTAAATTTGCCGATGACACCAAACTTGGGGGTGTGGCAAACAGTGATGATGATATCAATCGACTGCAACAGGACATAGAAAGGCTAGCAGAATGGGCAGACAAGTGGCAGATGGAATTTAATACAGAGAAGTGTGAGGTGATGCATTTTGGCAGAAGGAACAGGGAGAGGCAATATACACTTAATGGCACAGTTTTAAAGAGTGTGCAGGGACAGAGGGTCCTGGGGGTTAATGAGCATAGGTCCATGAAGGTGGCGGGACATATTGAGAGAATGGTTAACAAAGCATATGCGATTTTGGGCTTCATAAATAGAGGTATTGAGTACAAAAGTAGAGAAGTTATGCTGAACCTTTATAAAGTGCTGGTTAGGCCACAACTGGAGTATTGCATCCAGTTCTGGCCACCACACTTTAGGAAGGATGTGAAGGCCCTTGAGAGGGTGCAGAGGAGATTTACCCAAATGGTTCCGGGGATGGGGGATTTTAGCTATAAGGACAGGTTGGAGAAACTGGATTTGTTTTCATTAGAGCAAAGGAGGTTGAGGGGTGATTTGATAGAGGTGTACAAGATTATGACGGGTTTGGATAGGCTAGACGGGGAAAGGCTGTTCCCACTAGTTGATGGTACAAGGACTAGGGGTCACAGATTTAAGGTTTTGGGCAAGAGATACAGGGGGGATGTGAGGAAAAACCTTTTTACACAGCGAGTGGTGATGACCTGGAATTCGCTGCCGACGGAAGTGGTGGAAGCGGAGACACTCAATGTTTTCAAGGGGAGACTGGATAGGCACTTGAGGGAAATAAACTTGCAGGGCTACAGGGATAGAGCGGGGAATGGGACTGACTGGATTACTCTACAGAGAGCTGGAATGGACTCGATGGGCTGAATGGCCTCCTTCTGTGTCGTTTTGACTCTATGAAGCAGCACTTCAGATGCCTGGCCAGATGAGAGTGCACCGTACAATACAGCCCCATCAGAGTATTCAAGATCAGCATAGTCTGCTGCATGCTGCA
The DNA here is from genome assembly GCA_030390025.1 of Squalus acanthias. Classification (NCBI taxonomy): domain Eukaryota; kingdom Metazoa; phylum Chordata; class Chondrichthyes; order Squaliformes; family Squalidae; genus Squalus; species Squalus acanthias. The sequence continues at coordinate 90,201,889 of CM059434.1, read as the reverse complement.
CAACTTTGCCATCCAAAGATAACATTGAGCAGGTCGAGGAGGAGGACACCAGCCCACAGTAGAGCAAAACAAAGTTGAGGAGTTGTGAGATATTTCTGCTGAAGCACCTTTGCAGACATCAAAAGCCATCTGTCAGGTTGCCATAGACAAGGGGTCAAGGAGGACAAAGATAGATAACGCGCCATGATCGCAGTCACAGAGGTTGCTGTTGATGACTTTGACCAGAGCGGTCTTAGTGTTGTAAAAACCAGATTTGAAGAGGGGATGGTAGGAAAGTCAAGCATGAAGCTTGGTGGGGCAACGCAGTTGAGGACCTTGGAGAGGAAAGGATGGTTAGAATCATAAGGGCAGATTTTATGTTTCTGCACCTGAGCCCAGCGAATACAGGAAAGTCAGGTGGGGAGGAGCGCATGCTTGTAAGGGAGCCTACCCGATCTTCTATCCAATTTAAATGTTCCTGTATTAATTGCGCACAGCACAGAATGAGGCCTTTTGGCTCATCGCACTTGTTTCATCTCTCTGAAAACACTCTCCACTTAGTCCCATTTACTGCCCTTTCCACATACCCTTTTATTTTTTTATTTTTCAAATATTTATCCACTTCCTTTTTAAAAGCTATTATTGATTCTGCTTCCATCACTGTTTCTGATAGGGCATTCTGACCCCTAATAATCTTCTGCATGTAAATAAAACCCAAACCTCTCCCTTTGTACTTTTGCCGATATTCTTAAATTCATGCCTTCTAGTTACTAACTCGCCAACCAGTGGAAATAATTTTTCCTGATTTACCTTATCAAAGCCTCTCATAATTTTTGAATATATCTATCGGGTCTTTTCTTAACTTTCTTGTTCTAAATGTAAAGAGCCCCAGTTTTTCCAATCTCTCCTCATAACTAATGGCTGTCATCTTTGGTATCATTTAGTGAATCTTTTCTGAACCCTCTTCATGACCTTTGCATTCTTGCTAAAGTAAGCACCCAAAACCAGACACAGTTATAGCTGCAGCCTAACTGATGATTTGTATAAGTTTGGCATTACCTCCTTGCTCTTGTACTCCATATCCCTATTTATAAAGCCTGGATATCCATATTTTCTTTTACACTTTATCACCTTGTTCTTCTAAAGATTTGTGTATACAAATTCCTACATCACTCTGCTCCCCCAGTCCTTTCAAAGTTTTACCATTTAGTGTCTATTTCCTCTCTTTATTTTTTCTCCCACAATGTATCACCTCAAATTTCTTTGCATTAAATTTCATCTGACATCTATCTGTCCAAACTATTAACTTGTCTATGCCCTCCTGAAGTTGCATACAGTTCTCTTCATGGTTAACAATGCTCCCTATTTTTGTGCCATTTGAAAATTTTATATTGTATCCCATACCTAAGTGCACATTATTTAGATCTATATCGACTGCAACAGGACATAGAAAGACTAGCAGAATGGGCAGACAAGTGGCAGATGGAATTCAATACAGAGAAGTGTGAGGTGATGCATTTTGGCAGAAGGAACAGGGAGAGGCAATATACACTTAATGGCACAATTTTAAAGAGTGTGCAGGGACAGAGGGACCTGGGAGTTAATGTGCATAGGTCCCTGAAGGTGGCGGAACATATTGAGAGAGTAGTTAGCAAAGCATATGGGATCTTGGGCTTCATAAATAGAGGTATTGAGTACAAAAGTAGAGAAGTTATGCTGAACCTTTATAAAGTGCTGGTTAGGCCACAACTAGAGTATTGCATCCAGTTCTGGCCACCACACTTTAGGAAGGATGTGAAGGCACTTGAGAGGGTGCAGAGGAGATTTACCAGAATGGTTCCGGGGATGGTGGATCTTAGCTACAAGGACAGGTTGGAGAAACTGGATTTGTTTTCATTAGAGCAAAGGAGGTTGAGGGGTGATTTGATAGAGGTGTACAAGATTATGACGGGTTTGGATAGGCTAAATGGGGAAAGGCTGTTCCCACTAGTTGATGGTACAAGGACTAGGGGACACAGATTTAAGGTTTTGTGTAAGAGGTACAGGGGAGGATGTGAGAAAAACTTTTTTACGCAGCGAGTGGTGAGGACCTGGAACTCGCAGCCGACGGAAGTGGTGGAAGCGGAGACACTCAATGTTTTCAAGGGGAGACTAGATAGGCACTTGAGGGAAATAAGCTTGCAGGGCTACGGGGATAGAGCGGGGGAATGGGACTGACTGGATTGCACTACAGAGAGCCAGCACAGACTCGATGGGCTGAATGGCCTCCTTCTGTGCTGTTATGACTCTATGGGGGAAAAATTCAGTTGGTTGCGCCTCCTGTTAGCGCCTTAAGAAGACGCTAATGGGGCGCAAAGCATCTAGCGCCCAGGCGCAGCGATGTTTGCGCCGCTCGCGAAATTAACTAGACATTTTGCGGCGGCACTAAACACTACCGCCACGATCTCCTGCGCCGGCAGATCGTGACGTCAGTCGAGTTCGCAATGCCCCGGTATCGCCCCGGAGCGGATATTGAGTGGCGCCCCCTGCCTTACCGCCTACCGCTAGCAACGACTGGTTGAGGGGAGTGTTTTGAAGTCAGGAAGGGACTGGGGGAGCGCTATTTAAAGGCGACCGCTTCCTGCCTTTTATTGTTGGTGACATTTTTGAGCCACGCATTCTGAGAGAGAGAGAGACACTTCTGGAGAGATTCAACGCTGTGTGAAGGAGTTTTGGGTACTGAGCAGCACTTTGCAGGTTCATTTTGATTTGCCCTTCCTTGTATCGATTTAGACGAGACTGTGGGGGCTGCATTCTGAGCTCTTTCCCTGGTACTCTCCATTGTTCTTTCCAGCAGATTTGATGTGCAGGTCTCTCCAGGCCGAGATTCAAGGCTGCAATGAGCAGGATGTGGATGGAAAGCAAGATCAACCCTCCCCTTTAAGAACTGGCCCGCGCCATTGTGTGTGTGTTCCATTGCTGACTGACATCACATGAGCTTCGCCAACGCTCTGAGGTAGCGCCTCGCTCCTCGGCCTTTGCGTCTTAAGACAGGTGTGAAGCACCTGATTTAGCGCTCCAATCACCTCCAGGGGCGATAAAAGTCAAGTTTGCAGTCGGTGGCGATAATTATCGGCAGGTGCTAATCTTTGCGCCCGGCCGATAATTGCGCCCCAAATGGGGCGATACTGAATTTCTCCCCCTATGACTCTATGTTTAGAGGATGGAGGATTCCAGAGCAAGCTTTTGTGGAGGCGGTTATAATGATGTTTTTGATGAAGAGGGAAGAGTGCTGGCACAGAGGAAGCCATTTATGATGTTGGTGAGCACTGGGACAAGGAAAGGTAGTTGAACTGGGAGGGGAGGAGATCAAAAGAATAGGAGGTAATCAGGTGGGGGTGAAAGGGTTGAGGTGGGTCCAATGAAGGGGAAGAGGTTGGTGAGAAATGGAAAATTCTACTACCGATCAGAGATGCAGTTGGGTGTTGTGGTCTTGGTGCCAGGTGAAAGGGCAATGGTATACGTTGCAGCTTTCAACTTACATGAACTGCTCCCCATGGTAGCTGCAGATGCCATCCAGACATCCTTGATGGATAAGGAAATGCTGTTAAAATGGATAATGTAGCAATCTTGCAAGTTGTCAAGAGGTAATCCAGGCATAAAGGAATTGGGGAGATGGAAAGCCTGGTTAATCAAATTCTATATAAGGATTACTGAATTAACTAAATGAGTACACATGCATAGCAGAAAGTTAACTCGTATTTGTGCATTTTTAGGTTTCAACAACATTGTGCTTTCCACTATTTACTCTTTCATTCAGTTAGTAACAGGATAGGCAGAGTCTATTGGAAGTATGTTCCGCTTGTCCAGCCTACCATGCCCCTAAATTTGTTATCCTGAACCATTAGCATGGATGAGTACTGGACTGGCAGGGGCCCTGACGTGGGAAATGGGACCGGGACAGGAGCGCAGCTACAGACCTGAGAGAGCTGTAGCTGTTGTCCTACTAACCAGGCTCAGGGCTTTCTGGAGAGCAGCTGCCAAATGACCTCCAAGCACCAAATCTGCTGTCTCCTTCAGTGAAAGGCCAGGCACTTCCCTGCTTGGTCCTCGGAGCCAGCCGGCCACTGTGTGTGAGTACAGGAATATGCATCATGCAGCTAAGTTTTAAGAGGAATTTTTTGTATGAAGCTTTTTTAATATGTCAGCGTGCCAACAGTTTAAGTGATAAAATGCAGTCAGAATGCATGCCCTGCTGCAGTAAGGCCATGCAGAGTACACATTCAAAGGTCTATAAAGCAGTGTAAGGGCTTTGTAGGTGTAACAGTATGTGTGGCATGCATATTTACCCATTGACTCTGTATAAGGTATTGGTGGGTAGCTTTACCTTGGTATAAGATACTGGTAGAATATCTTGCCTTGGTTTAAGGTACTAGTGCAGTGCCTTATCTTGATTTAAGTTACTTGTTGTGTGCCTTAACTTGGTATAAGATATTGGTGGGGTGCCTTACCTTGGTATAAGGTACTGGTTGTCTGTCTTTGGATGATTTCTTCAGGTCTGAAAATCTTTTCTGGATTTGTTGCCAATGTCTTTGAGTGTTCCACCACCTCTTACCAAGCATTGTTCACTGCTTTCCTATGGGGAGGGTTCCATAGAGTGCCTAAACAGGGCAATCCTATTTCCCCCCCACTTCTCGAAGCAGCATAGAAACATAGAAACATAGAAACATAGAAGATAGGAGCAGGAGTAGGCCATTTGGCCCCTCGAGCCTGTTCCGCCATTTAATGAGATCATGGCTGATCATCCAAATTCAGTACCCTGTCCCTGCTTTCTCCCCATATCCCTTGATCCCTTTAGCCTTAAGAAATATATCTATCTCCTTCTTGAATATATTTAATGAATCGGCCTCAACTGCCTTCTGTGGTAGAGAATTCCATAGGTTCACCACTCTCTAGGTGAAGAAATTCCTCCTCATCTCAGTCCTAAATGGCTTACCCCTTATCCTTAGACTGTGACCCCTGGTTCTGGACTCCCCGCCATCGGGAACATCCTTCCTGCATCTAGTCTGTCTAGTCCTGTTAGAATTTTATAAGTTTCAATGAGATCCCCTCTCATTCTTCTAAACTCTAGCGAATATAAGCCTAATCGACCCAATCTCTCTTCATACGTCATTCCTGCCATCCCAGGTATCAGTCTGGTAAATCTTCGCTGCACTCCCTCCATGGCAAGAACATCCTTCCTCAGATAAGGTGACCAAAAATGCACACAATACTCAAGGTGTGGTCTCACCAAGGCCTTGTACAACTGCAGCAAGACATCCTTGTTCCTGTACTCGAATCCTCTCGCTATGAAGGCCAACATACCATTTGTCTTCTTAACCGCCTGCTGCACCTGCATGCTTACCTTCAGCGACTGGTGCACAAGGACACCCAGGTCTTGTTGCACTTCCCCTTTTCCCAATCTATTGCTGTTCAGATAATTATCCGCCTTCCTGTTTTTGCCACTAAAGTGGATAACCTCGCATTTATCCACATTATACTGCATCTGCCATGCATTTCCCAATCACCCAACCTGTCCAAATCATACTGGGGTTTTTCTGCATCTACCTCACAGCACACACGCCCACCCAGCTTTGTGTCGTCTGCAAACTTGGAGATATTACATCTAGTTCCCTCGTCTAGATCATTAATATATATTGTGAATAACTGGGATCCTAGCACCGATCCCTGCGATACCCCACTAGTCACTGCCTGCCACTCGGAAAAAGACCCGTTTATTCCAACTCTTTGCTTCCTGTCTGCCAACCAGTTCTCTATCCAAGTCAGTACCTTACCCCCAATCCCATGTGCTTTAACTTTGCATGCTAATCTCTTATGTGGGACCTTATCGAAAGCCTTCTGAAAGTTCAAGTACACCACATCCACTGGTTCTCCCTTATCTATTCTACCAGTTACATCCTCAAAAAATTCCAGTAGATTAGTAAATTTGTAAATCCATGTTGACTTTGTCCAATCCTGTCACTGTTTTCCAAGTGCTCTGCTATTACATCTTTTATAATGGATTCTAGCATTTTCCCCACTACCGATGTCAGGCTTACCGGTCTATAATTCCCCGATTTCTCTCTACCACCTTTTTTAAATAGTGGGGTTACATTAGCTACCCTCCAATCCATGGGAACTGTTACAGAGTCTATAGAATTTTGGAAGATGACCAGCAATGCATCTACTATTTCTGGGGCCACTTCCTTAAGTACCCTAGGATGTAGATTATCAGGCCCTGGGGATTTATCGGCCTTCAATCCCATTAATTTCCCTAACACCATTTCCCTACAAATACTGATTTCATTCAGTTCCTCCCTCTCATTAAACCCTATGTTCCCCGACATCTCTGGGAGGTTATTTGTGTCCTCCTTTGTGAAGACAGAACCAAAGTATGTATTTAATTGGTCTGCCATTTCTTTGTTCCCCGTTATAAATTCCCCTGATTCTTACTGCAAGGGACCTACGCTTGACTTCACCAATCTTTTTCTCTTCACATATCTATAGAAGCTTTTATAGTCAGTTTTTATGTTCCCTGCAAGCTTACTCTCATACTCTATTTCCCCCTCTTAATTAATCCCTTTGTCCTCCTTTGCTGAATCCTAAACTGCTCCCAATCCTCAAGATTGCTGCTTTTTCTGGCCAATTTATATGTCCTCTCCTTGGATCTTATGCTATCCCTAATTTCCCTTGTTAGCCACGGTTGAGTCACCTTTTTTATTTTATTTTTATGCCAAACAGTGATGAACAAATTCTGTAGTTCATCCATGCGATCTTTAAATGTTTGCCATTGCCTATCCACCGTCAACCCTTTAAGTAACGTTCCCCAATCCATCCTAGCCAACTTGCGCCTCATACCATCGTAGTTTCCTTTATTTAAATTCAGGACCCTAGTGTCTGAGTCAACTACTTCACTCTCCATGTTAATGAAGAATTCTATCATATTATGATCGCTCCTCCCCAAGGGGCCTCGCACATCAAGATTGCTAATTAATCCTTTCTCATTACATAATACCCAGTCTAAGATGGCCTGAATACCAGTTGGTTCCTCGACATATTGGTCCAGGAAACCATCCCGTATACACTCTAGAAATTCCTCCTCCACAGTATTGTTACTAATTTGGTTAGCCCAATCTATATGTAGATTAAAGTCACCCATGATAACTGCTGTGCCCTTTTTGCACGCGTCTCTAATTTCCCGTTTAATGCCATCCCCAACCTCAGCATTACTGTTTGGGGGTCTGTATACAACTCCCACTAACATTTTCTGCCCCTTGGTATTTCTCAGCTCTACCCGTACAGATTCCACATCATCAGAGCTAATATCCTTCCTTACTATTGTGTTAATCTCCTCTTTAACCAGCAATGCTACCCCACCTCCTTTTCCCTTTTGCCTGTCCTTCCTGAATATTGAATACCCCTGGATGTTGAATTCCCAGCCTTGGTCACCCTGGAGCCATGTCTCCGTAATCCCAATTATATCATATCCGTTTACATCTATTTGTACAGCTAATTCATCCACCTTATTATGAATGTTCCTCGCATTAAGACACAAAGCCTACAGGCTTGTTTTTTTAACACTCTTAGACCTTTTAGAATTATTGTTTACTGTGGCCATGTTTGATTTACACCCTTGATTTCTCTGACTTCCACTTTTGCTTTTCTCCTTCCTGTCTTTTGCTTCTATCCTTGCTTCCCTTTCCTCTGTCTCCCTGCATAGGTTCCCAACCCCCTGCCATTTTAGTTTAAACCCTCCCCAACAGCACTAGCAAACACTCCCCCTAGGACATCGGTCCCAGTCCTACCCAGGTGCAAACCGTCCAGTTTGTACTGGTCCCATCTCCCCCAGAACCGGTTCCAATGTCCCAGGAATTTGAATCCCTCCCCCTTGCACCATTCCTCTAGCCACGTATTCATCTGAAATATCCTTCTATTTCTACTCTGACTAGCATGTGACACTGGTAGCAATCCTGAGATTGCTACCTTTGAGGTCCTATTTTTTAATTTACCTCCTAACTCCCTATATTCAGCTTTTTGGACCTCATCCTGTTTTTTACCTATATCGTTGGTACCTATATGCACCACGACAACTGGCTGTTCACCCCCCCCTCCCTCGAAAATGCCCTGCAGCCGCTCCGAGACATGCTTGACCCTTGCACCAGGGAGGCAACATACCATCCTGGAGTCTCGTTTGCGGCCGCAGAAACGCCTATCTATTCCCCTTACAATAGAATCCCCTATCACTATAGCTCTCCCGCTCTTTTTCCTCCCGTCCTGTGCAGCAGAACCACCCATGGTGCCAGGAAGTTGGCTGCTGCTGCCTTCCCACGATAAGCCATCTCCTTCAACAATATCCAATATCCAAAGCGGTATATCTGTTTGAGAGGAGGATGGCCACAGGGGACCCCTGCACTACCAGCCTGCGCCTACTACTCTGCCTGGCGGTCACCCATTCCCTTCCTGCCTGTGCAGCCTTTACCTGCGGTGTGACCAACTCATTAAACGTGCTATCCACGACATCCTCAGCATCGTGAATGCTCCAGCACTTCTTTAGCTGCATCCAAAAATTAGGGTGCTCTGCCTTGACAGTGCTCCATTATATTTATAGTGTTATACACATTTGGCAGTAAAAAAAAAGTTCCCTTTTAAATGGCTGCTGCAGCCCTTGAAATAGTTGCTGCAACCCTTGACATTCCACCCCCGCAACCAGTGGCTAGTAGATGCCCCACCAGGAGATCACTGTGAATATGTAATGAGACAAGAAGCCAGTGTTTAGTGCAGGATTGGCCGTGCACAACCAGGTGCAAGGACTAGTGTGCGCTGTTCCTGCTGCCAGAGCACAACTAACATAAAGTTCCCCATTATGTTTGAAAAGTGGAATTAATTCATAATCCAGTATGTGTTTGATTTCAAGTGCCATGCGCTGTAGAGTGAGTCAGGCCAGTACTTTTTGGAAATAGGACCAAATACATTGGATAGCATGATTTGTTTGTGAAAATAATGGTGAGGCTAATTGTGCTAACTGTTATTTATGCACAAATTGCACAGCAACTTCAGCAGATTCGCGGTTAAATGCGAAAATCCAGCAGTTGCTGTCCGAGATGTGTCATTGCGCCGTTAGCTTCTTGAATACGGCATCTCGCTGTCTGACTCACCATTGAAATACATTGAATGGCTTGCATGGTAGATATGAAGTAAACTCATTACAGAACAACAACAACTTGTATTTATATAGCACCTTTAGTGCAGTAAAACATTCCAAAGCAGTTCACAGGAGCGTTATAAAACAAAACTTGACATTGAGCCACATACGGTAATATTAGGACAGATGCTTGGTCGAAGGTAGGTTTTAAGGAGCATCTTAAGGGAGGAAAGAGAGGTAGAGAGGCGGAGAGGTTTAGAGAGGGAATTTCAGAGCTTAGGACCTTGGCAGCTGAAGGCACAACCTCCAATGGTGGAGCGATTAAAATTGGAGATGCTCAAGAGGCCAGAATTAGAAGAGCGCAGATATCTTGGAGGATTGTGGGGCTGGAGGAGATTACAAAGAGAGGGAGGGGTGAGGCCATGGATGGATTTGAAAACAAGATGAGAATTTTAAAATCGAGGCGTTGCTTAACCGGTAGCCAATCTAAGTCAGTAAGCACAGGGGTGATGGGTGAACGGGACTTGATGTGAGGTAGGACACGGGCAGCCGAGTTTTGGATGACCTCAGGTTTATGGAGGGTAGAACGTGGGAGGCCGACCAGGAGTACGTTGGAATAGTCAAGTCTAGAGGTAACAAAGGCATGGATGAGGCTTCAGCAGCAGATGAGCTGAGGCGAGGCGGAGTCGAGCGATATTCCGGAGATGGAAAGAGGCGGTCTTAGTGATGGCGTTGATATGTGATTGGAAGCTCATCTCGGGGTCAAATATGACACCAAGATTGTGAACAGTCTGGTTCAGCCTCAGACAGTTGCCAGAGAGAGGGATGGAGTCGGTGGCTATGGTCGGTGCCAGGGAACGGATTTTGTGGCGGGGAGCGAAGACAATGGCTTTGGCTTCCCAATATTAGGGCAAGTTAGGGTTTGTCCATTTCAGTCTAAGTACTCTTTTTAATGGCATGATAAGTGTTAATTACTGCCGAACAACCTCTCTGGCATTGAAAATTCATTATTACAAATGCGGAGTCTGATTCCTTTAGTTTTTAATTGTTGTTGGAGATTTCAGAAAAACTGTTAATTTTTTTTCTTTCTCTTTTTTCTCTCTTTCTTAATCCAATCTTTCTTTCCCTCTCATTAGTTATCTTCCTGTACCTGATTTGACATTGAATTCACTATTCAAACTTACACTTCCTGGGGGTTATTTTGGTGAAAGGGTGAAAACAGGCGCTAAATGGGTGCTGTGTTAATAAGACACACCTGTTTTGAAAGTCTGGTTTTAGCCTATTTTAGTAATTTTAGTCCTAATTGCTGATTACCATTATTTGAATTTGCCTGGAGGTACTAAATCAGACACCTGCAGGTTTAGTACTCAAGCGCTGATTAGATGTAATTTTCATGGAGCAGTCTATGTGGGCTCCTCGCACCCACTCCCACTGAAAGTGTGGAATGGGCTGGCTGACACACAGCGGCACGTTTCAGGATGGCTCAGGGATCGAGTGAGAGGGCGCACAGATCCTCAGACGCAGCACTGGAGGCTCTGGTGGAGGGGCACCAGAGGAGGAGGGATGTCCTGTACCTGCAGGGGGGAAGGAGTCCACCTCGCCCAACTGTCCCTCTCTCCTGCATCAGCTGGTGCTTCTCTGCCTGGCCTCATGTTCTCTTCCATTCCTCCTGCAGACCAAGGGGAACCCCTAGCAAGATGCCAATGACCAAGCACTCCCTTTCTCCTCGTGACTCCTATGGAGGTGGAGTAGCACAGCATTTATTCTTTTTAGATGAAGTCCTCAGAGAAATTCTGGAATAAATGTTGATAGACTGTTGGTGAAGTCTTGACAAAGTGTCCCAGAAAGTCTCTCGATGTGTCTCAAAAGTCCTCTTCAAACCTCCAGCAGCAAATGAACAGTAAAAGGTGATATAGCTTTAAGTAGCGCTCGAAATCCTCAGCAACTACTTGTTCACTCCCAGTCAGCTGGTCACTGTTAGGAGAGGACGTTAGGTCAAGCGCTAGCCACCAAAATGTCGTGCAGCCTCATTAATGAGCGCTAGCAGGCAACTTAAGTGGTAATCAGCCCCTTAACGATTCTCCGGGCGGCCGTTCCTAGTGCAAGCTTCAACTCCATTACCAAGATGGCATCTTGCGTTAAATGCGGGCTAAACTGGCATTTCAGATTAAGACTCCATCTTGGCCACCTCGGAGGCTCTTTAGCGCCTAAAGTATCTGGGGAAAATCGCTCCCCTGGTTCAGACTCTACGCTGCTCATTAACAATTCTTTAATCTGATTGCAATTAGTTGCTTGCCTTGTTCATACAGATCCCAGATGCCCTGTAGAGGGCACCACACTTTATCTATCTGCCATTTCCAGTAACTTTCAGTGCAAGATCTCATGGAAATTAAACAGGCAAAGGCAAGTCTAACTAACAGCGGGCACCATTCGGTGACCAGCTACAGCAAATTCTGGCCCATTATCTTCATCGTGTGACTGGGTGTGCAAACAGGGTGCAAGAAACAAGCGCTCCGTCCTTTCATCATTCCTAGGCATGTCAGATGTTCATTTTCTACCCAGTAAGTTGAAAGAAATGTGTTCCATTCCATCTTTTACATTTGGCACCATAAAATTAGTTGAGAGAAAAAATGTCTTTTTCAGAAAAAGGAATACAAATCAGTGATGCAATATAGGGTTTTATTGCTCTTAAGTCATTTGGATCCTCCTCTCATTTGAGATCATTTTCTTGCATACATCACAAAATTTGAATATCGCTTTATTCATTTCACTCCTGAGAATTTTTATATGTTATGAAAGACTTTTTCAGTAGTGGAGTAATCTAAGTGTTGTTGTTTAGGAGCATAGGAACATATATGGTTTACCCCAATATATTCACTCTTTAATAACTGTGGTTGGTGCATTGCGTAAGAACAGTGACTGCAGCAACACAGTTTTATACACTCTCTGTAGACATTACAGGTTTGTTATTTTTACCTTTTTTTCTTAAGCTTTGTGTCTTTATTTTGTGATTTTGTTTCTGTTGTTGCGTTTCTAGCAGATGGGTTGTCCTGTGACAGCCTGTCTGTTCTTTGTAGTCCTGCCCACTTTTTGGCTCGTTGGCTTGATGCCAGTTGGCTTGTGCTGCAGTAACTTTCCTCTCCACATGTACTGCTATTCTTGATTTTTTTTGTGTGTGATATTTTGACAAGTCACATGTCCGGTAGGATTAGTGTACTTGGGCCTACAGTACTCTGACTTGCACTGTTGCAATGTAATATTACCATTCAGTCCACGTATTCTCCTTTGGTTTACAGGAAACAGGAACGCAAGGCTTTGCCACGTGATTACCCCCTCTATGCACCAGCTGATCGAAATGATGCCTGCTGCTTGATCCAAAATGAAATAACTAATTCTGAATCAATGTGTGCCAACATGATGAGAAAAGCCAGAAGTACACCAGTAGAATTGGAAGAAAAAAAACAGGTACATAAACACACTGGAAAAAAGAGGATCCCACGCACGCTGTATCTGCTACTGTCTGATGACAGAACCCCAAACCAGTTCGTTGTTAGTGTTCATTCACCTCTCTAAAATGTATGTGATCAGATTTTGATGACATTTTGTTTTTCCTTCTCACCTTTTAAGGATTATTTCTTGCATTTTAATTTAATTTACCATAAACTGTGGAGGATTTATACATTACACGAAAATAAATTCAAATTTATATGGAGGCTCTTACTGTCCCGATCACACGATGTGCATATTACATATCATTTGACACATTGAAAATACTAGAGATTTTGTTTTTGGACAGCAACTATTCTAACAATTAAAGTTAACTTGTGGGGGTCTATTTATCAATTGTGGACAGTAAATACTGTTCTGATACTGTGGGGTTAATCTCGTGGGCAAATTGTTCAAATATCTATTTTTGTATATATTATATGTTTTATATCAAATGATTGAGTTTACTAGTGATATATTAATTTTAAAAATTATTTCAGCTGGACACAGATTTTAATTTCTTTGGGAGACCTGTTCAGGGTGATGATGGTAAATGTTCCAGTAAGAAATTTAGTTGCATTTTTTAACATATTATGATTTGTTGGTAAAGGACTTATTGTTGCATCTTGTTCACAAATTATCAATGCACTTTTGTCAAATCATTGTATCACTGTAATTAAAGACATCTACCTCAGTTCGATGTATTCACTCATTTTTCTTTTATTTAAGTGCCAATACATTTTTGACATTATTATATGTTATCGTATGGGTGAAGGATATTGGGAACCTGTATAGATACCTTAACATCTACGCATCAGGGATCAGAGGTTGCAGTTATATGTACTATGAAATGGTCAACAAGATCTTGGTTATAAAACACAAATCAAAGACAAGAGGCCATGATATCAAGATAAGCGTTGGATGCATAAAAGAGGGAAATTGGAAAAAACTTTTTCACGCAACATTATCAGAATGTTGTGTGCTTTGCCACAAGTGGTGATCTATGCCAATTTGGTTACAGCATTCAAAGAAGTGCAGGATAATGACTTAAAGAAGAATTTAAAAGAATGTGGGGAGAAAGCAGGAAAATGGGATTGTGTAAGAAGGACCTAAATTCAGTGCAGGAAAGAAGATCCTTCTATCTCGAAATCTTTGTTTCTATATTACTGTATGATAACATGTAATAACACATTTGGTTTCTTTCCCACCGCATTTTCTCTTTATTTTGCCTCAAATGGTCTTGAAATGGATACAATGCAATACTGCCATTCTGAATGCTCTTTAACATGGCATTGACTATATTTAGTACACAGCTATACATTCTTACACCTGCAATAGTGAGGTTTACATATCACTTTTACATTTGGGGTTCAAAGCTGCAACCCATTTTGTTTTCAGGTCTGGTTTTTGAGCAGACTCTTTGGAAATTGCTGAAAGGCAAATCAGACACCAGGGGGTAGTTTTCCCCCTTCCCCCAAGCAGATTTAGCATAACTGCCGGCAGTCCTGGCGGGAGGCCCAGTCCATTCTGAGGGCCAAGCCTCTTTAGCATCAGGCTGGGGGGCTGCAGGCGGGAAGCGGGCGCCCCGGGGCAACCCACCGACTCTGGGCCACCGCAATATTGGCATTCCGGCCAGAAGAAGGTAGGTCCGAGTGGAGGGGGGGTGATGTCCAATCTCTGGGGAGGGGGAAAACTGGAGTGGCAGCACCCCAAACTGGGTTTGTGGAGCCCGTGGTGGTGGAGGGATGGTTGTGGGTAGAGAGATCCGGCTCCTCCCAGCACCACAAAAATAAAGCAGAACTTAACTGTCAGCTCCTTTTCGGCCCAGACACCAGCTGGTACAGGGCGGAGCAAGCATGCCGCACACTCGGCCCAGACACCAGCTGGTACAGGGCGGAGCAAGCATGCCGCACACTCGGCCCAGACACCAGCTGGTACAGGGCGGAGCAAGCATGCCGCACACTCAGCCCAGACACCAGCTGGTACAGGGCGGAGCAAGCATGCCGCACACTCGGCCCAGACACCAGCTGGTACAGGGCGGAGCAAGCATGCCGCACACTCGGCCCAGACACCAGCTGGTACAGGGCGGAGCAAGCATGCCGCACACTCGGCCCAGACACCAGCTGATACAGGGCGGAGCAAGCATGCCGCACACTCGGCCCAGACACCAGCTGATACAGGGCGGAGCAAGCATGCCGCACACTCGGCCCAGACACCAGCTGGTACAGGGCGGAGCAAGCATGCCGCACACTCGGCCCAGACACCAGCTGGTACAGGGCGGAGCAAGCATGCCGCACACTCGGCCCAGACACCAGCTGGTACAGGGCGGAGCAAGCATGCCGCACACTCGGCCCAGACACCAGCTGATACAGGACGGAGCAAGCATGCCGCACACTCGGCCCAGACACCAGCTGATACAGGGCGGAGCAAGCATGCCGCACACTCGGCCCAGTTCAGTCCTAAAATAGCATGAGGGTTAGGGAGACATCAATAGGACCCCAATTTAAATGTTTAAATTAGCTGCATGCCTTCTTCAGGCAGCCGCTGGGATGCCTATTTGGAGGATCCCACCAAAATGGAGATGGCCAGAGTGCCAGCGGGAGTGTGGCGGTAAGTTCTTCCACCCCATTTTCGGGGCGCTACCACCCCATTTTCCCCAGTCAGTCGGCCTCAAAATTCAGCCCTAGAAGTCTTTAAGAAAAAAATACAAGTTAATTTGTTCCATATACTCCTCTGCATCATGATGTGGAGACAATAATTAATTACATTATTGAGTTTTTGATAAATTTTGCATCATCACTAAAGCAAATCTTAGAATTCCAGGCATGATCCTATGTCCCATCTGTATCATGTTGGACTTGCCAACAAATGTGACAATCTGTTTAGGATGAGATTCATTCACTCTTAGTTATTCAATATCAAAATCCTTTACAAGTGTGAACAGAATATCAGTGAGATGGTTTCTGTTTGGATCTAATCATATCAATGTTGTTTAAAAATACTACCTGTTTCATCAAATTTTAGCTTTTCGGTCCCCTCTCAATTTTCTCCACTTTCCTATATTCTTTTCTGAAGGCTCTAACTCATACTGGGAAGCACTACCACAGGTGTTGACTCTCACTGGGGTACAGTTCCACAGCCATTGACAGCTACTGGGTACAGTTCCAAGTGCACTAAATCATATTGGGGTGCAGTTCCACAGGCGCTGAATCACACTGGGGTACAGTTACACCTGTAGCTGACTCTCACTGGGGTACAGTTCCACAGGTGCTGACTCTCACTGAGGTACAGTTACACTGGCGCTGACTTTCACTGGGGTACAGTTCCTCAGGGGTTGACTTTCACTGGGGTACAGTTCCTCAGGGGTTGACTTTCACTGGGGTACAGTTCCACTGGTGCTGACTCTCACTGGGGTACAGTTCCTCAGGGGTTGACTTTCACTGGGGTACAGTTCCTCAGGGGTTGACTTTCACTGGGGTACAGTTCCTCAGGGGTTGACTTTCACTGGGGTACAGTTCCTCAGGTGTTGACTCTCACTGGGGTACAGTTCCAGAGGTGTTGACTCTCACTGGGGTACAGTTCCAGAGGTGCTGACTTTCACTGGGGTACAGTTCCAGAGGTGCTGACTTTCACTGGGGTACAGTTCCAGAGGTGCTGACTTTCACTGGGGTACAGTTCCAGAGGTGCTGACTTTCACTGGGGTACAGTTCCTCAGGAGCTGACTTTCACTGGGTTACAGTTCCAGAGGTGTTGACTCTCACTGGGGTACAGTTCCAGAGGTGCTGACTTTCACTGGGTTACAGTTCCAGAGGTGTTGACTCTCACTGGGGTACAATTCCAGAGGTGCTGACTCTCACTGGGGTACAGTTCCTCAGGTGCTGACTTTCACTGGGGTACAGTTCTTCAGGAGCTGACTTTCACTGGGGTACAATTCCAGAGGTGCTGACTTTCACTGGGGTACAGTTCCTCAGGTGCTGACTTTCACTGGGTTACAGTTCCAGAGGTGCTGACTTTCACTGGGGTACAGTTCCAGAGGTGCTGACTTTCACTGGGGTACAGTTCCTCAGGTGCTGACTTTCACTGGGGTACAGTTCCAGAGGTGCTGACTTTCACTGGGGTACAGTTCCAGAGGTGCTGACTTTCACTGGGGTACAGTTCCAGAGGTGCTGACTTTCACTGGGGTACAGTTCCAGAGGTGCTGACTTTCACTGGGGTACAGTTCCTCAGGTGCTGACTTTCACTAGGGTACAGTTCCTCAGGTGCTGACTCTCACTGGGTTACAGTTCCTCAGGTGTTGACTCTCACTGTGGTACAGTTCCTCAGGTGTTGACTCTCACTGGGGTACAGTTCCTCAGGTGTTGACTTTCACTGGGGTACAGTTCCACAGGTGCTGACTCATGGTTGAATACAACTCCACATTTTTTGGGTTAATGTGTGTTTCAGTTTCCCAAGAGTCACTCACCTCCTCTTACCTCATCCAAGTGGCCACTCTTGATCAGGGAGCCTAGACAGTGAGGGGCAGCAAAATCAACCTCAATCCTGTCTGCTATAGATATCCACACAGGCTTTACAATAGGACATTACTGGACAAAGATGAGGAGCAGGAACCTGCCTGATGTGTCCCATACCAAACCCAGTGGGTTTAAGGAGAAATGAAGCACCCCTACTACAGTACCACTCGAAGCTGAGATCCTCAAAATCAGCACAATCCAGGGATTAAACTTTAAACATTGAAAGTACTAGAAGTAGCTTCCAAAGAAAAAGATAAGTTAATGTTTCGGGTCAGACCTCAATTTTTCAGGGATTAAACCTTCATGATCTTTATGACTCAGTTCTACCTTTGAACAACGGAGGGTGGAGATTGTTCCCTTAGTTCCAATTTACCTGTGAACGTCAGAGATGTCATTTGACATATCATGAAACTCCTACTAACAGTTAGAATACAGAAACAGGGCTGGAAAAAGAAAAAACAATATAAGGGCCTTTTAAAACATTGAAGCAAAATTACTAAGCATTATTAATTGCAAAATTGAATTTATTCCTTCTGAAGTCTTCTCGTTACTATACTTTTTGAAACTTAGAATTGTTATCTAGCTCCAGCTTCCCTATAACTGTGTGACTTAAATTTTAGAGCATTTTTATTGAACAAAATATGAACTAATAACACACTATTTGCAAAAAAATGAAAACCAGAATCTTCAATTATATGGATATATTTATAATGTTAGTTGTGTAAATTCAGTAGCAGTTTGATTGAAAATTATTATAATAATATTATAATCATCAATATTAATTTTATGCCACTAATTCTACATAGTAAATGCAAGCTATATCACAAAACCTCCAGTAATACCCATGTTTATTTTTCCCTGATTGTTTATTTGTAATGGGGGCCAATAGCATGCACTCAGCTTTGACTGACTCGAAGCACTGAACATCTTTAAGGTCCCACCAATGCAGCAGAGGGAGCAGATGAGCAAGATGACTCCAGTTTCCCATTTGATTTCCTGCTGCCCTTGGGAGAAGTGCCTCACCTCCCTTGACAGATTCCCCTGACACTGGCAGTTCATTGTGTGCAAATCAGAATTCGTTTAACTGAATCTTGCCCCTTTTTTGTTGTTTTTGATATTCCTGATTTGAGGATTTTACAAAAGAACAAATGGAATAAATGTTAAACATTATTGAGGCATGACGCAGCAATTGGAAAAATTAATGGTTTGAATATAAACTAGAAGCCAATTAAGGAAGAGATATTTTTGTTTTCCAAATGCGGAGGTGGTCCAGGCAATGCTCATGAGGGTAACAGTTCTTGAAGAGTTGAGTTATTGATGCAGAGGAGTATTTAATTTGTCACCTATGGTATCAATGCCATACCATGTTGCCCATTTTTAAGGTATTTATTATGGCCTTTTTTGGGTCTCCTCACATTATGTACCAGTCTTCAGCACACTGTTGAACTGATTTTTATTTCCACTGACTTCAAATCGGGAGGGGTTTCAAACTGGCTGCCGACTCGCTATCACCCATTTTACATTATCACACAATGTCAACATCTACCCCATTAAGTGCACAATACTGCTCTGGGCTGATTTCTTTTCCAATTTTCCCTTCTTCTGATCACCCTGCCAAGATTGGGAACTTACCTTTTGAGGAGGTACAGACATGATCATTCCGTGGCATAATGTGTTAAAGTAATCCTACAATGCAAAATGTTCTAATATCTTTTCATTGTCATCATTTGCTACAGCACAAACCATGAACCAATGAAATTATAACATATTTCTCTCCTTTCTGGAACAGATGTATTCTATTGGCTACCCTCCAGTCCCCTGGTGCAATTTGCTTATTTAAAGAGCATTGGAAATCTGTGGTCAGAGCTGTTGCTATCTTGTCTCTGGCATTCTGAAACAGCTTAGGCCAGTTAGTCTTACTTCAGTTGTTGATAAACTACCAAGTCTATAATGCTGGATAAAATTACTGAACACTTGTGAGAATCATGAGTTAATCAGCACAGATTTCTAAAAGTTAGGTCATGCTTAGCCAGCCATATAGAATTTTTTGAAGAACAGTTTAGATAAATAAAGAAAATACAGTGTATGGAATAGAAATTGGCTCGCATCAGCCTACCCGATATTGGGCCTCAGACCTCAATTAAATGAGACCGGCAAGCTGCAGACACCTGCTGGGTGTCCCTAGGCAGATCACCGCGAAGAGGCTTTGAATTTCAGGCTGCGGCGTTGCCAGCAGTATTCCTCGGGTAGGCCATTAAGAGGGAAGGAGATGTGATCGGGAGGGGGCAACTGGGAAAGGGAGGGTGACGGGAAAGGAGATAATGTTGAACTTGTAAAAGACCTTAGTTAGGCCACAGTCGGAGCATTGCGTACAGTTTTGGGCACTCCATTATAGGAGGGATAAGAAATCAATAGGAAATAGATTCACTAGAATATTACCAAGGATGAGGGGTTACAGTTATGAAGAGAGCCAGGAGAGTTATGACTTTTTTCACACGAGCTGAGAAAATTTAAGGTTGACTTGGTAGAGGTGTTCAAAATGATCAATTGTTATGATAGGGTGATAGGATGATAGATTGTATCCACTGGTTAGCAACAGTAATGAGAGGGTGTACATTTAAATTAATTACAAAAAGAATTCAAGGGGATGTTAGAAACAATTCTTCAACAAGGAAATGGTTAGAATGTGGAATTCTCTGCCAGTTGAAACATGAGTCTATATGTATTTCAAAAGGGAATTTGATAGTTGCTTGAAAAAGAGGAATATTAAAGGTTTGAGGAGTGAGTATAGGGCCAGAATTTTGCCAGCGCTCCGCGGACGAAATGGGTGGTGGGTCAGCTGTAAAATTTAAAATTATTGACAACGGGTTGGGAACCTGCTGTCAAAATGCGCACACTGGACTTTCCCATAGATACATAGATACATAGAAGATAGGAGCAGGAGTAGGCCATCCGGTCCCTTCGAGCCTGCTCCGCCATTTAATGAGATCATGGCTGATCCTCCAATTCAGTATCCCGTCCCCGCCTTCTCTCCGTAACCCTTAACCCCTCTTGCCTGTAGAAATATATCTAATTCCCTCTTAAATATATTTAATGAGCTGGCGTACACTGCCCTCTGTGGCAATGAGTTCCACAGGTTCACCACCCTCTGAGTGAAGAAATTCCCCCTCATTTCTGTCCTAAATGGTTTAGCCCTTATCCTTAAATTATGTCCTCTAGTTCTGTTCTCACCCGCCAAGGGAAACATTCCTTCCCAATGTCGGGTCTGCCAGCGCTGAGCAGACCCGACAGGCAGCGGCGGAGGAGGCAATTAAAATCATTAGTGGTTTGTTTACAGCCACTTAGCAATGTTTTTTCCCCAGCTTTTTGGATTTGACAGATTGCCCACCGGTTTCCCACTGTTCCTAGACCTTGGCCGCGATTTTCCCTACCTCGGTGGGTCCAAGGCTGGTGATGTCGGTGGCGGGTCCCGACCCCGCTGCTGCCTCCATCCCGACCTCCGACATGACTTTCCCCTGATTGGGCTTGTTAAGCCCGCCCAGCGAGTTTCCCGACCAATTGAAGGAAGTGGGTCTGATGACATCATTTGTGATGCGTCATCAGCCGGTTTCCTTAAAGGGACCATGGCCACATTCATTTTGACTGTTGTGCTGTCAGTTCTACAGCATTGAGGAGCTGCAAACACTGACAAGTACTGCACAGAAGTGCAGTGCTGCACCCAGGCTCTCCCATGACTCCCTCCATATGCTTATGGAGGGAGTCACAGCACGCAGGGAGGTCCTCTTCCCTTCCCATGGGTGGAAGAAACCTCCTCAGGAGACCAATGCAACCTGGTTGCACATTGCACAGGAGGACACAAGTGGGGATGTCATCAGGAGGACCTGGCTGCAATGGCACAAACCTTTCAATGATCTCAGTAGATCACAAAACGCTACTGCAAAGCCTCACTCAACCTCATCCTGCTGTGCCACTCATCACATCCCCATCACTCTGACTTCCCTACCCTACTCCTTCACATCTTTACACCAACTTACCTTGCACCTCCACCCATCCCTCTCTGTCTACATTATCACTTCCCCATCTCACTAGCCACCCCTCACACTCACCCTCGTCCTAGTCCAATCATACCAACTAACAACACACAAGGGTAGGCACTTGTGTGTTTTAGCCAATGTTCATGTGAAGTTTATGTTAATATGGTGTCAAACATTGAAATCTTTATTTTCAACATTTTACCTTCTTGGACAGATTTGTGTGCACCTTTAGAAGTGGCTTAGTGAGTTGCAGTGAATGGTGAGACATAACGGTACCCCCCGCAATCGTCATAAGTGTGAAAGGAATGGCTTGGGTAATGTAAGGATGCTTTATGTTGTTGGTGTGGGGTGGTGCCAACCTGGTGCATCATGTGGCAGCCAGAGTGTGAAGTGTCAAGTGAAGTAAATGTGGCCATGGTGAAGCCATCCCTGGCATCCTGGGCAGCAATGTGGTCGGGTGCTGATGCCCTCTGTCCTGTGCAGCATCAGGTGATTGCGGAGAAGGTTGGTGTGGTTGTTGATGCTACTGGTGTGCCTGGTGATGCTGGTGTTGGGGCTGATCGTGGTGGGATTCTGAGGACTAAGGTGAGAGAGTATAAAGGGCACCCATGCTGATGGAATAGATGGCAGGTGAAGTGATCTGTCAATGGTGAGAGAGGTAATGAGGTCAGATTGGATGGCGACTGGTGTAAGGACTTGCAGCATCCTGAATCGGTTGTGGAAATGCAGTTTAGAGATGCTAGTGCTTAAGGGAAGATATCTGAATCAGCTGGGAGCTTTGAGTTGATATTTGAAGCTGTCAACTCATCAGCTGATTCAATGGCCACTGACTTCCCGCCTCAGCTTCACAGATGAGGGCCGTGATTTTACATAGGGTAAATTGCGGCCTAAGAGTGCGATTAGATTAGATGGCTCTTGTGGAGAAAAACACTGGTGCACAACTTGATGGGCTGCATGGCCTGTTTTGATTCCATGATATGACACACAGGCAAACTTCATAAAATAACCAAAACATGGGCATCGCTGGCAAGGCCGGCATTTATTTCCCATCCCTAATTGCCCTTGAGAAGGTGGTGCAGTCTGTGTGGTGAACAACATGTCTTCTCAAAGGCTGCATTTGGGATTATGCAACACATACTGATCACAGTTCCACTTCAACTGAATAAGGTAGATGGACAGTAAATGTGGCCTTGCCAGTGTTGCCCATATCCCAAGCACAAATAATTAAAAATAAATTAATCCTAGGAGTCTTTTTTCAAGGTGTACAGTAGCAGAGCATTATTGTACTGGATGAGCAACACACTGGTCATGAAATCAAATCCCATGGAAGCATATTGTGAAATCGAATTCAATAAATCTTGTTACAAAAACCCAACTGGTCCACTAATATCCTTCAGGGAAGGGAGCCCATCACCCCTACCTAGTCTGGCCTACATGTGACTCCAACCCCACACTATGTGGTTGACTTTTAATGCCCTTTGAAGAGGATGAGCAATCTATTCAGTTGTAAATAAGGCAACTAAAGATGGACAATAAAAACCTTGCTGGCATCACCCACACCCTGAGAACAAAACTTAAAAACAATCAAACAACTGTCAACCAAATTGACATGGTTCTTGTTAGCGAATGATCGTTCTATATCACTTTAAAGAAGGATTAATCTGAATCTTAATTTAACATTCTCAAATTTCATATTTTAGTGTACACAACATGCATACGATGATCGGGATGATAAATAACTTAGTACAGGTAACTTCATACATACATGCAGTTGTCTAGTTGAGCCCTTTTCTGTTGTAATACAGATCCTGTATACTTATAACTTTACCACTTAAAAAAAAAAGAAAAAGGTATGCGTAAATCTTAAATGACTGATCAATGTCACAAACGCTGCCTAGTAATGGTGACACCACACTTCCCAATAACCCCTCAATACAGCGGTCATGCTAACTATATCATGTGCTGTTCTCTGGTAGTGGCTCTTTATCATATCATAGAATCATAATATTTACAGCAAAGAAGGAAGCCATTCCACTCGTACTCCCTATGCCAGTGCTAACTCTTCAAGTGGAACTATTGGTGGATGTTTTCAATTCTGTGCTCAGCAGCCTGCTATTTTCCTCTTATTTAAATGAATGGGAGGAATATCATGGATGGTGAGCACATTAGCAAAAACCCCAGCCATCTACTTTAATCCCATTTCCAAGCCCTTTTCCCATATCCTTTTATATTCATATCTTTTCAAATATTTATCCAATTTTTATGATAGTCTCTGTCTCAATAGTCACTTGTGATAAAGCATTCCATATTCCACGAACCCTCTGTGTATAAGTAACCCTCTGTGTGAAAGATTTCTTTCAACTTTCCGCTTCATTCTTCCAGTCAATGACCTCTAGTTACTGATTCACCAACCAATGGAAACAATCTTTCATATTTACCTCTCAAAGCTTTTCAGAATTTTGAAAAACCTGTTAGATTCTGTCTTAACCTTTTACGTTCCAGCAAAAAAAGACCCAATTTTTGGGGTCATTCTTCATAACTATACCCGCTCGTTCCTGCCTTCAATCTAGTGAATTTTCACTGTATAATTTCATGATTCTAATATCCTTCCAATAACAGGTGCCCAGATCTGCATGCAATGCTCCTGTATTCCAACTTGCAATTGTTGGAGTACAGCAGCCTTCCAAGCCAGGAACTTGAGATTGTACACAGCTAATGGTTCAAAGAGAATTCAAATTCATGTTTGTAAAACCAAAGTAAGGGTCCAGCTTGAGACCAACTGAGGCACAGATAAATTGAATTTCCAGATAGCTTCCATAAACAAGGACATTAACAGATGATCCCCGAATGAATTAGAAATGAGGGGGAATGAAAAGGCAAAATGGAAACAATATGAACAATATAAAAAAATGAGTTTCAATCCGAATTCAAAGAAACACAGAAGGGAAATAAACCAAACTGATTGAGTGCAACTTTATGACACATAATGCTACCATTTTGCATTATAAGCTTTGATAATAGACACTCTATGGAAATTGATTAAGGTTAGCCACAGTGGGAAATGAGAGCCTTAGTTGTATCAAGCAATGTCTCTTAATACCTAAGCAGTTGAGTTGCGCCTGGGTTTGGGTTAAAGAAAAACAGACTGAGATTTTTCTATGTATGTAATGCACAAAGTCTGGTGAATAAATTGGTGAACTAGAAGGAAATAGTACGATCTGGAGTATGCTACAATAGCATTAACAGAGATATGGCCTGTGTCAGCTGTAGCTCAGTTGATAGTACCTTTGCCTCTGAATCAGAAGGTTGTGGGTTCATAGTCCCAGTCCAGGGATTGGAACCCAAAATCTAGGCTGACATTCCAGTGCAGTACTGAGGGAGTGCTGCACTATCGGAAGGTGCTGTCTTTTGGATGAGACGTTAAACCGAGGCCCTGTCTGCTTTCTCATGTGGACGTAAAAGATCCCGTGGCAAAATTTTGAAGAGGAGCAGGGGAGTTATCGCCAGTGTCGTAGCCAATATTTATCCCTTAATCAACATCACTAAAACAGATTACCTCGTCATTATCACATTGCTGTTTGTGGGAGTTTGCTGTGTGCAAATTGGCTGCTGTGTTTCCTACATTACAACAGTGACTACACTTTTAAAAAAAAGTACTTCATTGGCTGTAAAGTGCTTTGGGACGTCCGGTGGTCGTGAAAGGTGCTATATAAATGCAAGCCTTTCTTTTTCTTTTTTAAGGCAGAACTGGTAGCTGAACATTCCCAGTTACAAAGTAATCAGGGGGAAGAGAGTAGGAAAATAGATGGCAGTGTTAATCAAGTATTCCATTACAACACTAGAACATATGGATGATATAGGGCATGGTTGAAAAGCTGAATCTATTTGGTTATCGTTAAGGAATTAGAGAGAACTCTTACTCTATTGGAAACATATTATAGATTGCCAAACAGCAGAAAGGATAGGCTAAACCTTGTATTGGTAGCTCTTCCTAGAAAGTTGAATGGAGAAACTTTCAGTGGCATTTCTGACTTGCCACATGACTGCAACCTTCAAGTTTATGGCTGCTAGGATAGTGAGCAGTCTGAACTTCTCTCTTTGAGATGGCTCATGGCAATCAGCATGAGGATTGGAGCCATCTCACTCATTTCTTTGGGGCTATGAAATATCTGGAATAAAAGCCCGTGCACTCATGTTTGGGAGTGACTTATTTGATTGAAGAAAGAAGGTTGCACATTTCTGTAGACAGAGCTGCTGTCATAACAGTGTCTCAGGATGGATCTGGTGCTACCCCAAATGTAAAGGGTTGAAGACAGGAAATATAAGGGATAACCATCTCTAATTTTTTCCAAGATATAGGCATCTGAAGTTATCAATTCCCATTGTCTGTAGTCATCAGCCCATGGAAGAATCTGCGATGAGTGAAGGGTGTTATTATAGATGCTCCTTGATAGAAACCTTTGAAAGAGGAAATGAGACTAGTGAAATAGGAAGATTTGAGGTGGGGTGCTCCTGGGCCATGGTTTGTTCCTCAAAACGAACAATGTTGAGGTTGCAACAGTCAAGATCTTTCCAGAAAGAAAGCAAGAAAGAAAGACTTGCATTTATCTAATGCCTTTCACAACCTCAGGACATCCAAAAGTGCTTTACAACCAATGTGTACATTTGAAGTGTAGTCACTGTTGTAATGTAGGAAAAGCGGCAGCCAATTTGCGCACAGGAAGCTCCCACAAACAGCAATGAGATAATAGCCAGATAATCTGTTTTAGGTGTTATTTGAGGGAATAAATGTTGGTCAGGACACTGAGAGAGCTCCCCAGCTCTTCTTCAAAATAGTGCCATGGGATCTTTTACATCCACCTGAGAGAGCAGTTGGAGCCTCAGTTTAACGTCTCATCCGAAAGTCGGCACCTCCAACAGTGCAGGTTCTGAAGGTTCTGTTAGTGTTTTTTGAAGAATGTAGTGAAGTCTTAAATTGGTTCCTAAAAATACCTTTGCCACTAAAAGGGAGATGTAAAACCTGTTGATGTAACTCTTTATGAAGGGAAGTCAAATAGAGCCAAGTTAACCTGAAGAGGACAATCTCAAATGCCGCAATCCTTCCTCTGGAATTCGTAGTATCAAGGACTCTCTGTTGCTGAAGAGCAGCAGCCTGGAGTTGAGCTTCTACAATAGGGAGAAGTTAGTTCCAAGAAAGGCATGGTGCAATGTAACTGTAGCTTGGGGCAGTGCTGCTTTTTGATGCATGGACCTTCCCCTGGACAGTAAGTGACTGCAATGTACAGTAACAGACTGTGAAATACAGGAAATGACTGTTGTATACTTAAGAGACTGCGATATACAGTAACAGATCGTGACATACAGTAACACACTGACATACAGTAACAGTTGTGGTAATATAGCAACAGACCGATATTCAGTTACAGACAGTGGTATACAGTAACAGACCATTTATATTAAGAAACTGTAGTACACAGTAAAAGACTATGATATTTTGTAACAGACTCATATACAGTAACAGGTTGTGGTTTACAGCAACAGACTGTGATATACAGTAACAGGCTGCGATATACAGTAACAGGCTGCGATATACATTAATAGGCTGCACTATACCATGGTTAACTATGGTATACAGTAACAACTGCTAGATTGTGTAAGGTGAGTTTTTTTAAATTGGTGAATGGAGGTGAGGTATAATCATTGTAATATCCTATTAAAGGTCCATTCTTACATGATAGAATTTCTACTGAAAACTATTTTTTATTTGATTGTGAATGTAAATGTGTCATTACACATATTTCAGTGCAATCTGTATCAGATCAGTGTTTGGTTGAACACACACAATGGACCCAAGTGAACCTTCATCTTACATCTATACATAAATCCTGATAAGTATCCTGATGGGAAATTCTTGTTTGTAAATTGTGTGTTAATTTGTAAGCCGTTCTGTACTATAATTAAATATGCAAATATTCTATATTACAACATATGTAATACATGGATTAATATCAGTACTGTGACTAAACTATTATTGTACAACATCTTTTTCAAACTCTCTGTAACGTAAGTATTATGCAAAGTCAATGATAATTAATTACAACAAGTGACAAAGGTTGAGTTCTTTCAAAAATGTTCAAAGATAAATCCTGGATACTGATTCAATGGCAATGTATAAAGCTGGTGTCTTGCGAACTAGGAGTAGAATGTGTAAGCTCATCTCTGTATGTGCCGTACTGTAAGTTGGTTTCCTGGTACTGCCAATAAACTCTTGTATACTAAAGAAAATACATTATTTCAGAGTCGTATTCAGCATCATTAGTTAATAAAAGGATCAACTGAAAACCTCCAATGTCCTAAGTATTATTTTTGCTTGAAAGCAACCCTACTGTATATGATTTGAGTTCTACACTATGTACTACAGCTGTATATCACTTTGTTTTTTCCCCCTAGTTTTCTCACCTCCTTTCCTGGGATTTAGTTCAATGGGCACCAACAGCCAAGTGGCTTTTGCAATGAGCATCAGCAGACAAGTCAAGCATACTGTGGGGGAGGGGAACATCGCAGCCAAGCCTAGCAACAAGACACATGCACATTCCAGCAGGGGGGTCACTGAAGAGCAATCAGAGAGGTTAGCAGCCTTGTTCTCCAAAGAGCTTCAGATAATGACTCATCATGAAGAGGTCCTCCCTGATCCATGTCATGCAAAGCAATGTTTGTGCAGAAAGGCATCACCAAGGGAACCAAAAAACTTTTGACAAATCATCGATTTACAATTTTCAAACAAAAAAAAATCGATATTGAAAATACAGTCAAAACAATTGAAAGCTACCTGTAAGAGGCTCTACTGAGCCAGGTTTTACGGGCAAAGCTAACACTGTGGGCAGAGCCTAGCCTGAGCTTGTGAAATTCGTTGTGAGATTTAAGATAGTAGCTCCAAAAATCCACTGGCCAGTGATCTTGGCAATCACAATAGGATCGCACCTGCCAGGATCCTTCACTGCTGCTGACAGCGGTGAACTTTGCAGGGTATGGGGAGGTTCTCTAATTAGCTTACAAATGGTGGATTCCTGCACCACTAGGGGTGCAGCTAGCGCGCTCACCACATAAAACAAGCCAGAAAGTATGGCATAGATGCTCGGGCTGAGGGGATGTCGAGGATCTTCTCTGGAAACAAGCTACAACTACTCCCCTGTGCCCGCCCACCTCGCTATAAAAATTGAAAAAAAACATTTTGTGTCCCAACTCTTCAAGGTCCAGGCTATGGTCCCGGCTTGGACTCCAGTTGGGCCCCACTCCACCAGTGGTCAAGGAGGTACATCTGGTCTGACCACACATATCTCCATTGACCATGTGCTGGGTCCCTGTGAAGGCCAGGGTGTAGATGTCCCCGTCCCTGGCTCCATCCCCTCTTAAGCTGACAGCTATGATTGGGGCAAGAGTCTCTGCCCCCAAAATGCCATTGCAGAATCAGTGACTTGCGAGGGGGAACCCATTAAATCTGGGTGCCAGCTATGTTTCCAGCCATTATGGCAGACTTCCACCAAAGTGACAGTGGGACTATGCCGGAATGACTGGATATTTGGGGCCAGCCTTTTCACATGGGAAGCTTATTCTGATACTATTAGGCCAACAGACAGCTATGTTAATGTGATTACTGTAGGCCAAGGAGCCTGATGGAAAATCTTGGGAAGACTATCTGTGATTTCTCGCTGTGTGCTCCTGACAGGCATGTCTCTTCAGCAGGAGCAAGCATTCATAAAATTTACCCTTGGGCAACATAACTGGGTCATTGCTATATATCTTGAACTGACTCTCACATCAGCTGTTCAATAGACTCGGCAACAGCAATCTTGCAGCACTGCCAGAATTGTGCACTTGTTCTCAGCTTTTCTCTCACTGTTTTCTCAATTATTATCTGGGTAATGGAAATCCTCCGCAACTAATGATCTGGCTGTTTTACAAGTCTCTCT
Organism: Squalus acanthias; assembly: GCA_030390025.1. NCBI lineage: Eukaryota > Metazoa > Chordata > Chondrichthyes > Squaliformes > Squalidae > Squalus > Squalus acanthias. The sequence goes on along the minus strand of CM059434.1, from coordinate 90,172,749 downwards.
GATATTCAAAATATTTCCCTGACTATCACCTCCTCCTGCTCACGAGGTCTATAACAACAAGTAATAATTACCTTCTTTCCTTTACTATTCTTGGCCTCAGTCCTCACTGTCTCTACTACATCAGCCAAGGCCGGATGCAATCTCATCTCTTACCTATATTGCCACTCCTCTACCTGCTTTGTTATATCTGACCCTGCCGTAGGCTCTAACCGTGGGATTTAATAAAAAGGAATTTGTGTGGTGCCATATAAGAAATGTCACAAAGAGCGTCATCACACATTGAGGGTGAATTTCCTCAGGGATTCTCCTGATTGGTGCTGTAACTTTGCCGGAAGAATGGTGGAAACCCCGTAAACAAGGTTTCTGCCAAAGTTATGGCGGCCAATCGAAAGAAGCCACGAGGAAGTTCCTGGTGATTGAGCTACTTTGAGATGTAGGTAAATATGGTAGCCTTTTTTTGGGAGCAAGGTCCCACAATCAGCAATGAAATGAATGACCAGCTAATCTGTGTTTGTTCGTGTTAGTTACGCAAGGAATGTTTACTCAGACACCGGAAGAACTCCCTGTTCTTTTGTAAGATACTAGGGTGGAGAAATTCATTATAGCCCCGTTTGGGGTGGCAAAACTTCGGAAGCGGAAAAATTATTGCCAGCTGCTAATGATGAGAGGCTCCCACGAAATTCAGTTGTAGGGCTCCAAGAGGGAAGTGGAGCACTAAATCAAGCGCTACCACTTCCCTTAGAGCGCTAAAGGGAGTGAGAGGGGCGGTATCGGCAGAGCGCTGAGCAATGTTCCGTGCAGCGCTGCCGGATTCGCAGGCTCCTTCCCTCCCTTAAAGGGAAGGGCCAATGCTCACAGCAGTTAAAGGTAAGGCTGGGGATGGATCAGCAACGGCACCCGCGATCCGCGAGGAGCAGCCCCAAGCACACTAAGAGAGTGCAGGGCTGATCAATCGCGGCAATGAAAAATTTAAAAAACAGCACAAAGGGGTGAGAAACAAATGTTGGCCTACGTGACCACCAATCCCTTTAATTACTGCTCCCCAAGCAGCTGGCCGAGGTCACAACGCCTCCTGCAGCTATCGTTGCTGACGCCCGGCGAAGCTGCAGGAGGCGGAAGCGAATGTAGGATCTGGGGCGGAAACGAGGTGATGCGCACCAGATGACGTCACGATCTCCAGGGCGCAGGAGATTGAGGCAGTAAGTTTTACCGCCGGCGATACCCTCCCATTGAATTTTGCGGGAGTTGTTTCTTTCGCCGCGCCCAGTCGGTAAGTCATTAGCGCCCCATTATCGCCCCCCAGCGGCGATAATGGGAGGCACAAAGGAGGCCAATTTCTAGCCCCTTATTCTTATATACATATATATGTAGGATTAGGATTTGGTTTAATCTCATATGATTAAGATTTTTGCTTTCTTTTCACTTATGAATAGCTTGTAGACTTGTACTGTAGCTAGAAATAATAAAATGGTCAAGTTGCTCATTCCCAGAATGCTTCAGGGCATGGATGATATTTAGTAAGAAAAAGCTTTGTCAGCAAGGAGAGGTCTTTTGTTAGCAAGGAATGATAATAAGAGACCAATCGTCTCCCAGAAAAGAGGGTAGCCTATATCACAAACAAACAAGACAACGGTCAACAGATCAGTTAGGAAAACTGAAAAACAACTCCTTCTAAGGGATGGGTGTGAGTGACTAAAGCCCTATAAATATCTTAAGCTTTCCTTCACAATTCGCTGAGGGAGACAAGAATGAAAGTATCTTTACCATCCTCCCGAATTGTCAAAGCCCTCATCCAAAAGACAATAGCGTGAATTTCCAGAGGGCTTCTCCCACTTGTCTGCTGTAACTTTGGAGAAAGAGCTGTGGAAGCTTTGGCAAAACGATGTAAACACCATTTGTGCCACTTTCCTGGGGTTTCTGAAGTATGGCAGCAGAGCAGGTGAACAAACCCTCATGGGTATTCACCCCCAGCATCTCCAATGATACAACTCTGGAGCAAGGCTTGAATTCACACCTTTCTGACCCAGGGTGAGGCGGGGGGGGGGGGGGGGGCGATGGGGGGAAGGCCACCAACTGAGTCAACTGAACACAAATGTTTCCGATTTTACAATCTCGTTTTGGTTTGTAGTTTAGTTCTCTTCTCTTTTTATATTACTTAGAGAGACCATCAATAAAAATATGATGCTAGACCATCCTGAGTGAAGTAATTTTACTGAACATTTACTACTGAATGCAGTCTGTTACCCCTGGGGTAAAGGACCACTTCAGTAATTAGCAGCACTGTACAATGTTCAAGTAATATTAACAGAACTTTAATTGAATAGCAGCAGCTGAGTTAACCATTAATTATGACAACTATAAGGGATGAATCTCCTATCGACTAAGACAGACTGGTATCTTCTCAATTTTGCAGCTTTTTAAATTATAGTGGAAATATGGGTTATTAACTCCATTGATTTCCACTGTTACTTATATAAAGTGGCCTAGAAACTCTTCGCACCGAGCTGCACTTTTTTATGCCAATGATAAATGTGTTGCGTCCACTGATGGCCCAGAGAGGTATTTACAGCAGAATTTCATGGGTCAGTCATTTGCATATCTACTGAAGTAGCGATTGGCATAAAACCTGTGTAAAATGGGAATAATGTGCTGGAAATTAGAGTGCACTCTTTAAAAAGCTAGTTCTGGCTTAAGATTGCAGCAGCAGGGTGGGAGAGCAGCAGGAAAGTAAGGAACAGTGCTTGGCTCAGTGAATGAAATGTGCCAATTTTACAAGAATGTCTAACAGAGGAGAACTGGCAGAAGCAGCCAAGTAAGAGACAAGGGCATGAGAAAGAGGCAGAGAAGAAGATTCCACAATTTCATGGAGTCCAACTTCCAAACCTTCCTCAATGAAGCAGACCACAGGAGAGACAGAGTGTTGGATGTCTGTGGCAGGAAGCCTGCCAAAAAGGTCACATGTGCCATCTGCAGGAAGGTGGCACTGGCACTGAGTGCCAACTCTCTCACCCGCAGGACTGCAGACCAGTGTCACAAACAGTTCAATGAGCTGACCAAATAATTCAGCCTTTCACCTGGACATGGCCTTCTTTCTCTGCTCTCAGCTGTGCACTTATTTCCTGTTCCTCCTCCTCTGACGGAATGATTCCTGTTGCTATAGCAATAAAAAAGATCTTGCAAATGACCAAAATGCTGCATTTTGTCCAGCAGCACTAATAAAATTTAGTTTGACTATGACATTTGGCTGACTTGTAGAAAAGCTTTAACATTAAAATTAATGTGATCTCCTACTTAATAATTGGCTCAATTTACTTGTTTCAACAGCGATAAATCAATAATTTGTTTACTAGGTTTTGCTTCATCAGCAATAACTGTTAGCCACTGTGTTAAAGCCATTTTCAAGTCTTAACAAGTACCATGTCTATCATAGAGGTAAAAGTGCATTCATGCTGTAGAAGGTGAACTGGAGAGCAAATCACTTTTATACAAAAGCAAAACACTGAGGAGGCTGGAAATCAGAAATAAAAACAGAAAATGCTGGAAATCCTTTTTTTTTACTCGTTTATGGGATGTGGGCGTCGCTGGCCAATCCCTAATTGCCCTTGAGAAGGTGGTGGTGAGCCGCCTTCTTGAACCGCTGCAGTCCATGTGGTGAAGATACTCCCACAGTGCTGTTAGGGAGGGAGTTCCAGGATTTTGTCTCAGCGACGATGAAGGATCGGCAATATACTTCTAAGTCAGGATGGTGTGTGACTTGGAGGGGAACTTGGAGGTGGTGGTGTTCCCATGCGCCTGCTGCCCTTGTCCTTCTAGGTGGTAGAGGTCGCGGGTTTGGGAGGTGCTGCCGAAGAAGCCTTGGCGAGTTGCTACAGTGCATCTTGTAGATGGTACACACTGCAGCCACGGTATGCTGGTGATGGAGAGAATGAATGTTTAAGGTGGTGGATGGGGTGCCAATCAAGCGGGCTGCTTTGTCCTGGATGGTGTCGAACTTCTTGAGTGTTGTTGGAGCTGCACTCATCCAGGCAAGTGGAGAGTATTCCATCACACTCCTGAATTGTGCCTTGTAGATGGTGGAAAGGCTTTGGGGAGTCAGGAGGTGAGACACTCGCTGCAGAATACCTCAGCAGGTCAGGCAGCATCTGTGGAGAGAGAAACAGAGATAACGTTTCAGTTCGATGACCTTTCATCAGAACTGGAAAAAGTTAAAGATATAACACTTTTATACTGGCTTTGGATTTGGAGAGCCAGTTCATACTGACACACCAAATCCCAGCTGGCTTGACTGATTTAAAGTGATCTAAAGGCTGGAGACATTGCAGTGTCATGATGTTTGTGTGTTGACATCATCATGCTTGAATGCATTCACCAAGTTCAGTTCAATGGGGCTGCCGAAGAAATTGGCCAGGAGCCAGAAATACAGCAGCTTCTGTGAAGTTGTGCGAACTCAGAATAAAATACCCATTAGCAGCAAGTGGGAGGAGCTCGAACAACTGATGACATCATCATGTTATGACATAATCAAGTCACTGCCATTTACTCGCTCACCTTCCCTTCTTGAATCCAAACTGCAGAAGACCGCATTTACACTGAGGTCTGTGATCTGCAGTCTGGGTGTCAAACTATCAGGTGCTGGGGGTGGAGTTCTACATCTCAAGTGCAGTGATATCACTAGCGTTAGTCCCCATTCACAACACCAATATCAGTCGTATTGTGGGGAAGCAGAAACTGCTTTATAGTACTTGATTGGGAAAATGGGGGCTGGGGGGAAGTTGTGCGAGATTGTAGAGCGACTCTGAATGGTCTTGATCATCCCGGCTCCAAGAATTCTTAATCTGGCACTGGTAGTGTAGCTTGTGGAATGCCCTGGAGATTATCTCATGGAGGCGGTAAGAGTGTTGGGTTGTACTGCTGCTTTTACTGCCACCAGCTTTTTGGTTGCTCTGTTATGGATTGTGGTTTACCATTTTTGGGTGGAGTTAAGCATGTTCCCCTTGTGTGCTAGTGAAGAAACATAGGGAGTGTTCCAAATGCACCAGTCATCCATTGGCAGTAGGCCAGGAGCAAGGATAAGATGTTAAAAATTTTCTTCAGATTCGGCCTTAGTGGGTAGATAATTTTCTTGGACTAGCGTATTCACCAAGGGCTCCTCTGCCAGTTCCAGTGGTATGCTTGGACATTAAAGATGTCATGTGTTAATGATATCTTGGCACTATACAACAAAGAACAATGAGCTCTCCTGGGATCATGGCCAACATTTTTCTTTGGACTAACACCACCAAAAAACAGATTAGTTGATCATTCATCTCATTACTGTGTGGGATTTTGCTGTGCGTAAATGACTGCTACATTTGCCTACATAACATTCACAACAATTAAAAAACTATTTATACGTGAACCATTTTAAGACATTTCTGAGAGATGCCATAAGTTACTATGTAATTGCAAAGTCTTTCTTTTCAGACTCACCTCCATTCTTTCTTCAGCCACACTTGATTTTACTGACTCTTCCTTGAACTTTTCAGAGAATTTGCATAAGAGGACACCGAAGGCAACAGTCCGAACTCATGGCCTTCCTGCAGACTTTGAAGCAAGTACTTGCATTAATCAAATAATTTTACTAAATTTCTCGTTCAAACTGTAAGCTACTCACATAAAATAATTTTTGAGGTCTAAGACCATAAATGAATGCAGTACGGTAGCACAGTGGTTATGTTACTGGACTATTAATCCAGAGGCCTGGACTAATGATCTGGAGACATGAGTTCAAATCCCACCAAGGTAGCTGGGGAATTTAAATTCAATTAAAAAAAATCTGGAATAAAAAGCTAGTGTCAGTAATAGTGACCATGAAATTACTGGATTGTCATAAAAACCCATCTGGTTCACTAATGTCCTTTAGGGAAGGAAATCTACTGTTCTTACCCGGTCTGGCCTATATGTGACTCTAGGCCCACAGCAATGAAGTTGACTCTTAACTGCTCTCTGAAATGGCCTAGTAAGCCACTCAGTTGTATTCAAGAAGGTGGCTCACTGCCACCTTCTCGATGGCAATTAGGGATGGGCAATAAATGCTGGCCTTGCTGGCGACGTCCACATCCTGTGAATGAATATTAAAAAAAAGTATTGGCTCAGAGTAAAAACTCTGTAACTCATGGGAGATCTGTGAAAACAACTGACACTGGCAACAGAAGAAAAGTAATTGAAGATGGTCTCTTGGGAGTGCCTTATATTAAGAGTTACAAAGGGTAGTTACTGGGAGCTACGTAAACAGCACTTACAGGGATAGGCTGGTGCAATCTTAAAGGGGAAAATAAAATGGTGCAAGTATAAAATGGGAAATACAAGTAACTCTTTTGATTTCTCTTATTACTTTGCCTTCATCTTTTTATGACCTCGATCTTACCAATGCTCATGATTTCTCTGCTTTCATGGTCTCTATGATTGATCAGACTATCTCTGACCACTTCCTTTTCTCCCTTACCATCTACATTCCTGATCTTCCCCCAACTTCTACCCCATTATTCCCATCCTCTGCCAGTGGGAAATATTGTCTCCCAGTTCCCTCACTAATGTCACTCTCATATTCCCAACTTCTCTTTTGGCCCTCCACCAATCACAACATCTCCACCATTGTTGACCTGCTAAACTGCTCCCTCCCCATAGCATTTGATGCCCTCATCAAAACCAAATCACTCACCTTCTCCCACCACTGCCCTTCTCCCACTGCTGCCCTTCTCCCTGTACAGTTCTCATCTTCGCACCCTTATGTCAAAGAGCTGCAAACTCAAGCATACAATTGGTCTGATTCTTCATCGACCATGTGAAGCATAACCAAGTCTTGCTCTTATCAACCAAATCCTCCTAATACTCCAGGACCATCCTAGTGGGTAAGGACAACCCAAAGTTCTTTTCTTCCATGACTAACCACCACCTCAAATCACTGCTCCTCACCTATCCACCTTCTACTCCAAAGTATGAAGAGCTCATGGATTTTTTTGTCTCTAAAATTGAGACCATCCATCCTGGTGACTCTTCTGCCAACTCCACTTCTTCTCCCTCCGCGCCAAGCCTCTTTTCAGTCTCCTATCCATTCTAGCTCTGATCCCTGCACTCTGCAGTTTCTCTCACATCTCTCCCTCCCCAGTCTTTTAACTGCATCTCTTCCTGCTCTCTCAATTCTTTCTCTACTCAATTCATGTACCACTCAATTACCCCTAAGTTGGCCAATATCTTTAATGGCTCCCTTTCATTCACCCACCATCCCTCTCCCTTTCAAAGGCTGCTGTCAGAATCCCCTTTTTCAAAAAGACATCCTTGATCCATCCATTCTATCCAAGGGGCAGAAAACACTGGTGGGAATAGTTTATAGGCCACCTTCCAGTAGTTGTAGTGTCAAGCAGAGTATAAATCAGGAACATCGAGGTGCATGTAACAAGGGTAATGCAATAATTGTGGGGGACTTTAATCTTCATATAAACTGGGCAAACCAAATTGGCAAAAGTAGTTTGGAGGACGAGTTCATGGAATGCATTCAAGATAGTTTTCTAGATCAGTATATCAAGGAATCAACTATGGAACAGGTTATTTTAGATATAGTATTGTGCAATGAGACAGAGTTAATTAATAAACTTGTAGTAAAGGAGCCTCTGGGGAAGAGTGATCATAATATTTAGAATTTTATATTGAGTTTGAGAGTGACTTAGTCAAGTATGAAACTAGGGTCTTAAAGTTGAATAAAGTAAACTACGTAGGCATGAGCGGGATATTGGCTAAGGTAGATCGGGAAACTAGATTAAAAGATATGACAGTAGATAAGCAATGGCAAATATTTAAATAATTAATTCATAAGTCACAATGAATATACATTCCCTTAAGGAATAAAAACGCCATGAGAAAACTGGTAAAAGTGGTTCAACCATGGCTAACAAGAGAAGTTAAAGATAGTATTAGATTAAAGGAAGAGGCTTATAATGTTGCCAAAAAGAATAGTAAGCCTGAGGATTGGGAAGGTTTTAGAATTCAGCAAAGGAGAACCAAGAAATTGATAAAGAAAGAGAATATGAGAGTATACCAGCAAAAGATATAAAAATAGATTGTAAAAGTTTCTATAGGTATGTAGAGAGGAAGCGATTAGCAAAAGTAAACATGGGTCCCTTAAAGGCAGTGACAGGACAAATTATAATGGGAAATAAGGAAATGGCAGAGACATCAAACAAATACTTTGGCCAGAATTTTAATGCGCCCGTGCTTGTGGGATTGGAGGCGGGTCAGGAGTAAAAGTGGAAATAAATCGGAGCGGGTCAGGAACCCGCTGTCATCCCGCCTTCTCGCGCCTTTAACTCGGGCATGTTTGCCAGCGCGGCCGCGACCCTAACGGCAGAGGCGGGCGAACTAATTTAGACCATTATCAGCTTGTTGTCAAACCCTTAACCATCTTTTAAACCATCATTTTTGCATTTCACTGCATGACCACAGGAATCATGCAGCTCGGGAACCATGTCTGTCAAACTGAGGCGGAAGTTCAGTGGCCATTGATTGAAGTCTTACTGCAGAGCATGGAAAGCATAATAAATACTGACACCTTACTCCTGCTTATTTTCCTAAGAGAAATGTTGTTGCTGAATGCATTTTCAGCAGAATTAGGTCTCTATTGTTTGCAAGTCTTTTCTGCAAATTCAGAAACCACTGTGACCTCATTGCTACTACCTATCACACCATTGACAGATTTCTTCTCTGATCTCTACTTGACCTGCCATCTATTACATTGGCATAGGTGCCATTTATACTGACTCACCTTGGTCCTCAGATTTGGACCACAAGAGCCCCAACACCAGCAGCAGCAGGCACACCAGCAGCAGCAGCACCAGGCACACCAGCAGCACCAACAACACCCCCAACTCTTCTCCTCAATGACCTGATGCTCCATAGGACAGAGGGCATCAGCACAGGGCTGCACTGCGCCAGAGGCGATACCCCCAGCACAGGGTATACAGGCAGAGGATGAGCTTCCTCAACATGACTGAGCAGCAGTGCTAAAGGAGGCTCAGGCTATCACACCAGGTCATCGCAGACATTTGTAGCTTGCTGGAGCAAGACTTGCAGCCCAGAGGACCTAGTGGACACAACTTACCAGTGGCTGTCAAAGTCACCAGCGCCCTCAACTTCTTCGCCTCAGGCTCCTTCCAGGGATCTGCAGCAGACATTTGCGGCATCTCGCAGTCGGCCACCCACAGATGCATCACACAGCTCACCGATGCCCTGTTTGACAAGTCAGCCAATTATATCAACTTTGCCACTGATGACGCCAGTGTTATTGAGCGGCCGCTGGGCTTTGCCACTCTGGTTGGCTTCCCACGGGTGCAGGGCATCATCGACTGCATACATGCGGCCATCAGAGCACCCCATCATCACCCAGGAGCCTTTGTCAACCACAAGGGCTTCCACTCCCTCAATGTGCAGCTGGTCTGCAACCATAGGAAGATCATCACGTATGTGTGCGCCAAATTCCCTGGCAGCTGTCATGGCTTTTTCATCCTGTGCCAGTCCACCCTCCCTCTGCTCTTCGCTCCTCCAAACAGACTTTCCGGCTGGCTGCTTGGAGACAAGGGCTATCCGCTGAAGACGTAGCTCATGACACCCTTGAGGAGGCCAAGTACTGAAGCCAAGGAGAAATATAATGAAAGCCTCATCTCCACCAGATGTGTCATAGAGCAAACAATAGGCATGCTGAAAATGCGCTTCAGATGCCTTGACAGATTTGGAGGAGCCCTTCAGTATGCACCAGCCAGGGTCTCCCGAATCATCATTGTCTTCTGCACACTGCACAACATAGCGCAGCAGCGACGATTAGCGCTGCATGAGGAGCAAGGCTCTGAATACACAGCCTCTTCAGAGGAGGAGGAGAAGGAGGAACAGGAGGAGCATCAACTGGAAGACGAAGAGGAACAGGAGGAACCTGAGGTCCAGATCCCACCAGCACCCGAGCACATTGCTGCCTGGGAGGCCAGGAATGGGCTCACCATGGCTTGATTTACTTAACTTCATGCATTACACCCGTATGGCTGCCATGTGCTGCGCCAGGCTCCCCCCAACCCCACAACAACACCATAAAGCATCCCCACAATGACCAATCCATTGCTTTCACACTGACCCCCATTGATGGAGGTAACGTTATGTCTCACCATTCACTCCAACTCACAAAGGCACTTCCAAAGTAGCAGACAAAATTGGGCATGACTGGAAAGTGGTGAAAATAAATAGTTTTATATGTGACATAAGAGTAACGGAACCTTAACAGAAACAGTTCTTTAAACACCCATGTGCTTACCCTTGTGCATCTACTTCTGTGTCATACTTCTTTTACGCATGCTTTTATGAGATGCAACCCCTGCAGCTTCAGCAGAGGTAGAGGCAGCCTGCTCAATTCCCTGCTATGACTGTGTAGACACTTTTGGCGGACGTCTTCTGGTTTTGGAGCCTCTGATAGCCCCGCCAAAGTCTGCTCCTCCTGCGACTGTGCAGGGGCAGACTCGGCCATCGCGATCCCAGGAGGCATCTGGGGCTCTGACTGAGGGGGAGGCAATGGGGGAAAAGTGTGAGCACTTTGAGAAGAGCCCCCACTTCCATGTCCCCTCTCACCATCATCCCTCTCATGGGCCACCTGCACTTCCCTGCTAGCAAGGAGGTGGAGCCCACCTTGCTGCACAGCAGTGAGGCCATGAGGACCCAAGTCTACATTGCCATCCCTCCTAGAGAGGAGGTCTATGAGCCTCTGCCATCTATTCTCCATAGATGGCATGTGATCATGTGAGTGGCGCATTAGCTGCTCCATGCAGGTGGCCATCCTTTCCATGGAAGATCTAATGTTGTTGCCATCGCCTGCGACACGGTGGTGCTCATGTTGGAGATGGACACCTCCATTCTCTGAACATTTGCAAACATTGCAGTCACAAAGCCTGTCAGAGCCTCTTGCACTTCTTCCTGCACCTCCAGGATCACCCTCTTTCTCGATGGCCCCCCCGAGGCTCAGCGTCTGCATGCAGCTGAGCAGAGCTGGGAGCGTCCTGCACCCTCCGGCGAGGAGTCTCCACTGCTGTCCCTGTCTCCACCATCTGCTCTTGCTCACTTGTGACTTGTGAGACACCAGGTGACAACACTACTCAATCTCGCGTAGGACCCACTGAGGTGTATGTATCTGCGCTGGTGCTGGGTGCACTCATGTCTGGTGATGGTGCACCTTCAGAGGCTGCTGGCTCCTCTGAGGAGTCGTCTTCCTCTTCCGCCTGGACAATGGGGTGGGTGGCGGGGGTGGGGTGGGAGCGGGGTGGCGGGGGTGCTCGTGATGGACCTGCGGGAGAGTAAAGTGATTATTTAGAAATGTCATATCAAGAATGGGTAATGATACCATTATGCACATGATGAACATTCACTGGCTACTGACATCAGTCCCCATATGAGTGACTGATGGATGTATGCCATGGTTGTATGAGATGTAATTCTGTCACCAGGTTGCTGAGATGTCCCCCTCTCTCCGTCTCCCACTGCTAGCTGCTCTGCAACTCCTGATACGTCCAGGGCGACCTCCTCTGCTGGTGTCAATGTGGCCAATGATGGAAGGCCACCTCCGGTTCTCTCCCTCTCCCTCTTATTGTGGGCTCTCTTCTCCTGGAAGGAGGGAAAGAAGAGAAGTTTGAGTGAGAGTGATGGAATGAGTGTAAGGAATGAATGGGTTACATCTGTAGAGGGTGACTATGAGGGAGTGGGGTTCCAATACCAAATGGCCTCCTTGTGTGGCGTTACTTGGTATGATTGCATTAACCTTCAAATGCAATGTGGCCAAGGTTCCTTTAAATATCCCGGCTGGAAATGAGTCATCAATGGCATCATCGGAACCACACCATTTAATAGGGCAGAGTAACGTGCAGGCCAGCCTTAATAGGCGCCATTAAGGGACAGTTGCTCTGAGGAGCGTGATGAAAAGAAGAATGGGGTCCTGACCCGCCATGGCGACTGCCTGCACCTGACCCGCCCAGGTAAAGAAAATTACGGCCACTGTATCTGTCTTCACGGTAGAAGTCACAAAAACATTCTGGAAATAGTGGGGAACCAAGGGCCTGGTGAGAATGAGGAACTTAAAGAAAGTAGTATTAATAAAGAAATAGTACTGGAGAAATTAATGGGACTGAAAGCCAACAAATCCCCTGGACCTGATGGCTTACATCCTAGGGTGTTAAAAGAGGAATCTGCAGAGATAGTGGATGCATTGGTTTTGATCTTCCAGAATTCCCTAGATTCGAGAATAGTCCCCGTTGATTGGAAGGTAGCAAACATAACACTGCTATTCAAGAAAGGAGGAAGAGAGAAAACAGGGAACTATAGGCCAGTTAGCCTGACATCAGTAGTAGGAAAGATGCTGGAATCTATTATTAGGGACGTGGTAACAGGACACTTAGAAAATCAGAATATGATTGGGCAGAGTCAACACAGATTATGAAAGGGAAATCATGTTTGACAAATTTGTTAGAGTTTTTTGAGGTTGTAATTAGTACAGTGGATAAGGGGAACAAGTGGATGTACTGTAATGTAATTGGATTTTCAAAAGAATTCGATAAGGTTCCACACAAGGGGCTAGATTTTGTCTTGGGGTCGGTTGGGGTCGTGTTACCCGCATTTCATGTTGCCCCCCCGACTCCAGATTAATGTGGATGAATGATGCGATTTTAACTTAATTGGCCAATTGAGTTCCAACATGTGGGAACCCATGGCCAATGAGTTATACCAGTCTGAAAGTCGCCTCCGATGACGTCATCATTGCTGCTGCATTTAAGGTCTGCAACAAGCCTTGCTTCCTCTGCAGGCTGCCAAGCTTTTGGACCTCTAATCTAAAAACCTGCAGCAGGAATGGCCAGCCAACGGCCCAGGGCTGCTCCCTTCAGGCTTTGGTGGATGGAGCAAGAGCCAACAGGGAGGTGCTCTTCCCCTCCTCAGGGAGGAAGAAGCCTCCCCAGCAGACAAAGGCTGTGTGGGTTCAGATCGCCCAGGAGGTCACCTCTTTATCATTCACATGCAGAACCTGGATCCAGTGCAGGAAGAGGTTTCATGACCTTCTACGTACTGCTAAAGTGAGTATGACTTTCCCTTCACCCTCAATCTGATCCCCATTGCCTCTCCTCACCAGCACTCAGCTTTACCAACCTCTTCCTCCATATCCCACTTGACACTGACATCCATGCACCCTTACCCATTCCCTCTCCCTCTATGGTCACATTCACCTTACTATTCGACTATGCAGCCCTCACACTCCCTATCACTGTCATGCTTTGAAAACAACTTACAACACACAGGGAGGGCCCTTAGTCTCGCCAGCTCAATCCATCTTTGTCTCCTTCTAAGCATCTATGCTATGGATTCTCTACACTCACTCCTTCAATCTCTCTCAAACTCCACTTGTCTCCCTCATTGCAGGAAAAGAGAGCTCACAATAAAAGGGAAAGAGCCAGGACAGGAGGAGGGCCACCCTCATTAGCCCAGCTCACCCGCTGGGAGGATGCGGTCCTGGAGATCATGGGCGTAGAGGAGGAAACGCAAGTGGGGGATGGACAGACGGGTGCATCAGAGCAAGCTGGTGACTGAATAGTGTTCCATCTCTCTCATTGACATTGCATGAGTCGCTGATAATGAATCTGAAGCTCTAACAGATGGATTTATGATCATCTGCAATATGCAATGTGCATGTAACCTTGGCATCACATCTCTGACTCTTTCCTTTACTCCCCCACAGGACCATGGCAAGCACCCGGCCCCACTAGCTGGGAGGAAGAGCCTGAGCAGACAGACTCCTCAGAGGAAGCTGTGACCTCTGAGGGTGCAGCGTCAGTAGAACTCAGCGCACCCAGCACCAGCGCAGACACTCACATCTCGGTGGGACCCTCGGGACATAGAGTAGTGTTGTCACCTGGTGTATCACAGCTCACAAGTGAGCATCAGCAGATGGTGGAGACAAGGACAGCAGTGGAGAGTCCTAGTCGGAGGGCGCAGGACTCTCCTAGCTCGGCTCAGCTGCATGTCGACCCTCTGCCTCTGGGTCCATCCATAAGATCAGCGGTGCTGGGACTCCAGGAACAGATGCAGGAGTCTCTGACAGGTTTTGTCTCCAGGGTCGCTGCGAGTGTGGAGCGAATGGAGGGGTCCATAGCGAACATGAGCAGAGCCTTTGTGGAGTCATTGGCGCATGAACGCATCACCATGGAAAGGATGGCAACCTCCATGGAGGTGATAAGTCGCCAGAGTGCAGAAAACATGGTGAGTGTTCTGAATAGAATTACATCTCTGGAGGAGCGATGGTCATCTATTGAACAGAGAAACCAGACCTTCATGGAAGTCCTTCTGAGTAGGACTTCCAGTGCAGATACGGGTCCCCATGGCCCCCCTGATGTGCAGCAAGGTGCTCTCAAGCCACTTGCAAGCGCTGAGGTGGACCTGACCCATGAGAGGGATGTTGGTGGCACACAACAAGGAGGTGGGGGCTCCTCTCCAAGCGCTCACACTTCCATGCCACTGACAGGTCCTCGGTCAGAGCCCTACCAGAGTCCGCACCCAAGTGAGATCGGCGTCTCAACCCCTGTCCAGCCGCAGGAGCAGCAGACTGTTGCCGAGCCCTCGCAGGTTCGCAACCCCAGAGGACGCCTGCCAAAGGAGTCGAGACAGGAGCAGCAACAAAGTGAGCAGGGGGCCTCCACTTCTGCTGAAACCACAGGGGGAGCACCACGTAGGAGCACGCGTAAGAGAAATAAACTGCACAAATAGTCACAAGGGTAGTCACTTGGGTGAATTTTGATGTGTATTGTGAAAAAGCCATCAGGTGAAAAGTTTAAATAAAAACTCTGATGGCTACAGCTGCAGTTGTGGCGTCTGTCATTTCGCTAATGGGACTTCCACAATGAGGCCTTAGGATAACTTGCAATTGTCAGTATGGTGGTCACATTGTTAGGGATCCGCTGGGTCTGGGCCATTGTCGAGGCTCTGGTAAGAAGCTGCGAGGCAAAAGTGCTTGCTTATCTAGACTAAGCAAATCTGGCCAAGATGAGTGCATTCCTTGCATTCCAGGCAGCTATGGTCTCGCGTAATGCTGCCGCTGGTTGAGGGGCCTCTGCAACTTGTTCGTTCTCTCTCTCCTCCTCCTCCTCCTCCTCCTCCTCATCTGAAGAGGCTATGTGAGGAGCCACTTCGTCCTCCGGCATCTGTAAGCCACGACGCTGTGCCATGTTGTGAAGTGCACAGCAAACCACGACGATTCTGGAGACCCTGGCTGCTGAGTATTGCAGGGCTCCACCTGATCTATCCAGACATCTGAAGCGCATCTTCAGCATACCGATGGTTTGCTTGATTATGGCTCTGGTGGAAATGTGGCTGGAGCTGTAGCTCTCCTCAGCTGCATTGGATGGGTTCCTCAACGGCGTCATTAGCCACGTCTTCAGGGGATAGCCCTTGTCTCCAAGTAGCCATCCGTGAATTTGGTCTGGCGGACTGAATAGCGGAGGCACACTAGACTGGCGCAGTATGAAGGAGTCATGGCAACTGCCAGGGTACTTGGCACAAACATGCAGAACTTCCTTGTTGTGGTCACACACCAGCTGAACGTTGAGGGAGTGGAAGCCCCTGCGGTTGACAAAAATACCTGGAATGCCATGGGGTGCCTTAAGGGCCACATGTGTGCAGTCAACGACGCCCTGCACCCTTGGAAAGCCTGCCAGATTAGCTAATCCAACCGCACGCGCCGTGACACTTGCTCGATCCTTGGTGAAATGGATGTGATTGTGCGCGATGGCAAAGAGGGCATCGGATGTGTGCGGCCGCCTGGGAGATGCTGCAGATGTCTGCTGCTGATCCCTGGAATGAGCCTGAGGCAAAAAAGTTGAGTGCGGTGGTGACTTTGACGGCCACTGGTAAGGGGTGTCCACCTGGTCCTCTGGGCTCCAGGTCTTGTTGCAGCATTGCGCAGATGTCACCCACTACCTCTCGCGAAAGTCAGAGCCGCCTTTGGCACTGCTGCTCAGACATGTTGAGGTAGCTGACCCTCTGTCTGTAGACCCTGTTTGGGGGGTATCTCCTGCACCGACGGCCTTCCATGCGCTGGCCCCTTCTGTCCTGTGCAGCTTCAGGTGGGTGAGCAGCAGCTTGGCGCTCCTGCTGTTGCTGCTGCTGTTGTTCATGGTTCTGCTGCTGCCGCGGCTGTTGTTCGTCCTCATCGGATGCCCAGGAGGGAAAGAAATAAATGGCTCCCATGCCTCTGGTATATGTCTCAGTTGAGGAAGCCCTCAATTAGGGTGGCGAGAGGGGGTTCCCAGGAGGTCACATTGCAGATGGGTGTCAGGCTCCAAACTTCCAGAGCTGTGGTTATGCCTTCTAAAAGTTCCCCCAGACCTGTGACAACAAAGTCCTGCCACCTGCAATTGATGGCTGATCAAATCTCCTATTTAAAGGTTGAGCTGCAGCTGAGAGTCAGCAATCCACTTGTGCTCCCGCCAGGTTTCACTGGAGTGTTTCCCATCAGGCGTGCTTCACGTGGGAAAAGGGTTAAACTACCTAAAATGCTTCAAAATGGCATTACTGAGCCACTTTAGGGATTGTTAAGGGCGTTAATGGCCTCTCCTGCCTCTTGGAGGTGGGACGGAGTCGGGAACCCCGCGACCGATTTTGTCAAAATTGCATGGAGGCGTGTTAGAGTTGGGATGGGGTCGGGACCCCCGAATCTGCTACTTTAACCCCCCACACGCTTCTAAACCCGACTCCATGGGTCATTCAAAATCCAGCCCAAGAGGTTATTACACAAAATTAGGGCTCATTGGATTGGGGTCATATATCAGCATGGATTGGTTAACGGACAGAAAATAGAGAGTATGAATAAATGGGTCATTTTCGGGTTGGCAAGCTGTAACTAGTGAGGTACTGCAAGGATCAGTGCTTGAGCTTCAGCTATTTACAGTCAATATCAATGACTTCAATGAGAGGACCGAGTGTAATGTATCCAAGTTTGCTGACGATACAAAGTTAGGTGGAAAATAAGCTGTGAAGAGGATGCAAGGAGGCTGCAAAAGGATTTAGATAAGTTTAGTGATTGGGAAAGAATGTGGCAGATGGAATACAATGTGGAGAAGTGTGAAGTTATCCACTTTGGTAGGAAAAATAGAAAAGGAGAATATTTTTTAAATGGTGAGAAACTGGAAAATGTTGGTATTCAGAGGGACCTGGGTGTCCTTGTACACGAATCACAGAAAGTTAGCATGCAGATACAGCAAGCAATTAGGAAAGCAAATGGTATGTTAGCCTTTATTACAGCGGGATTAGAGTATAAGAGTAAAGAAGTCTTGCTGCAATTATATAGGACCTTGGTGAGACCACACCTGGAGTTCTGTGTACAGTTTTGGTCTCCTTACCTAAGGAAGGATATACTTGCCTTAGAGAGAGGGCAACGAAGGTTCACCAGACTGGTTCCTGGGATGGGGGGATTGTCCTATGAGGAGAGATTGAGTAGACTAGGCCTATATTCTCTAGAGTTTAGAAGAATGAGAGGTGATCTCATTGAAACATATGACATTCTTAAGGGGTTTGATAGAATAGATGCTGGGAGGATGTTTCCCCTGGCTGGGGAGTCTAGAACTAGGGGTCACAGTCTCAGAATAAGGGGTCGGCCATTTAGGATTGAGATGAGGAGAAATTTCTTCACTCAGAGGGTGGTGAATCTTTGGAATTCTCTACCCCAGAGGGCTGTGGAGGCTCAGTCGTTGAGTATATTCCAGACAGAGATCAATAGATTTTTGGATACAAAGTGAATCAAGAGATATGGTAAAAGCGCAGGAATGTGGAGTTGAGATAGAATGGCGGAGAAGGCTCGAAGGGCCGTATGGCCTACTACTGTTCCTATTTCTTCTGTTCTTAAAAGTCACAATAAAGACTTGAAAAGATAAATAAAATAGCAATGCCACTAATGTGTAGGTGCAGCTGGCTGAGTACAGCACTAAAAAGATTCTTCATAGGCAATTAAGAATAATGCACTGAATCTGGTGCAAGATTGCACAGATAAACATGAATAGAATTAGTAGATAAATAAATAATGTGCTCACTTACAGCAAATAGATAATAAAGAAATAAATGTGCGTCCTTCACATACTGTAGTTGCATAAATAATTAATTAGCGTTGTTGCTTACATATTTGTGCATTAAATCTGCTTCTGGCACACATTGTATAATGGGAAATTGAATCAATAAGTTTAAGAAATATATGCAATATACATTATATATCAATAGAATATTCGATATGTAAAACCTGGAACTATATAGAAAAATAATCATAGAAATGTACAGCACAGGAGACATTCAGCCCATTGTGTCTATCCCAGGCCTCTGAAATCACTTTCCATTTAGACCCACTGCCCTATCCTTTTACATTTTTTTCTGAAATATTTATCCAATTCCATTTTTTAAAATTCGTTTTTTATGGGATGTGGGCATCACTGGCAAGGCCAGCATTTATTGCCCATCACTAATTGGCCTTGAGAAGGTGGTGGTGAGCCGCCTTCTTGAACTGCTGCAGTCCGTGCGGTGAAGGTACTCCCACAGTGCTGTTCGGTAGGGAGTTCCAGGATTTTGGCCCAGCGACGATGAGGGATCGGCGATATACTTCCAAGTCAGGATGGTGTGTGACTTGGAGGGGAACTTGGAAGTGGTGGTGTTCCCATGCGCCTACTGCCCTTGTCCTTCTAGGTGGAAGAGGTTGTGGGTTTGGGAGGTGCTGTCGAAGAAGCTTTGGTGAGTTGCTGCAGTGCATCTTGTAGATGGTACACACTGCAGCCATGGTACGCTGGTGGTGGAGGGAGTGAATGTTTAAGGTGGTGGATGGGGTGCCAATCAAGTGGGCTGCTTTGTCCCGGATGGTGTTGAGCTTCTTGAGTGTTGTTGGAGCTGCACTCATCCAGGCAAGTGGAGAGTATTCCATCACACTCCTTACATGTGCCTTGTAGATGATGGAAAGGTTTTGGGGAGTCAGGAGATGAGACACTCACCGCAGAATACCTAGCCTCTGACCTGCTCTTGTTGCCACAGCATTTACGTGGCTGGTCCAGTTAAGTTTCTGGTCAATGGTGACCCCCAGGATGTTGATGGTGGGGGATTCGGCAATGGTAATGCCATTGAATCTCAAGGGGCGGTGGTTAGACTCTCGCTTGTTGGAGATAGTCATTGCCTGGTACTTCTGTGGCGTGAATGTTACTTGCCACTTATCAGCCCAAGCCTGAACGTCATCCAGGTCTTGTTGCATGTGGGCATGGACTGCTTCATTATCTGAGGAGTTGTGAATGGCGCTGAACACTGTGCAGTCATCAGCGAATATCCCCATTTCTGACCTTATGTTGGAGGGAAGGTCATTGATGAAGCAGCTGAAGATGGTTGGGCCTAGGACACTGCCCTGAGGAACTCCTGCAGCGATGTCCTGGGGCTGTGATGATTGACCTTCAACCACCACAGCCATCTTCCTTTGTGCTAGGTATGACTCCAGCCAGTGGAGCGTTTTCCCTCCGATTCCCATTGACTTCAGTTTTACTAGGGCTCCTTGATGCCACACTCGGTCAAATGATGCCTTGATGTCAAGGGCAGTCACTCTCACCTTTTAAAAAGCTATTGTGGATTCTGCTTTTACCAGAAATATATTTAAGTATATTTAAATGTAAATATATCAAGTTATATAATTGCATCAAATTATCAGTTAGAACTGGAAGCTTAGGGCCAGAGCCAAGGAGAGCCAGGTTGGGTTACAGTCAAGGTCTGATTGGACTGGACATAAGTGGGAACAGGCAATGAGGAAAAAAATGATTCAAGTTAACGATAGGTTGTAGGCTGGGGCAGAGGATACAATTAGCATTCGGCTGGAGATGAAAAATAAATAGGTAATGACTGGTGAGAGATTACATAGAATTACATAGAATATACAGCACAGAAACAGGCCATTTGGCCCAACTAGACTCCTCCCATTCTATCTCCCTCATCACAGCCTTTCAGTATATCTTTCACACATGTACTCATCTAGTTTCCTTTTGAAAGCATCTAAGCTATTTGCTTCAACCACTTCTTGTGGTAGCGAGTTCCACATTCTAACCTCTCTCTGAGTATAGATATTTCTCCTTATTTCCCGATTGAATTTTAATATGAACCATATTGTATTCGTGGCCCCTAGTTTTAGATTCTCCCACAAGTGGCAACATTCTCTCCGCAGCAACCCTGTCCAACCCATTCATAATTTTAAAGACCTCTCTCAGATGAAAGAAAGTAAAGCTAGGCCAGAGGCTATAGGCTTGTACCAAGGATGAGGTGAAGGCTGGGCCAGGGGAATGGGAACAACTGGTAAGAAGGATGCTAGGGATTGAGTGGGAAACAGGTGGGGAGAAAGGAAAATATTGTTAAAAAAGGGTAATATCAGTGTTTTAAGCGCACAATCTAAATCAGCATTGACTATAACCTCTGTGAAATTTTCCATTTTCAACACCATTTGTCCTTATGGCCCCTCCAGGTCAGTTTGCCAACTGAATGCCAAGTTTGTGAGCAGATTTGTGCCATGGGTTCAAATTGTCCAAATTCATTTCACACAGGATCTTAATTATCAGCAAAAAAGGAGACTTCCATTTCATCAAACTGGGCTGGGATTCGGAGGTGCCGAGACACAATGCTGAGCCACACTACTTGTAAGATTTCTTCCTGTAGCTATTTGCAGGCCTTTGTTTCTGCCTGTGAAGGAGCATCAATTTTATAGTAGATTTTATTTTGATCTACAGACTAAATATTTTACTTTTGTTTAAATGTGTTAATTTTGTAATGTCCCTGGGTGTAATTTTTAGATCTAATTCAAAATAAAGCCTGCAGCATTTGTAAACACTTTCCTGCAACACTAAAAAAAAAATCCATCATGTATGTACACCTTTCCATATAGCCCTGCTATTTTTAGATCTCGGCCCTGCTCATGGGAAAACTGCAGTCTATTTTTTAAATGCCCAAAGAAAAAGCCATACCATTGTTTGAAGGAAGGGGTGCAAGGTTACATTAATCTGCCAACTACAAGAGATTTGTTCAACATCGGACATACATTTATGCACTTTTATAATGATGAGAAAGGTCAACTTACTTCGTACATACATTCTCGATCAATTCAAGGAGGTACCCATTCGATTAATTCAAGGATGTACTTTACCAGTGCAGGAGTCTCCCTCACTTGGTTACAAACATTGGTACAGTCCAAAGCTATTCATCATTTGCTGTCATGCTATCAGATGCCAAGCTACTGTATTTTCAATGGAGCAAAGCGGCATTTTATTTTAATTTGCCTTTAAATGAAATACACAATTAAATTGTTTGATGATTATTTACAATTGGCTGGAAGTAGACATTAATACAGAAATTAAAATGCACATTTAATCTGCAGTTTTTGGAGTCATTTCTCTTGTCAGGACACTTTTATTAAAACCAAAAGACCTCATTAAAATATCCTCGGCGAGCCGCCCATACGCTCCGAGCAATGGCAGGCAGCTCACCGATAAATCCAGCGTCTACTCCGCACAGCTGAGCTTTTATTTAAAAGAGGAGCATGGGTTGACTCGTGCTCCGCCTGGTCTCGCAATAATTAGGAGGAGAACTTATCCAGAGTGTTTTCGGAGCAGTCTTCACCGGTTCGTTTAAGGACCGCTTTACATTGAGTTCCTTTGGGCGGGGCTTACACAGCTCCCTTGGAACACTAACATTGCATTGGGGCTCTATGCACATCACAGGCTCCTGAATTGCATAGGTTAATGAGGCCTCCACCTGTTTCGGGCAGGAACGTTAGACAACTATTTGTCGGACTGCTCCAGAATCATGGTGGGTCGGACATCAGTAGCTTCAGGGCGGTAAATGCTGGACTGTCATTTTGTCTCACTATCGCCCCCATTCACACTCAAAACAGAATGGTAACAAGACCAAATCGATCCCATTGCTTCTTTCTAAATTAAATAACAGCTAACATGAGTTTAAGCTCTACTCTGAGAATTTATGCAAATCTGTTTCTACCAAGACATGTTGTTCAAACATTTAATGTGAATACTTCAGATTATTAAAGTGTCGAACTAACCTAACTCCAACCTGCCCCTTTGCGAGAATCAAGCTGTCATTATCCTACTTATTTCTCTTCAGTACAAGTACTTAAAACAAGTGGGCACGTGGTGTTCGGGTAAGTACACTGTCCTTTCATCACAAGGACCTGGGTTCTGAATCCAGCCCAAACTGATTGGATAAACAAATCCTTTTTATGACTGTTTAAGTCCTAAATGGAATGTCTAGTGCTTTGAGACATCTTCATGCCGTTAAGATCACTGTAGAAGTGCCAGGTGGTTTATTTTTGCCTTCTGTTGCCTCACAAATTGAGCATTTAGACTTCCTGAAATCATACACGTTTTATTAGGTAGACTTTAGGGTAAATTCACCAATCGTGCACTCCCTGGGGAAGCCACGCTGATAGGGAGTGTGGGTTGGAGAATCAGCAATGCTGTGTTGGAGCCTGTTCCCCAATCCATGCTTCTGCTGGGAGCACAGGATCTCTGAATTTACCCTTATATTTTTTATTTCCAGAAATAAGAGGCCTACGTAAAACTGCTCTGCATGCACATCTTTGTTCAGTGTTTAAATATTTAGAATATGCAGTACAACCCAAGGAGGAAAAGCGATTGTGCCTTTTACAGAATTGCCTCAGTGTGATTGATCATGATGCAAATGAAGACCAATGAAACATGGAAAACCTACCGATTGTAACTTTACTCTTTGACAAGGAAACTTGCCAGCTTCAGAAATGTCCCTGTGCCGCAGTTTGCTTTCCAAATGTGATACACCGTGATCTATCCCACAAATGATTAAATCTATTGATACTTTGTGAATACTGATCACAAAACCCCTAGCCGTTGTTGGAATGTAGAAGTTCTATTTGAAGGTGCACAATCTGCACAAATCATCAACATCCTACATTAAAGTACAATTCTAAAGGCGTTTCCATTCATTTATATTGTTGTCTTTCTAATCATCCTCAGTAACTTCCTTACAGTGCTGTACTCTGACAGCAACTTTGAGAATACACATTGCAGATGGACATACCCTAACATCAACAAATCAGCTTCTAATTATTCAGTGAGTGAAACAGTAAGATTATTAGCAAGTAGCTGAATAATACACATTTTTAAGACATTAAGTACATTATAGAGAAACTGCATACTATTTAATTACTTATTAATAGAACAAGTGAGGATATCTTGTAGATAACAAATAAATATAAAAACGTACCACAACTCACCATATCAATTTAAAAACACACAAAGCAACATCCACAATGGTAGCTCATAATCAAGTCAAAAGTATTGAAAACACAAAAATTGATTATGTAAAGATATTTTCAGTTAAGTTATTTAAAAAATATATGGAAGATGGATAATGCAGCCAGAATTCTAGGCTGTGTCTAAGAGAAGTCACTCTATGAATATTTCATTGCTGTTTGGTTTGGGTAGTACTATGGAGTGATCTTACAATTTTGAGAGAGGGAGAGAAGCTGGAGAAACCCAGATTACAAAGATGTGCACTTGGCTCAGTTGGTAGCATGCTTGCCTCTGAGTCAGAAGTTTATGGGTTCACAATAGGGTCTTGGTTAGTATTTCATCCAAAATACAGCACCTCCAACAATGCAGCACTCCCCTGGTACTGGGAATTCCCCAACCTGAGGTATTTGAAAGAATAGCAGGACCAGTGGAGGAATGGCAGGCAGATCAGGGTGCATGAGCAGGGCTCCATGCCGCCCTCCCCCAATTTACCCGCTCCCCCCGCCAGGACCCTCAAACCTGCACCCACAGACAAAGGTACCAGACCTCACTTTACAACACAATTAGTTCATGCAAACATTCCCCTTCCCAAAGGAACCTTGCAGACCTGAAGGCACCACTAAGATATGTGAATGCCTGACTAATTGTAATGTTGAATAATTTCTCAGAAGCACTGCAATCACAGTATGTCATGAAAGAAGACATGCTAGGGTAATCAATCCCCACCATACATACCCCTGCCGACTTTGGCTCACTTACCTGACAGTAACCATGGGGAACTGTTTGCACAGGATCTCAGTCAGCAGAGAGCCAGATGCTGAGCTGCGCTATTGGCTTCAAAGACACCTGAAGCTGCTATGTGGCACAGGGTTGGCACATCCAGTGACAGTAAAAGGCATCTGTGGCCTACACAAAGAGGAGGAAAGGATGCAAGACAAATAAAAAGAAGTGTGTGACAGTCTCATTCAAAAGATGGCATCACTCTCTTAAATATTGCACTGGAGTATTAACCTGGGTTACTTGCTCAAGTTCTGCAGTAGAATTTTCAACCACAATCCTTGCCTCAGAACTGGGAGTGCTACGACTGACGTAAACTGGCATTTACTAGATAAATTGTCACAAAGCGTCCTGCCAGTAATCAAAAATTACGAGAGGTCCCAAAAAATATGCTATTTCCTAGACATTGGGGTTGGCCAGATGGATTGCAATGGTTTTTTCTAGTCCTCTACATTCCTATACTCCTGAAAGTTCAATTAATTTCATGCAGGTGCATAATCTATATTTAGGTCTTTCCTGCTAGTTCTGAGTGAGTCTATGTGTGCTAGAGACCCAACAGGGCGGGTAATCACTCTCTCTCTGTCAATGCCACTGCAAAATGAACGAGGCGCATAAAAATAGTCTGTAAATGAGTCTTCCTCTGATTTTTCACCAAGCACTTCCCTACAGTTACACAGCTGAGGTGCACAGGACCATGAGTTCTTTACTATCTTGTATCAATCTGGTGACTGTCTTCAGTACACAGCTGGTTGTTCAGCTCATCACAACATACCTCTTATGCCAAGGTGCTCCATCAAGAGGAGGAGCACTTTGAGGAAGTGCAATACAATCAGTAGCATCCTGAGGAAATTCCCTATGTGCTAGAACAAACTGCAGTGGCAAGCAAACAAGAATTAATTATTGAAGTTTCCATCCATATTTCAAAGCTGTTTCTGATCCAACATGGATGTTGTGAAGGTTGAAAGATTATTGCTATTTTCAACTTTGATTTGTCAAATTTTTAATATCTGAAAATTTTAAATGAACATCAGTTTCAGATAATGTTGCAGGAATTTCTTTGATTATGTGTTTTTGCTTTATATTTAAAATTAAAATACACCTTTGTTTCATGGGAATCTGCATGGGCTCCAGCTATGCCTGTCTTTTTGAAAGAGATGTGGAACACCCTTTGTTCCAATTTTACACAGGCTCCCTTCCTCTGTTGTATTGTTGACTGTGTTGGTGTTGCTTCTGGCTCTCACTCTGATTTGGAGAATTTAATTAACTCTGCCTCTAATTTCCTTCACATGGTCTCTGACTCTTCCCTTCTCTTCTTGGTCTACTTTCTCTCCTTCTCTGGCGATGGGCTTTCCACTGACATCCATTACAAGCCCACAACTCCAACAGATACCTTGATTAAGTTTCTTCTTGTATCCTGTAAGAACTCCGTCCCTTGTCTTTGTTTGCATTTTCTTCAATGACTTCACTTTCTATGCCAGAGTTTCTGACATGTTCTTCTTTTTCAGCCGAGATTTCCTCTCCACAGCAGTCAACAGGATCCTAAACCGTGTCCACCTGTTTCCCAGGCCTCAACTGTTACACCCTTCCCCTCCTTCTTCTTCAACTTCAGCAACAAGAATAGCAACAACCTCCTCCATCTCCTCACCTTCCATACCTACAGCCTTTTCCTTCACTAGGTCATTTTTTTGTCATTTCCGTCATCAACGAAACAATCCTCAAACCAAACATGTGACACTACAGTTGCAGTGTGAAAACAGTCTCAGATTTTTTAGCAACAGTGAGTTTAGAGTTTCATTTACCTCAGGAGATTAAAGTGCCTTTATTTCATTACCATTCTTTATATTGGGAGATGGATTTCATTGTATTGACAGTTTTAGAGCCCTTGCGAACAAGTGCATAGGTGCAAGGGACTGAATAGTTGTTTGCTCATGTTGCAGGTAAAACTTTAGATGATCCAGACTCCATCAGCAGGTTGTGTAATGGGGTCATTATGGTAAAAGTCAGCTGGTCAGGAAGAACCAGGTTGGGACTCATCTTGATTCATCCCTGCTTCTCTAACATAATTGAGACTTGGTGGACTGTAGCGTGCATATTCAGGGCAGGGAGCTCATTATGAACCAATCATCTAGGTGAGGATAGTTGTGGCGCTGCAGTTACATGAAGGCTGCCACAACTAACACACATACTCTGAGTGCTGCTGTCAAGTCAAAGGGGAGAATTCTATAACAGTAACTTACCCTTTTCTATGTGAAATCTTAAGTAATTTTCATGCAAAAGCTTAGTGCTTAACTGAAAATATTCATCCTTAAAATCCACAGCTGTTATCCAGTCTCTCAGGTAAACTGCCTCATGATTTATGATAACATTATCATTTGGTATTTTTCCTTTTGGCTAAGCTTGTTTAAGAGCGTGAGGCTCATTAGGGAACAGGGCATTCCCAATTTTTCCAGTAAAACCAAAATGACAGGAGTAAAACCTTTCAGTTTACCTGCTCCAGAGTAATGTCCTCTATTGATTGAAATAGAGAAGTCACACAACACCAGGTCATAGTCCAACAGTTTTATTTGAAATCACGAGCTTTCGGAGCGCTGCTCCTTCGTCAGGTAAAGTGAAGGAATACAAATCAGCAAAGGCATCTCCGCATCATGGATTGAAATAGAGGTAACTTGTCAGCTTCCAAAACAAAAAACTTCTACAACTAACCTGAGAAAGTTACATCCATGACTGGGAGACAATTTCTCCAACCTGAAGTGAGTAACCTCCCTGACAGTGTCTCTGAGGTAAGTATCAAACGTGGCAAGCTGCGATTCATCCACAAGATGGTACCACCTGGTAATTCGACTAGTATTGAGATTGAGAAGGTGAGGGGTGGCGGGGGCGGGGGTGGGGGGGGGGGTGGGATGGGGGTGGGGGTGGGGGTGGTAACATTAGCAGGAGAGTGGCTCAGCCAATTGTTAGGTGTAGTGTTAGGTTGACCATCCAGTTTAACCTTTTTCCCTGTTGCTATTTTCTACCTGAGCCTCTAGAATTGTGGAAGACACTTTCTGGTCTGAAAACAAATCCTGGCATGCCTTAAGGAGAGGCAGTAGGTCACTTTAGAAGCTGGTCACAGCAGG
This sequence comes from Squalus acanthias, assembly GCA_030390025.1. Classification (NCBI taxonomy): domain Eukaryota; kingdom Metazoa; phylum Chordata; class Chondrichthyes; order Squaliformes; family Squalidae; genus Squalus; species Squalus acanthias. Next base: position 90,145,478 of record CM059434.1, on the reverse strand, counting down.
GTGAATTTAAGATTTGGCCAATCTCTCTTAAAGCATTGCAGCATCAAATCAATGGGGGGCCCTCTAACTGATTTGCCTAGAATACCAATAGTCCATCTTGGGTGCTGGGCCGTTAAAGATCATCCCTGGAATCATTCTAAGGCTTTTTAAAACCATAGCACGCACCTGGTTGTCAAATATGTCTTTTCATGTAAATAATAATTTTGATCTTTGCTGGAGGTCTGACGGAAAACCTGAAATCCTCAACCAGGAATAACTGTGAAGAAGAATGTTGTTACAGTTCAGACTTTTCCCTGTGTTGTGGTCACAGCAAAAAGGATGTGTCCATAAGCCGACTCAGTATCCTATGATCTGAAACCTGCACTCCTTGTGCATGTTGTGTATGGGATAGTGTACCCAGGATTTACAATTACCCCCTAATTGTGGTTTATGGTTCACTGAGATATATGAAATGCCCACCATGGTCTTCTGACACTCCCAGAATGTGGGAAAGATCTCACCGATAATCAATGTGTACAGCCTAATGTCACTCACTTTGACTTATTTACAGATTGAATATTACACAAAGCCAAATGAATAAGAAAATAAATCAGCACAATACTGAAAAACAATATAACCGGAATGACTCCACAAGGGGTTAATTTAGCCTTTTGAAATGTATTTCTTCGAGATGGACTTTTGGATACAACGATCAGATTTGTGTTTTGGCAGAGCTCCCATATTTGATGTGAATCGCAGTTTCTCCAGTTTCTCCAGAGTTTGGTTTTCTTGTCAGGAATAAAGCTAAACAAGCAGGGTTGTGATTTATGCCCTGGGAAGTCCTTCATATCACAGCCATCTGTTTAAAGTAAAGAAATGGCCTGAGAGTTTGTCAGACCTTACACCTTTTGAGCAGGCAATGTCAGGACACTGCTTTTCCCACATGCATTTCTTTAGACTTCCTAGATTTAGAATCAACTTTCCAATGTCCCAGCATTCAGAGAAAGGGCAAGCTCTTCATTATTGCCTTTCTCCTACACTGCCTCCTCCTCCAAAAAGTCTACCTGTAGGTTAGGAAGGTAACCAGTGGCTCGAGGTGATATTATTTTAATGATACTTAGCCCACACTCTGCCAAGTTATTACGCAACACATAGTTGGAATGGGGGCTTTTCAAACTCAGAACAAAATATATGTTACATCGAGTTTACTATGCCACACTCATATCAGAACAAACCTGCAATGGTGTGGTCATTTTCTTACCATCTTATATTACACCTGTTCAGTATGTTCCTGATATATCAACATGTTCTGCAAACATTGTTAAGATGGATGCTGTAACCCAAACCAGTATTTAATTATTAAGGATACTGGTGATATAGAACCAGACAAGTGATGATTCACTCTCCTTTCAGAATGATGTGCAAAGTAAATCCAAAGCAATATTGGAAAGTTATACAAATTTCCTTGCACATAGCAAAATCCAATTCAATTTTTAGTGACAGTAACAACAGCTCCAAATTTCCTCAGGTTGCCCCACAGTACCCTTTAGCAATAACCCCACCAGAATTTGTGGGGTCAATGGGAGGGCAAATCATTAGCATGGGTCAGGCAGGCACAAGTGACACTTTGAGCACATCCCTGGCACCTGCCTGCGCAAGCCCACCCAGAAACTCCAGTGCAGGCCAGCAATCCGTGGGGAGGGCGTTTGCCGCCCCACCCCCCCTCCATCACCACCATGGTCTTACTGGCTCCCAGAGCAAGGGTGTTGATCTGCCAAAATGTTTTTAATATTTTATTTTACACTCTTTGGGGGTTCTAGCTACTTGTCTGGACTGGACCTCCACAGTGGACACTACATATGCCCTCATGGGGGGCAGTATACCACCAATTACTTGGCATACCAGCTGCCACTAAAGGTCCACTTCCAGGCTCAGCAGTGGGAACTCCCATCTTAGGAAGGCTCATTTGGTTACAATATGCCTTGAAAGGAGTAGGCGGAGAATTTGTCCCTTAAAGGCAAGTAGGAAACTCCCAGGAATGATGGAGACCTGCTTTCTTAGGGTTCTGCTGCAGTTACATGGGAGACTGGCAGAACCTCCATAAATTTCAGCCCCACTACTCCCGTCCCATACTCATCAATATTCCTCTTTTTCAAGCAAATATCTGGTTCCCTTTTAAAGGTAGTTATGGACTCTGTTGGTGGCAGAGAACTCTACACTCTAACGTACTCTGTGTAAAGAAATTTTATCCAACCTTCCTTTTAATTCCTTTTGTGATTATCTTAATTTTAATCTTTATGTCCACCCGAGAGAGCCGACGGGGCCTCGGTTTAATGCTGTATCCGAAAGACAGCACCTCCAACAGTGTAGCCTATCCCTGAGTACTGTACTGGAGTGTCAACCTAGATTTTTGTGCTCAAGTCCCTGGAATGGAACTTAAACCCAGAACCTTCTGACTCAGAGGCAAGAGTGCTACCAACCGAGCCATGGCTGACACGGCTGATTAAGGGTGTAAAATTGTATTTAAGAAGAATGCGTAAGGCATGAGTCATAGAACAACAGAACCATAGAATTTTACAGCTGAGAAGCAGGCCTTTTTGCACATTGTATTTAAGCTGGCTCTTTGATAGAGCAATTTAACACTGGTTCCACTGCCGTGCACTCTCTCTATAGTTCCTTACTTCAAATTTGATGACTTATCCACCTTAAGTTCTGTAAATTACATTTTGAAATGAATTCCCTTTTCCACAGTTACCTCAAACATATCTACCTCCAATACACCTACATTGTAAGTTGCATCATTTGTTAAAAAAATGCAAAATATGTATTTAATATCTTCACCATAACTTCATCCTCCACAATTATACCCCTGCTTCAAATATTTAGCAAATCTTCCATTCAAGGTGTCATGGTCTTTGCCTAAACCATCTTCTGTTCTCCAATAACCCTCTGCATGAAGACATTTCTTTAATCTCTCATTTTACTCTCTTAGTGACAATTTTAAATTGATTCCCCAATATTCTTTCTCTATTTGCTCTATCAAAAATCTTTCACAATTCTAAAAACCTCTATTAAATCTCCTCTTGGCCTTCTCTATTCCAGTGGCATTATTCCCAGTATCTCAAGTCTCTCTCTATAAGTATAGCTGTCCATTGCTGGCATCACCTTCAGGGCCTGGTGACTTATCCACCTTAAGTTCTGTAAATTATATTTTGAAACTAATTCCCTTTTCCACAGTTACCTCAAACATATCTACCTCCAACATTTGTAAAAAAAAAGCAAAATATTTATTTAATATCTTCACCATACCTTCCTCCTCCACAATTACACTCCTCTTCTTCATCACTGAGCTGTTCTAAAAGAGAAAAAAGAAAGATTTGCATTTATATAACGCTTATCACAACCTCAGGATGTCCCAAAGTGCTTTACAGCCAATGAAGTACTTTTGAAGTGTAGCCATTGTTGTAATGCAGGAAACAAGGCAGCCAATTTACGCACAGCAAGCTCCCACAAACAGCAATGTGATAATGGCCAGATAATCTGTTTTAGTGATGTTGGTTGAGGAATAAATATTGGCCAGGAAACCAAGGAGAACTCCTTTGCTCTTCTTCGGATAGTGTCATGGGATCTTTTACGTCCACCTGAGAGGGCAGATGGGGCCTCGGTTTAATGTTTCATCCAAAAGACGGCACCTCCGACAGTGCGCTTCTCCCTCATTACTGCAATGAAGTGTCAGCCTGGATTATGTGCTCAAGTCGGCGGAGTAGGGCTTGAACCACAACCTTCTGACTTATGGGGTTTCTCTTTACAGATGTTGATGGGCTTGCTGTGCATTTCCAGCATTTTTTGTTTTAATTTTAACTTTACAGCAGCAGCAACAACCTGCATTTATCTAGCGCTGTAATGTAGAAAAACATCCCAAGGTGCTTCACAGAAGTGTAATCGGACAAAAATGGACACTGAGCCAAAGATAGCAATATTAGGAAGGGTGACTAAAAGCTTGGTCAAAGAGATAGGATTTAAGGAAGATCTTAAAGGAGGAGACAGCGGTGGAAAGGTTCAGGGAGGGAATTGTAGAACTACAGCCTAGACGGTTGAAGGCATGGTTGCCAACGGTGGGCCGAAAGGAGACGCACAATTCCCTTTTCTACAGTTATGCACAAGAGACAAGAGTTGAAGGAATGCAGAGTTGGTGGAGGGTTGTCAGGCTGGAGGAAGTAATAGAGATAGGGAGGGACAAGGCCATACTGGGATTTTAACATGAGTATGAAAATTTTAAATTATTTTTACTTAAACCAGGAGCTAATGTTCGTTAAGAAATAAGTCACATTTTGGCATTGAACTATATAAACTGTCCACTGATGAAAACCTGACTCCCTATGTACCCTGTCCACCTATATACCCGAACCTTCTTTTGGGATGTGAGCTTGTAATTTCAAACCTATCTCAGTCATTTTGTGGTAACTTATCTTTTCTCATCTGTTGTTCTATACCAACTTAAAAACATAATTATAAATTTACACATCCTTTGGTGCCAATAAATGCCCTGTACACAGGAAGGTAGTCAATGTGCATTTCAAATTTCTAAGTTTATATCTGTGCTGATATTCTCCACCTAAAATTCATAATACTGAGGGACCCCTGTCTCTCTTTGTCCCGCTTAATATCTTGCCTCATAATCAAAACAGCTTTACTGAAGTTCACACGGTTTGCTAATCAACCATCTAAAATCAAAAACAAATTTTCCTGGCCGACATCCAGCATTTATTTTGGATCCCAACTGTTATGCAGGAGCTGTACAGATAAAGGTTCAAGGATTGAAGCAAATTTTCTGACAAACATAGCTACACTGCACGGTGTTCTGAGAAATCCCTGCCATTCTTGGATACACCTAAAAAATGTTGCCTGTGAATTATCTGTAAATGGGTAATAATCGTTTGCACGGTTAACAAAAAACAAGGTTTAATGCTACTCCTGCCATAAGAAAATGAAGTTAAACATTTCTAAAAGGAAAAAAAGCTGTAAACAGCGATTAGCCTCTATGTTAAGTTACCCACTAACACTTCCCTTGAGTATTGAAAATCCCTTTTCACATAATTATTATTCCTGTCTCATGAGTTGCAAACCTTAGAAAATTAAGTACAGACAATGGGATTTCCAAACTTCACATGCCATGAATGTACATAACGGCACTTGTGTTTTATACATTATGGCGCAGACTAGTTTACTGGTCAAGGCACAAAGCATGCAGGATTGCTCATCAGATCACGGTGAGATAAAAATCAGTGTTATGATTTTCCAATAAGGCCCTCTGGTATAATTACTAACAACTTCGGCGACTAATTTTCATGACCTTTGTTCCGATTTCCCCAGGCACAAAGAACAAAGAAAAGGGGCGGAGACCCGTTTTGTTTTGTCTGTGCTCCCTTTACATTGCCCTGGGATTTCTTGTGCTTCCCTGGAAGGGGGGGGGGCGGGGGGGGGGAGGGGGTGTCGGAGCTTGCACATGCACCTGAAATAGGTATAGGCCCATAACACTGATGTAAATTAGGTGTGAGGTGGCGTCTTGGCCTCCTGCCTCTTTTTCCCTGGGTGACTCTCACCAGGTGCCCCAGCACAGGGTTATCAAGTGAAAAGCGGCATTAAAACCTGCCCCTGGATCCTCACATTGCCTGAGGGAACTGCAGCTGTGTTCAAATCCCCCCCCCCACACCTCACTGTCCCCCTTTTTGCCAGTGCTATGCCTTGCCAGGGACAGATCGGCCCTGGAGGTGCTTGTGCCAGGTGACAGGGAATACCATCGCTCCTGGTCTGCACTTTGGATGCACTGCTCCTATCCAGCACCTGTGCAGTGGGGACAGGAAAACCTGCTCTCGATTATTTAAACACGTCAGTGTTAATGTTCTGCCTTGAGCTGGTGCTGCAGGAAGTGCCTTGGGACATTTCATTACATCAAAGGTGCTATATAAATGCAAGTTGTTGTTTTTGTTCTTGCAATCATTACTGATGTCAGGATGCACTTCTTCGCACAAAGATCGATTAATACCTGAAAAGGTCTTTGGCTAAGGTAAAAATGCTGCCATCATTAAAGAGGCAGTTAGATGCTGTGATGGTTTCTATGGAAAGATGAGCTAGGTTCAAGATGGCTCCTGGGGAGCTCCTTTGCTGTGCAACTCTCTCCTTGGCCATCGGTTGCTATCCTTTGCCTTTTCTCCCCCAGTCTCCTCTCCTCCACTGCTGCTGTTACTTTCTGAGCTTCTGACTGTCCTACTGGTTTTTCAGTTTTATTTTCCTAGTGTGGTTCCCAGCCAGAAACTCACTCTCCTGCCGCTTCTGGATCCAACTTCACCACTGTTTTTCTGCCCCGCGATCGATTCTGCACACCTCCTGGCTCTTCATTCCCACGGGAATACCTCCAGCCGTGCGTCCTCCGATACTCTACCCTTCAAATAGCTTCTGGACTCACTCACCCTCCACACCTATCTCCGAACCTGGACATCAATTCGTCGATGCTCCAAGCTGACTCCATCCTATCTATGTCAACTTTATCCCACCACGGGACCGCTGACTTTAAATTTGGACTCCCTCCTATTGTTTCCTCTCTATTCCCTGTTTATTACCAGGACATATCTATTCTAATCTTGCTATGTAACCACGCCTCTGTAACTTGGTTTTTCCTGTGTCCATTCGCGTGCGCGTTTTGGCTGCCGCTCCAGACCCGAGCGCATTACTTCTATTTCCCCTTTCCTCCCGCTTTTTTTCTTCTTTTCCTTTAACCCCTTCTAAGCCCCTCTCTTGTAGGGGGTGGTGTGATAGGGTCAGCTTCACCTCTGACTCAGTGAGCGGTTCGAATCGCTCCCACGTCCCTGGTTCTAGACCTTGGACTTATTTGGGGGTCGTGAACAAAGGTGCAGTTGACAACAGGTTTTGATGAAAGAATTTTGATCTTTATTCAAGAAAGTAAAACACAACACAAACACTCTTAACACTCTAAAGGTGGGGAACACTTCGGTACACACGAGGGAAATAACATTAGAAGAATACTTCACCCCTCCCAATCCCCCTTCATTAGCTAGGTTGGACTCTGGAGAACCAGGGATAATGCTCACCAAACGAATCCTTGACAGTTGAGAGTTAGGGTTTAGAGTCTTTTGATTAAAAGGTTTCGTAAGGCCCTTGTTGCCGCGAGGTGTCCGATGGTCACTGAGGCGGTCGCTCTGGTCTCTTCTTGCGTGTCGGCCTACTTCTGGAGCTGTTGGCTTTCTTTGTTGAACTGCTTTCTGTTTAAACTGTCTTCTTCCGAGCTGTGGAACTGCCTTCTTGCAGAACTGTGGAAACTGCCTTCTGCCTGCTTGTTGAACTTGAACTGTTTTACTGGAGAACTGGAGAACTCCCTTCTTACTGAACTGTCTTCTTTAACTGCCCAACTTGCTTCTCCTGAACTCTGTAATTCCAGCACTGACTTCTGCTGAAAAACAGGCTTTCAAATTAAACTCCAAAACTGCAGAACTGCCTTCTGTTGAACTTGAACTGTTGTTACTGTTTTTTTCGAACTTGTCACTGTTGAAAAACTGCTGAACTGCTTGATGGGCCTTCAATTATACTAAATTGAAGTGGCCTTATCAAAACCAAATCAAATCCCGGTCATTGTAAGACCTCGTTAACAGTAACGACTTTACTAGCGTGTTAACTGGTTTTGTAAATGTGTGAAGTGGTTTCAGGTAGCTCCATCCTGTCGATCTGTTGTTTAATCGGAGTTTGAATTGTCCTCATGTTTTGGGTTTCTTGACTGGGTCTAGGACTTCGATCGAATATTTGCTTTATGCATGTCTTTAAGGGGTTCTGTAATCGGTTTGATGAGACCTGTTGTTTTGGGTGGGGCTGTCTCCTCCTAGGGTCTATTGTCAAAATGTTAATGCTTGCTGGGGCTTGGGTGAGGTCATCCCGATTCCCCAGACAATGCAATTTAACTGCAATACCCAAAACTGCTTTTGCAGAGGTCGAACCCAACTTCCTTCACAGCCTTTTCTCCCTTCACAGGCCCAGACATGCTTTTAAAATGCCAAAACTTGGTTTTTGGTCTTACAGTCTCTTAGGTTAGGCCCAAATGCATTTTTATCACTCTGAGGTAGTTCTAAAATCTTTTTTCCTTAGGTTTTGGGGATCTGCAAATTTTGGAAACCTTACACTCTCCTGTCATCATGCCTCCTTTTATTTCTCTCTGCTCGGGTACGCTGACCTCCCAAATCCCTACCCTAACCCTTCAGCACTCCCCAACCTTCCTATTCTCCTGCCGCCGTCCCAGGCTTGACTCCCTCTTCGATAAGTCTACAGGTTTCCTCTCTGGTTCTTTGGCATCCTCCAACGGGCCGATTGAAGCACTCATTGCTGTCTCCTTACGAGCAGAAACCCCAACTGCCCCATCCTACTCTCTCGCGGACCGTCCCACCCAGCACACCCGCTGGGAGCTAACCTTACCAAGCTCCTTCCTGTCCCACTTACCCCTCCCAATGCTGACCCTGTGGACTCTGCCAGCGATCAGCTAACACCGCCCCTCTCCGCATCTCCCTCCAGAATGTATGTTCACTTGTGAATAAGGCCCTTACCATTCATGAGCTTATTGTGGATGATTGCATCGACATCATGGCCTTGACGGAAACCTGGCTGACGGGTGATGACACATTCCTTCTTAATGAAACCTCCCCACTTGGCTGTATCTTCCACCACCTGCCCCACCCAGACTGCTGTGGTGGCGGTGTGACTCTTATCACCAAATCACACCTTGGTCTGTCCCCCTACTCCTCTGGCACCTTCTTCTCCTTTGAACATCTCACCTTGTTCCACCCCTCTCACCTCTCCTTTAAAATCCTTGTTCTCTACCGGCCACCCAAGTACCATGGCAAGTTTTTCATCGAGCTATCTTCACTGTTTTCCTCCCTCGGCCTGTGCACCAAGCAACTTCTCATCCTCAGTGATTTCAACCTCCATCTTAACTCATCACGCCCTCTCTCCTCTGAGTTCACTGCCCTCCTCTCTTCCCTTAACCTCTCCCTCCATATAAACTCCCCTTCCCATATTCACGGCCACCCCCTTGACCTTGCCATCTCACGTGGCCTCTCTACTCCCATCGTGCCAACCACAGATAAGGTCATCTCTGATCACTTCCTTGTATTGCTCTCCACCCACATCCCCCTTCCCCTTCCCAACCCCATTGCTTTCTGTGTCCGCCCCTGGAAATTACTCTCTCCCAAGTCACTTACAACGGCACTTTCAAATTCCCAACTGTTGAACCTTTGGCCCTCCATTCACCACAACATTTCTGCAGCTACAGATTTGCTCAATCACACCGTCACCTCCACCTTTTTGCCCTTGTCCCCATTAAAACCATTACTCTCTCTCTCACCCTGGTCATTCCCCCTGATATGGCCTTCATCTCCACTCCCACAAGTCCAAGGGACGCAGACTTGAACATTTATGGCGGACAATTAGTTTAGCCATTCATCGCCAGATCTAGCTGGACCACATGAAGCACTATCGGGTCCTGCTCTCTTCTGCCAAAATTGTTCACTATTCCAGGAACATCCTGGAATGCAGAGATAACCCTCGGCTTCTCTTTTCCACTACAAACCATCTTCTAAACCCCTCTCCACTGCCTCCTCCACTCTCACCTCCAACAAGTATGAGGAGCTCATGAACTTCTTTGTCACTAAGATTGAGCTCATCCACTCAGCTGCCTCTGTCGCTTCCCTCCTTTCCGCTAGCCCACCGGGCCAAACTTCTCCAAAGGCTCCCCGCGCCCTAGCCCTGAACTTGCATCTTTCTCTAGTTTCTGTCCTATCTCCCCTCATGCCCTCTCTGAGTTCATGTTGTCCATGAGACCCTCCTCCTGCTCCCTCGACACTATTCCCACCAAACTGCTGACCGCCCAACTTCCCTTCCTGGCCCCCATGTTAGCTGATATTGTTAACGGTTGCCTCTCTCAAGGCATTGTCCCCCTTCCCTTCAAAACTGCCGTCATCACCCCTCTCCTCAAAAAACTCACCCTTGACCCCTTGCAATCTACCGCTCCATCTCCAACCTCCCTTTCCTCTCCAAAGTCCTTGGACGTGTTGTTGCCTCCCAACACCGTGCCCACCTCTCCCGGAACTCCATGTTTGAATCTCTCTGCATAGGTTCCCTTTTTTGAATGGCAGAATTATGCAGCACTCTGTAGAGTATGACCCCACCTGATCTGCCCAGATGGCAGAAGCACTGCTTCAATGTGTAGATTGTGCGTTCCACCAGGATTTGAAGGAATGAGCCTCGTTGTACCTGCCTCAGCATGGGAGCTCCTGTCTGGTGTTAAAACAGGTGTCCCTGGTTTCCATGTAGTTATTTGTCCAGTCTATCTGCTCCTTCAAATAGTGGTGAAACTGTGGACTGACACAAAATAGAGGCTGTAGTGGCTGCTGCCAGTGTATCTTGCAGTATTATGCAGTTTCGATGTTCTGAGAACTAACTGGATGGTGATGCAATGAGAACGTTTGTGATTCATGTGTGCCATAAGGTTGTTGTTAGGGTCCTGTTGCCTACATAGGTGCCATCAATGAGGCCTAACACTTTGGGGAAACTAGTTAACTAATAGACATGCTGCACCCTCTCAAGTTGTTGCCTCTTCTTCAATGAGGAAAATACGTGCATGTTGCCCCAACAACAAGAAGGAAAATACATTGCACTAGCGATAATATGCAAAGTTCAGTCTAGCTGATTAAAAAACAGCAGGAAGAATCCAATTTTCTCAAATTAGGCAATCTAGCTTGTAAGATGTTTTTTTAGTGAAAAGCACAAATGGCTCCCAGTATCTATTTTATATGGGAGCTCAGCAAATGAAGAGCTAGCCTGCAAAAGACCACTTGGAATTAGTCATGGGAGCAATCTACATCTATCTATAATATAGTAAACATCTTAACTATGTGCACATTTCCTGGCTACACCATATGACTTCCTGTTGTCACATTTTTATCACACTTTTGTGTCCACATTCATAATGGAAAATGAGTATGTAAACTCATCAATCCGTGAAATCTGGCCACTTGATTCCCACGAGAGGGAATCGGGAGAGTGAGGAACACCACAGGAGTAGCCCCGAGAATTTAAACCAAAGCGTGGCAGAACAGCAGCAGAGAGAGGTGAACGGCATGGGAGAAAAAAAATTGCAAAGTGTCGTCACAGCACAAGGAAACATATAAGATTCTGAGTGGGATTGACAGGGTAGATACTGAGAGGTTCTTTCCACTGGCTGCAAGGTCTAGAAATGGGGGGCATAGCCTCAGGATAAGGGGTCAGCCATTTAAGACTGAGATGAGGAGGAATTTCTTCACTCAGAGGGTTGTGAATCTTTGGAATTCTCTACCCCAAAGGGCTGTGAATGCTGAATCGTTGAGTATATTCAAGGCTGAGATAGATTGATTTTTGGACTCTAGGGGAATCAAGGGATATGGGGGTCAGGTGGGAAAGTGTTGAGGTTGAAGATCAGCCAGAATCTTATTGAATGGTGGGGCAGGCTCAAAGTGCCGTATGGCCTACTCCTGCTCCTAATTCTAATGTTCTTATGTTCTTAGGAGGGGCAGCAGGGGTAAGTTTGCAGGTAAACATTTAAGTTAACCTACCTACAACTTAAACTAGATTGAATAATTAGCTTAAAAACTAAAAAATTGAGTAATTCGTTTAAAAACTCGAAAGTGAAGTCACAGGACAGCAGGTAGGTCAGTGGCTGGTAAGTATTACCATTGTCTTTTTCTCCCTAAGTTAGGGCAGTGGGCTAAACTAATAGGTTTAGTTATTAGTCTAATAAATAAAGGCATGGCAGGGCACCTCAGTCCCGTCGAATGCACATCCTGTGCCATGTGAGAAGTCCAAGATGCTTCTCGTGTCCTAGATAACCACATGTGCAGGAAGTATCAGCTGGAGGAGCTCGAGCTCCGGGTTTTGGAGCTTGAGCAGTGGCTGGTGTCACTGCAGTGCATCTGCGAGGCTGAGAGCTTCATGAATAGCACGTTTCAGGAGGTGGTCACCCTGCAGCTGAAGAGTTTGCAGGCAGAGATGGAATGGGTGACCACCAGACAGACAAGGAGGACCAGACAGGTAGTGCAGGAGTCCCCTGAGTGTATCTCGCTCTTTAACCGGTATTCAGTTCGGAATACTGGTGAGGGCGATGGTTCCTCTGGGGAGTACAGCCAGAGCCAAGTCTACAGCACCATGGGTGGTTCACCTAAACAGGGGGGGAGGACGAAGGTCAGGAAAGCAATAGTTAGGGGAGCAGACTGGCATTTCTGCGGCCACAGACGTGACTCGAAGATGGTATATCCACATCGGTACCAATGACATAGGTAGAAAGAGGGATGAGCTCCTGCAGGCAGACTTTAGAGAGCTAGGATATAGATTAATAAGCAGGACCTCAAAGGTAGGAATCTCCGGTGGAGGGAGTGAATGTTTAAGGTGGTGGATGGGGTGCCAAACAAGCGGGCTGCTTTGTCCTAGATGGTGTCGAGCTTCTTGAGTGTCGTTGGAGCTGCACTCACCCAGGCAAGTATTCTGTCATACTCCTGACTTGTACCTTGTAGATGGTGGAAAGGCTTTGGGGAGTCAGGAGGTGAGACACTCGCTGATCTTGTAGCCACAGTATTTATGTGGTTGGTCCAGTAATGATGGAGGGAAGGTCATTGATGAAGCAGCTGAAGATGGTTGGGCCTAGGACAATGCCCTGAGGAACGTCTGCAGCGATGTCCTGGGGCTGAGATGATTGGCCTCCAACAACCACAACCACCTTCCTTTGTGCTAGGTATGACTCCAGCCAGTGGAAGGTTCCCCCCCCCGATTCCCATTGACTACAGTTTTAATACAACAACAACAACGTATAGTTATATAGCACCTTTAATGTAGTAAACGTCCCAAGGCACTTCACAGGAGTGTTATAAGATAAAAAATTTGACACTGAGCTACATAAGGAGAAATTAGGGCAGTTGACCAAAAGAGGTAGGTTTTAAGGAGCGTCTTAAAGGAGGAAAGAGAGGTAGAGAGGCGGCGAGGTTTAGGCAGGGAATTCCAGTGCTTAGGGCCCTGGCAGCTGAAGGCATGGCCATCGATGGTTGAACGATTATAATCAGGGATGCTCAAGAGGGCAGAATTAGAGGAGCGCAGATATCTCGAGGGGTTATGGGGCTGGAGGAGATTACAGAGATAGGGAGGGGCGAGGCCGTGGAGGGATTTGAAAACAAGGATGAGAATTTTGAAATCGAGGCGTTGCTTAACCAGGAGCCAATGTAGGTCAGCGAGCACAGGGGTGATGGGTGAATGGGGCTTGGTGTGAGTTAGGACATGGGCAGCCGAGTTTTGGATCACCTCAAGTTTACGTAGGGTAGAATGTGGGAGGCCAGCCAGGAGTGCATTGGAATAGTCAAGTCTAGAGGTAACAAAGCATGGATGAGGGATGAGCTGAAGCAAGGGCGGAGACGGGTGATGTTACGGAGGTGGAAATAGACGGTCTTAGTTATGCTGTGGATATGTGGTCGGAAGCTCACTTCAGGGTCAAATATGACACCAAGGTTGTGAACAGTGTGGTTCAGCCTCAGACAGATGTTAGGGAGAGGAATGGAGTCAGTGGCTAGGGAACTGAGTTTGTGGCGGGGACCGAAAACAATGGCTTCGGTCTTCCCAATATTTAATTGGAGAAAATTTCTGCTCATCCACAGCTGGATGTCGGACAAGCAATCTGACAATTTAGAGACTGTGGAGGGGTCGAGAGAAGTGGTGGTGAGGTAGAGCTGGGTGTCGTCAGTGTACATGTGGAAACTGATGCTGTGTTTTCAGATAATGTCGCCAAGGGGCAACATGTAGATGAGAAATAGGAGGAGGCCAAGGGTAGATCTTTGGGAGACACCAGAGGTAACGATGCGGGAGCGGGAAGAGAAGCCATTGCAGGTGATTCTCTGGCTACGATTAGATAGATAAGAATGGAACCAGGCGAGTGCAGTCCCACCCAGCAGGACGACAGTGGAGAGGCGTTGGAGAAGGATGGAGTGCTCGACCATGTCAAAGGCTGCAGGCAAGTCAAGAAGGACGAGGAGGGATAGTTTACCTTTGTCACAGTCACAAAGGATGTCATTTGTGACTTTGATGAGAGCTGTTTCGGTACTGTGGCGGGGCGGAAACCTGATTGGAGAGATTCAAACATGGAGTTGCGGGAAAGATGGGCACGGATTTGGGAGGCAACAACACGTTCAAGGACTTTGGAGAGGAAAGGAAGGTTGGCGATAGGGCGGTAGTTTGCAAGGACGGAGGGGGTCAAGGGTTGTTTTTTTGAGGAGAGGGGTGATGACTGCAGATTTGAGGGAGAGGGGGACAGTACCTGAGGAGAGAGAACCGTTAACAATATCAGCTAACATGGGAGCCAGAAAAGGAAGTTGGGTGGTCAGCAGTTTGGTGGGAATAGGGTCGAGGGAGCAGGAAGTGGGTCTCATAGACAAGA